>CAWUFW010010228.1:0-715221 GCA_963921515.1 Calotriton arnoldi | reverse complement strand
TATCAGCCGGAAATGCACCAGGGCTGATTACGATGGCAGTGAGACCACCACGACAGCCCGTTGGTGGCGGTCTCACCACCATCATAGACAGGTTCACCGCCCGCCATATTACAATGGCAGGCATTGTGATGACGGTTGGAAACACTGGCCACATGCACCCGACGGCCTCTTTGAGTCCGTTGGTGCGGCAAAGGGCCTCGTATTCCCTACAATGGTGACAGTGCCTACCAAGCACCGCCGTAGGGATTATGATGTCCCTTTCCGCCCGCCTGTTCATGGCGGGTAACCCGCCATGAACAGGCAGGCGGAAAGGGATATTGGGGGCCTGTAGTGGGCCCCCCTTCCTTCCTGGCCCTAAGCTGTGGGCACTGGTGGGCACCTACATATCCCTGCACCATGTGGCAGGCACCGTAGTGCAGGGATAAGTAAAGTGTCCCTATTTTGCATTGCGGCAGGTGCTGCAGCCAGCAGCACTAGCCGCAATGCAAAATATTGGCATTGCGACCGCTGTGGTGGCGGTCACATTGTAATGCCTACTACGGGACCGCCGACAGCCTGTCGGGCGATCCCGATTCCTGATAGAGTGGCAGGCAGTCATAAGTCCGCCTGCCATCGTAATCACCCCCTTAAGCATTAAGCATTATACTAAGCTTTAAAACTGCTATACTTATAATGTCAGAAATACATTAAAATGTGTCTAGCTTACAAACATAAAATATATACTATAAATACAAACAAATAATAAACATGATATTTGAATTAATTAATCATAAATGATAATAAAAATAGAAGTACTAGATAATAAAACATATAAATTTATAAAAAAATATATACAATACCAATATTAAAATAAAAACAATAATACAAATAATTTCAATCCAAAACATATATAATGACAAAATATTTTAAATTACACTGACTTTTATAATAAAAATAAAAAAGATATTTTTTATTTGTAAATTTTTTTTTTGAGGGGTCAAATTCACTATTCCCACTCCAACTTGACCAACAATAGGGAAAGTGTTGAACTTTGGAGGGTTCAAATTTACCATTCCCAATGCAGAGCAAGCAACAGTATGGAAAGTGTTGAACATGGAGAGGTAAGATTTACTATTCAGAGGTAAGATTTATTATTTTCACATCAATGTAAGCAACTGTAGGGAAAGTGTTGAGCTTTGGAGGGGTCAGATTTACTGTTCCCACTGACACCTAAGCAACAGTAAGCAAAAGTAAGGAAAGTGCTGAGCTTTGGAAGGGTCACATTTACTATTACCACTCCAACCTAAGCAATGATAGGGAAATTGCTGGGCTTTGGAGGGGTCAGATTTAAGATTCCTACTCTATCCAAAGCAACAGTAGGTAAGGTGCTGGACATTGGTTGGGGTCACATTTCCTATACCAGCTCCAACCTGAACATAAGTAGGGAAAGAGTTTGACCTTGGAGGGTCAGATTTAGTGTTCCCACTCCAATCTGCACAGCAATAGGGAAGGTTTTGGACTTTAAAGGGATCAGACTTACTACTCCCAGCAACAGTAGAGAGAGAGCTGGACCTTGGAGGAATGAGATCTAGTCTTCCCAGTCTAATCTGAGCAACAATAGGGACATTGTTAGGACTTTAAAAGGGTAATATTAACTATTCCCACTAGAACCTAAGCAACAATCGGACAGTGCTAGGCTATGGAGCAGTCAGATTTACTATTCCCACCAAAACCTAAACAACAGTAGGGAAAGTACGGGGCTATGGAGGGGTCAGTCCTCCAGACTAAGCTGGACTTTCGAGGGGCCAGATTAACTATACACACTTCAATGCAAACAACAGTAGGGAAAGTGCTGGACATCGGAGCCCTCACATCTACTATTCGTGCTGAAACCTGAACAACATTAGGGAAAGTGCTTGACTTACTATTCTCACTCCAACTTAAGCAACAACAGGAAACGTTTTGGACTTTGGAGGGGTTATATGTTCTATTCTAACTCCTAAATTTAAAAAAAAATGTATATATATATTACCTACTGGCGGTCGCAACCACTAAATCTAAATCCGTATTTGTAAAGCGCGAACTACTCACCCTTACGGGTCTCAAGGCGCTGGGGGCCGTAGTGGAAATTAAGGGAGCTATTGCCCAGAGTCACATGGTGCTGAGCTGAGCTGCCGCCGGAGCCGGGGATCGAACCGTGAACCCTGCTGCTCCGAAGTCAGCTGCCCTGGCCGCTGCACCACACCTCTCCACAACATTCTATTTCCAATAACTTTGGCGCTGGTTGATGAATCTTCGCGAAATTTTCAAAACTTGTGAGGCGCTCCGGTCTGCTCCTATCCTGGAAAGTTTCGGGGTGATTCGGCAAGCGGGAGCCGAGAAAAAAGGGGGGTCCCAAAACATGTTTTCCCCATGCAATTTTCCATAGGAAACTTTAGACACGGCTACAGCCCGAACTGCTGAACGGAATTACACCAAATTTGGCAAAGAGGTAGTTCTTGGTTCAGAAAGAACTCTTTTGTTAAATGGTGTAAATCCGTTCAGTAGTTCCTGAGAAATTTGAAAAGAAAACATATCGATATCTGGGCGGAGCCTAACCACCCATGTCATCGTGAGATCTGATTGGATGTCAGCACTTCATCCTGGAATTTCTGGCAGCCATCTTGGGACCAATATAAATGATAGTACCCCATTGAAATGCATTGTAGTGAATCGAAGATTTTGAGGGTTACCAAAAGGAGAACTATAAAGGGTGATAACAGACTTTAGTTACATTAGAATTCATTTGTTGATGGTACCATACTAATTTCAGGAATTGTGGTGTGTTCTAAGGTGATTTTACCCTGTGAAAAACCTTCTGCTGGGATATCATGAATCATGTTTGAGAGAAAACTATTTTCACATGCTTGTCCCATACAGTTTTGGAAGGTGCTCCAGAAGCTAAAATGAGAGCATATTTTCTGTAAATTCACATTATCTTTCTCAGTCATGTGAGAATGAAGTCTGACATTCTCAGTAAAACATGTACATCCAACAAGGGCAGAGACTGTCAGTTGATTCCTTTGTGTTCTACTGCAGCTTCCCAGAGTGTTCTAAAGAACAACTAGAGTGCTAACAGCCTTACTTATGACAAACGTATGGCACACCTGAAGCCATCTTGATTGGAATACACTGGTAACACTTAAAACATTTAATTTAAAAAGGAACAAAATGATGGGGTTCATTTTGTCATAGAAATTATGGTTAGTGCTGTAGAAAGAAAAATTAGGACATGTTTCAAGTGTGATCTCAAATATCTTCCTGTTATATTTCAACAGGAGCAGCCTGTCAGTTGATGCCTTTGTGTTCTACTGCAGCTTCCCAGAGTGTTCTAAAGAATAACTAGAGCACTAACAGTCTTACTTATGACAAAATTATGGCACACCTGAAGCCATCTTGATTGGAATAAACTGGTAACTCTTAAAACATTTAATTTAAAAAGGAACAAAATGAGGGGGTTCATTTTGTCATAGAAATTATGGTTAGTGCTGTAGAAAGAAAAATTAGGACATGTTTTAAGTGAGATCTGAAATATCTTCCTGTTATATTTCAACAGGAGCAGCCTGTCAGTTGATGCCTTTGTGTTCTACTGCAGCTTCCCAGAGTGTTCTAAAGAACAACTAGAGTGCTAACAGCCTTACTTATGACAAAAGTACAGCACACCTGAAGCCATCTTGATTGGAATAAACTGGTAACACTTAAAACATTTAATTTAAAAAGGAACAAAATGAGGGGTTCATTTTGTCATAGAAATTATGACAAAATTATGGCACACCTGAAGCCATCTTGATTGGAATAAACTGGTAACTCTTAAAACATTTAATTTAAAAAGGAACAGAATGAGGGGGTTCATTTTGTCATAGAAATTATGGTTAGTGCTGTAGAAAGAAAAATTAGGACATGTTTCAAGTATGATCTCAAATATCTTCCTGTTATATTTCAACAGGAGCAACCTGTCAGTTGATGCCTTTGTGTTCTACTGCAGCTTCCCAGAGTGTTCTAAAGAACAACTAGAGCGCTGACAGTCTTACTTATGACAAAATTATGGCACACCTGAAGCCATCTTGATTGGAATAAACTGGTAACTCTTAAAACATTTAATTTAAAAAGGAACAAAATGAGGGGGTTCATTTTGTCATAGAAATTATGGTTAGTGCTGTAGAAAGAAAAATTCGGACATGTTTTAAGTGAGATCTGAAATATCTTCCTGTTATATTTCAACAGGAGCAGCCTGTCAGTTGATGTCTTTGTGTTCTACTGCAGCTTCCCAGAGTGTTCTAAAGAAAAACTAGAGTGCTAACAGCCTTACTTATGACAAAAGTATGGCACACCTGAAGCCATCTTGATTGGAATAAACTGGTAACACTTAAAACATTTAATTTAAAAAGGAACAAAATGATGGGGTTCATTTTGTCACTGAAATTATGGTTAGTGCTGTAGAAAGAAAAATTAGGACATGTTTCAAGTGTGATCTCAAATATCTTCCTGTTATATTTCAACAGGAGCAGCCTGTCAGTTGATGCCTTTGCATTCTACTGCAGCTTCCCAGAGTGTTCTAAAGAACAACTAGAGCGCTAACAGTCTTACTTATGACAAAATTATGGCACACCTGAAGCCATCTTGATTGGAATAAACTGGTAACTCTTAAAACATTTAATTTAAAAAGGAACAAAATGAGGGGGTTCATTTTGTCATAGAAATTATGGTTAGTGCTGTAGAAAGAAAAATTAGGACACGTTTTAAGTGAGATCTCAAATATCTTCCTGTTATATTTCAACAGGAGCAGCCTGTCAGTTGATGCCTTTGTGTTCTACTGCAGCTTCCCAGAGTGTTCTAAAGAACAACTAGAGCACTAACAGTCTTACTTATGACAAAAGTATGGCACACTTGAAGCCATCTTGATTGGAATAAACTGGTAACACTCAAAACATTTAATTTAAAAAGGAACAAAATGAGGGGGTTCATTTTGCCATAGAAATGATGGTTAGTGCTGCAGAAAGAAAATTTAGGGCATGTTTTAAGTGAGATCTCAAATCCTCTTCTATTTCATTAGAAAATTCTGACATGCAGACTGAAACAATCACTTTCAATACCAGCAGTAGACTTCCAGTTAACTCCCTGGTGAGCAGTAGCTTTACTACAGTGATCTAATGAACAACTAGAGTGCTAACATTCTGAATTTATGGCAAATGTGTGACACATCTGAATGCCTTCTTGATGGAATCAAAGTAAAAAAAATGAAAGCATTTCCTACTGAGGAGACTGCAGTAAATGACGAAATTAGGAAACTTCATAACAAATAAGTCTCCCAAGATGGCCACCAGAGAAAAAAGAGCCCAAATGTAGCACAAATATCACCCAGATGTAGCCCACATATAGCCCAATGACAGAAGTGTGCAAAACACTTTTTATTTTTAGTTTTTCTGCAGTTTTATATAGTGCAAACTGGTCAGGTATTGAAGCGTTACATCTTACTTGGACCCCTTATTGTGTATTTTGCACGAAGTACATGAGATTGATCTTGCGAAACATTGAACTTTACGATTCTGTTAACCTGAAGTTGCTCTGAACCGGGCTTTGTAACACCCGTTTTTACCTACTGGTTTTAATTAATTCTCACTCTATTGTATTAGGAAAGAGGATTTACTGTTTTTATGTACACTTTTATGATCTATGTTTCTAAATCAGATCAAATAAAGTTTAATGAATTCTATGGCAGGACGGAGGCGAGGATTATGCATATCTTTACTCACTTTATTTGCATAGCAGTTCAAAGAAAACGTAACACAACAATCATTAAACAAAAGACTACACAACCCATGAACCATTAGGGGGTTGTCTCCAAGGCAACTATAGTCCAATCATATCACAGTCCATCGTATATAATATCGTGACGTCCCTTCCGCTTCCTCTTTCTTCACTGTTCGTCAGTTAAGTGCATTCCTTACATTCTTGGCTTAATCTGACGTTGTTGCTGTTTGTATAGCGGTTTCTTGTGCACGTTATTAGCATTATTGCCTTGGTATTGTTTCATATTCCCTGCGCAGCAGGCTCTTGCCCGAGCGCGTTCTCCCCCTCGCAGTTTCTCCCGCTGTGTGCTCTGCGCGCGGTGAGATCCTATCAGGCGCGTCTGGTCCGAGCGAGGCAGCTCCGTCGAGCGCTCCCGCTGGTCTTTACGCGCGTTTGGGAATCCGGTCACTCCTTTAGTGTCCGCTTGATTCCCGACCAACCCTCGCCTAATTTTGACACCGCTACACGGTGATTTCCCCACACGGCCACTTTAGTGACCAGCGCCACCTGGTGGTGGTAATTGGTATTGCGCCTCAGTCTATTCTTATAACAGCTTCGGGAAAGCCCAGCTGTTGGAGCACTGGCGAGGGGCTGCCTTAAGGATTTTAAGGGCATTTGTTCTGTGCTCACACCCTCTGCTATCATGTCTTCTCCAGAAGACCATTTTTACTCCTCCTACCAGTAAGTGGAGGAGGAATGGCCCCCAACTTCTCCCTCCAGCAGTGGACCAAGCCCTCTCTCTGGCTATTTCTAGGGCGCTGGCTCCTCTTAGGGATCAGGTTGATAAGCTGGCGAAAAGCATCCCTGGGGTGTTCAGTGACCCAGATCTGGTGGTGGTGGGTCCCAGTAGCTCCCAGATGGGGAATAAAAGGGCCGTTAAGCATAACGCTGGGCACTTGGAAGGATTTGATAAACTTACGGAGACCTTCCTCAAGAGTGCGCGAACGCTAAAACATGCACCCTGCCGGGAGGAGGAGGGGCCCGGAGAAAATTGCGACACTGTCACCACTATTGTAGACCCCGACGGCGGATTTCCCTTAGAGGGAGAGGGTGTATCGGAGGACGATTTCTCCTCCGATGAGGATAAGGACTCGGGGTGTCCCTGGCGTCCAGAGTCCCACTCCTCTCAGTCCCCGGTTGGGGACGGGGTCCACTCGGATATGTTCGAGCCTACCAAAATTTACCATCCTAGGTCGGCGGAGTGGACACCTGATGCCAAAGTGGCAGAGTATGTGGTGGGGAAAATCCATCAACCCCTTGAAAGGGAGGTCAGGAATAGGATGAGGGGAGAATGCCCCAGGCCCTCACTGAAGGGGAAGGTGGCACACATGCCTGAAATTGATGAGAAACTATGTACCTTTTTCTCCAAGTATATGAGGGATCCCAAGAAAGGAATTGATAGGTCTTGGACGTGGTAGGGCCCTTGACCCGAATTATTCAATTGACGGAGCGTTCCAAAGAGTCAGGATCCCCTTTGTCCACGGATATTGTGGCTGGTTGGGCGCACTACCCTAAACCCTAAAACACTACCCCCTCCACTACCCAAACACCACTGCACTACCCTAAACCCTAAAACACTACCCCCAGCACGACACCCTACACTACCCAAACATAACTGCACTACCCTAAACCCTAAAACACTACCACCAGCATGACTCCCTACACTACCCAAACACCACTGCACTACCCTAAACCCTAAATCTACCCACAGCACAACCCCCTATACTACACAAACACCACTGCACTACCCTAAACCCTAAAACACTCCCCCCAGCATGAGCCCTTCACTACACAAACACCACTGCACTGCCTTAAACCCTAAAACACTACCCCCAGCACGACCCCCTACACTACACAAACACCACTGCACTACCCTAAACCCTAAATCTACCACCAGCATGACCCCCTACACTACACAAACACCACTGCACTACCCTAAACCCTAAAACACTACCCCAGCACTACCCCCTACACTACCCAAACACCACTGCACTAACATAAACCCTAAAACACTACCCCCAGCACAACCCCCTACACTACACAAACACCACTGCACTACCCTAAACCCAAAAACACTACCCCCAGCATGACTCCCTACACTACCCAAACACCACTGCACTACCCTAAACCCTAAATCTACCCCCAGCACGACCCCTACACTACCCAAACACCACTGCACTACCCTAAACCATAAAACACTACCCCCAGCATGACCCTACACTACACAAACACCACTGCACTACCCTAAACCCTAAAACACTACCACCAGCATGACCCCTACACTACTCAAACACCACTGCACTACCCTAAACCCTAAAACACGACCCCAGCACGACCCCCTACACTACCCATATACCACTGCACTACCCTAAACCCTAAAACACTACCCCCAGCACGACCCCCTACACTACTGCACTACCCTAAACTCTAAAACACTACCCCCAGCACGACCCCCTACACTACCCAAACACCACTGCACTACCCTAAACCCTAGAAAAGAAACCCCCACCCCATGTCCAATCCCCCTTACCTCTCACTCCTCGTGGTTCCTCTCTCCTCGTGGTTCCTGCTTCACGTCGTCTCTGAGGGGCGGTGCACGTCGTTGTGAAGAAACGGAACATCCTCTGTTTCCTTACAACGACATGGATCGTCTACATGTTTTTTAGAACGCATGGTCATTTACCATACATACCTTTACAACAAAATTCATTGTAAAGGCAAGCGTGGTAAATGACCATGCGTTCTAAAAAAATGCGTAGTAATGACTTCGTGATGTACAACGCATGTGTGGTAATGCATGCGTTGTAATGGTATCGCAAAGTAAAAAAGTTGTTGTAACAGCTGTTTACCGATTGAAGCTGGCCCCTGTTCTTCAGTGAGACGTTTATTTGATTAATTAGGAGGAAGGAATGTGTTTTTTTTACCGAAAAGTGCATTCCCGGCTGTTGTATTGTGAAAGTGTCCGCGTGGCCTGGTTTCACTTCCGGTGAGAGAGTGGAAGAGTCTGTTTGGATCTAAAGGAGTTCTGTTGTTGGACGGGGCCGGCGCGACATGTCATCAGAAAACATAGCTAATGGAAAGCGTCCTCCCTGAAGTGTGGAACAGTGCCATGAGAGGTCAACGAGTGTGCGTCCCACCGCAGTATGACAGTACCGCGTGACCCATGTGCCGCCTCCAGGGTACGGGAGGCAGAAGCGGCATCGCAGGTCCTCTTGAAGACCGTTGTAGCACTAATTCTACATTTTGGTACTAGGGCATTTTAACTTCGTTGTTCCTGCCAGATCCTGTGTTATTCAGTTCCCTCGTTACCTTTTTTGTGGGTTGTGGTGCTTGTCACTTCGCTGCCCCGCCGGTGCACACGACTGGGCACCCCACCTTGTGTGCCATCTGCAGGGCCTCTGCCCTCGGATCACTGGTTTCGGTTTCTGGAGTGGCAACATAAACAGTTGCTCCCAAAGGACTAGCCTGAACACTTAGGTGAATATCCCCTGCACCAGCATTCCACGGAAATTCTTTCCTAGCTCTCCCACGTCAACAAGGACGTCATAATAGCACGGCTCCGCTCGCGACACCGTATGACGTCATCGGAGCCATAAGAGGACCTCGTCGGCGTGCTGACGTCAGTTCAACCCATTTTTTCCGTGCCACCGAGGCAAACAGGGGACCGAGACATTTTCACATGTATACATAGTATAATAAATATATATATATTCACTGAAAAAACCATAGGTTTCAGGCACGTTATAGTTAGAAATTAGCATTTAAAAACCTTAGAAATTCACTGAAAAAACCATAGGTTTCAGGCACGTTATAGTTAGAAATTAGCATTTAAAAAACCTTAGAAATTCACTGAAAAAACCATAGGTTTCAGGGGCGTTATAGTTAGTTGGACATTTCACTCGTACAAAACCATAGAAATTCCCCCGTTATAGTTAGTTCAGCTAACTATAACTCGCGCGCTCGCAATGCACTGCTGATGACATCACATATTACATCACTCATGACATGGTCAGTGACATCACTCATGACATCACTGATGACATCTCAAATGACATCACTGATGACATCACTGATGACATCATCCAGTGAATGTGTGTTTTTCTGAAAATTAAATATGTTTTATATATGTATATCTCAAGGTCGATGGAAGAATAAATGGGTATATAAGTGTCTAAATGGATGATTTTTGTTTGTAAAATTGATTGTATAACTGACTAAGTGTATCTTAGTGAATACATGGGTTAGTGAGTAATGTTTAAATATGAAAATATCTCTATCAGTCTCTCACTTTGTGTATAAGTGGCAGCATGGGTTGGTGAGTAGCTACTTGAGTGTCTATATGGGTTATTAGTTGGTTTTTTGAGTATCAGTATGAGTGTCTGAGTGTCTGTATGGTTCGGTGGGTGGTATTACTTAGTGCATAGATGCATGAACGAGTGACTCACTGTTTGTATGTGTTGAAGACAGCATGTGTGCAGGACTGTATAGGTGGATGAGTATGTGTATGGGTGTGTTAGTGAGTGAACGACTGTCTCAATAGTGTCTTTATGATTAACTACATATGTTTTAAACTAGTATATGTGAGTATTGGTGTATATAAGTGAGTATATGTGAGAGTGAGAGATTGGAAGAGTTCCTGTACAAATAAGTAGGTGTTTCTATAAGTGATTGTTTAAGAGAGTAAGTATGTGTAAGTTTCTGTAGAAGTAAGTGTGGTAGTGTGTGTGTATAACTGTATATGCAAGTAAATGGATGTTTGATACTTTGTTTGCATGTGTGACTATGTGTGTGAGTAACTCTATGGATGAGTGGCGGTGTGTAACAGGATGTATAGGTGTATGAGTTCATATGATGAGTGAGTACATGTATGAGTGACTGTATAGGGACTGTTGGTGAATGAGTGGATGTGTGTGTAGATCTTGGAATTACTGAATAGGTGTGTTGTAACTGGTATTGGTATGTCCATTGTTTTGAAAATGTTAGTTTGTATTTTTGAGTGTGTGTATCAAAGGTTATATTACGGTGAGAGGAGGTCTGCCACTCTATCACAAGGATGATGTCATCAGTGATGTCATTTGAGATGTCATCAGTGATGTCATGAGTGATGTCACTGACCATGTCATGAGTGATGTAATATGTGACGTCATCAGCAGTGCGTTGCGGGGGCGCGAGTTATAGTTAGCTGAACTAACTATAACGGGGGAATTTCACGGGTTTTGTACGAGTGCAATGTCCAACTAACTATAACTTTCCCTAAAACCTATGGTTTTTTCAGTGAATTTCTAAGGTTTTTTAAATGCTAATTTCTAACTAAAACGTGCCTGAAACCTATGGTTTTTTCAGTGAATTTCAAAGGTTTTGTAAATGCTAATTTCTAACTATAACGTGCCTGAAACCTATGTTTTTTTCAGTGAATTTCAACGGTTTTTCAAATGCTAGTTTGTAACTATGCCTACAGAAGTAGGACATGTGAAGAAAGAAGAAAAAACGCACAGAAAGAAGCAAAAGAAATGTCGAAAGAAACAGAAGTGCACAAAGACAAAGAAAAATCCAGGAAGAAGCAAGACATGTGCAGAAAGAACCAACAGAGGAGCAGAAAGAGGCCTTGTTGCAAAATAATCCTGTGCCCACACCTTTTCCAGACATGTACTGGTGTTAACTGACTCCGACTTACCAGGCCTAGAGCCAGTGCTAAGGTAAAAGACACTTAGAATATAGTTAAAACACCTACATACACTAGGGAACACTATGCGTTGAGGTACCCCTGTGATTAGCATGACCTCCTCTGTAACTCCCTAGTACATAATAGGGCAGGGGGATTAAAACTACCTCTTAAAACGCGCCATGGGGCACGTTTGCACATTGGTGAAGGGAGGGGGGGGCTGAGGTTACATGTGTGCAAACACGCCCTCTGGCCGTTTTAAGTTGGGGGATAAAGTCCCCTTGAATCCTAAGGGTCCCTGGGGTCCAACTAGCCCAACAGGTACCTCCAGTAAGCGCCACAGAGCTGTGTTGCACAGAGGTGTAAAAAGGGGCGTGGCCTGGACCACCTCTCTGCAACGCAACCCTGTGGCGCGCACTGGAGGTACCTGGTGGGCTAGTTGGCCCCCAGGGTCCCTCAGGATTCAAGGGGAATTAATTCCCCAACTTAAAACGCGCCACAGGGTGTGTTTGCACACATGTCACCTGAGGCCCCGCCCCCTCCCTTCACCAATGTGCAAACGCGCCCCGTGGCGCATTTTAAGTTGGGGAATTAAGTCCCCTTGAATCCTGAGGGTCCCTGGGGTGCAACTAGCCCACCAGCTAACTCCATTAAGCGCCACAGAGCTGTGTTGCAGAGAGGTGTAAAAAGGGGCGTGGCCTCAGAACACGTCTCTGCAACGCAGCCCCCTGGCGCATACTGGAGGTTCCTAGTTGGCTAGTTGGCCCCCAGGGACCCCCAGTATTCAAGGGGAATTCGTTCCCCATCTGCAAATGCACCAGGGGGCGCGTTTGCAGAGTGCTGCCAAGGAGGGGGCGTGGCTTCCGGCGCGATGCCGGTGTTTTATTTTTTTATTTTTTTACGAATGGGGGCTGTTTGGCCCCCCTTTTTTTTCTAATTTATTGGCCCTGGGGACCCCATCCCCCAGGGCCTGCCCCCTAATATTTGAAAAAAAAAAAGAAAGAAAATTTGGAAGGGGGCCGCGTGGCCCCCCTCACGAGGCCTTAATCGGCCCCGGGGACCCCATCCCCCGGGGCATGGCCTTCTTTTTAAAAAAAAAAATGTTTTGGAGGGGGGCTGCGTTGCCCCCCTCCTCAGGCCACTTATGGCCCCGGTGACCCCATCCCCCGGGGCCGGCCTTTTTTATTTTATTTTTATTTTGCGGAAGGGGGCCGCGTGGCCCCCCTCCCGGGCCACTTGTAGCCCCAGGGACCCCATCACCCGGGGCTGGCCCTCTCCATTGGGGACCGTGGGGGGGTACCCAATCCCCCCACGGTCCCACCGGCTCCCCGCGTCCTGCGGGAGCCGGCATTGCTTTTCCACATGGGGAGCTGCTGACATGCAGCTCCCCGTGTGGAAAAGCAATCTGCTTTGGTTTTTGGAAGAGAGAGCAGGTTTCCTGCTCTCTCATCCAAAAACCAAAGCAGTTTGCAATGACAGGGCGGGAGCCGCTGCCATAGCAAACTACAGTGTCCCGGGGGTGGGCACCCCGGGACACTGCAGGAGCCGGCCCTGGGGGGTGGCGGTCCCCAGGGCCATCACTGGCTCCAGGAGGGGGGCCGCACGGCCCCCCTCCCAACACGTGTACAGCCCCGGGGAGGTGGTGGTCCCTGGGGGTCCCAAACAGACCCCACATTCCAATTCTTAGTGCCCCGGGGAGGTGGCGGTCCCCGGGGCGTGTGGGGGGGCTCAAGCCCCCCCACACAGGTAATTTAATTTTTTTTAAAAGAAGCCCCGGGGGTGGTGGTCCCTGGGGCTTAGGGCGGGCCTTAGAGGCCCCCACACATTTTTATTAATCCCCCGCATACCCCCGGGACTTGGCCCACTTGGGGGCCAAATAACAACGAAGCGCAGGAGACCGCGCTTCGTTTTTTTTTTTCACGGCGGGAACCGCGCATCCTAAGCGCATCCCGCCATTTAAAAAAATTTTTTGGGGGGGGGCCCTGGGGGTCCTTGTGGTACCCCCTAAGCAGGCCTAGGGGGTCAGGTTGTTAAACCTGTGTGGGGGCTCGAGCCCCCCCACGCCCCTGGGACCACTGTTATATCCCGCATAGATGCCCTAATGTAGATCCGTTCGTACATGCCCTAAAATGGACGTATTCATATTTACCCTAATATGGTCATATTCGTACTTGCCCAATTATGGTCATGGCCGCATATGCCCAATTATGGTCACAAATGTACATGTCCTAATATAGTATGATTCCTTATATAGGCATGATCTTTCACCTACATTGGTCCCAGCTAGTACACAATGAGCTCTGAGGGCTGGACGTTATCTATCCTGTGGTTTTGAATGCAGCAGGGTTCTTCCAAACACAGGCCCACACTGTACTCATTAATTATGCATGGATTTCTAAGAATAAACCACCCGCATAATGTATGTACAAAGTTCACCCCTGACGTCTTCCTCATGTCCAACACAAACCATACTGAGGACCGAGACTCTTTAGGGTATAAATACACCACATCTTGCCCCGGTAAAGCAGAGGGAACCGAGACTTCCATGCCGACACACTGACCAGAGACGCTGAGGCTCCTGCATGCAGTCGCTCAAGCTGACAGTGGTCTGACACAACCCGGATGGGGTGTCCAACTTGAGACCAGGACGGGGTCCCACACTCTCTCTATTCAGGTATGGGGGTTCGACTAGGAGGATTCTTGGCTTTTAGCTTCTAAGACCTACACACATATGCTAGGTACACACAGATACATCTAGGTAGGCATCGTAGGAGTACGCGCACTTGCATAATGCTTTTATATTCATGTATGTACTCATGATTATCGCAATATGGTAGAACTGTTCTATCCCTTTGCTTTTATCGTACTGCTGATCATATATCTCTGCTATTGTCTGCTGGTTACCGCAGCACATATATTTTACACTAGAATAACCACTGTTCAATAAATACTTATTGAAAGTGAAACGCCCAACGTTTATTCTGTGTAACTCTCTGAGACAAACTGAATAAGTGAGCACGAGTGACTGAGTGAAAGGTAGTACAATGTTTCCACAATTCTGAGGGAATCAGATATGTCATGTTCTAAGGTTGCCAGAAACTAATCTCTCCCCGATAAGAGGAGACACTAGTGGCACTGCGAGCTAGCTAATGCAAAACCAGGCTAACATATATGGTGGGGGTGCACGGAGTCAGTCTGCCACCAAGCCCGCAGTATATGTTATCCAAATGCGCAGGTCCTGCAGGGGTACTATAGGAGCTACACAACACCACCACCTCCCCGGGGCATTAATAATGTAAATCAGGGGGTCCGTTACGGACCCCCGAGCCCCGGGGACCACCACCTCCCCGGGGCTATGTAAATAAAGGGAGGGGGCTGCTTGGTCCCCCTCCTGGAGCCCTTGATGGCCCTGGGGACTGCCACCCCCCAGGGCCGGCTCCTGCAGTGTCCTGGGGTGCCTACCCCGGGGATACTGCTGTTTGCTATGACAGGGCGGGAGCATGGCTCCCGCCCTGTCATAGCAAACTTGCTTTGGATTTTGGAAGCGAGAGCAGGGAAAACTGCTCTCTTTTCCAAAATCCAAAGCAGATTGCTTTTCCACATGGGGAGCTGCATGTGAGCAGCTCCCCATGTGGAAAAGCAATGCCGGCTCCCGCAGAAGGCGGGCAGCTGGTGGGAGCATGGGGGCATTGGGGCTCCCCCCACGGTCCCTAACCATGAGGCCAGGTCCCGGGGGATGGGGTCCCCGGGGCCCAAAGTGGCCGGGGAGAGGGGTGGCAGTCCCCCCTCCTCTGTTTTTTAAAAAAAAAACAGAAAAAATGTATATTTGAGCATGCCCCGGAGGATGGAAAAAAAAATTGGAGTCGCGGTGCTCAGTGCGGCCCCCTGGTGTGAACGCGGGGGGTGCGTGGCTCCCAGTGCGGCCTCTGGTGTGAACGCGAGTGGTGCGCGGCGCTCAGTGCGGCCCCCTAGTATGAACGCGATGGGTGCGTGGCTCTAAGTCGCGCTGGGTGCGCGACTCCTAGCAAAAATAATTACGATTCTTTTTATATTCACTGAAAAAACCATAGGTTTCAGGCACGTTATAGTTAGAAATTAGCATTTAAAAAACCATAGAAATTCACTGAAAAAACCATGGGTTTCAGGCACGTTATAGTTAGAAATTAGCATTTAAAAAACCATAGAAATACACTGAAAAAACCATAGGTTTCAGGAACAATATAGTTAGTTGGACATTTCACTCGTACAAAACCATAGAAATTCTGCCGTTATAGTTAGTTCAGCTAACTATAACTCACGCCCCCGCAGTGCACTGCTGATGACGTCACATATTACATCATTCATGACATGGTCAGTGACATCACTGATGACATCACTGATGACATCACTGATGACATCATCCAGTGACTGTGTGTTTCCGTAAAGTTTAAATTTGTTTTATATTTATGCCAAGCTGTATTGAAGAATGAGTGGGTGTATAAGCGTCTGTATGGAGAATTTAGTAGGTACGTGACTGACTGTATAAGTGAGTGATTAAATGTGTCTTACTGAATGCATGGGTTAGTGACTGTTGTGGTTCCGGTTCCTATTCTCGTTCTCCCTATAGAGTTGATAGGAATAGTAGTGTTTATATTACTACTATCCTATATGTTCTTAAAGGAGTCCGTGATCTGTTAGCGGAGCAGTGAGCGACCTCTAAGCACTACGACTGAATTTTCCAAAGTTTTACAGAATCGAAATTGTAAAAAATGATGAAGCGTACATTTCTATGTAATATAAAGTCATTTGTGTTTAACAGTTTTTTACTTGTTATTGTTCTTGTGACCTGAGATGATGTAGATCGGGAGTGTTCCTTGTAGCTCTTCTTGTCTACTTTATCTAAAAGTAACTCATGCCCTCTTATATTATGAAGAATATGGGGCAACACTTTTACAAAGTATAGCAGAAAAAAAAGGGAGGGTGTGGCCACGCTTAATGGATATTTTATGAATTGCGTTTTTATTTGTCACCTCTTTGATATATACAGCTTCAGTTTTCGAAGAAAGTTTATTTGTAATTGCTTAATAAAAACTGTTTCAAACCTAGAATTAAATTTTTGCTGCGCAACCACACCTCCCCATCAGAAAAGTAAACACCACATTCTAAGTAAATAGTGCTACTGGGAAGTATCCCACCCGCAAACTTAATAAAAAGAAGACCGCAACACACTCTGTTATTTTCCCGCCGTGATTTGTACACCCCATGCCAATTATATAAATGGCCCTTAAAATATATAAAAAACAATTTTTACCTTCACAATCCCTGTTCACCACCTTGTGACCACTTTACAGAGTTAATAGTGTTCCTACCCTCCCCGCTACTACTTTGTTTTCCCGTACTCCATTGAAGTGCGTCACAAAACGCTTCACAACAGTGAAACCTTCCCAACCAATAATGAGTAAACTTGTACTCGGAACACTTTAGCCAACAAAATTTCCATGGTGTTCCGCAGAGGGGGAGGGAATAGCTGCTAACACTTCTACTTTTAATGCTTCACAGCCAATGAACATTAGGCTTGGGAAGGTCCTGCTTGGAACACATTACCCAATCAGATGTCCCTGATGCTCCGCGGAGGGAGAGGGAATGGCTGGCAACACTTCTTCTTTAAATGGTTTACAGGCAATGAACATTAAGCTTGGGAAGGTCCTGCTTGGAACACGTCAACCAATTAGATGTCCCTGCTACTCCGCGGACGGGGAGGAAATGGCTGGCAACACTTCTACTTTCAATGGTTCGCAGCCAGTGAACATTAACCTCTGAAAGGTCCTGCTTGGAACATGTGAGCCAATCAGATGTCCTTGCTACTCCGCGCAGGGGGAGGGAATGGCTGGCAACACTTTTACTTTTAATGGTTCGCAGCCAATGAACATTGAGCTCGTTGTTGGAACACCTCAGCCAATTAAACTTTAATTTTGTTCACTGTCCATGATAAAAGTGAGCACTGCATTATAAGTAAACATTACTGCGCATTATATTAAAGGAAGGTAAAGGAAGGCTGCAATACGGCGTATTGTTATTTTCCCGATATGATTTCGTTGTTTTGCGGATGTGATTTCCACGGCCTACGCAACATTCAAACTCCCTGCCTCTGCACCATACAGACTGCTTAAACTAAGGCCACAGTGTTCCTACTATACCCTCTTATACAATTATTCTCTTATTTTTCCCCCTACGCCTTTCAACTCAGTCACAAAATGGCTGCCAACACTTCCTAGTTTCAACAGTTTGCAGCCAATGAGCCGCACGCTCGTGCTCGTAATGCCTCAGCCAATCAGATATCAGAATTCTCAAATATCAATATCTGTAAATTTTGATATTTCTCTAAAACTACTCAACGGACTTACCCCATTTAAACAAAAGCATGCATTCTGGACCAAGACCTTTCTCCCTGCCAAATTTGACGTAATTCCGTTCAGCAGTTTGACCTGTAGCCTTGTCTAAAGTTTCCCTTGGAAATTGCATGGAGTAAACACGTTTTGGGAATCCCCTTTTTTCTCAGCCTCCCCTTGACGAATCACCCCCAAACTTTCAACATAGGAGCTGATCTGAAAAGAGAAGTTTTTTGAAAACTTTTGGAAACATTCGTGAAACTACGCCAAAGTTAAAATCAAATCAAAAACGCTTTTCCTATGGAAACGTGGTCCTAACCATAACTATCTACTGGCGACCGCCAGTAGATAATATATATATATATATATATATATATATATATATATATATTCACTGAAAAAACCATAGGTTTCAGGCACGTTATAGTTAGAAATTAGCATTTAAAAAACCTTAGAAATTCACTGAAAAAACCATAGGTTTTAGGGACAGTTATAGTTAGTTAGACATTGCACTCATACAAAACCCATGAAATTCCCCCGTTATAGTTCGTTCAGCTAACTATAATACGCGCCTCCGCAATGCTCTGCTGATGACGTCACATATTACATCACTCATGACATGGTCAGTGACATCACTGATGACATCACTGATGACATCTCAAATGACATCACTGATGACATCATGCAGTGACTGTGTGTTTCTGTAAAGTTGAAATATGTTTAATATATATAGGGAAAGGCGTATTGAAGAATGAGTGGGTGTATAAGTGTCTGAATGGATGATTTAGTAGGTGCGTGACTGACTCTATAAGTGAGTGATTAAACGTATCTTACTGAATGCATGGGTTAGTGACTAAACTGTGTGAATGTCTGTATCCGTGTGTCTGTTGGTGTGTAAGCGGCTCATAGGTTTGTGAATAGCTACATGAGTGTCTATATGGGTTATTGATTTGTTGTCTGAGTATCTGTATGGGTGCCTGATTGTTTGTGTGTGTGGGGTGTGTGTGACTCTGATCATAGATGTGTGAGTGGGTGATTCACTGGGTGCATAGTTTCAAGAGTGCATCTGTGATGGACTATATGGGTGGGCGAGTGTGTGTATGGGTGTGTTAGTGAGTGAATGTATATCTCAGTGTTACATGTGTGAGTAACTACATATGTGAAAAGTAGTATATATGTGTGTTGGAGTACATAATTGGCTACAAATGAGAGTGTGTTATTGTGAGAGTGGCTGTATGGATGAGTGTGTGCTTGTATCATTGATTGTATAAGAGCGTAAGAATGTGCTAGTATTTATATGAGTAATTGAGCTGGTGTGTGTATAACTGTACATCTGAGTAAATGGGAGTGTGATTAATTATTTGCATGACTGACTAGGTGTGTGAGTACCTCTATGGATGAGTGGCGGTGTGTGAGTGTCTATATAGGTGTATGAGTGCATATGATAGTCCTGTACTGAGTGACCGTAAGTATGAGTGACTGTACGGGTGAGTGAGTGGATGTGTGTGTAGTCCTAAGAATCAGTGAGTGGGTATGTAGTTATTGGTGTTGGAGTGTCTATGGTTTTGAGAATGGTAGTGTGTAATTTAGAGTGGGTGTATCAAAAGTTATATTAGGGTGTGAGAAGATGCATGACATTTTCACATGGATGATGTCATCAGTGATGTCATTTGAGATGTCATCAGTGATGTCATCAGTGATGTCACTGACCATGTCATGAGTGATGTAATATGTGACGTCATCAGCAGTGCATTGCGGGGGCGCGAGCTATAGTTAGCTGAACTAACTATAATGGGGGAATTTCACGGGTTTTGTACGAGTGCAATGTCCAACTAACTATAACTGTCCCTAAAACCTATGTTTTTTTCAGTGAATTTCTAAGGTTTTTTAAATGCTAATTTCTAACTATAACGTGCCTGAAACCTATGGTTTTTTCAGTGAATCTCAAAGGTTTTTTAAATGCTAATTTCTAACTATAACGTGCCTGAAACCTATGGTTTTTTCAGTGAATTTCAAAGGTTTTTTAAATGCTAATTCCTAACTATAACATGTCTGAAACCTATGGTTTTTTTCAGTGAATTTCAAAGGTTTTGTAAATGACAATTTTTAAATGTATTAATTGTTATATTTATTTTTTTGATACTGATTTACTACATTTTTAAAACTATTTATTTTTAGATATTTTATTTTTTAAATAACATTGTAATTACATTATACATTACATTACAAAATATACTTTCTCAGAATGAATTACTTTAGTTTAAATACTTTGCAAATAGGCAATAGACTTTTAAGTACAGTAGTTACAGTTGTTGCAATGGGCAACACAATTTCAAACACAATGCAACATTGAGCTCAATGTGAATTTCTAGGTAAATGCAATTAGTTACTTTATGGATTACTTTTCTAACCACAGGACTGGATCCTAGATTCAGTCCTGGGACATCTCCTGTAAACAGTTGAGTAAAAGCGTTTTGGTTACAGTAGTGATTTTTAAGGAATATTATTGTATTTTAAAAGTTGACAGAAACTTTTTCACATAGAATCACCAATGTTATCCTATGGGAGGAAATTCACTTAGCAGGTAAGTAGTGTTATCGTTACTTTTTCTTACTCAGTGGTGGATCCTGGATCCAGCACTGGTGCATCTCCTGTAAACAGTTGAAAGAATGCGTTTAAGTCATACAGGCGATTTTTAAGGAATATTTGTAGTTTGTGAACATCGACACTTTGAAACTTTTCTGCTGAAAATCAGACAATGGATTCCTATGGAAGGAAATACAAGTTACTGGTAAGTACGGTTAGAATTACTTTTCAGGGTCAGTGCTGGGCTAAAAGATGCAGCACTGGGTTCTCTCCTGATAACAGGTGAGTAAATCGGAATTACGTAGTTCGGCTGATTTCAGAGGAATATTATAAAGTTCCAAACTCCACACTTAGAAGAATTTCCAAGCGAAACCAGTCAATGTTAGCCTATGGAAGGAAATTCAAGTTACTGGTAAGTACGGTTAGAATTACTTTTCAGGATCTGTACTGGGCTCAAAGATGCAGCACTGAGGTCTCTCCTGATAACAGGTGAGTAAATTGGAATTCGTAGTTCAGCTGATTTTAGAGGAATATTATAAAGTTCCAAAACTCCACACTTAGAAGAATTTCCAAGCGAAACCAGTCAATGTTAGCCTATGCAAGGAAATTCAAGTTACTGGTAAGTACGGTTTAAATTACTTTTCAGGATCAGTACTGGGCTCAAAGATGCAGCACTGAGGTCTCTCCTGATAACAGGTGAGTAAATCGGAATTCGTAGTTCTGCTGATTTTAGAGGAATATTTGTATGTTTCAAAAATCGACACAGAAATGTTTTCAGCAAAAAGCAGGCAATGATATCCTATGGAAGGAAATTCAAGTTACTGGTAAGTACAGTTAAATTTATTTTTCAGGATCAGTACTGGGCTCAAAGATGCAGCACTGAGGTCTCTCCTGATAACAGGTGAGTAAATCGGAATTCGTAGTTCGGCTGATTTTAGAGGAATATTATAAAGTTTGAATTTATACATATCCTGCTACTCGAGACGCTGCGGTTTTGGCACAACAGCCATTTATTCTATTTAAGAAAAGAAAGGTGACGTCGTGTGCGGAGTTCTTAGTTGAGCTAGCCTGGCGATTCCTTTTTCCCGTTTAAGGAAATGATAACAGCTCAATTGCCCTGACAAAGTTCTTGTCTAAAAGAACGAAACGCGTTGGCTGCTTGGTGCTTTGTTTCAAATAAAAAGAATAAAGAAATCTGAACATTTCTAACATTGGATGGACATTTTAAAATTATTTTGTACCTTGGATATCTGGATTGGGTGGTGCAACCTACAGTGGATAAAAGTTTATGTTGGTCATTTTTGATCGCTCCTTGGAAACGGCAGGGGCAGTGGGGTTGCACACCATGGGAGCATAAGGCTCAAATGTTAGTTTAACTACAGGAGGCTTTAAAAATAAGGATTATTGTTCCTTATATTGAGTGAGGTGCGTTACATACACTCCACAGTGTTTGGATGGTTTTGCTGTTTCCTTTTTTGTTTACAAGTTGAAAGAATGCGTTTAAGTCATACAGGCGATTTTTAAGGAATATTTGTAGTTTGTGAAAATCGACACTTTGAAACTTTTCTGCTGAAAACCAGACAATGGATTCCTATGGAAGGAAATACAAGTTACTGGTAAGTACGGTTAGAATTACTTTTCAGGGTCAGTGCTGGGCTAAAAGATGCAGCACTGGGTTCTCTCCTGATAACAGGTGAGTAAATCGGAATTCGTAGTTCGGCTGATTTCAGAGGAATATTATAAAGTTCCAAAACACCACACTTAGAAGAATTTCCAAGTGAAACCAGTCAATGTTAGCCTATGGAAGGAAATTCAAGTTACTGGTAAGTACGGTTAGAATTACTTTTCAGGATCTGTACTGGGCTCAAAGATGCAGCACTGAGGTCTCTCCTGATAACAGGTGAGTAAATTGGAATTCGTAGTTCAGCTGATTTTAGAGGAATATTATAAAGTTCCAAAACTCCGCACTTAGAAGAATTTCCAAGCGAAACCAGTCAATGTTAGCCTATGGAAGGAAATTCAAGTTACTGGTAAGTACGGTTTAAATTACTTTTCAGGATCAGTACTGGGCTCAAAGATGCAGCACTGAGGTCTCTCCTGATAACAGGTGAGTAAATCGGAATTCGTAGTTCTGCTGATTTTAGAGGAATATTTGTATGTTTCAAAAATCGACACAGAAACTTTTTCAGCAAAAAGCAGGCAATGATATCCTATGGAAGGAAATTCAAGTTACTGGTAAGTACGGTTAGAATTACTTTTCAGGATCAGTACTGGGCTCAAAGATGCAGCACTGAGGTCTCTCCTGATAACAGGAGAGTAAATTGGAATTCGTAGTTCGGCTGATTTTAGAGGAATATTTGCACAATGGTGAAGGAAGGGGCTGGGGCCTGAGGTGACATGTCTGCAAACACGCCCTGTGGCGTGTTTTAAGTTGGAGAATTAATTCCTCCTCAATCCCGAGGGTCCCTAGGGGCCAACTAGCCCACCAGATACCTCCAGTATGCGCCAGAGAGCTGCGTTGCAGAGAGGTGTTCAGAGGCCACGCCCCTTTTTGCACCTCTCTGCAACGCAGCTCTGTGGCGCTTCTGACGTACCTGGTGGGCTAGTTGGCTCCCAGAGACCCTCAGGATTGAAGGGGATTTAATTCCCCATCTTAAAACGCGCCACGGGGCCTGTTTGCACACATGTCACCTGAAGCCCCGCCCTCCCTTCACCACTGTGCAAAGCGCCACGTGGCGCGTTTTAAGTTGGGGTATTAAGTCCCTTGAATCATGAGGGTCCCTGGGGTCCAACTAGCCCACCCTGTACCTCCAGTATGCGCCAGGGAGCTGCGTTGCAGAGAGCTGTTCAGAGGCCACGCCCTTTTTACACCTCTCTGCAACGCAGCTCTGTGGCGCTTTCTGGACGTACCTGGTGGGCTAGTTGGCCCCAGGGACCCTCAGGATTGAAGGGATTTAATTCCCCATCTTAAAACGCACCACGGGGCCTGTTTGCACACATGTCACCTTTAGCCCCGCCCCCTCCCTTCACCACTGTGCAAACGCGCCCGGTGGTGCGTTTTAAGTTGGGGGATTAAGTCCCCTTGAATCCTGAGGTTCCCTGGGGTCCAACTATCCCACCAGGTACCTCCAGTAAGCGCCACAGAGCTGCATTGCAGAGAGGTGTAAAAAGGGGCGTGGCCTTTGTACACCTCTCTGCAACGCAGCCTCTGGCGCATACTGGAGGTTCCTGGTGGGCTAGTTGGCCCCCAGGACCCCAGTATTCAAGGGGAATTCGTCCCCCTCTGCAAATGCGCCAGGGGTGCGTTTGCAGACTGCTGCAGGGAGGGGCGGGGCCTCCGGCACGATGCCGGTCTTTTTTTTCTTTCTATGGGAGGGGGCCTGCGTGGCCCCCCTTCCCTCGGCCACTTTTGGCCCCGTGGACCCCATCCCCCGGGGCCTGAGGATTTACATTAAAAAAAAAAAAACGGGAAGGGGGCCGCGTGGCCCCTTTTCCCTGGGCCTCTATTGGCCCCGGGGACCCCATCCCCCGGGGCATGCCCACTGTTTTTTTTTTATAAAATATTCAGAGGGGGGCTGCGTGGCCCCCCTCCTCAGGCCATTTAATGCCCCGGGGACCCCATCCCCCGGGGCCGGCCTTTACGTTATTATTTATTTATTTTTTTAATTCCTTTTTTGGGGAGGGGGGCTGCGTGGCCCCCCTCCCGGGCCACTAATGGCCCCGGGGACCCCATCCCCCGGGGCCTGGCCACTCGTTGGGGACCGTGGGGGGGTCCCCAATCCCCGCACGGTCCCGCCGGCTCCCCGCGTCCTGCGGGAGCCGGCATTGCTTTTCCATAAGGGGAGCTGCTGACATGCAGCTCCCTTTATGGAAAAGCAATTCTGCTTTGCTTCATTGAAGCGAGATCAGGTTTCCCTGCTCTCGCCTTCAATGAAGCAAAGCAAGTTTGCAATGACAGGGAGGGAGCCGCGAGGCTCCCATCCTGCCATTGCAAACAGCAGTGTCCCGGGGGTAGGCACCCCGGGACACTGCAGGAGCCGGCCCTGGGGGGTGGCGGTCCCCAGGGCCACCACAGGCTCCAGAAGGGGGGCCGCGCGGCCCCCCTCCCAACCAATGCACAGCCCAGGGGAGGTGGTGGTCCCCGGGGCTCGGGGGTCCTAAACGGACCCCCACATTTTATTATTTAGTGCCCCGGGAAGGTGGCGGTCCCCGGGGCCTGTGGGGGGGCTCGAGCCCCCCACACATGTAATTAAAATTTTAAAAAAAGAAGTCCCGGGGGGTGGCGGTCCCCGGGGCTGCTGGGGGGCCGTGTGCCCCCGCCACCATTATTTTTATAAAGCCCCTGGGGTGGCAGTCCCCGGGGCTTGGGGGGCCTTAGAGGCCCCCCCATGTTATTAAATTAAACCCCGCATGCCCCCGGGACTTGGCCCACCCGGGGGCCAATTAACCATGAAGCGCGGGAATCTGCGCTTCGTTTTTTTTTTTTATCGGCAGGATCCGCGCACCCAGCACATTTTTTGCCATTTAAAAAAAATATATATATATATTTTTTGGGGCCCTGAGCAGGCCTAGGGGGTCATGGTGTTTCTACCCTGCCCCCTTTTTGCGTTTTGCACAATTTTTTTTACTGTTTTCTTGTGACTCGGTTCTACTGAGTCACAAGATGGCTGCCAACACTTCCTGGTTTGGAGTGTTGACAGCCAACTAGCATACAGCTCGTCATCGGGAGGGTGCGCGGATCCTCCGCTGCCATAGATATATATGTGTTTTTACTTTTGATTTTCTCAGCAACTACTGAACGGATTTACTCCATTTAACAAAAAGGGTTCTTTCTGAACCAAGAACTACCTCTTTGCTAAATTTGGTGAAATTCCGTTCAGCAGTTCGGGCTGTAGCCGTGGCTAAAGTTTTCTACGGGAAAATGAATGGGAAAACACGTTTGGGACCCCCTTTTTCTCGGCCCCGCTTGATGAATCACCCGAGACTTTCAGGATAGGAGCGGACCGGAGCGGGCCACAAAGTTTAAAACTTTCGCGAAGATTCGTCAACCGATGCAAGAGTTATTTCAAATAGAATGTTGCGGATTTCCTATGGAAAATAGGTCCTAACTATAACTATCTACTGGCGACCGCCAGTAGATAATATATTATCTACTGGCGGTCGGCAATAGATAGTTATAGTTAGGACCTATTTTCCATATGAAATCCGCAACATTCTATTTGAAATAACTTTGGCGCCGGTTGACGAATCTTCGTGAAATTTTCAAACTTGTTGGGGCGCTCCGGTCCGCTCCTATCCTGAAAGTCTCGGGTGATTCGTCAGCGGGGCTGGGAAAAAGGGGGCCCCAAAACACGTTTTCCCCATGCAATTTTCCATAGGAACCTTTAGTCGCAGCTACAGCCCGAACTGCTGAACGGAATTACACCAAATTTGGCAAATAGGTAGCCCTTGGTTCAGTGTCGTGCCTTTGCTTAAATGGTGTAAATCCGTTCAGTAGTTCCTGAGAAAATCAAAAGTAAGTCACATATATATCTATGGCCGAGTAGGGTCCGCGTACCCTCCCGATCACGAGCTGCATGCTAATTGGCTGTCAAGTGGCTGTCAACACTCCAAATCAGGAAGTGTTGGCAGCCATTTTGTCCCTCGGTAGAACCGAGGCACAAGAAACAAGAGCGCAAAACGCACAAAGGGGGCAGGGTAGAAACACCCTGACCTCCTAGGTCTGCTCAGGGGGTCCCACAAGGACCCCCTGGGCAGAAAAAAGCATTTATTTTTTTAAACGGCGGGATGCGCTTAGGGTGCGCGGATCCCGCCGATAAAAATCGAAGCGCTGTCTCCCGCGCTCGATGCTAATTTGCCCCCAGGTGGCCCAAGTCCCGGGGCATGCGGGGGTGGGTTTAGATTTTATGGGGGCCTCTAAGGCCCCCAAGCCCCGGGGACTGCCACCCCCGGGGCTTTAAATAAAAATGGTGTGGGTGGGCTGTCCGCCCTCCCGCAGCCCCGGGGACCGCCACCCCCGGGCTTCTTTTTAAATTTAAATGACCTGTGTGGGGGGCTACAGTCTCCCCACATGCCCTGGGGACCGCCACCTCCCCGGGGCACTAACACATTTAAAATGGGGGTCCGTTTTGGACCCCCGAAGCCCCGGGGACCACCACCTCCCCGTGGCTTTGCAGATGTGGGAGGGGGGCCGTGCGGCCCCCCTCCTGGAGCCTGTGGTGGCCCTGGGGACCGCCACCCCCCAGGGCCGGCTCCTGCAGTGTCCCGGGGTGCCTACCCCCGGGACTCTGTTGTTTGCAATGGCAGGACGGGAGCCTCGCGGTTCCCGTCCTGTCATTGCAAACTTGCTTTGCTTCATTGAAGCGAGAGCAGGGAAACCTGCTCTAGCTTCAATGAAGCAAAGCAGATTGCTTTTCCATAAGGGGATTTGCATGTCAGCAGCTCCCCTTATGGAAAAGCAAAGCCGGCTCCCGCAGGACGCGGGGAGCCGGCGGGTGCGTGCGGGGATTGGGGACCCCCCCACGGTCCCCAACAAGTGGCCAGGCCCTGGGGGATGGGGTCCTCGGGGCCATTAGTGGCCCGGGAGGGGGGCCATGCAGCCTCCTCCCAAAAAACGTTTTTTTTTTTTTTTTTTTTTAAAAGACGCAAAGGCCAGCCCCGGGGCCTTAAATGGCCTGAGGAGGGGGGCCACGCAGCCCCCCTCCGAATAGTTCATAAAAAAAAACAGTGGGCATGTCACGTGGCCCCTTCCCGTTTTTTTTTGTTTAAAAAAAAAAAAAAAGAACATGCTGAGGCCCAGGGGGTTGGGTCCCCGGGGCCAAAAGTGGCCAAGGGAATGGGGGCCACGCAGCCCCCCTCCCATAAAAAAAAAATAAGAAAAAAAAAAAAACGGCATTGTGCCGGAGGCCCCGCCCCCTCCCTGCAGCAGTCTGCAAACGCGCCCCCTGGTGCGTTTTAAGAAGGGGAAGCAATTCCCTTTGAATACTGGGGGTCCCTGGGGGCCAACTAGCCGACCAGGAACCTCCAGTATGCGCCAGGGAGCTGCGTTGCAGAGACGTGTACAGAGGCCACGCCCCTTTTTACACCTCTCTGCAACGCAGCTCTGTGGTGCTTTTTGGAGGTACATGGTGGGCTACTTGGCCCCCAGGGACCCTCAGTATTCAAGGGGACTTAATCCCCCAACTTAAAATGCGCCACAGGGCGCGTTTGCACAGTGGTGAAGGGAGGGGGCGGGGCTTCAGGTGACATGTGTGCAAACAGGCCCCGTGGCACGTTTTAAGATGGGGAATTAAATCCTCTTCAATCCTGAGGGTCCATGGGGGCCAACTAGCCCACCAGGTACGTCCAGAAAGCGCCACAGAGCTGCGTTGCAGAGAGGTGTAAAAAGGGGTGTGGCCTCTGAACACCTCTCTGCAACGCAGCTCCCTGGCGCATACTGGAGGTACAGGGTGGGCTAGTTGGACCCCAGGGACCCTCATGATTCAAGGGGACTTAATCCCCCAACTTAAAAACGCGCCACGAGGCGCATTTGCACAGTGGTGAAGGGAGGGTCGGGGCACGTTATAGTTAGAAATTAGCATTTAAAAAACCTTTGAAATTCACTTAAAAAACCATAGGTTTCAGGCACGTTATAGTTAGAAATTAGCATTTAAAAACCTTTGAAATTCACTGAAAAAACCATAGGTTTCAGACACGTTATAGTTAGAAATAAGCATTTAAAAAACCTTTGAAATTCACTGAAAAAAACCATAGGTTTTAGGGACAGTTATAGTTAGTTGGACATTGCACTCGTAGAAAACCCATGAAATTCCCCCGTTATAGTTAGTTCAGGTAACTATAACTCACGCCCGCAATGCACTGCTGATGACGTCACATATTACATCACTCATGACATGGTCAGTGACATCACTGATGACATCACTGAAGAATGTGCTAGTATTTGTATGAGTAAGTGAGTTGGTGTGTGTATAACTGTATAGGTGAGTAAATGGGTGTGTGCTTAATTTTTGCATGACTGACTAGGTGTGTGAGTACCTCTATGGATGAGTGGCGGTGTGTGAGTGTTTATATAGGTGTATGAGTGCATATAATAGTCCTGTACTGAGTGACTACAAGTATGAGTGACTGTACGGGTGAGTGAGTAGATGTGTGTGTGTAGAGCTAAGAATCAGTGAGTGTGTATATAGTAATTGGTGTTGGAGTGTCTATGGTTTTGACAATGGCAGTCTGTAATTTACAGTGGGTGTATCAAAAGTTATATTAGGGTGTGAGAAGATGCATCAAATTATCACATGGATGATGTCATCAGTGATGTCATTTGAGATGTCATCAGTGA
The DNA here is from genome assembly GCA_963921515.1 of Calotriton arnoldi. NCBI lineage: Eukaryota > Metazoa > Chordata > Amphibia > Caudata > Salamandridae > Calotriton > Calotriton arnoldi. Next base: position 686,462 of record CAWUFW010010228.1, on the reverse strand, counting down.
TGTCATCAGTGATGTCACTGACCATGTCATGAGTGATGTAATATGTGACGTCATCAGCAGTGCATTGCGGGGCGCGAGTTATAGTTACCTGAACTAACTATAACGGGGAATTTCACGGGTTTTGTACGAGTGCAATGTCCAACTAACTATAACTGTCCCTAAAACCTATCGTTTTTTCAGTGAATTTCTATATATATATATAAAATAAAGAAACATTAAATATATTTCCACAAATTAAAAATAAAATATATTATAATATGTTTAACATTATATCATTTATAGAAATAGTTAAAAACTAATACCCCAAAAGTAACAAATAAAATATTAACACTATAAAATAAATTATTATAGAAAACCTAAAACATAATATAACTAAATTATATACAAACTGTTAAAAACAATCATATAACTCATGAAACCATTTATTTAATTAAGCAATCAACAATTAAACAGACTAATTACCATCTTAAAAATATGAAGTCTTTTAAAATTAATTAACATAAATAAAACAGTAATACATTAAAACATAAATATTAAAAACGTTTTCACCCTATTTCCCTTCAAACTCAACAACCTCAATCAAAAAATGGAGATAATATATCATAAACCTTTAAAAATATAAATAAATCAGAAAAACTACACTAAAAATAATAATATAAATTTTACATTAAAATAATAAAAACTTACAACACAAAAACTAATAAACCTCCACAAATTAATTAAAACAATTAAATGAATAACTATATTTAAAAAAAGATATAAAATCCAGTATAAATGATATTCTGTGCAAGAATATTGTGCCTTGACTTTACAATACTTTTGACACAATATTTGTATCAATTGATATTTCTTCTGCCCCTGACAAGATGGGGATGTGTCATCCCTTTACCCAGGCTTTGCCTTGTCACTGCCTTGGTGCATCCTGCACAGCTGACTAGCCGGAAGTGCTTTATAGTGCTCTGTGGTGATGAGGAATCCTGTCTCCTCCTGCCACTCTCAGTGGCTTCTGGAAGAAGTAGTTTGCTTCCCCTGTACCAGTGAAACAGGAACAGCACAAAGGTCCTGGGCTGCAGGCAGGCTAGTGGGGCTCTATAATGCTCTGTGGAAATTAAGGGTCTTGCCGCCTGCCTATCTCAGTGGGTCCCAGTGAAACAGGAACAGCACAACGATCCTGCACAGCGGACTGACCAGAAGAACATTATAGCGCTCTGTGGTAATGAAGGGTCCCACCGTCACCTGTCTCTATCTAGTGCTTCTGGGAGATGCAGTTCACTCCCCTGTCCCTATGAAATAGCAAAAGCATAAAGGTATATATTTGTTGGTGAAATGTGCAGCACATGCAAGGTGTGTGTTTGAGTGTGTGTGTTTGTACAAGTGGGAATAGTACTTGTGAGTGTTCAATGACATATGGTCAAACCATGCAGTAAAAGGCCAGGATTGTGATTTGAATTTGGGTCTTCTCTTTCAGCTGGATAGTGTGTGCGCTCGTGGGCTCGGCAGATTCCTATTGTTCTCCAGATGAATGTGGCGCATCACTTGTTCCTACAGGAGTGCCAAGTTGTGATCCAGCGGGTTACTAGCAACAAGCATTCATGCACCGAATACTCACCTGGGCCCATTCATTCATACTACGCTAGCATTTCCGCTGGTGGGTCAGTTGTACTCTTTATCAATATCCCTGCTACCAATTACCTTTTCTGATTGAAGAGTAATGACTTACCAATGGACCCTTTGATAATTGGGAAGTTTAAAATGAGAAAATACAATACATTCATAAATCTGAAATAATCACTGACTCAGGAAGTTTTAAAATGTTTGTCTAAAATAATTAGCAGAGTAACTTACAAACCACATAATACTTAATCGCATATCAAGGAGGAAGCATGCTAAATATTCATCTATTTAATCAATGACGGTCCCTCAGAAAGAATAAGATAGAGACAGCCCTACAACTAAAGGTTGCATTTATATTTACCTAAAGGTGTGAGAACCAAACCCCTTGGCCAAGAAGTTGGAAAGATGGGTCCCAAGAAGGATGAAGACCAAAGACCTCCGGACCAGGTTCAGAACAGGATAGGTGACCTCTCTACCAATGACGCCTGCGTCGTTCCCCTCTCTGTCACTTCGTTCCTCCTCAATTCTTCCATGTCTTCTTTCTAAGGGAATCTGCCGCCCCGTCTCAGGACCTCTCTGGACAGCGGTTCAGTCTGCAATCGATCAGCTCATTGAGCACCAAAGCCTGAATCTTGTGCTTGGCTCCTGTGTGCCCTAGTGCTAACTAATTAGCTAATTCTATATTTATTATACCCTTCTACACCCAGGTACCTCCCATTAATGTTTCAGAATTATGGGCCCACTACTTCTGATTGGACAGGGACAGGGGGTTGATCCTCACACCATGACAATTTAGTTCAATTTCTTTAAGCCCATTGTTTTAAAATACCACCCCTCACAATTAATACATTTGCTTTATTTCCCACCCATCTCACGACAAACTTTAATACTAAATGTATATACATTGTCACAATTGAGGGAACATCTCAGAGGTACAGTGGAGTGGACCAACGGGTCGTGGCCTTGGATGTCTTCCAAGTTGACTTCATCGCTTTGTCTTGTTATTTTCAGAGCGCATGCGCACATCCCATAGGTCTCGAGCTGTTGTTCCGTTAACCCAGGCCCAAATTTACGAACTGATAGAAATCAAAGAAGAAACATATTAAAATCAAAAATAAATGTTTTCACTGTATACCCCCTACTTCTACTCTATTCCCATTTAATTGAAATCTATCCCGCATTAGTAGCGTTAGAAATACCACCTTATTAATTGCAGCAAATGCGTAAGCTTTAGCATGTGAGAACATCAAGCAGCCATTTTAGCACACACTGCGCAGAAGCAAAGATTCCCTCCAAGCAAAGAAAGACATCATACCACATGATATGGTTGACACATGCGCAATGGAGTGCTTTAGCGGCCATTTTGGATTAGACAAGGATTACTTATTAGTTTTAAACACATAGGCAAGCTTCTCTCAGATACTTGTGTTGTGTATGCACTTATTAGTAAAACATTACAAAGGTTAAATAATTAAGTCTGTGAGAGGTTTGCTTACGAGCAAGTCTCATTGTGAGTTCTTGCTCCATCAGTAGCCTATCAAGCAGGTCCCTAATCAGCTGTAAGACCTCAATATGCTACTTTATGTTCTTCTCGCTCAACATTTAAAAATGGTCCCAGTGCAACAGCAATGTGTCCTGCAGCAGCTGGTTCTGGTCCAGCAGGATCTGGTTGTGGCTCTCAGTTACACGTGTGGTTCCACAGGTGGTTGTTTAGCGTCCTCCGGTAGGTGGTGATGGAACCCATAGGCATCTTAGTTTTGGAAATACCAATTCACATTGAGTGAAGAGGTTCTCCTCCCACAAGGCTGCAGGGTTAGATGTGCAGTCACACCTAGGTGGTAGAGAGATTTACTAGGGTGTTTGGTGATTTGCTCCTTGGTCACTCATTTTTGTCTCAATTGCCTCTAACATGTGTGCCATGACCTCCCACTTTTCGTTCTCACCCCTTGGAGCCACTCACTTTTACTCCTTTCTAATAATTTTATGATCGTAAAATATTTAGTCATGTGGAACATGCAATTATGCACACAGATCAATGGCTGTAACTGTACATGTGCCTACAGTGACCAATTGAAAATTAAGAACATTTCTGCATTGCTTACTTAGCGGAGGTACGCCATGTGTGATGTAAACTTTCTGCTTACTGATCATCCTGCACAGTATATTAGTGTGCACAATTCTCTTGGATTCTACTTCTGAAGGATGACCAATGTGACTCAATTTGGCTGTTATAATTCCTTACATGACTCTGGCCAGAGGTGAATTTACTGCTAGGTTAATTAAATAATTTATGCAATAAATAACTAACCGCCTGTTTCATACATAAATTTCCAGAACCTCCTTCATCCCTCATTGGACCTACACAGCACTTGAGGTTTCTGTCTTATCTTTTCATGAAGTTTATGGACAGAGAGAATGTGATGCTAGTCCTTGAACAGATAAAATCAAACTGCAAAGTAGAATTTTATTGAGCACCTGAACTAATCTACAGTAACTATAGTAAGAGAAATCTAAATTTCTCACAAATGTGCATCCAATAATGACTCTTTCTTTTCACAAGAGCTTTCATAGTCAGTCGATTTGTCTTATATATTGAGCCAGTACAGAAATATTTTATAAAGTGGGAAAAAAATGGGGCGTACTTTGTCATAAAATATGCAAGACCTGCCAGCGTTGGAGTCTTTGATCCATTACCAATTCCGCAATAGAGCAATTTTCAGAAGGCAATAGGCAGTGCACCACAAATGCATATTTATTTTCAAAATGCTGAAGCTCTCTGGCGTGTTTTTAAATGGATCTCTCTTCCTGTTCATCACATTGGATAACAGGTCTATTCCTACTAATCTTTTGTTATATCCTATCATGCTTCACAGTGCACAGATCCCATGGACTAAAGGAATTATCCCTCCTTAAAACATCGCAGTAAATTATTCTCCCAATTTCTTTAAGTCACCTTTTCCAAAAATAAACACAATTTCTAAGCAACTAGAAATATATAGACAGGCTTTTTAATGCAATCAGATGTTTGCAAAGTTGTATAAGCATCACTGTCATAGAGCCTCTAACTGTGAAAAAGTATAGTTCACAGATTGGTGAAGAAATATATAGGGGGCAGTGGGTAAGATGAAGGTGGTGTAATGGGGTCTATTAGAATTCATTTTGAAGATAGACCTTAGTGGAGACCAGGGAATTTCTTCTGCACAATTTGGGTGTCTTATTTCTTTGGCTAACTGCATTTAAATTTAAGGATTTTTGGGGGATTGAAATTCAAAATTCTAAATATTTTATTTTTGTACAATTGAAAGAGTGTCACTGTAGAAATCGAGAACATTTTGTAATGTGTACTTTTTCTTCATGACTTGTACTGAGCCACACACCAAAAGTCAGTGGAACAATTCATTTCCTAGTACAATGCAGATTTCCCCCATTCTGAGTGGGAAATCATAATTTCAAGAAAGACACGGAGAATAATATTATGTGGTGCATATACTCAGTAGGCAGCAATATTCAAATAAAAACAATTACTGGGCAGTAATATTAAAATAAAAACCATTACTGGCCTCTTTAAAGTTGGACATTAACAAGATGCAGGCAAAAAATCAGCCGAAGCCCCATCCACCCTACTCTCACTCACCCCTACCTCCCTCCCATCTGCAGGCAAGAATGGCATCATGGGAGCTGCCTTATTTAGTAAGGCACCACCACCATCATTCATTTCAGCTTTTTTTCTTGCTCGGTACCAACAAGCATACTATGGTAGTTTCAAGCATGAAAAATGGTCAAATGCCAACTAAAAACTGAGAGAAAAGTATAAGGTGCTTACTCATAAAGGTATTTTAACAATTGCAAATGTACTCACATGTAAGTCTCCAACTACGTACTGTTTTGGTTTTTGGCCGGTCACCATTTCAGCAGTGCTATCTATAAGTTTAAAATAGAATGTTTTAAGGATAGATGGGCAGGATCAATCTGCCTCTTTAAGCTCTCAAGATATTCCTAAAATAGACTTTCAAAGATATACCGTTACACAGGGAGTATGATACCAATGTGCCTAAATCCACACCTGCTACTGAAACTACCCAGAATGTGCTTTAAGATAAAACCAGTATTTAAGATTAGAAGTGAGTGGTTCCATTCTCTGTTTGTAAATCTGAATGCTTGGGCATTGATTTATCAAAATGACAGGGAAAGCGGAAGTGACATCACACATGCTTCGTCTTTAATGAAATCACAGGAAATGACATCATATAACCTTTAACTGTAAATTGTCCTACAAAATCATGTCACATGATCTTAACCCTGATGATGCCACAATAAGTGACATTGCTAAAGTTTCATAATTACTGCATGATTAAAATATCAAAGCAACACAGACAAATGTCTGTTTTAGATACCACCTATATTAGGGTGCTAACATGATGCTTGAAAGTAATGGAGCATATATCTAGCTCTAAAGTATAGCGAGCAAGTGAAGCGATTGACTCAGACCTCTTCTAGAGCATTTCATTTGTTCTTTCCCTGTGTAATGTTGGGCTCAAATAGTTCATTTTAAAGCACAACTGTCACATACATTTGCTAGACTCTGAAAGGGCACTCATTAAATATTCAAGTCTCTTCATGGTCTGCCAAGCCAATGAAACCTGATTCTCCTCAGGAGTTAGGCACATTATTTAAATGTACCAGGTGTGACTCCATATGTCAAAATTTAATTCCATTTTGCCAGGGCCCCGGCCGATATGCCATTTGTGCACCCTTAAGCCAACTATTGCATACGGTGTTTGGACAAAATATCTGAAAAATATATTGTGTCAAGAAAATCAGGACATCAAAAATGTGGTGGACAGCAACATCAGAGATAAAAATATTGTTTTTAGTATTGTATTTAATATTGTTGTATAAAATATCTATGTAGAAAATGTTGTATGTAATATTGTTTGTGTTAATTAGAATGTAATGTATTGGAGTGTGTTTGATTGTATGTGTTTATTATTTTTTTATTTATGTTTTTAGTAATATTTTTTTTACTTATGAATTTGTTGAAATGTGTATTTTTAGTTGTATTTATGTATATATTAAATTGTTGAATATTTTAAACATATGCAAATTAATAATTTAGAATGTTTAAGTGTATTATATGAATATACTTAATATATTTTGGTTTGATGCTAATTAAGATATATATAGTAATTCTATTAAATATGACTTTTTCAAAAGAGAAAAATAGATATAAAATATTAAAAACATGTTTTTTCATGAAGTAGAAAATGTTGAGATATGTTTATGATAAAATTTAAAAAAAATGTTTCTTTTTGTTAAAAAGTAGAATTTTAATTTTGAAACTCTTATTTTTATTTAAAAAAATATAAAATGTATATAAATATTTTTTTATTTTATGATTGTTAATCATGTATTATAAATTATTTTTTATTTTATTGTTAAAAGTTTATGAATGGTTGTAAATAGTTTGAACAATATATTAATTTTTAATAGTAATTAACATAGGGCCTTATTACGAGTTTGTCAGACCGTGGTACCTGCAGTCGTGGTTTGAACGCCGCAAGTATGTCACACAAGCAAATTTCCTTTGGACTGATCAAAACAACCTGCAAATAATATCAACACCCACTATTGCCAATGCATCACAATCCTATGCACTCAAACACCATTCATTCACCATGCATACAAGGGAAGAGTAATTGTCTATGTGAGATTGTATAAACACAGAAGTAAAATATAGACACTTTTTAATTAAAAAACATTTTTTTTTTCTCCCCCTTTATTTTATCCAAATACAAAAAGATCAATTTGTAGTTTTAAAAGTCATGGAAAACCCTAGTTTTCACAAATGTTAAAAAAGTTTATACTGATCACACCACAATACATGGAAAGGGCAACACTGAAAAAATACAGAAGAGAGAGTATAAATAAAGACAACACAATTTGTCATGAGAAACATACACATCCGTGTTCTTATAGTAGTTGATCTGGAACACAATATGAATTTTAATACATGATCTATAGTTCCTGACTCTTCACGGATTATATAACAGACTAGAGCGTCAACGCGTTTCGATGGATAAACTTATATCACCATCTTTTTCAAGACCGTATATAGTAACTCTCTGGGACATCTACACATGCCTCGTAATTCTTATATCCGGGTGAAAGGTTGTATCCTATTCTTGGAATTTTAATACGGGGTGTCTACCTCCGTCCTCTTCGGGTATAATTTGACTCGAAGTCACACTGTAGAAAGACCACAGACAGGGTGGGTCCCCCGGGGGTCGCATAGAGAACCCAATTTTAATAGTGAGAACATGAAAACACAAACTGTCAGATTGTCTACATCTGGGGTGGCCAAAGGCTCTAGATCTTCTGGAAATACATTAGAAATGATCAATAGATTTGCTCCTTTGAGCCAGTTTGACTCCAATGATTGACTAGCAAATTATACTTCTACGCGAGGTCAGACTTATTGGAGTCAGTCTGGCCCCAGCATGAGTGTATCAACACGAGAGGCAGAAAGAGGGACAGATACCCTGAAAATCTTAAGTTGGAATATAGCTGGCCTAAAAAATAAGTGTGATGACCCCTCGTGGCCTGGTTTAGTGAAGGAATATGATATATTGGGGCTCCAGGAAACATGGGATTTAGAAAACACATTTTGGCTGGATGGTTACACCTCTTTTATGGAGGTTGCGCAACCATCGGCTGCAGGTAGGGCAAAGGGTGGCTTGTTTACATTGATCTCCCTAAAAATAAAAGGAAGTTATTGTAAATTAGATACAGGCTCAGTGAACTGTCTAGCGGTTGAGATTAACCTAGCACATGCACCGAGGCTTGTTATCATTAATTTTTATAATTCTTTGATAAGTTATTGATCAATGAACATTTAGGTACGCTTCGTCACTTCTTAGAGGCCTATAGAGATAAACAAACAACCCAGTTCTCGATTATTTTACTTGGCGATTTTAACATTCATCTGTGTCAAAAAAAGTGCCAGGTGTTTGATGAACTTGGTCCAGGTGATAATGTAGAGACCCACTTTGAACACTCTACACAAGGGGGATGTTTAGAGGAAACTCTTGCAGATTTTGGGTTAGTACTCCCAAACAGGAGAGAAGAAGGGGTGGGTATTCCTACTTTCAAGGGTAGGGGTTTGTTCTCCACTATTGATTATATATTTGTTAGCACAATTCTAGCTCCCTACGTAAAGGAGTATGTGGTACAATGGTCGCATTTTAGTGATCACAACCCTATTTATATTAGTCTAAGGGGTTGTATAAATACTACAGAGGGGGGGAGATTAGGGCCCCTGATCCCATATTGAGAACCAGGGATCAAGGGCGGAGATTGAAATGGGCCAAGGTGGTACCCAACCTCTTTTTGACCGACATGTTAAATGTTGTAGGCACCGAGATAGCTATCTGTTTAGATAGCACCCAAGGAGGAGAGGCAACTGTTGTAGCTTTTGAGACGATTTGTATACAGGTAGATAGTGCCCTCTCCCTACCTATAAAAGAAGGTGTTCAAAAGGCAGAGAGGTGGTTTGATCGTAACTGCTCGGCTGCTCACCGGAACTTATTACTCGCCCTGAAACAAATACCCCAGGACAGAAATAGAATAGCTATGCTAAGGGCTGAGTACAAGCGGGCACTACGTAACCGCAAATCTGAAATTAAACAAGAGGCTTGGGATGATCTATTGTCTGTGGATGTGCTCAAGAATAGTGCGAAATTTTGGGAGATCGTTAACAGACCCTTCTTTTCTGACTTGGGGACTAACATAGTGGAGTGTAACATTCCTGAAGAGCTTTGGTCCTCCCATTTTAAACATCTACGGGGACCAACCTGATCAGGCGAATATAGGCCCTACTTGCCCTATTGCTGCTTATAGTATAATTTTTTCTGCACAAGAGGTGGCTGTGGCTATAGCCCAAATGTCTTGTAATAAAGCACCGGGCCCAGATGGGGTCCCAGCTGATCTTTTTAGGTTAGATATCAATTTATGGTCAAAATTACTGGCAAATGTTTTTAATATAGCATGTGTAAACGGGTTGCCAAAACCATGGTCAACATCTATTATTGTCCCTGTATTTAAAAAAGGCGATAGGGGGGATCCAAGGTGCAACAGGCCAATATCGCTGATCGATTCCACCGTCAAGGTGTTGGGGAGAGTGGTCCTCAGCAGACTGTCAGGATGGATTGACGAGCGGGGTGTCCTGTCAGACCTTCAATATGGTTTTAGAAAAGGCAGAGGCACCATGAATCAGTGTCTTAACCTCTACCTTTTGATAGGGAAATATACAATGGCCAAGAAAGGGACCTTACATCTTGCCTTTATGGACCTTTCCTTGGCGTTTGACCGGGTGAACAGGTCTAAGCTCTGGAATTTATTATTAGAAATGGGGATGGATAAGAACATTGTATATTTTTTGGCGGACCTGCACAGGGAACTCACGGCAGCAGTAAGTTTTGACCAAAAGGGTAATCTTACGCAGCACTTAGCTATCACAAGAGGAGTTAGACAAGGCTGCATCCTGGCGCCCTTGTTATTTACCCTTTATATTAACCATCTTGAACCAGCCTTAGTCGGAGCTGCTAAAGATATTCCCTGTGTAAGGAACCAATCAATTCCAGCATTGCTCTATGCAGATGATGCGGCATTATTAGCACGCACAGCCGTGGGGCTGCAGCACTTGTTGACCGCCTTCACAAATTTTATGGGCTCATTAGACTTAAATGTTAACTTGTCGAAGTCACATATCATGAGCCTGGGAGGAAAGTCAAAGGTAGCCGAAACGTTTTGCTGTGGCGGGATCGAACTAACTAGAGTCCCCACATTCCCGTACCTGGGCGTCCTATTTGATGATAGGTGTTTATGGGTTGCGCAAAGGAGGGCGAAGAGAATTGCTATGCTAGATCAACAGGGGCGGTTCTTGACTTTACCCGGAGACTGGGTGCCAAGCCCATGCAGGCCTTGTTGAATATTTATAAGGCCAAGAGCATTGCTATAGTGAAGTATGGCTCTGAAATTTGGGGCTATAATAACTGCACAGAGCTCCAAATTGTTGGAAATAAATTTCTAAGAAGCCTGCTCTCCGTCCCCCAATCCATATCCTCGTATATAATTCATCAAGAGGTGGGTCTCGGCTATGTTTCTGATCTGATTAGAATGTCTCCCATTCTCAAATGGATCTCGATCTGGTCTAATCCTGATTTGGTGTTAAATAAAGAGATCATACGAGATTGCATGGCTCTAGATAGGGCAAGTAGTATACCATGGTTGAGACATTTGAAAAGCACGGCGGAGTGGTTAGGTCGACCAAACTTGTTTGACAGCCCAGAAAATATATGTAAAAAAGATCTTGTGTGGGCTAAGACCTCATTTCAGCGCATAGCATCATCAGAAAGAGAGGCCTCGGAATTATTGAAACCCACTGTCCGTGCTCACCAGCTCCTAAAAACGTCCTAGTATATGGAGCCTTACTTGGATACTGTCACCAAGCCCCAACATCGTTTTCTTTTGACGAGATTTAGGTTTAATTATTTACATTTTTTTCTGGCTGATCCTTTAGGCTGGGCAAAGATAGAAGACCTGGGTCCTTGCTCATGCGATTGTTTTTCAAGGCAGGATACTATGCATTTTGTTTTATTCTGCGACTTTTATTTACCTATTTGCAGGCGTTATATCCTTCCGGTTTTAAAAAATAAAGGTTTTTTGCAGGCGAGACCAGCTCTTTTATACCTGCAGTTGCTGAGCAATCCTTGGGAAACTTTCAGTATTGCTAGCTTTTTAGTAGCAGCAGTTAGAGCAAGGAAAAAAAGGAAGTAGCAACTGAAACAGGTTTATGTGTCCGGATCCTGTTATGTATTTTTTGCCCTATTGCACATGAAATGTTTTTATATTGTCTGTATTTTATAGCGATATTTGCATATTAGGAATTGCGGTGATGTTATATTTATGGATGATTTTATGTAATAATTCTTTTTAATCTTGTAATGTTGACGAGTATTTTTAAAATACTTTTATGGTTTTTAATAATAACCGAATAAAGTAATTTTGACTGACTGACTCAAAGTCTTTAGAAAGTTATTTCTTGGTTCTTCTTAGGTATATGATAGTAGAACTAATTCACTCCATGCATGATTCAATGTGTTACATCAATTGTTCATGTTCTCATATAATTAAATTTGTCTGTCCAATCTATAAAATAGAGTTAACCAAATACACTCTATGTATGTATTATTTCGCTATTAGTTCTTGGCATCACCCTTCGCAAATTGGGTCTGTCAGTGTGCTATTGAAGCACGTCCTTCGTCCAGTAAGTTTCATTCAACGCCGCAAGCTCAGCAGTTCGACCGCTGTATTACGAGTGGTGCGGATGGCATTTGGGAAGATCGCGGCTGAACCGCCAACACCGCCAGCACACCGCAAATCGCCGGAGTAGCGGTCGGGAAAAGGCAGCTGCCATAGGGCAGTACAGGGGAGTTTCACCGTCGTCCGTATTACGTGTTGGCTTTTCCACAAGCTGACTGCGGTGGGAGAACACCAGCTTCAAGTCGACTGAAACAAAGGATTTGGGTTGCTTACTCACCCCTTTCTTGTTCTTTCGGCCAGAGTTTGACATGGATCCCTTTCTTCAGGTCTCCCCTTCACAGCAGCATCTTCATTCCGAGGGCTACGACTCTGTTTTCGTTGATGTACAGGTGAGTCCTGTTTGTATAATATATCCATTGACTGGACTGCCCACATGTGAACCCGATACCAGTAATGGGTAGGTGGTATTTTTCCACATGTAACATGCATATTTGTGCATCAGACACCTATGCAGTCAAAATGCTCACACAGGCATCGATACATGTTGAAAAATAATCACCACCGCTGCAAAATCTCCACAGCCACACCGCTGTAAACTCGTAATACGGTGGTCTATAGACCACTGCCGCCTCCTGGCGATTGCGGCCGCGGTGTTTAGGCAGTCAGACCGCTAAACTCATAATAAGGCTCATAATAATTTTATATATTAAAATATAACTATGTATATAAAGGTTTGCAGTTTAGATTAGTGTGTTTTAGACAATAATTCAGTTAATTTTATATTAAAAAATATATGAGAATATGGAGTATTGATTGTGTATGCAATGTTTTATGTTGTAATATGTTATGTAAAATGTTTTATTTTGAAGTGGATATTATAAATTTCAACTCTTTAGTGTCCAACATCTTTCCCCAATAGGGTTAGATTGGAGTAGGAATAGTAAATATCACCCCTTTAGGGTCCAACACTTTTCCTAAATTAGTTTAGATTGGAGTGGGAATAGTAAATGTCACCCGTTTACTGTCCAGCACCTTCCCCACATTGCTTTAGATTGGAGTGGGAATAGTTTATGTCACCCCTTTATCTCCCAACACCTTCCGCAAATTGGTTAAGATCAGGCACGGCCCGTGGTAGGAGTGCCGGTCGGGCGGTGACGTGGGGCGGGGGAGGGGCAAGGTGGGGGGTAGTAAACTACGGATTAAGGCCGAATACAGGTAAGTGAACATTTAAATAAATAAAACGAATTTCGTTGCGCGCACTGCATCGCATTTGGCGATGCAGCGCTCACAACGAAATTCGTTTTATTTATTTAAATGTTCACTTACCTGTTTTCGGCCTTAATCCGTAGTTTACTACCCCCCACCCTGCCCCTCCCCCACCCCATGTCACCGCCCGACCGGCACTCCTACCACGGGCCGTGCCTGGTTAAGATCGGAGTGAGAATAGTATATGTCACCATGTTAGTGTCCAACACCTTCCCCAAAATGGTGTACATTGGAGTGTGAATAGTAAATATAACTCATTTAGTGTCCAACACCTTCCCCAAATTGCTTAAGATTGGAGTGGGAATAGTAAATGTCAACCCTTTAGTGCCAAAACCTTCCCCAAATTGGTTTACATTGGAGTGGGAATAATAAATATAACTCCTTTAGTGTCCAACACTTTCCCCCAATATGGTTAGATTGGAGTGGGAATAGTAAATGTCACCCCTTTAGTGTTCAACACCTTACCGAAAATTTGTATATTAAAGACAAGTTACACATTTTTCTACTTTCATTTGTTTCCAATTTTTAGTTATTGTATAGTTTTACATTTTGAATCATATATTCTTCAAGTAACAATATAAAAAACATATCAAGTTTAGCAAATAAAACATATTTTGTTAATGTTTTAATAATAGAAAATCAGGCAAATCACATTTATTTACATTTGTATGTTGTATATTTTCAACTCTTATTTTTAATTGTTAACTTTTTAACATTTTTTTATATACATTTTTTGCTTTATTATATAATGTTTTCATTATTTTTGTATAACATTGTTTGATATGTTTTACATATATAATCATTTTTAACATTTTTTTTTAAATGTATTCAACATTTTAACAATAATTCCTATTCATTTCTATGGGGAGATAGTTTTTTTATTAGTTCCATTTCACAGCCATTTTGTTTACCTCTGCCTTCTATTTTGTAATCTATTTCTGTTATTTATTGTCTTTTTTCTCTGAACCAGGTCGAAATAAGGTGCTTCTGTTCATTGGACATGTAAGTCCTTTGTTAAGGGTTTTGAGGGTGGGGGTTTAGGAGGGAGGTTGAAAAGTTAGCTATAGTGTTTTGTTTTGAATATTTATATGCATTGTTGTTAGTCTTTTTCACTAGTTTGATATTGGCGTTTTTGTACACCATTTTAATAATGTATCACTATGCTATGTTAAATTGTGAGATGTTAGTTATATTTTGAAGATTAAGGGCCCGATTACGATGCGGCCTGGAAAGGCTCCGACCGCTGGAAAGGCTCCGACCTGCGGTCGGAGCCTTTAGGGCTGCATCACAATGGGCCGCTCGGTTTCCTTTCCTACCGCCTCATTATGATGGAGGCAGTCGGAAAGGAAACTGGCTGGTCATTCCGGCTGGCTTCCGACGGGCTCGGAGAGCCAGTCCGCCAGTTGGAAGCTGGCTAGTAATCTCAAGGGCGGGCCTTTCTGCCCTTGAGATTACAATGAACATTTCCGACATGGTTTCCATGCCGCCTATCCGAGATGGAAACCATGTCGGAAAGCGTGTTTGCGGGACCCTAGCAGGGCCCCCTTTAGTGCACGGCCTCTGGTTGGAGGCCGAGGGTTGATCCCTGCACCTTGGGGCCGGCACCTTTTGGTGCCAGTCACGGGGTGCAGGGATGAACTGCACCTCCCATTTCACTATGAGAGCATACATTACGACCGGTTTACGGCCGTAATACATGCTCCCATAGTGAAATATAGGAATACGACCGAACAGTGTTCTGTCACATCCTAATGAGGCGGTCGGGACCGCCGACTGGGTGGCGGTCGGTCCCAGGACCGAGTCGGTGTCGGGCGGAAGGAAATCCGTCCGACATCGAAATCAGGCCCTAACTGTTAAGTATGTGCATTTTTGGGAATGTAATGTGTTTCATGGTTATTTTTATTTACCTTTACAGTTTTTTTTCTAGGAACACATTCTAAGGGCATTTAGAGTGTACAGTTTTTCGAAGGAAATCAGTATAGGTTTAAAATAAAGCAATGGTTTTAACTTTGATTTCCTTTTATTTAGGGGGGGTCCTGGAGTGGTTCTTTTTTAAAACACTTTTTCTAATTTTTAATGGAACCTGGATACTTTGGATTGCTTCGAGGTATTTCAATTGGGTTCATGATATTTTTGCATTTTTGGGGGGAATTTTGGGATTTTTTTATCTCATTTGTGTTATTTTAGTCTGTTTTCCCAGAACCAGGTCATGGTAGGGTGCTGCTGCTTAAAACATCATCACAACCCATGTACTAAACATCATTGTAGGAAAGTAGGATCTGCTTTTTTGGTTACCCCCACTTTTTGCCTGGTGCTCTGCTGTTTATGACTAGTCTGACTGGGATCCTGCTAATCAGGACCCCCGTCTCTCTGCTCTCTCCCCTAAATTGTTATGTTCAGTACTTAGGTACATCCCAGATTGAATACTGAGGTACCCCTATCAGTCCCTAGTATATGGTACTAAGGTACCCAGGGCATAGGTACCCCAGAGGTCCCCCATAGGCTGAAGCATGTATTAAGCCACCCATGGGAGACCATTCAAACTGCAACTACCGGACTGCCATTGCAGCCTGTGTAAGCTGGTGCTAGCACCACTTACGAAAGATATAGGTTTCCTATATCTAGGGTCACAGCACTTAAAAACTATAAGTCACCCCTATACCAGGCCTTTGCAATCCTGAGGGCAGGGTGCTTGGTTGTAAGTGTGAGGGTGCCCCTGCATGAGCAGGACACACCTACAGCCTATGGAGTCCATTCTCCCGGGTTGTAAGTTAAGCAACCATGTACCATATAGAGAGGCACCACGTAATTACGCGATGACCACTTGAAATCGGCTGCAATGAATCCTATCATGTTTTTGTTGGAATCATACCCCCACACTATAGACGGTGTGGGAGGTATGATTCCAAGCACTAGAAGAGCCCTCCGTTAAGCTCTCAGTGGTCCCGGTACCAGTCTTCTAGACCCTGACAGCACAACAGGGCTGCTGCCAACCAGAGACACAATTCTGCCCTCCTGCTGCTGAGCCATGCTCGAGCAGGGGAAGGCAGAACAATAGGTATCCTGTCACAGGGAGGCGTGACCACCTCCCAGACAGGATTTAGTGTATTGGGGACAGGTGGGTGCACTTGCCAGTGCCAGTCAGTCTGCATGAGGGGCACATTTAGTACCTCCTTGCATAGTCCAGTTCAAACCAGCACTCTGACGCGAAACTGGACAAAGGACATGGGAGTATCTTCCCCCCTATCCAAACCCTCCCATGGGAGGGTCTCCAGAATCGTCCAAACCCATTCCTTAGGGTGCTTTAGGGCTTACCTGGGTGTAGGTCCCTAGATTCATCGTGGGACAAGATTCAATTCAGACACCACTTCAACATCTACCGTCTGGGCACTATGGACTTGGCTGATTTCATTTGGGTTTGACTTTGTCTCCCTTCCAGTCTGCTGCATCGTCTGTGCCTGTGCACCATACAGGAACCTCCCAAGGACTGTGGGCATCCAAGACACCTGAAGGAATCTCCCTTGGACTGAAGAAGTCACTTCCCTGCATCTGCAGGCACTGCAACTAAGCTGACTGGCTTGTTGATCCTGAGCTCCCATGGACTCCGAAAGGCTCAGCAACACAGGTGGTGGTTCTCCACATCTCTCGAGGCTTGCCCTGCCCTCTCACTAAGTTTGAGGCCAGTATCCCTCGTAGGAGCCGCAGGAACTGAACCCCTGTGCACAGCGTCGACTTGCCGTTGCAAAAGCGTGTTGGTTTTCTTCCACCAAGATCTTCGGGCTCCAAGTAGCCCCAACCTAGAGCATCTTCAGGGACCAGGATCTTCGTCCACACTGCATATTGCATTGTGGCCTGCATCTTTTTGTTGAGCTGCTCGAGGTCCTCTTGCGACTCCAGTGCCTCCAGCCTGTGGGTCCTGTTGAGGTTCAACTTTGTTTCTATTGGGCTCCCCTGATTGCTCGGGGCCTTCCCTGACTTCCCTGCTTGTGGTGAGTCCCCTGGACCTTGCTGGTCCCGACATTACACCTTCTTCGACTTCCACGTTGTTTGCAGTTGCCAAGGATTGTGGGTGCTCCCAACGGACACCGACCCCTGAACTCTCGACATCTGACGTGGGACAGCTCATGCATGGCTCCTGGTCTTCCACAGCATCACCTGGTCCTCACAGCTGCAGAGTCAAGGTCACCGTCAACTCTCCTGCAACTCCCAACATCGGTGGGCATTCGTCTTCCAGGTCACTGAAGTCCTTCATTGGGTTCGACGGCTGTTTCTGAGACCACTTCATACCTATGCACCCAGCTTCCCTGGTGTAGGTAACATGGGTACTAGGGTATCCACGGGTGGGGTGACTCTTCAACCTTCTGTCTTCCATGAGGTTTCTTCAGGGTCCACTGGGAAGGGTCCTTAATCTTTAAAATTGCAACCGCGACTTACATGTTGATTTGTATGGAGAACGCAGTCATGTTCCCACACTGCACTCGATCTCCGTGGGGTTCCTAGTCACTCACCTTGGGTGGTTCCTTGGGTCCCCGGCACTTCTACGTCCTCTGGACCTTGTCTTGACACAAGTCGTGATTCTTATACCACTTTCTTAGTATATGGTTTGGTCCCCCCCTGGGGTCCACTGTGTATTCTGTGCTATTTATGTGATTTCTATGCAAAGTATTGTGTGCATTGTGCATATCTCCAGGTAGGATATATCTGTAAGTGTTAGTGAGTGCTATATAATAAATACATATTTTTATAAGTACCTTGTGTGGTTCTTTTTCACTTAATCTATACCTATAAGATTGCATTCTGGTAAAACAATCTGCTTTACACTCCTTCTGGACTAAGCCTGAAGGCTGCTCTCCACAGCTACCACTTAGAGAACTTTATAAGGTTGTCTAAGACCTTCTAAATCACCATAAGGGTTGTCTAGACTGGTGCAGGGTGTCTACTTACAAAAGTGTACACCATATACCGGGCCAGCCTCTCACATTGGTGTGCAGCGGTTGGGATTCAAGCCTGCATTGTTTTACCAGATAAATCTTGGTGTTGATTAATTGAAAAACCATCACTAACACTAGGCACATATAATACAAGCATAGAATAGTAAGTTCTACTGAACTTAGGGTTGGATTGTCAAGGGTCTAGCACACCCTTTCTCCAACCTCAGAGAGTTTAGTTTCCACTAGGTTAGGTAGGTGCCTACACCACACCTCACGTATGTCTTCTACTGGGAATGCCACTGGTGGCATGCTGCCTACTATATATGATAGCTTTGCATTCACTGAATTATAAGCCATGGGCCCGATTCACAGAACTAACTTACGACAAAATCCTAAACTTACTACCATTTTGGTATTCACAGAAGGCACTTACTCATTTTGGTATTCACAGAAGACTACACTACACTTAGTATGTCTTCTAAAGGAGAGGCCAGTGGCTCTCTGCCTTATAGATACAGTGAGCTTTCATCCCAAGAACTGAAAGCACTGTGTGCCTCTAGAAAGCTTAAGACAGGGAAAGGCCCTAATACTCAACGCCTCCTAGAGGTGTTACTGTTAGATGACCTACAGAAAGCTAGTGGGTCAGATGAACAGGAAAGAGTGAGTGGGCAGGGGACAGAAGATAGGACAGGAGGGGAACCCCTCTATGACCTTGAATCTAACTCTGACCAGGAGGAGCCTAATGACTCCCACTTGGAAAACTCAGATCTCCCACAGGATACTGCAGGTGGCCCAGAGGGTGCCCACTTTGTTCCTCCTGGGAGGGTGCAGAGTAGACCAAGGAGGTCTAGATCCTCCTCTAGAGAATCCAATGCTTCAGGACAGTCAATAGGGACCTCCAAATCTAGTCAGAGGGAAAACTCTTTGGACAGGGAATACCAACTTCTTGAACTTGAGAAAGCAAGGCTTAGGCTCAGGCAAGAGCAGTTGGCCCTTGACAAAGAGTCCCTAGAAGTCCAGAAAGCTAGGAAGAAATTGGGACTAGAATCCCATGGTGGTAGCAACAGTGTCCCTAGAGTTAGAGAAACCTCTTTTGACCAAAGGAACCTGAACAAGATAGTCCTACCATATTGGGGATGACATCCACAAATGAATAACTGCTTTGGAGAGGGCCTGTAAAGTTCAGAGGGTGCCCCAGGAGCAGTGGGCAGCTATCATGTGGCTATCCTTTGTGACAAAGGTAGAGATAAGCCCCTCACTGTTAGAGAAGAGGATGCTGATAATTACTTAGTACTGAAGAGTGCTCTCATAGATGGTTTTGGCTTAACCACCGAACAGTATACGATTAAGTTAAGAGACACCCAGAAAGCACACACCAAGGACTGGGTAGATTTTGTGGATAGTGCTATTAAGGTTATGGAAGGCTGGCTACATGGAAGCAAAGTGCATGACTAC
Organism: Calotriton arnoldi; assembly: GCA_963921515.1. Classification (NCBI taxonomy): domain Eukaryota; kingdom Metazoa; phylum Chordata; class Amphibia; order Caudata; family Salamandridae; genus Calotriton; species Calotriton arnoldi. Next base: position 666,876 of record CAWUFW010010228.1, on the reverse strand, counting down.
CAAGGACTGAGCAATTTGATTATGAGAGAGCAGATCCTTAATAGTTGTCAGAACCAGCTTTTGCACCAGTACCTGGTGGACTCTGATCTGATCTCTCCCCAAGAATCTGGAAAGAAGGCAGACAAATGGGTTTGCACGAGGGTGAAGCAAAAAAACCAGGGCAATGGAGGTGACCAGAAGAAGCAAGATTCTTCTAAATAAGTGTGGGGACAAGGGCAAAGATAGGAAAGAGTCTTCCCAAGGGCTCCAAAAACCTGCATCTGGCGGGGGGGGGGGGAGTCACAAAATTCAAAGGAAGATAAAAAGACGCCTTTTTGTTACTTCTGTAAAGTGAAGACCCATTGGACAAAGGATGCTGATTGTCCAAAGGCCAAGGAAAATCCTTCTACTACCTCTGCCCCTAAGGCACCTGCACCCCCTAGCTCCAGTACAGGTGGTAGTACAACAACGAAGGGATTAGTAGCGTTCACCTTGGGTTCTGAGGTGGGTTCTGACTTAGTCAGGACTCCAGCTCAGGCTGTTTTGGTCTGTGAAGGTGACATAGATCTTGTCACCTTACTAGTCAGTCCCACTAACTTGGGCAAGTACAGACAACAGCCTTTAATAAATGGAAAAGAGGCAATGACCTACAGGGACACAGGGGCCAGTGTCACTAGGGTGACAGAGAAACTTGTGTCTCCTGACCAGATCATACTTGGACAAGTGTACCAAGTGACCAATGCTAGCAATGTCAGGATTGACCATTCCTAGGTAGTTGTGAATCTTAGCTGGGGAGGGGTAACTGGACCTAAGAAGAGAGTGGTTTCAGACCTACCTGTAGATTGTTTGTTGGGCAATGATTTGGAAACTAAAGTGGAGTTCAGGACTCATGCAGAAATGTTTGGCATCTCTGCCAGTGTGTTTGCTGTCACAAGGGCTGAGGCCAAACAGCTTACCAATGAAGAGGCCCTGGATCCTGGAAAAATGGACCAGGTGCCTTCCAAAAGAAGGAGCGGGAAGGGTAAGGTTTTGCCCTCCTCACAGACTCAGAGTGAAGATCAGTCTCCTGAGGAAGATGGTCTTAGTCCCTGTGAAGGTACTGACTCAGAGGAACTTGGGCCTAATCAGGCTGAGTTCTTGGGGGCAGGCCTTAAAGGGCAGATTTGAGTTTGGAGCAGCAGACCTGCCCCTCTCTTGAACTCCTCAGACAGCAAGCTGCTGCTGCTGAGACAACAAGGAATATCAGTGGGTCCCATAGGATCTACTGGGATGAAGGACTTCTGTACTCAGAGGGTAGAGACCCCAAGCCTTGTGCCACCAGGAGGTTGGTAATACCCCAGACGTTTAGAGGTTTCCTACTCATTGTAGCACATGATATTCCTCTGACAGGACACTTAGGGCAAAGTAAGACTTGGGACAGGCTTGTCCCTCACTTTCACTGGCCCTATATGTCTGAAGACCCAAAGGAGTTTTGTCGCTCCTGTGCCACTTGCCAAGCCAGTGGATGTCAGATGGCATCACAAAGGCCCCCTTAATTCCACTTCCAGTGATTGGGGTTCCCTTTGAGAGGGTAGGGATTGACATTTTTGGTCCCTTGAACCCTCCAACTGCTTCTGGGCACAGTTATATCCTAGTGGTGGTGGGCCATGCCACTAGGTACCCAGAGGTCATTCCCCTTAGAACCACTACAGCTCCTGTAGTGGCCAGGGCCCTCCTGGGAATCTTTTGCAGATGGGCTTCCTTAAGGAGGTCTTGACTGACAGAGGTACAAACTTCATGTCAAGTTACATAACTGCAATGTGAAAAAAGTGTGGAGTGAATTATAAATTCACCACACCCGACCATCCTCAATGCAATGGGCTTGTTGAAAGGTTCAACAAGACCCTAAAGGATATCATCATGAAAAGCTTAGGCGAAAATGGTATGTCCTACTACCCTGCCTTCTCTTTGCCTACAAGGAGGTTCCTCAGAAGGGGGTTTGCTACAGCCATTTTGAACTTCTGTTTGGGCATCCAGTTAGGGGTCCCTTGTATCTAGTAAACGAGGGATGGGAGTTACCTCTCAAACCTCCCCAACAGGGCATAGTGGACTATGTACTTGGCTTGCGTTCTCACATGGATGAGTACATGAAGAAAGCCAGCAAAAACCTGGAGGCCAGCCAAGAACTTTAAAAAGCTTGGCATCACCAAGTGTCTGTCCTGACTGTTTACCAGCCAGGTCAGAAGGTGTGGATGTTGGAGCCTGTGGCCCCAGCAGCTCTCCAAGACAAATGGAGTGGACCCCACACTATACTTGAGCAAAAGGGTGAGGTCACCACCTTGGTGGACATAGGTACTCCAAGAAGTCCCCTTAGGGAACTTCATGTGAACAGGCTAATACCTTTTGTTGACAGTAAGTCTGGGCGGTGAACTCCGCTCTGCTTGCAGAGTTTGTGGAGTTTTCCGCACTCCGCGTTATGCGGAGCTCGCAGAGTTTTTTTCCTCGCTCGCGCTCATCAACATCAAGTTGGCGAAGGCAAGCGAGGAAAATCCCCCTCCCTGCAAGATTTTTCCTCATTTGCGCTCGTCAACGTCAAGTTCGCGAGTGCGAGCGAGGGAAATCAACCGCCAGGCGTGATTTCTCAAGGCGGAGGGTCGGATTTCTCAATGCGAGTGGCCACGTATGCTCACGACCGCTCACGTTGAGAAACCGTCTGTTTGCGTTGAGAAAGCTGCCGCTCGTGTATAAAATCTACTCAAGCGGCAAAAAGGAAGCGCTGTGCATGGTGCCGTTCGCGATAATTTCACAGCGCGGACAAACCAGCGGCACTGAAAACTATTGTGAACTGCATTTTTTCTAACCCACTCTGACGCTTGCGGAGCTCTGCGTAGCGCGGCGGAGTTATTTTTGCACTTCGCAGAGTTCTGCATAGCGGAACTCTGCGAACTTCGCCCAGGCTTAGTTGACAGGGCTGACATGGGCTTACTCATGGCAACTGATGAGGGACAGGAAGAAGAGAGTGACCCTCTCCCTGATCTCCTTTCTCAAAACCCTGATGATGGATCAGTAGATGAAGTGGCCTTGTCAGGCAGCCTCACTTATCCACAGCAGACTGATTGCAGGAAAGTCTTTAATCAGTTCAGACATATGTTTTCCCTGACACCCAGTCAAACCACCTGGTGTACCCATGAAGTGGACACAGGTGATAGTCTACCTGTTAAGAATAAAATCTACAGGCAGCCTGACCATGTCAGAGATTGCATCAGGACAGAGGTCCAGAAGATGCTGGAGTTGGGAGTAATTGAACCCTCAGATTGCCCTTGGGCTAGCCCAGTAGTCCTACCACCCAAACCTCACACCAAGGGTGGAAAAAGAGAAATGAGGTTTTGTGTAGACTACAGATAACTCAATGCAGTCACTAGGACTGAGGCTCATCCAATTCCCAGAGGTGAGGAACTTATAGATACTTTGGCCTCAGCCAAGTTTCTGAGTACATTTGACCTGACTGCCGGCTACTGGCAAATCAGACTAGCCGAGGATGCAAAGCCAAAAACAACATTCTCAACCCCTAGTGGGCATTATCAATTTATTATAATTCCCTTTGGTTTGAAGAATGCACCTGCCACATTCCAGAGGTTGGTGAACAAAGTTATAACAGGTCTGGAAGCCTATAGTGCAGCCGATCTAGATGATATAGCTGGCTTTAGCTCCACCTGGGAGGATCACCTGGTCCACCTCAAGAAAGTTCTAAAGGCCCTGCAGAAAGCAGGCCTCACTATCAAGGCACTAAGTGCCAGATAGGGCAGAGCAAGGTTGTATACTTGGGCCACCTGGTAGGTGGAGGCCAGGTTCAACCACAACCCAGACTCAGGTCAGAACTTTCTTGGGCCTGATTGGGTATTACAGAAGATTTGTGAATAGATATGGGTCCATAGTGACTCCCCTGAATGATGTGACATCTAAGAAAATGCCCAAGAAAAATCAGTGGAAAGTAAGCTGTCAAAAGGCATTTGATTACCTCAAGCAGGCAAACTGTTCCTATTCTGCAAAGTCCTGATTACTCTAAAACTTTCATTGTCCAGACAGATGCATCTGAGTTAGGGGTAGGGGCTGTGTTATCACAACTGAATGCAGAGGGCCAGGATCAACCAGTAGCTTTTATCAGCAGAAGGTTGACCCCCAGGGAGAAACGTTGGTCAGCCATTGAGAGGGAGGCCTTTTCTGTGGTCTGGGCCCTGAAGAAGTTGAGACCATACTTGATTGGCACTCACTTAATTGTTCAGACAGACCATAAGTCCATCTTATGGCTTAAACAGATGAAGGGTGAAAACCCCAAACTTTTGAGGTGGTCCATTTCCCTACAGGGGATGGACTGTACAGTGGATCATAGACCTGGGAGTAACCATGCCAATGCAGATAGACTCTCCAGATATTTCCACTTAGAAAATGAAGACTCAACTGGGCAAGGTTAGTCTCATCTCCTTACGTTTGGGGGGGTGTTTGTAGGAAAGTAGGATCTGATTTTATGGTTACCCACACTTTTTGCCTGGTGCTAAGCTGTTTTTGACTAGTCTGACTGGGATGCTGCTAATCAGGACCCCAGTATCTCTGCTTTCTCCCCTAAATTGTTATGTTCAGAACTTAGGTACATCCCCGATTGGATACTGAGGTACCCATATCAGTCCCTTGTATATGGTACCCATGTACCCAGGGCATAGGTCCCCAGAGGTCCCCCATTGGCTGAAGCATGCATTATGCCACCCATGGGAGACCATTCAAACTCTAACTACAGGCCTGCCATTGCAGCCTGTGTAAGCTGGTGCTAGCACCACTTACAAAAGATATAGGTTTCCTATATCTAGGGTCACTGCACTTAAAATCTATAAGTCACCCCTATAGCAGGTCTTTGCAATCCTGAGGGCAGGGTGCTTGGTGGTAAGTGTGAGGGTGCGCCTGCATGAGCAGGACACCCCTACAGCCTACGGAGTCTATTCTCCCGGGTTGTAAGTGAAGCAGCCATATACCATATAGAGGGGCACCGCGTAATTAAGCGATGACCATCTCGAAATCGGCTGCAACGAATCCTATCATGTTTTTGTTGGAATAATACCCCCACACCGTAAACGGTGTGGGAGATATGATTCGAAGCACTGGAAGAGCCCTCCGTTAGGCTCTCAGTGTTACCGGTACCAGTCTTCTAGTCCTGGAAAGGACAAAATGGTTGCTGCCGACCAGAGACACATTTCTGCCCTCTTACTACTGAGCCAAGCTCGAGCAGGGGAAGGCAGGACAATAGGCATCCTGTCACAGGGAGGTGTGACCATCTCCCAGACAGGATTTAGTGTATTAGAGCTGGGTGGGTGCGCTTTCCAGCGACTGAAAGTCTGCATGAGGGGCACATTTGGGGTCCCTGTACATAGTCCAGTTCAAACCAGTCCTGGGAGCCGTTGGCACCCGCTCTGGTGCAAAACTGGAAATAGGACATGGGAGTAACCTTCCCCCTGTCCAGACCCTCCCCAGGGAGGGTCCCTTGAATCTTTCCAACCCTCTCCTGTGGGTACTTCAGGGCTTACCTGGATTTAGGACCTTAGATTCATCATGGACAAGATTCAGAACTGAACCACTGCACTTCGACCGCCTGGGCACTCTGATCTTTGCTGGACTTCATTTCGGCTTGACTTCGTCTCCCTCTCAGTCTGCTGCATCGTCTGTGCCTGTGCACCATACAGGATCCGTGTAGGACCTGTGGAGCATCCAAGACACCTGAAGATAATCTCCCTTGGAGTGAAGGAGTCACTCCCCTGCATTCGCAGGCACCACAACACTGCTGACCGGTCTGCTGATCCCAAGCTCCTACAGACTCCGAAAGGCTCAGCAACACAGGAGGTGGGTTTCTACGTCCCTCGAGGTTCGAGCTGCCCTCTCACCAAGTTTGAGGTCAGAATCTCTTGTGGGGGCTGCAATACACGAACCCCTGTGCACTGCTTACTTTTGCAAGTGCAAGTGCTTGTTGGCAATCCGGCAACAAGTGCATTGGGCTCCAAGTAGCCCTAACCTCTGGCAACTCTTCCTACAAAGATCTTCAACCACCTCACACCATGTGCTCCATGGCCTGTTGTTTTGTGAAGCTGCACGAGGTCCTCTTGTGACTCCTGTGCCTCCAGCCTCTGGGACTAATTGAGTGTAATTTTTAATTTCCTTGGGATATCCTGATTGCTCGGAGCCTGCCCTGACTCCCCTGCTTGTGATGAGTCTCCTGGACCTTGCTGGTCCAAACCCTACACTTCCTTGACTTCCTGCATGGGTTGTTGTTGCCAAGGCTTGTTGGTGCTCCCGCCGGACACCGACCCCTCAGCACTCAAACATCCTTCGTGGGACAGCTTGCATTTGGCTCCTGGTTGTCCTCAACATCGCCTGGTCCCCGCAGCTGCAGAGTCAAGGTTACCGTCAACTATCCTGAAGCACCCGACATCGGTGGGCATTCGTCTACCGAGCCCCTGGTCACTCTCAAGTGACCCCGACTCTGTCCCCTCTGCTTTCAGGTACTCTTCAACAATAATCCACATTTGGATTCCAACTGACACTTTCTCCTCTTCCAGCAGTGGCTCCTCGTCGAAGTCCTCCATTGGGTTCGACGGCGGTTTCCGACGCCACTTCACACATATGCACCCGGCTTCCCTGGGTTAGGTAACTTGGGTACTTCAGTATTCACGGGTGGGTTGGCTCTCCAACCTTCTGTCTTCCACAGGGTTTCCTCGAAGTCCACTGGGAAGGGTCCCTAATCTTTAAAAATCCAACTGCGACTTGCACATAGACTTGTACGGAGCACGCGGTCATGTTCCCACACTGAAAATTGCGAGTCGCAATGAAGGAATGGCTCCTCATTCATTCCTATGGGCCTACAGGCCCATAGGAATGAATGGGAAATTGCATGAATGGGAAATTGCATGCGCAATTTGCGAGTACCCAATAGGTACTCGCAAATTGCGCATGCTATTCAGAGTGCCAGGGTGCCAAAAGGACACCCTGTTGCACCCCTGAAATTGATATGTGCACCCATGTTGCGCACACACATGCCCCAAGGGCATGTGTGTGTGTAACCTGGAACTTTGATAAATGCACTTTAATGCATTTTTCAAACTTTTCGCTAAATACCATCAGGTTTAAATTATCGGTATTTAGCGGACTCTAATATCGAAATCGCTATTTTAAATGCAATCTTGCATTGCATTTTGCGATTCCTTAAATGCAATCTCAATTTGCGATTTTTGCATTTGGGATGGTGCATCCCAAATGCAAAAATACCGGTTGCAAAGGGGCAGATTCTCGTTTGCGACCGGTTTTTGCCTTGATGCATGTGCCCCCTAGTCTATACTATAAGTTTGCATTCTGGTAAAACAAGCTGCTTTAAACTCCAAGACTAAGCCTGAAGGCTGCTCTCCACAGCTACCACTTGGATAGCTTTCTAAGGTTGTCTGAGACCTCTTAAATCCCCATAGGGGTTGTCTGGACTGATGCAAGGTGCCCACTTACATCAGTGGACAGCATATACCAGGCCAGCCTCTCACACAGAGTAGTAAAATGGTTTCCACCTCGTGGTTCCCTGTGAAGTATTGTCTAGTGCCTGAAGTCTTTGTCCTGTACATGGCTGCCATTCTGTGGTTCACGTTCAAGGTACGAGAGGAACCTCCCACACTCACTACAAACACTCGGGCTCTGGGACGTGCCCCTTTTGGTAAGTCCTCACCTCATCAGGAAAGCGCTATATTAACTTTCTCTTCCAAAAAGGTCTCTAAGTTTCAAGGTACATGTTTGTTTGTTTTTTCATTTTTTATACAAACAATGCTATTTCTGTTGAAACCGCTCAGTGATCAGGTCCCAAAAGCAAAACAAAGCCCCCAACCCCAATAGAATGCGATGAGGGCCCCTCAAACCCCCATATCTGACAGATATCCATTGAGCTTGAGCTGAATGGGGTCCCAGAACAATTGTGTGCTGCAGGGCCTGCAGGGGCCTTCTTTCCACCCATGAGGGCCACCAGACTCTCTTGAGCAACAATGTAATTGTGAATAAAGGCAACCCTCGTGGAAGGCAGTGTACCCCTGTTTCTGCTTGAATGTGCCCTTGGCAGCACCCACTGCAGTGCAGGCACAGGCATGGTGTTTGTGCCTGGTAGGCTGTGCACACTGTGCAGTGCACGTGGCCCGGTTGGTGTCGAGGCGGCCTTCATAATCTGCATCACACTGTGGGTGTGCCCAGCAGGTATACGAGGTCCTACTACTGAGGTGCAGACTCAGGAGGCAGAGGTCCGGGCTAGATGGATGTGTGGACATCTACAGTGAGCAGGCGGGTTGGGCCAAGAAAGGCACTATCAACCCCGCCATCAGTTCCATAAAATCGTGGCTATTCTGTTCGGTCTGGTGTTTTTTGAGTCGACGGTTCAACCGAATGTGACCTTGTACAGGAAGCAGTGATTTGTGTGGCCTAGGGCAACTGGTGGACTCCATGCAGCCCTACTTGTCATATTCAGTGTTCGGTCCCTGCTCGGCCAATCTAGGGAGAACTGAAGTAGCAAACACGAGGAGCTGTGGCTTAACAGTAACTGTGAGCAGGTGGTTGAGATGTCATCAGTGATGTCATCAGTGATGTAATATATGAGGTCATAAGCAGTGCATTGCAGAGGCGTAAGTTATACTTAACTGAGGTAACTATACTGCTGAATTCACCTGTTTTGTACAATTTAAATCTGAGCCTAACTATAACGTCCCAGTAACCTTTCATTTTTTCAGCGAATTTCTAAGGTTTTTCAATTTCTATTTCCTAACTATAACCTCCCTGTAACCTTTGTTTTTTAAGTGAATTTCTATGGTTTTTTAACTAGTAGCTGCATTTGCAGAGTAGTGGAGAAGGGGGATGGGGGCCTACAACCAGCTCTTAGGAATCTTGCTCTGTTTGACTTACTGGAGGTAACAGGAGGGCTTCTGGACCCCCAAGGACCCTAGGTAACCAAGGCGAATTCATTCCCCAACCAGTAGTGTGCCAGAAGGCCACTTTTGCAGAGTTGTGGAGAAAGAAGGTGTGGCCTACGAAGACCTCTCAGCAATCCTGCTCTATGGGACTTACTGGAGGTAACAGGAGGGCTTGTTGGCCCCCAAGGACCGGCGCCATAGACAGAGGCAACTGAAAATCACCTTTTTAATAAAAACTAGGTTCTAACTATAACTTATATTTATATATATTTATATATATATGATTTTTGAAGAAAGACAGAGACAGGGTTTATAATTTGTAGAGTGTGCAGAATTTCTAGACCAAAACATTGTCACTAATATTGTTTACAATATGGCAGCTGACTGTCATAGCTTCTTCCCATTTACATGCTGAAGAAAGTGGAATTGTCAATATAATAGAAGCAAAAATGGATTCATGAGAGGATTTGCCAGATTGGTTGCATGGCCATTTTCAGGGGCGAAGACCTTTACTAGACATTGGTATCACACGTTCTGCCCACAGGGTCACCCAGATTTATGGAGAGGATGACACAGCATTCTAGAGAGCACCTGTGCTATTGGCTCAGTCACTAGCGCTGCTGCGTACAGGTACACTTCGAGGCGCTGTCCTTGAACTGTGCAGACTCACTGCAGGCCTTGCAGATTGTGGAATGCTGCAGCCTTTCACCCTCGGCAGCTCATCTATCACACTCACTCTTTCAAACTATAATTCCAGCCTAGCAGCCGCACATTATCTGCCTGAGTATATATTTTGTCGAACCTATTTTTTTTTTTTTAATGACAGGTAATTGTTTCGACCTCATACACAGCCCGCCTAATTGTCTTCCTATATTTTAGCAATGGAGGTGCTGAGCATCACTCATAAATGAATAATTATAGGGGCCAGGCTGGGGTGCAAAGGCTGATGCCCAGGTCACCATGAAAAATGAAGCCTCGCTGGAAGAGGCCGTCTCTCCAATGAACCACCAGAAACAGCAAACAAAGATCCCATCCCTTCACAAATCCTCAGTGCTCACATAAAACACAGATTTTAACACACCTCTGGTGTTAGTGCTGTGGCCTGAGGCTACAGGTTAGAGGCAAGGGGATATCAGGGGGTAAAGGATGGGCTTGGAAGGTACAGGTGGATGTAGCAGATAGAGGGGTGTGGTCGGGACGAGGGTGGTGGGATCATAGGGAATACCTGGGAGACCTTGTGGTGTGAAGATTGCTACTGTAGGTGACCTCGCGTTGCTGAGTAGGTTAAACAGTTTCATGGAAAGAGTGTTTTAGGGCTCATGTATGAAGGGGCTGCACTGGAGGGGATTGTTGCAGTGAATACTGGGCCCTTTTATAAATATTTTTGTTTTCTTGTTACTCTTATCTCTTCTATATGACTTAGCTCACCAATGCTCACTTGATCCTCCAATGGATCTTGTATTGGGCCAGTGAGGGGTTGGATTTAGGAGATCTAACATTCGGATATCCAAAGAGGATCAGGAATTGGCTAACCGATTCAAAAATTTGGAATAAGATTCATGTATATGATTCTCAACACCAGACTATATAAATAAAGGATTATTACTGCTAGTCCGAACCTTCTGAAGAAATGTAGCCGGACTAAAATCATGCAAACCAATAACTCTGTTAAGGCAATACAAAACAATAACATTAGTACCTGATGATCGGAAACTTCTCTATGCTGATCTCTCCCTGTCATTAAAAAATCAATTGAAAAGCACAATCAACTTAAGGAGACAAGTCATGATAAAACAGAGTCTATGGTTTAGTTAAAGGAAAATTTATGAATGATATTAAAAAGGGCAATACATCATTAATAAACATTTAGGCTCTAAAGAGTGCAGTACAGTCTAATTAGTTTGAGTTTGTCTTAAAGTGGAAAAGGAGCTTTGGAAAGTTCAGCAATGGGCCATGACAGCTCAAAGTGTATATGTCAGCTGGAAAAAGAGCAAGTAGAGTCTGCAAAAGTTCCCAACGGGAAGATGCAGGAGTCAAAGAACAGTCTCCGGGGTCTGTCGGAAAACCTCCTGTCCATCCATTAATACAATGCATATTATAATCCTCCCATTCCAGGGTGACACCTCCTTGGTCACCTCATTGTGTCAGACCACTCAGTCCACTGATCAGTTCATATAAGATGAATGTCATACGGAATAATGTAAGACACATTTTCTAGAAAGAGGTGGTACTGATCACGTAAGTTGTCAGATCATCCGGTATACGTAAACTTCCAAACATTGATCTTTTAGTAACAGGCACATGAGTGAGTTCAAGAGGACAGTTTTCCATAGTAGATGTTCCCAAAGTATCCACTTTTGTTACAAATAGTCCTTCCAAGTGAGTGAGAACTCTTTTAGTAAAACACAGTTTTGCTCAACATTGAAAGTTTAGGAAAACTCATGAGTGTCAGACAAAGGTGAGTAGGAAAAATGCAGGCCTATAATAAAGCTGATATAAAATAGCCAGAATATAAAGTAATGAAAGTACGCATTTCATAGGGGAAATCGATATTCTAAAAATCCTTTCAATGTCTAAGCCCTCAGAATACGTCACTTGTTGGATTGCAAAGATCACATGTAACTATGACACATTACTCCATTTTCAAAATACTAACATGTAAAATTATTTCAAATCCTAAAATATTTATATTGTTTCAAATGTTTTACATACATCAAGATTATTGTTTGACAGTTTCAGACCATTTGCACTAAATGTGGCTTATGCAGCATCAGTTTTCTTTTTCTCATTCGGTGTACAGTTTCACCTGTGCAAATGATGAAATTCAGAATAAAACCCTTCAATATTACACATAAAATTATCTAGATTACGTTAGATTTCATTAATTTTTTACACACATTATTATTTCAATGAGGATGATTAGGAATTTCATAGCATGTGAGTTCATCACTTGAAGTTTTTAATACACTTTGAAATGCTAAAACTGGTTTAATAAAATATGAACCTATAGTATTGAAATGAATCTGATTTCATCTATTCTACAATTATCTGCATGCTTTTGCGTGCAGAAACCAAGTTCTCTTCAATTAATTTCTCATGTTTCTTTAACGTGTGGTTAGTGCACGCTTATTCATAGGTTACTTGAAATGTTGCAAAATCAGTTTATGTGTCACGTAAAGATTTTTACAGCTTTTCAGCTGCATCAGGATGAACATGTGTTGGTTTAGCACACCACACTGCACATTTAGGTGTTTGGGGCACGCACACACACTCATATTTTCTATTTCAATTGTTCGCTTTTCACCTGCAAATGTATGATTTTTGGTTTGGTTTTGGTGTGAACGTGTGTATTGTTCCTTCATAATATTTCCACCATAATCCTAATGTGGATTTTAGATAAACCTATTATTTCCAGGGACCCCTAGCTGCACACAACATCACTTCTTCCATTTTATGAACAATGGGAAGGCCTTGTAGTAGATGACGTGGAACAATTGGGACTTATGGTTGCAGTGCGCCCTATAGCTCTGGACACCATCTGTCTTATGGGTAAAAACTGGACATGTGTGTGTGTGTGTTTGTTTGTCACACAAGTTTGTGACAATAAAGAATTAATGGTTAGTTCTATAAAATGTCATCCTCTTGAATTTGGTAGATGTGTAATTTTTATAGAGACTAAATTGTACCAACAAATGTCATAAAACTGGTAACCTTCCCATGGTCAAATTAGATTTCACACGTTTTAAAAATATTCGGTTTATACTTATTTTAAGTATCTTTCCCCTGTTACAGTGTCATCAGTGATGTCACGGACCATGTCATGAGTGATGTAATATGTGACATCATACGCAGTGCATTGCGGGGCGTAAGTTATAGTTAGCTAAGCCAACTATAACTGCAGAAATCTGGATCTAACTATAACTTCCCTGTAACATTTATCTATCTATCTATCTATCTATCTATCTATCTATCTATCCATCCATCTATCTATCTATATATGTATATATGTTTTCTTGTGATTCTTCATCCTCTACTATATCTATATATCTATATATCTATATCTATCTATCTATCTATCTATATCTCTATATATATATATCTATATAAATATATATATATATATATATATATATATATTCACTGAAAAAACCATAGGTTTCAGGGACGTTATAGTTAGAAATTAGCATTTAAAAAACCTTAGAAATTCACTGAAAAAAACACAGGTTTCAGGGACGTTATAGTTAGTTGGAGATTTCACTCGTACAAAACCAGAGAAATTCGGCCGTTATAGTTAGTTGAGCTAACTATAACTTGTGCCCCCGCAATGCACTGCTGATGATGTCACATATTACATCATTCATAACCTGGTCAGTGACATCACTGATGACATCACTGATGACATCTCAAATGACATCACTGAGGACATCATCCAGCGACTGTGTATTTCTGTAAAGTTTAAATATGTTTTATATATATATGCCAAGGTGTATTGAAGAATGAGTGGGTGTATACGTATCTGAATGGATGATTTAGTAGGTGCGTGACAGACTGTATAGGTGAGTGATTAAACATGTCTTACTGAATGCATGAGTTAGTGACTAAACTGTGTGAATGTCTGTATCAGTCTGTCAGTTGGTGTGTAAGCGGCTGCATGGGTTGGTGAGTAGCTTCATGAGTGTCTATATGGGTTATTGATTGGTTGTCTGAGTATCTGTATGGGTGTGTGACTCTGTGCATAGATGTGTGAGAGGGTGATTCACTGGGTGTATGGGTTCAAGAGCGCATCTGTGAAGGGATGTATGGGTGGGTGAGTGTGTGCATGGGTGTGTTGGTGAGTGAATGGATGTCTCAGTGGTACATGTGTGAGTAACTACATATGTGAAAGGCAGTATATGTGAGTACTGGAGTATATAAATGACTATATGTGAGAGTGAGTGATTGTGAGTGTGGCTGTATGGATGAGTGTGTGCTTGTATCAGTGATTGTATAAGAGAGTAAGTATGTGTTAGTATCTGTATGAATAAGTGAGGTGGTGTGTGTATAACTGTATAGGTGAGTAAATGGGAGTGTGATTGATTCTTTGCATGACTGACTAGCTGTGTGAGTAACTCTATGGATGAGTGGTGGTGTGTGAGTGTCAGTATAGGTGTATGAGTGCAAATGATAGTGCTGTATGAGTGACTGCATGTATGAGTGACTGTATGAGTGAATGAGTGGATTTGTGTGTTGACCTAGGAATCAGTAAGTGGGTATGTAGTAACTGGTATTGGTGTGTCTATGGTTTCGAAAATGGTAGTCTGCATTTTAGAGTGGTTGTATCAAAGGTTATATTAGGGTGTGAGGAGGTACATCAGATTATCACGTGGATGATGTCGTCAGTGATGTCATCAGTGTTGTCATTTGAGATGCAGTGATGTCATCAGTAATGTCACTGACCATGTCATGAATGATGCAATATGTGAAGTCATCAGCAGTGCATTGCGGGGGCATGAGTTATAGTTAGCTCAACTAACTATAACAACCGGATTTCTCTGGTTTTGTATGAGTGAAATCTCCAACTAACTATAACGTCCCTGAAACCTGTGTTTTTTTCAGTGAATTTCTAAGGTTTTTTAAATGCTAATTTCTAACTATAACGTCCCTGAAACCTATGGTTATTTCAGTGAATTTCTAAGGTTTTTAAATGCTCATTTCTAACTATAACGTCCCTGAAACCTATGGTTTTTTCAGTGAATTTCAAAGGTTTTTTAAATGCTAATTTTTAACTATAATGTCCCTGAAACCTATGGTTTTTTCAGTGAATTTCAAAGGTTTTTTAAATGCTAATTTCTAACTATAACGTCCCTGAAACCTATGTTTTTTTCAGTGAATTTCAAAGATTTTTTTAATGCTAATTCCTAACTATAACATCCCTGAAACATATGGTTTTTTCAGTGAATTTCAAAGGTTTTTTAAATGCTCATTTCTAACTATGCCTATAGAGGTAGGACATGTGCAGAACGTGGAAGAAAAGCGCAGAAAGAAGCAAGAGAAATGCAGAAAGAGGCAACAGAAGTCCAGAAAGACAAAGAAAGGTGCAGAAAGAAGCAAGAGATATGCAGAAAGAGCCAACAAAGGTGCAGAAAGAGGCCTTGTTCAAAGTCATCCTGTGCCCCCAACTTTTTGCTGACTGGTACTGGTGGTAACTTACTCTGACTACCCAGGCCCGGAGCCAGTGCTATGCTGAAAGACACTAGGAATATAGTGAAAACACCTACATACACTAGGGTACACTATGGGTTGGGGTACCCCTGTGATTGGCATGACCTCCCCTATAAGGCCCTAGTACTTAATAGGGCAGGGGGATTAAAACTACGTCTAAGTCAGATGTGCAGAAAGAGGCAAGAGAGGTGCCAAAACAGGCAAGAGAGGTGCAGAAAGAAGCAAGTGAAGTGCAGAAAGAGGCAACAGAGGTGCACAAAGAGGCAACAGAGGTGAAGGAAGAGAAGTGCAGAAAGTGGCAAGAGAATTGCTGAAAGAAGCAACTGTGGTGTAGAAAGAAGCAATAGAAGTGCAGAAAGAGGCAAGTTAGGTGCAGACAGAAGCAAAAGCAATGCAGAAAGAACCAACAGAGGTGCAAAGAGAGGCAAGAGGGATGCAGAAAAAGGTAGGAGAGGTGCACTAAGAGGCAAAAGAGGTACAGAAAGAGGCAAGAGGGGTGCAGAAAGAAGGAAGAGAAGTGCAGAAAGAAGCAACAGAGGTGCTGAAAGAGGCATGAAGGGTGCAGAAAGAGCAAGAGAAGTGCAGAAAGAACCAACAGAGGTACAGAAAGAGGATACAGAGGTGCAGAAACAGGAAGGAAAGGTGCAGATAGAGGGAACAGGGGTGCAGAAAGAGGCAGGAGAGGTGCAGAAAGAGAAAAGAGGGGTGCAGAAAGAGGCAGGAGGGGTGCAGAAGGAAGCAAGAGCAGTGCAGAATGAACCAACAGAGGTGCAAAAAGAGGCAAGAGGAGTGCAGAAAGAGGTAGGAGAGATGCACAAAGAGGCAAGACAGGTACAGAAAGAGGCAGGAGGGGTGCAGAAAGAAGGAAGAGAAGTACAGAAAGAGGCAAGAGAATTGCTCAAAGAAGCAACAGACGTGTGGAAAGGAGCAAGAGAAGTGCAGAAAGTGGCAAGTGAGGTGCAGAAAGAAGCAAGAGCAGTGCAGAAAGAACCAACAGATGTGCAAAAAGAGGCAAGAGGGGTGAAGAAAAAGGTAGGAGAGGTGCACAGAGAGGCAAAAGGGGTAAAGAAAGAGGCAGGAGGGGTTCAGAAAGAAGGAAGAGAAGTGCAGAAAGAAGCAACAGAGGTGCTGAAAGAGGCACGAAGGGTGCAGAAAGAGCAAGCAAAGTGCAGAAAGAACCAAAAGAGGTAAAGAAAGAGGCAAGAGAGGTGCAGAAACAGGCAGGAAAGGTGTAGAAAGTGGGAACAGGGGTGCAGAAAGAGGGAAGAGAAGTGCAGAAAGAGAAAAGAGGGGTGCAGAAAGAGGCATGAGGGGTGCAGAAAGAAGCAAATGAGGTGTAGAAAGAGGCAACAGAAGTACATAAAGATGTAAGAATGGTGCAGAAACAAGCATAAGAAGTGCAGAAAGAGGCAAGCGAATTGCTGAAACAAGCAACAGAGGTGTGGAAAGAAGCAAGAGAAGTGCAGAAAGAGGCAAGTGAGGTGCAGAAAGAGGCAAGAGAGGTACAGAAAATTGCAAGAGAACAGCAGAAAGAGGCAAGGGGGATGCAAAAAAGGGAAGAAGGGTGCAGAAAGAAGCAAGAGAGGTGCAGAAAGAAGCAAGAGAAGTGCAGAAAGAGGCAAGAGAGGTGCAGAAAGAGGCAAGAGAGGTACAGAAAGAGGCAAGGGAAGTACAGAAACAAGCAAGAGAAATGCACAAAGAGGAAGAGAGGAGCATAAAGAGGCAAGAGAGGTGTAGAAAGAAGCAGTAGAAGTGCAGAAAGAGGCAGGAGGGGTGCAGAAAGAAGCAACAGAGGTGTAGAAAGAAGCCAGAGAAGTGCAGAAAGAGGCAAGTGAGGAGCAGAGAGAAGCAAGAGTAGTGCAGAAAGAACCAACAGAGGTGCAAAAAGAGGCAAGAGGGGTGCAGAAAGAGGTAGGAGAGGTGCACAAAGAGGCAAGAGAGGTACAGAAAGAGGCAAGAGAGGTGCAGAAACAAGCAAGAGACGTGCAGAAAGAGGCAAGAGAATTGCTGAAAGAAGCAACAGAGGTGTAGAAAGAAGCCAGAGAAGTGCAGAAAGAGGCAAGTGAGGAGCAGAGAGAAGCAAGAGTAGTGCAGAAAGAACCAACAGAGGTGCAAAAAGAGGCAAGAGGGGTGCAGAAAGAGGTAGGAGAGGTGCACAAAGAGGCAGGAGAGGTACAGAAAGAGGCAAGAGAGGTGCAGAAACAGGGAGGAAAGGTGTAGAAAGAGGGAACAGGGGTGCAGAAAGAGGCAAGAGAGGTGCAGAAAGAGGCGTACAGAAAGAGGCAAGAGGGTGCAGAAAGAAGCAAGTGAGGTGCAGAAAGAGGCAACAGAGGTGCAGAAAGACGCAAAAGAGGTGCAGAAACAAGCAAGAGAAGTGCAGAAAGAGACAAGAGAATTGCTGAAAGAAGGAACAGAGATGTAGAAAGAAGCAAGAGAAGTGCAGAAAGAGGCAAGTGAGGTGCAGAAAGAAGTAAGAGCAGTGCAGAAAGAAGCAACAGAGGTGCTGAAATAGGCAAGAGAAGTGCAGAAACAGGCAGGAAAGGTGCAGAAAGAGGGAACAGGGGTGCAGAAAGAGGCAAGAGAGGTGCAGAAAGAGGGGAGAGGGGTGCAGAAAGAAGCAAGAGGGGTGCAGAAAGAAGCAAGTGAGGTCCAGAAAGAGGCAACAAAGGTGCAGAAAGACACAACAGAGGTGTAGAAAGAAGCAAGAGAAGTGCAGAAAGAGGCAAGTGAGGTGCAGAAAGAGGCAAGAGGGGTGCAAAAAGAGGCAAGAGAAGTGCAGAAAGAGGCACTTGAGGTGCAGAAAGAGGCAAGAGAGGTACAGAAAGAGTCTCGAGAAGTGCAGAAAGAGGCAAGAGAAGTACAGAAAGAGGCAAGAGAAATGCAAAAAGGGGCAAGAGAGGAGCAGAAAGAGGCAAGAATCTTGTAGAAAGAAGCAAGAGAAGTGCAGAAAGAGGCAAGTGAGGTGCACAAAGAGGAAAGAAATCTGCAGAAAAAAGCAACAGAGGTGCTGAAAGAGGCAAGTGGGGTGCAGAAAGAAGACAGTGAGTTGCAGAAAGAGGAAGAAAGGTGCAGAAAGAAGCAAGAGAAATGCAGAAAGAGGCAAGAGAGGCACAGAAAGAAGAGAGGTTTGTGCACCATTAGTACCAGTTTAACACTCACATTTTGCAATAAGTAACACATGACCATTCCAGCTTTGCAAAGGGCCTTCCACCATGCTGTAACACATGACGCTGCATTTTTGGGAACATTTGAGCCATTTGAGCTAGAAACAAGGCTTTTTTTGTTCAAATCTGCAGATTAGGCAGCAGATGATGGAATATTTGGCAAATGCGGAAAATGTTTAATTATGTGAAAATTGGTGCAGCCGAACAGGCACATAATCCCAGTGGCCCTGCTCATACCTCCGACTAAGTACAGAAGTGCTCCTCAGTGGTTCCTTCTTTTATTGTGTCTCATTGAGTTTATAGTTTAGCTTCTATGGAAACGAGGAAGACTAAACCTGAGGTTACCACTCCACAACACAGACTACAATACCACATAATTACTCTCCAAAACGCATAATCCCACTCCACATAATTCCTATACACTAAATACCACATACTTTCTATTCACATAATTTCACTGCACAACATACCACATAATTCCAATACACACACAGTACATCCACTCTACACCAAAAAACATTAGTAAAAAACTTTTACATTTACAATGCCAATAGCTCTAACTCTCGCAAATGCAAAACCTATTACTTTGCAAATGCTTCTTTAACTAGTAGTCGCGTTTGCAGAGTGGTGGAGAAAGGGTGCTGGGCCTCTGACCAGCGCTCAGGAATTCCGCTGAGTAGGACTTAGAGGAGGTACCAGGAGGGCTTCTTAGCCCCCAAAGTCCCTCAGGAGTAAAGTGGACTTTATCCCCCATCCCGTAGTCTGCCAGGAGGGACGTTTGCAGAGTGGTGTAGAAAGGAGGCGTGGCCTCCGAAGGAGTCTTAGCAATCCCACTGTGTGGGACTTAGTGGAGGTAACAAGACGGGTAGTTGACCCCCAAGGACATCCTTGGGGGCCAACTACCCCTCCTATTACCTCCAGTAAGTCCCACACAGCAGGATTGCTAAGTTCTCACAGCAGGCCACGCCCCCTTTGCCCACCACTCTGCAAACGCGCTCTCTGGTGCGCTCTTGGATGGGGATTGAAGTCCCATTCGCTGCTGGGAGTCCTTTGGGGCCAACTAGCCTACCTCTTACCTCCATTAATCCCCACACAGTGGGATTGCTGAGAGGTGGACACAGGCCATGCCCCCTTTCTCCACCACTCAGCAAACGCACCTCCTGGAGCGCTCTTGGTTGGGGGATGAAGTCCCCTTTCCTCCTGAGGGTCCCTGGGGGCCAACTAGCCCTCCTGGTACCTCCAGTAAGCTCCATACAGCTGGATTGCTGAGAGTGCTCAAAGGTCATGCCCCCTTTTTATACCACTCTGCAAACACGGCTCCTGGCGCACTGCTGCTCGGGGGATAAATTCCACTTTTGTCCTGAGGTCCTCAGGACACAAGAGGACCTCATCGCCCCACCAGCAGTGCGCCAAGAGGCGCGTTTTCAGAATGGTGTAAAAAGGGCGTGGCCTCAGACCACCTCTCAGCAATCCCACTGTGTGGGGCTTACTGGAGGTACCTGGTGGGCTAGTTGGCCCCCAGGGACCCTCAGGAATTAAGGGGACTTAATCCCCAACCCAAAACTTGCCAGGAGGCGCGTTTGCACAATGGTGCAGGGAGGGGGCGGGGCCTCCCGCAACACCGGCTTTTCTTTTTCTTTTCTTTTTGGAAGGGGGGCTGTATGGCCCCCCTTCCCTTAATTATTTTTGGGCCCTGGGGACCCCATCCCCCAGGGCCTCAGCATATTATCTTTTTTTTTTAAACGGGAAAGGGGCTGCGTGGCCCCCCTTCCCTGAGGCCAATTATGGCCCCGGGGACCCCATCCCCTTGTGCCCAGCCTTATTTAAAAAAAAAAAAAAAACGGGAAGGAGGCCGCTTGGCCCCCATTCTCTGGGCCACTATTGGCCCTGGAGACCCCATCCCCCGGGGCCTGGCCTCTTTTTTTTTATTTACGGGAGGGTGGCCACGTGGCCCCCCTCCCCTGGGCCACTTCCCAGTGACCCCATCCCCCGGGGCCTGGCCTCCTTGATGGGGACCGTGGGGGGAGCCCCAATGCCCCCACGGTCCCAGCCGGCTCCCCGCCTTCTGCGGGAGCCGGCATTGCTTTTGGGCAAGGGGAGCTGATAACATGCAGCTCCTCAGGTTTCCTGCTCTCGCTTTCAAAAAGCAAAGCAGAGTTTGCTATGGCAGGGCGGGAGCCATGCTACCGCCCTGCCATAGCAAACGGCAATGTCCCGGGGGTGGCGGTCCCTAGGGCCATCGAGGGCTCCAGGAGGGGGGCCGCGCGGCCCCCCTCCCAACATGCAAATAGCCCCAGGGAGGTGGTGGTCCCGGGTGTTCGCAACGGACCCCCGTATTTCAATAAACAGTGCCCCGGGGAGGTGGTGGTCCCCGGGGTAGTGTGGGGGGCTCAAGCTCCCCACACTAATTATTTGACAAAGCCCCGAGGAGGTGGGGGTCCCTGGGGCTTGGGGGGGCCTGCAAGGCCCCCCCCTCCCTTATTAGAAGAAAGCCCCGGGGAGTTGGCGGTCCCTGGGACTTGGGTGGGGCCCACGAGGCCCCCGCACTTTTAATTACCAATGCCCTGTGGAGGTGGCGGTCCCCGGGGCAGCGTGGGGGGGAGGAGCCCCCCACGCATGTTAATAAAAAAGCCCCAGGGAGGTGGCCGCCCGTGCATAATAAACTAAGCCCCGGTGGCAGTCCCCAGAGCTGCGGGAACCCCAGCGGGCCCCCACATACATTATAAACATTGCCCCCGGGACCCGGCCCACCCACGGGCTTATAGAAAACGAAGCACGGGAGCCATCACTCTTTTCTTTTTTTTTTTCAGCCGGATTTGCGCACCCAGTGCGAATTCGGCCAATTTTATTTTTTAAAAAGCTTTTTTTGGCCCTGGGGGTCCTTGTGGGACCCCCTGAGCAGGCCTAGGGGGTCAGGGTGTTTCTACCCTGCCCCCTTTTCTTGATATATAGATCTATAGTAGAGCATGAAGAATCACAAGAAAACAACAGCCAGCCAGGGCAAAACAAATTTGGATCCCAAAGGATACAATGAGACCCAACGAAATTAAATATCCATGAAAGAAGTGACTCAACCAGATGAACTCACCAAAGAACAAAAATATATTTCCACTACAAAGTTTCAGCTTCCGCCTTCCTCAGGCAGTACAAGATGGTTTGCTCAGTGCCTGCACAGAAGACACTGCTGAATTTTCAAAAAGCATCATGAGTGAAGATTCCATTTGGAATGTGGAATCCATCCAGTCCTGAGATCTCTTGAGATATGCAGTAATCAGTTGGTATTGTCTGTGATGTTCAGTCCCTCTGGATGCAGTGATTTTAAATGGTATGTTCAGAAACTTTCCCTGGAGTCCAGTAGTTCTCCCTTTAAGACATGTTCCACAGGGAAAATCTTCAAATCTGATAGTAAATGATCCATAAAGTTAAAATAATTGGCTACACACTGTTCAAGTTTCTTATGAATTATTGCCGATTTGTGGTTCCTGAATCACGCACAGAGGTCATTCACTGGCACTGAATCACATAAATAATGCATGTTGTGCGACATGTAAATGCTATCTTATTCCATAGGTCCTTCTCGTAACAGAACTAGTTACTAATGATGTTTGTAAAAGGTATTCACATGTGATGCATCTGCAGTTGTTATTCTGAATAAGTGCTTCCCTCAGTAACTGCAAAGACTTGTCAATTTGTTGCTGTATGATATGCAGAGGCTAGCCTTGCCTTTTAAATAATGGAGCAAGCTCCTGTAGACGGTCTTTACAGGTGTCCTCACATCTGAAAAAACCAAAGGTTACAGGTATGTTATAGTTAGGAACTAAAAAAGAAATTACAAAATTCACTGAAAAAACTAAGGTTTCAGGGACGTTATATGCATACTCAGATTTTACACGCACAAAACCATAGAAATTTAGCAACTATAGTTACCTGAGCCAACTATAACTTACACCCCCACAATGCACTGCTTAAGATCTCACATATTACATCACTCATGACTTGGTCAGTGACATCACTGATGACATCACTGATGACATCTCAAATGACATCACTGATGACATCATCCACAGAACCACTCACACTCCCATACCACCTCTCATACACCCACTCAAACACTCACACAACCACTCACATACCCAGTCACAGACTGAATTAATTCTGAAAATCTCTACGTTTATGCATGAACTGTAGATAGCACAGCTCAGAAACACTGATAGGCAATTATTGCTATGTGTTTCTGGGCTTTGCTGGCTGCAGTCCATGCACTAACTCGAAGATTTTTTAAGTTAATGTCTGCGCTGCAGACAACACAAGTTTGCGGGGAACAAAAATGCACAAAAATAATTTGCATATGAGTTCCACACTAAAGGGCACAATAATACGGCCCGAGATGTGTTTGTTAATCATTTTATTATGCAGGTAAACAATTGCCCTAGTGCAAAATGCGTTACATAATATGTACTGTGGCAAACACTTTTTCTTCCTATTTCCTATTTTGCATAGTGTGGTAATCAGTCTCAGGCCCATCACATTTGAAGTCGCAAGGCGGTCTGTATGTGAATGAAAAATACACGAATGTATATTAATTCAGCAATAGTAACTTCCCAGTTACATGCTGTATTAGGGAAGCAGCTCACCTCTGACTTACAATATTCACTAAAATATATTACTCCACCTCCAGTAAAATATTGCTTTCAGATTTTTTTTTTAATATGGAGTGGTTCATTATTGTAGAAGTCGATAGACTTGGCTTGCTGACTCAGACTGTTTTTTTCTTCTTGAGCTGTGATTAAAGGGAAGCTGCTCTGAGATTGGGCACAAAGGCGGGCAGCAAGTTTCATCATCAAGACATAATTAAAATGTTTGAAGCCTAATTGATGAATCCAGGCTGCGGCACTGCATTAACAAAACATACAGCTGCCTTTTTTTGGCAAGCAGGAGGCGTCGCAAACGAACACAAAATGACATTCACGTCAACAGGTATTGATCGGGAAAGCTCGTATCCCTGACTTATGATGATGCCCAAACAGGCTTCATAATCTGTCTGCATTGCTGCTGCTCGATCATGATTATCCCTCGGTGCTTTAAATGAATTATTACCTTAATAAAGTAAGTAGCGCCCCTGGGTGAAGGTTTCATCGGAGGGGCTGCCTGCTAATAAATTGGCCGTGTTCGATTATTTCTTCTGTTTTTTGAAGGATATTGATTTGTCTGATTTTAGTTACTGCTCAAAAATGTGTTTCTCGCCTGTCCGTCAAGGTTTTAAATAACAGAATAATATGATGCTCTACATGTGAGTTGTTATAAAATTATTGAAAACACCTATTTGCCTATTTATTTTGCAGTTTATCTTGTTTGCTCAACCCCCTTCATTTCACTGACCTGCAAAATAATGGGTGAGGCGAGGCAGTTTAGAAAGAATACCCACGAATTTAATGGCCACTCTCTTGTGTCCACCAAACACAAAATATATTCCTGACCTCATGTTACCGTACCCTACCCCTTGCTATCTTGCCTCTACCCCACCTAAAATACATATAATCAGCGGGGTGCAATCTGTTTCTCCATCACTAAAGACTGGGATATTTGTGGCATTTTGAGGGGTAGTTGGATGGCTGTCTAAAGATTTGTTAGGGGGAAGTCTCTAGGATGCTCTTCAAAGGCCGAGTGGTCGAGTCTGAAGTTGAGCTCTGAGGGCAGACTGCAGATCTATGATGGTGGACCCAGAATTAGTGCATGCCTTGGGGTGTCTGAGGGAATCACTGGCAGAATATCGGTAGCAAATTTATCGTGTGGACAGAATCTCGAGTAAAAAATATAGAGGACCAAAATATCGAGAAGGTAAGTGCAAATAGGAAAGTATAGATTTACGATTCTTAACTCTTAATCTATGTACCTTGAAGATAAATATATATCGTCAAGATACATATATGTGGAGATATATATATATTCAAACTTTGATTACCTATTGAAAACTACCTTCACAATATTTTTGTCCTAGTAAGTCTTGAGACGATATTTAGTCCACACGATAATTGTTTCCCCATATTTTGTATAAATACGGTCTGAGGCTCTGAAAAAGCCAACTAAGGGGTATAAGGACAACTGATTTGTTGAGGGCAGGCTGATGGTCTCTTGTTGTCTTTTTGGAGGCATCTGAGCCTGAGGGTAGATCAGGAGTGTTAAAGGACTAGCAAAGGGTGCGGGAAGTCGGAGAGATTCTGACATCATGTTCTTATATTCTGAGGCCATGCTGGAAGTGTCTGGGAGCACAGCAAGGCACTCAGAGAATGGACCTGGGTTGTTTGAATACCATTTAGAGTTAGAAGAAGCCAGGTTGTTTAAATACCCGCTAGTGGTGTTTCAAGGCAGGCTGACGAATGATTTGCTGTGTCCATGGGCTAAATGGAAAGCTCTATTGGTCAGGTTGAGGATGAATCAAGTAGTTGCCTCCCCCTCACTTTCTGGCGGTTGTGTAGGTCCAGTATTCAGTTGTCCATTCTATTCGGGTCCTGACGACCCGCCACTCTCTGGACTGTTGTGCAAACCATGTCCCAGAAGGTACGCTTGAAAAGACAGTCTCAGAACATGCACATTATGTCTACTTGAGGGTTGTGACAGAGAAGACATGCATATGATACCGTGGGGTATATTTTGTGTAACCTCGCCGATATTAGGTAGGCTCGATGTAGCATGTTATGTTGTATGTATTGAAAACGGAAATTGCATGAGACCTTGCGTCGATATTTGAGTAACCTCTTCTACTCTTTGAGGGCCAGCGGCACCCCAGATCTTATTCTTACCTTTGTCACAGGCTGGCAAGGGGACCAACTATGCTACCAGGAAGGGCTTCTACAATCCAAGAATCTGGTGGGATCTAATGGTCAGTTATGGGTAACTGAAGGTGGGCTGAGAGCGGGTAGCTAATGAGCAACCTGCAGTGTCTGAAATCTCCGGAGCCTTAAGGTCTCTAAGGGTATGCCAAGGATCTCTGAGGTCCAGGTCAAGAAATTTGAGGATGGCCTGAAAGTGATTCACAGTGGGCTGTGGTGTTTTGAGGTAGATTGAGTGTCTATGGAGGGTCAGCAAATGGTGTCTAAGGATATACAAAGAGAATCTGAGGGCAGTCTGAGGGTATTAAAGGCCACTTCGGTGCATATTAGAAAGCTGTGAGCCACCAAGAGTGAGGCAAATGTCTCAATGAGCTTGCTAGAGGTCATTCAGGACTTTTGGTAGTCTTAGAATATTTCCTCAAGGGCTGACTGAGGTTTCTAAGGACCAGCTGTGGGAGTCTTAAGTCTGTCTAAGGGCTTCTAAGGGCCACCTAGTTATGCCTCAAGATGAGCTGAGGGTCTCTGATAGTCCATTGGCATATCTGAAAGCCTGCTGCTGCTCCTTGAAATATTTTGATGTTCTTTAAGTGCTCCCTGGTGATGTCTATATGCCAACTGAGGGTCTCTGTGGGTCATTTGTGGGAGTGTGAAGAACAGATCTGTTGTTTGGAAGAAGGGTTGCTATAAGGGGCAGTGAGGTAACTTTTCCCGAAGCACTGCACCTCAGTGGATAGCAGGGGTCAGATTTATCAATACTTGATGCAGCGCAATGCAGCAAAACAACTTGATGCACTGCACTGTGTCAAATGGAGAGAGCAGGAATGTGCCATATTTTCTTAGATAGCTCCATGGTGCAAGGGTGTCTGCATTACAGGCAGAATCGTTTTTGTGTAGGAAGGAACGCCTTCTGCAGAGAAACAATCCTTCCTTAACAAAAACAATCCTTAGAGGCTTTTTCCTCTTTCTAAGTGTGCTGCAGGATGCAATACACTATGGCGTCAATTCCGATGTCGGACGGACTCGGTCAGGAACTGGAACTGAACGACCTCTACGTCGGTTCCAGACTTGCAAGTCGGATGCGACCGAACCCTGTTTGGTTGCAATCCTATACTTAACAATGGTAGCATGCATTCCGAATGGAATGCATGCTCGCATTGTTAAGTGCAGAGGTGCAGTTCATCCCTGCACCCCGTGGCAGGCACCGTAATGTGCCTGCCACGGGGTGCAGGGATCAACAGGGGTGCACCATCGGTGCCCCCTAGGCCATCATTCGGCAGCCTCGCACCCATGGGGGCCCTGCTGGGGGCCCCCAAAGACAATTTCCCACTGCCTTTCTGTGTAAGAAAAGCTGGCACAGAAAGGCAGTGGGAAACTGCCATCATACTCCCTCGGCCGAATAGAGCTGGCCGGGGGAGTACTGAAGGGTTTCCGGATGGCGGACGGGCTCTCCGAGCCCGTCGGAAGCCATCCGGAAAACCGAGTCGGATTCCTTTCTGACTGAGCCCATCGGAATGGCTCGGTCCGAAAGGAATCCGAATGGGCAGGTCTGATGCGGTTAGGGTGGCTCCGACCGAGGGTCGAAGCCATTCCTAACGGCATCGGAATCAGGTCCTTAGAAAGAGTGACAACGAGGGGAAATGAAGATATTGCCTCTCGTTGCACCTGCATCGTGAATGCATACAATTTGGACTCATTCTCAGGTTTACTACTCTTAGTAAATCTGGAAATGCAGCAAAAAGCATGGGTGGATGCTTGGGAATACCCACTCTTCACCCTTGTAATGCCTTCTCGGCGCAGGGTAATGCAAGGCAGCAATTTGCACTGGCTTGCGTTACTCCATATCTACCATGCCAGAAAGGCAGAAAAAGATTCCAAAACATTCTTTCTCCCAGTCTGGGTCTGTACTGAGAACAAATATGCCATAAATGAGCAAATATTGCTTACAATGTGTATCTGAGCTGGGCTCTACAGATTCCTGGGCTCTTTCAGTTGTTCTCTACCCACAGCACTATATGGAACAACTGCTGCCTGGAGTTCTCCATAGCTACTCCTGTGAGGCTGCTTGTGATTTGTCCATCTTGTACACTATTCTCTAGGTTTTGATTAATAATTATACCTTATGCCACTTCATTTCACAAATAAAGAAATATTTCAGTAACGTCCTAATGACTGCATCTGTAAATTATTCGTGTGTTTCAATTTGGTTATTGTGTGCGACTTCAGAGATTTACTGGACACCCCATTACAATCGATTTTCCTAATTTGTTGTCTTTGTTGATATGGCTTATACATGGCACTGGAATCATGGGAGAGATGAAGATAGAGGTCACAAGGCAGAGTGTGAAGGGGGCATGGGAGACACAGAAGGCATCTGGGAGGATGGTACTGGAGTAATGAGACTAGGATGCGGGGGCTTGAGCGAGGAGGCACTGGTGGAGGTAGTCAAAGGAGATGGTGGGGCTAGAGAAGGTACAGGGCTGTAGGGGGAAAGCCAGAGTAGATGTAGGGGAAGGGAGACCAGAAGTGACATGGAGCATGGGGAAGAGCGGCAGAACAGCAAGCGAGGGGCCTAAGGAGACCCCTCTTCTGCCTGTGGCTCGGCCTCCTTTTATTGGTCCAGGGCAGCACAATGCATATAAAACGAGAGTATGTGTCCAATTGTTTTTGAAAAATACATTTTTGAAGGGTGGCATTCGTAAAAATCAGTAAAAAAAGACCCAGTTTCATGTTTTTTTGGGGAAAATTTAAAATTCCTGGGGGGGGGGAAGTCTAAGGTGTTTCCCAAAGGGGACAGTGTGTGAGTGCATAACCTGTGTGGTAAAGGTTTATCAGCTTTGATTTAGGTCAAGAATCTGCTGGTCTATTTCAAAACGCACCCACAAAATAACATTTTATGAGAAATAATCCTACTTGCCAAGTGAACACATCACATATGGAACTCGCAGGCAGTCCTGGCTTTTTTAATTGAAAGCATTTTGCGCAGTCTGGTTTTTGAGGACATGCACACAATGTTAAAATAAAACTACAATTAAAACATGACTTGATGAAGTTGTCACACTAGACATTATGTCACTTGGCAGGTATTCGAAGTCTTAGTTATTTCTGTTTCAGCATCAGTCAGTTCATGGTTGCAGATAGTTGATGTCGAGAAGTGTTTTACTTGTTGCTTTTAGTTTACATTTGTATTTTTAGTATAACTTTATGATCTTAAGTATAACCTTAAAGATTTACTTGTGGGGCCTGGGAAACAGTACCAAAGACACCCACAAGAAAAAAACGGTCCAATTACACAAGCTATAAAATGGAGAAACAAAAGTGGAAATGCAGAGAAATAATGGGGCATATTCTCAAGGACTCATCGCCGATTTATCGGCACTTTAGCGCCGCAAAAGTGGCGATAGACTCATCGCCCCATTCACAAGCTGGTGCAAACTGCCGACATCGCCAGTATTCCCGCGATAGCTGTCGCAAAACACATCGCCACGGATGAGAACGACAATTAACGCTAATGAAATGCCGAATAGGCGTTCCCGTGCAAAAACACACGAAAATACCACTTCGCGATATTCTCAACGACCAGCCAGATCTGCGATGCTGGACAAAAACAGGCGATAAGGCGCGTTAGCTGCAGGGACTTAACACCTGCTCATTACTGGTCTTAAGTAGGACGAAAACCTGCAGTACAGAGGGAGCCCAGGCCAGAGCCACATCTGAAGACCAACAGATGCCATGGAGCTACTAATCATGCAGCTTGGAGACCCAAGAGGGCCACAACACCCACCGCCACCACCCCCAGGACCACCTCCACCCCCAGGACCACCACCCCCCGGACCACCACCGAGGCAGCGCAGAACAAGACAGCGGACCTTCCGAAAACGCATCAGCCTCACAGACTTAACGCCAGAGGATGTCATTGCCCACTACAGGCTCAAAAGGACAACCATCCTCCGCATCATGTCCCACATTGCCCACAGGCTGACGGCACCAACACAGCGGACAACCAACATCCCTCCGCAGACAAAGCTGCTGGCTGTGCTGCACCTGTTGGCCTCTGGTACCTTCCAACCAACAACTGCCAGAGTCGGAGGAGTCTCACAGCCAGCCCTATCAAAGGCCATCACACCTGTCCTGGATGCCATCATCAGTTTCATACCCCAGCGCCTTCACTTCCCCCACACTGCGCAGGAACAGCTGGAGACCAAGCAAGGCTTCTACACCATAGCCGGATTCCCACACGTGTTGGGGGCAATAGACTGCACACATGTCCTACTTGTGCCCCCTGCCGACACTGCACACAATTACCGCAACAGGAAGCACACGCATTCCATCAATGTGCAGGCAATAGTGGACCACCGGGGACTCTTCACCAATGTCATCGCCAACTACCCAGCGATACCAAAGGGGATGATGGACGGAGCGTTAGAGCAAATCAAACACTCACCCCCAGTCAACTGATCTGGGTTTAATCCATCATCATTCTTTAGCTCACTCCACCACCCCAGTTCAGACATGGCCATATGCAAATCAGTCTGACCCTGTGCCTCATGGGAACAGTCCAGCTCGAACTGCCAAGCCATGTCTTCCCTGGACCGGAAACAAGCATCCTGGGACCGGTTTTGGGTTCATATCCCTCATCAGCCAGGCTATCTTGAATCCAGTGGCAAAGTGAGCAAGGGACCCACGTCTGGGCATACCCTGCCAACTTAGGGCGAACAAAGCGATACCAAAGGGGATGATGGACAGGGCGTTAGAGCAAATCAAACACTCACCCCCAGTCAACTGATCTGGGTTTAATCCATCATCATTCTTTAGCTCACTCCACCACCCCAGTTCAGACATGGCCATATGCAAATCAGTCTGACCCTGTGCCTCATGGGAACAGTCCAGCCCGAACTGCCAAGCCATGTCTTCCCTGGACTGGAAACCAGCATCCTGGGACCGGTTTCGGGTTCATAACCCTCATCAGCCAGGCTATCTTGAATCCAGTGGCAAAGTGAGCCAACTACCCAGGCAGTGTGCATGACTCATACATCTTCCGACAGTCCATCATCAACCAGCGCTTCCAGGATGGCACCTATGGAAATGGACTGCTCATTGGTAAGTACCAACAGAACACACCACACACCTCAATTACACAATCACACAATGCACAACTGTGGGAATGGACACGTAACAAAATCACATCCAACATGCCAAACAACATGCACACCTGCCAGACACGACAACACAAGTAACCGTGGTAAGAGGGGCCAGAAATGTGGACAAACCATACACTAAGGCATAGCCCCTCTGCCACACATTTGCAGAATGTGGGGAGAGGTGGGATCCACGATTGTGCGAAGGAGGCAATGGACCCATGAATAACAATGTACACAATGCCAAGTGTGGCGGTGATGTCCTGGACAGTTGTGAGTATGCAGAGCACAGACATGTCCATGTGGACACATACTGCTGGAGTCTGTAGTGTCGTGCACAGTGGACGCAACCATGTCACCACAGGCAGTGGGGAACACCTTGGACAAGTAGCCATGATGGCCCCCCTGCAAGCGTAAGCGTAGTGGGCAGGCCCGGTGCACGCCAGTCCAGCGTAGGGGTGTGACTAAATAGGCCGGGGCTCAGGGAGTGGTTCACTTCCGGGACGGCCACCGAAGTAACTACTGCGTGTGGCTCTGTGTCCACCACATCCTGGCCATAGGCCTACACACACGTGGCCGACCACCTACAACGGGCAAAGTCACACCGGTGACGAGGTGGCTACGTCCCATGCCACCCAGCGCACATCTCGTCATCGCCTGCAGTGCCGTGTCTGCCAGGGCAGCGTCCCTCACCCTGCCACGAGGCCGCCGTCGTGACAGGTGGTGCCTGCGTGATCCTGTGCGCCTGCCGCACCCCAGCCCGCTGATCCTCAGACCCGACCTGCGCCCAGCGGTTACTGCCCGCCCCTGCGCACCCAGGCCTCACTGCTCACCTGCCGCCACCGGAGTCTCCCCAAGAGGGCCCACCACGTGCCGGTGCAATCTCCAAGGCAGGACTCCGCTGGCTTGGCAGCCTCCTCAGCCGATCGCTGGATTCTGCGCAACAGGCCCCCAGCGCACCCAGAAGCACCGCACCGCGGAGTTGCAAGTTGGCTACTGCTGCCTTCTGACCACACTGCGGTACAGGAAGTAACATACACATCCTCTCCAGTCTGCACCTCCAGGCCTGCTGCATCATCGCGGGCTGCACACCCACACTGCTCTTCCGGTGGGCCGAACTCAGTGCACCACAAGTCACTGTTCTGCCTCCAGCATTATAGCATGATGCACACCCGCTCAGCTCTTCCGGTGGGCCAAACTCAGTGCACCACAAGTCACCGTCCAGCCTCCAGCATTATAGCATGATGCACACCGGCTCAGCTCTTCCGGTGGGCCGAACTCAGTGCACCACAAGTCACCGTCCAGCCTCCAGCATTATAGCATGATGCACACCCGCTCAGCTCTTCCGGTGGGCCGAACTCAGTGCACCGCAAGTCATTGTCTCGAGGGGCTACCCCACAAGTCCGCCTCCAGTAGCCAACAGCATGTCCTCAGTAACGCCACTGGAGCCCTTCACAGTCAAGGGGCCACCCCCGTCCCAGGCAGGCCGCCGGTAAGCCTGGGAAGATCGTCTGGAGATGTACTCCGAAGCGCACGACATCCCAGTGCCGCTGCGGTGGCGCACGAGTGTGAGGAGTGCAAAGAAATACCCGGGGCTCTGGGCGTGGTTCAGATCTGGGCTTTGGGCGTGGTCCAGTTCCGGCCTGGCCACAAAAGTGACTATGGCGTGTGTCTCCGTAGTAGTGTCTGCGCTACCCGGCCTGTAATCAACAATGTCGCAATGTAGCATGCACCAGGAGGGCGGCCTCACCCGAATGTATTAATAAAGGAGCGCGAGACCGCTCGGGGTCTCGGCTCATACATGCCAACTGTTGTGTGTGTATCCACATTGCCGCAGCCTGAAGCGAAGGCCTAGCCTCAACATCAGCGCTAGTTCAGCCAGGCCAGAGCTCCACATCTGTGTCCGCCCTATCCTTACCATAGGCCTACATACACGTGGCTGCACACCTTCAACTGCCAACATTAGTCTTGCTGTCGGTCCTGCGGACATGCGCAGACAGGCATGACAATGGTGTGCCGTAGGAGTGCAAGTGATGTAACCGCGCTGCACACACAAGTAAATAGGCTCGGTGGGAGGGAGGAGCAGCTGTGAGGCTACGTAATACACATTGTCCTACCACATTTTCCAGCAGCAATACATGGCTAACATGAATCCTGAGGTCGTAGAAATCACACACCACGAAACTTGTATGTCTGTCAACACAGCATGCAGAAACACCAGTTAACACTGACCTCACTTACCTCCCACAGGTGATCAAGGATATGCACTCTGCCCGTGGATGATGACACCCCTCCGAGACCTGAACACCTCGGCCCAGAGGCAGTACAATGTGGCCCAGAAGTGCACCAGGGGCATTGTTGAACGCACGTTTGGCGTGTTGAAATCACGTTTCAGGTGCCTGGACATCACCGGTGGAAGACTCCTGGGACTTGGACACCCACGTATGGCATCTAGTTTGTCTGCCATGAGGTCGAACCCCACACGCACCTGCTCTGCCGTCCCCTTCTGGCCCTGCGACACACGGCATTGTAATGCCATGTGTTGGTCATGGGGATCCTGGGAGACAGCCGGGGTGGTGGGTGCTTCCTGCTGTGTGGCCTGGGCAGGGGGTGGGTTTGCCTCGATGCAACTGTGCTGCCCTGCTCCTGGGGGTGGGGTGCTGAGGGTGTCCATGAGCTGTTGGAGGGCGTCGGGGTCGATGGTGTGTAGGTCCTCTTCATCATCGGTGATGAGGAGTATGGTCTGCTCTGCAGGAGGTGATGATTCTCCCTCTGCAATGTGAAGGGGAGATGCATTTTGACATTGTGTTCACCTGTATGTTGACGCATTGGCCTAGTTTACAGACAGACTGCATGTCAATGTCCATTGTGACTGTTTGTGTGGAGATGCCTATTTGATGCTGGACAGTTGACATTTCGCCACCATCACGGATGTGAGGTTGTATTTGTCCATTGTCATCTCACAGTTTCCTGCTATGCCAAATGCGAATGGCCATTTTCTACACACGAGCGGCAGCAGTTGTGTCATCTGTTCTGTTGTGTAAGTGTTGCAGTTTGGTCCACTTTGTTGTACATGTTGAGGTGCTCTGAGTGTTATGTGTGTGTGCTGCATTGTGGGTGATTTGCCCCTTCAGCTCTGCTTTGGCTGGCCCTTATCCCTTCAGGCGGTGTGCCTTTCACTTCTGTGCTTATACAGTGCTGAGCTGTTGCAGACTTGGGTGAATTGGGCTCTTGGTCGGATTTGTGACTCTTGGGCATGGTTTGTCAGCAGTTGTGCTGTACTTGCTTGTGCATGTGTGCCATTGTGCCCTTCTCCCCCCGTCCCCCCAGGCCCTGGTGGATACTCACCCTGTTGCTGTTGTGTCAGGTCATGTTGAGCAGTGTCCGGTCCTCCGACTCCTGCCACCGTCTCCTCACTGATGACTGTGGACACCATTTCCTCCATCTCATCCAGCTCCTCCTGTGGCGCAGGACTCCCACCCCCAGTCTGCATTGCTGCTTTGCAGTTGTTGGCGAGTTTCAGCTTGTTTTTGCGCTTCGCATCATTCCAGCGCCTCTTGGGCTCTTCCATTGTCCTCCTCAGCACTCCGACTGCATTCTCCTTGTCCACGATGGACTGCCATATTCCATTTTTTGTTGCCAATGACACAGTGGAGGTGACGGACAGTTGTTGATGGTGTTCTGTCACCTCCGTAATCAGGATCCTGTTTTCCTGTGGACTGAACCGCGTCTTCCTCTTCTTCTTCTCCTTGCCCTTCCCTGACCCTGAGGTCCCGGGCTGGGCCTCCTTGGGGCTTGTGGGGTTCGAGTTGTCCTCTGTGCATGCTCCGGCTACCTCCATGGTGCTTCGCAGTTGTTTGGGTTTTATTTGTATTTCATTTTTGCCGCTTTTATTGTGTTTGTTCCCGCCTTACTTGTGGGACTTGCGGGCCTGGCGCTGCTTTTCGCTGGATTTTTATCGCAGTTGCGCCCATCGCATCTTATTTCACGTTCGGGTTTCCTTTTTTATCGCCATCGCAGTAGTTGTATCGCGGACATTTGTGGCGTTCTCGGGAAACTATTGCATGTTACCGCCGTGTTGGGAATAAGACGTTAACACAGAGTTATTTTCCCGCGATGGGCGGCGATGTGGAAAATTGCATTAGCCTATTTTGGCGATGTTTATCACACGTTCTTGAGAATATCCCCCTATATGTATAATATATGGGCAAATTCAAATCACTAAATTAAGTGCAAGCTTCAGGTTTGAAATGACCACTGAAATGTTGTTCCACATTGCAGGCTTTTTATACTATGACCAAATGTGCATCATGCAATTTAGTAAGAACTCAGGTTCCATTCAATTGTTAGCTTTTGGGCAAAGAGCAATAATATCTGTGGTGGTTTGTATTATTTAGGAGGGCAGAGAATGTAATATAATTTAGGAAAATGCACTATACCCCATGACGCGAGGGAGGCATCCAGCCATGCACGTGCTTTGAGCCTGAAGTGATATGCATGCTGACTCAGGTATACGCAAAGTAATAATAGGAAGAATGTAAACACAAGGCACAGAAAGATTTGTTGGCTGAAAAACTGCTATCGGGTGACTGAGACTGTGATGACATTGAGCAAGTTGAAAACTATGTAGGGGCAGTTATGAGGGGAGCAAGAGACTCAGAAAGTATGTTAAAAATAGAGAGACAAGAAATGTGACATAGAATATATTGACATGTGGGTACTCTACTGTAGCTGTAGAAACATTTCAGAAGCATTGCCCTTAATTATAACTGATACAGTCACAGCTTTTCAGAGACACAGTCCGCACTATTTGATGCAAGATTGTGGTACCATCCATAATAGATCTTTTCCTATGTGATCAAATTTCCTATCTGCAATGCTGATATATTTAGTGGGCAGCAAGTACTCCGGGATACCATTAGTGAGGTACAGTAGGGGACCCATAGGTGGATGATTTTTACCTGCTAAGTCTTTAGAAATGCCAGGATGAAAGGCTTGCGGATTGCATCTGAGGACTAGAGCATACTGTGTGTCCATGAGGGTGGACTCTGGGTTTTTAAGAATCAGATGGAGGATTCTGAGGGCGATATCTGAGCATTTGACTATGGCATAAGTGAATCTAATGGCTAATTGTAGGCTGCGGGTCTGAGATGATTGCATGTGGGTGTTCAAGGGCCAATTCTGGTGTCTGAGGGACACTGAAGGCTGCTGAGTGCTAGCTGTTGTGTAGGAAGTTGAGGCATGGGTCAATGATGACACTACAGAGGTGTTTAGGGGTCTGCTGAGGGATGAGGTAATTATATGATGGTTTTTGACAGGAAGATGTGGGTGTCAGAGGTCTGGCAGATGGTGTTTAAGGGCCATGTGGACCATCTGAAGTTCTGCTTAGGGTCTTCTATGGTGGGATGAGGGTTACTTTGAACCAGATGTGGTGTCTGAATAAAGGCTTAAGGTGTCTGAAGGTCTGCAAAAAGTCTGTGAACTAGCTGGGCATGTCCAAATGTGGGCTAAGGCTCTGAGAGGTTGTGTGATTTCCAGCTGAGGGTTCCTGAGCACCAGCTAAGGGGGTCTATGGCAGTAATGTGAAAATAAGGAAGTAAGGTTGCAGATGACAATGGCCGGGTGGACATGGCTCACAGTTTATCATGATATTTCATGGAAGAAATATGAATTCTGAACAAATGCAGTGTCGCTTTATAGAGGAGACTGTTAACGTGCTGTCTGCTCACGCATTCATACATTTTAATATGTAACTGTATGTGTACAAGTTTGTAATATCTGTGTGTGTTTGCCCAATGCAATATTTGGCCATTGCCTATTAATTAAACAACCACTGTGAAGTGCTGACACTTTCTGTTACTAGTACAGCATGGCAGTACTCTGAGAAATGTTGATAACAACATTTAGAATTGGCAGGAGAATTGAAATGAGCATTGGTCTTCTTTCACATTCTAATTCATCTTCCCTGACCCCTATTCTAGCTCTTTGTTTCTCTCTCTCTCTCTCTCTCTCTCTCTCTATCTCTCTTTATCTATCTCTCTATCTCTCTTTATCTATCTCTATGCCTATGACTGCTATTTCAAATTGAATAGGAATAGTTCAAAGTAATAATGGCGCTAGGTAAAATAATGCTTAATGGAGAGTGAGATAGATCTGATGTACCTCAAGGAGAGCAAACCGCAACACCTTCTCTCAATATAGATTGAGTCCCACTCACTCTATAGTGGATAGTTCAGTCCTGTGTATTTAGCCACAAAAGCCTTAAGAACACACTCTGTAACAGAAGGCACTGTCACAAGAGTCTCAGACCTACCTAATCCTGTGTTATGAAAAGCAGAGGGAAAACAACACACTGTAGCAGGTGGCTGGCCCCTGCACTGGACACAGATACTGTCAAGGAACCTCACATACTGCACTCTTGTTTGCCTCTGTTATGTGCTGCTTAATTCTGGATCTTAGTCGAGATTCACTGCACTAAGAAGCAATTTGTTGAAGGCAGCCCTGTTTCCAGCAAAGGAACTAGACCCTTTTAAGTAGCTTGCTCCCATTTGCCGTTCATTACCATACGAAGCCTCCTTGTTGTGGTATTTTTTTTAATCATTTTAGCATAATCTGGCAAACATGCACAAATCTCTGTCAATTAGCAATTATGGCCTAACAAGTTTAGTTCTTAGACTTGCGCTTTTTGGCATCACATTTTACCCAACTGCTCCTAAATATGTCTGCCAGGCATCTGGAAGATCCAGGTACCCAAAAGCACTAGGGCATTTTATATGCTATCCCTTGCTCCCATTCTGGCAATTCTGAATACACCCCCTCCTTCACATCCTGTTATGTGGCCTACTGCACCATCCTTTGCTTTTATATGTGCTCTGCACCCCTCGCTGTCCATGGGTTATGGAGGCTACTGCTCCCAGAAAGAAGGAACAGCCACCACACTCAGCATCATTTCTATCGTGTGACATAGCTGGTATTGAGTGGGAATGCATTCCCTTGCACCCTTTGGGGTTAGAGGAAGGTGATCGCAGATGGAGCAGAAGCACCAACTCCTCTTTCTTGTGCATCTATGTAGACCAAGGAAGATGGGTGAAGACAAGAGTAAGCAGAACTGGCCTACTTCTGGTTTCCTCATATCTGTGGAAACAGAAACATTATTGTGGGATGGGGAAACATCGTACTGAAACACTTGTTGGTCATCTCCTCACCTCAGATCTGCGGAAATTAAATTGGTGGAGATAAAGACAGGCAGGGGCAGATAGTGAACAACTTGCATGGGTTTGAACCTCAGCTCCCTCAAGTTTGTCCACACCGTTTTTTGTCACAGAGATGGGACTAGAACAAGAAACTTCCTCTCCTATGTTTCACTCAGATTTGAAAAGACCTGAGGGAAGGTGGAGAGACCGTGTTCACTGTGGCAACCTACTCCTCACTCCTCCCTTGACCATGGAGACCCAGGGAAGGGGGAAGAGCACCAGACCAGGTTACTAGATATCTGATTGGAGGTGGGCTTCCCTACAGAACCTGACATACAGGAATATTCAAGGTTGGATCAGCTTTTTGGGATGGACAATATTTGTTGGATTTAGTATGTTCCATTCACAAGGGCTAATCAAGGGATTGTCGGGCCCGGATAGGTGAATTCATTAATTTGAAATGTTAGCATTGGTAATTTTTCTTTGAGGTGACACCGGTTACTTTCAGGTTTGCTACAGTGGACCTGGTCCAAAAAATAATGAAGGTAAATATCAGTAAAGCGACACTACTTAATGACTGTCCTTATTTTTTCCCTGATAATTAAAATAATACATTAACAAAACCAACTCAAAGGTGAAAATCTATATCATTACTACGCAACAGCAGTATTTTTTCTTCAACTAGAAATATCAGTAAAGTATGGTTCAATATGTAAATGATTTTCTTGCCCTGAAAATATGGTGTGCTTACCTTGCACGTTTGTGGGCGTTTGTGGGGGGTTGAGTTAAGGAATATTATACACTAGTGTCTTTAAAATTTGTTTTTTTAATGTTTTTTATTAGGATTAAGAAGAAGAATAAAAAACATTACATTAATCAAAAAACGATAAAAATAATTATATATATTACATAGCTTAGAAACAAATGAAGAAACAATACCATTGAGATAAAACACTATAAGATGCAATATAATAGTGAAATATAAGAAAAGAAACAGGATACTTATTTATCTATTCTGTTTTTTGATTTTATAGAAAAAAGAGAAGGAGGGGAAAAGAAGAAAAAGGGGAAAAGAAAAGAAAAAAGGAAAGAGAGAAATAAAGAAAAGGTAGAGAAAGAAAAAGAGAAGAAATATAAGAGAAAGAGAATGTAGGAATTAGGATATAAATGAGTGAGCAGACAAAAAAGTAGTGAAAGGTAACCAGATTAAATCAGATTTAATCTTCTGAGATAGCGAAGATGCAGAAACAGTAGATATTCTATGATCATCGCAAAATAGATTCCACCATGTTAACAAACATATTTTATCTTTCCAAAAAGTAAGTATAACCTTGAATGCAACTGTAATGAAAAGGTCAAATAGCATAGGTTTTGACGAAAGATTCTGAAAATAATCCGACATAGTACCAAGAAAAACATTATGACTTAATAATGGAATACTACATTGAAATATCGTTAAACACTTCAACCAAATAGTAATTTGGGACAGTAGTATAAGAGATGAAGTAAAGTACCACTGGAAGAGAGACAGCACCAGCATAAAGCTGAAGCATAAGAATTAATTTTATGAATAAAAATCAGAGTGATAACAGCTCTAGTATACACAAAAACAGGGATTGAGTAATATTGGTAGCTTTCGAAGGAGTGAAAACGTTGTGCCATAATTTATCCCACTGCTGAACAGAGAGCAATATAGAAAGGTCTTGTTCCCATAATAATTCGATAGAGGATTTAAATCTACTAGGAATAGGAGTGGATAAAAACTTATATATGGGGTATGCTTTAGGAGTGGAATCGCAAGCAGTATTGTATAAAGGTGTCACAGGAGTAAATGGAGGGGAATCAGGAGGAAAATTATTGGATAGTTTGAAATATTGAAGTACAGGTGATAGTTGAGAATATTGATGTAAACAAGAGCTGGGTAAGTTATAACGTTCTTGTAATTGAGCAAAAGGTACAACAGAATTATGAGAAACTAAATGACGTACATATAAAAAACCCTTTATTTCCAGTGTTTGAAATAAAATGATTTATGATAAAATTTTATAAATTTGTTATATCAGATAGAAGAAGCAAGAAAAGATTGATAAAAATCAGAACCATGGGTAAATAGTGTATGCATCAAATGTTGGGAACATTTTTAAAACTGGTTTTTAGAGATAAATGTACAGTTAGACATAAAAATGACACCATGAAAAGAAAAATCATGTAGTAAAGAACATAATCCATCGAGATATAGGGGAGTCTTGATGGTCTCTAGTCAAAGCATAAACTTATCTAAATAAAAAAGCATTATGATATAACTTTAAATTAGGGAAACATACACCACCTTCATTTTTAGGTCGAATTAATTTAGCCAAGGCAGTATGAGCATTTTTATTATTCCAGAGAAATTTAGTACAAATAGAGTTAATTTGGGTAAAGTAATAATTGGGAATTTTGAAGGGTAGCATAGAGAGTAGAAAAAAGACATGCAGTACAATCATCATTTTAATGGTGTCCAATCTACCCCACCAGGATATATGAAGAGGAGACCAAGTAGAAAATAGGTTTTAGATGTTGAGTTTTAGAGTACTAAAATTGTGTGCAAGTGTATGAGATATAGTGGGCAAGAACTAGACACCCAAGTATTTAATTTTGGAAAGATACCATGTAAAATTAGTATTATGAAACATATATTGATAACATGAGGGATTTAATGGTAAAACCTCAGTCTTGGAGGATGTTAGAAATGGGGGTCTCTAGTTGGCAGAGGTAGGTACCTCTGTCCAAGTAGGGACCCTTCTTCCTAGTCAGGGTAAGGGGGATACACTTGTAAAATAACCCCTGCTCACCCCATTGGTAGCTTGGCACGGGCAGACAGGCTTATCTCAGAGGCAGTGTGTAAAGCATTTGTGAACACATACAGTAATACAGTGAAAACACTACAAATGGACACCACACCAGTTTAGAAAAATAAGTAATCTTTATCTGAATCAAACAAGACCAAAACGACAAAAATCCACAATACAGTAATCAAAATATGACTTTTAAAAGGTAAAAATTGTTCTGTTCAAAGCAAACTACAGATGCAACACATTTAACACAAAGTACCTTGGATGCGTCATTTCTTACTGTGCGGGGAGGTGATGCATTGGTTTCCTACTGCGGCCCCTGTGTCCTTGTAGACTCGGCGCCCCAGTGCGATGCGTGAGGATCGGGGATGCGCCGGTTCTCGATGCAGCAGCGGCAACGGTGCTTGCATTGGGTTCTTCAGCCGCAGCCCAAAAGATGCGTTGGTTCTTGCAGCCACACAGCAGGGAATGCGTCGGAGTTGGTGCGGTGATCTCGGCCTTTGTAGATTGGTGCACTCAATGCGGCGTGTGGCAATTTCTCGAGCATCGGGCAGGCGCTACGTCGGTTTTTTCGGTGATGTGTTGGGAACAGGTATGGATGTGTTGCGCTTCTCGAAATTGCGTGATTTTTCCAGCTCCCAGTGGCAAACAGCCTCCAGAGGTCCAAAACAGCAGCAGTCACCTCTTAGCAGGTCAGAACTACCAGCACAGAACAGGAGGCAAGCTCTATTTCAAGCCCTTGGAGATCTTCCTCAAGCAGGGGACACAGCACACAGCAAAGTCCTTCTCCTTTCCTTGGCAGAACGTAGCCACTGCAGGCCAACCCCAGACAGCAAACAGCACACGGTCAGTATTCCTCCTCAGTTTTTCCAGCTCTTCTCCTTGGCAAAGGTTCCTCTTGATTCACAGAAGTGATCTTTGAAGTCTTTTCTATCCCTGAGACTTCCAAAAGGAGGTAAGCTCCACTTCAAGCCCTTGGAGAAAACTCTAACAGCAGGATGATGAAAGCACAGTCCAGTCCTTTCTCTGCCCAAGACAGAAGCAACCACTGCAGGCCAACCCCAACAGCACACAGCACAGGGGCAGTACTCCTCCTCCAGCTTTCCCGATTCTTCTTCATGGCAGATTCCTTAGTTCAGCAGTAATCTAAAGTTCAGGGGTCTGGG
Source organism: Calotriton arnoldi (assembly GCA_963921515.1). NCBI lineage: Eukaryota > Metazoa > Chordata > Amphibia > Caudata > Salamandridae > Calotriton > Calotriton arnoldi. The sequence goes on along the minus strand of CAWUFW010010228.1, from coordinate 625,426 downwards.
CCCCACTTTTTATACCTCAAATTCCTTTGTTCTCTGGTGGTAGAGAAGCTCTTTGTTCAGTCAAAACCAGTTCTGTCCTCTCTGGTGCAGCTGCCCGGCAGGAGGTGGAGACAGCATTGTGTAAAGCAGACAGGGCCTATTCAGGTGCAAGGGAAATCTCCTCCCACCGCTCTAAATGCAGACTGGGCCTATTCAGGTGCTAGTGAGAACTCCTCCCCCTACTCTGAATGCAGCCCAGGTCTATTCAGCCCAGCCCTAACTCATTCAGGAAAGGCAAGACACACATCAACCCCCGTGGCTATCTGAGAGAATGCTCATCCCCAGCCCCTGTCACTCCAAAGCCAGAGCGTCAATACACAAACCAGCAGAGGCACACAGGATGGCTAAGCAAGAAAATACCCTCTTTCTAAAAGTGGTATTTTCAAACACGCAATATAAAAATCATCTTTACTAAAAGATGCATTTTTATATTCTGAGTTCAGGCATACTAAACTCCATCTTTCTATCTTGTCCCAATGAGAAGCTATATTTATAAGATGTTATAAATAAACTCCCATTCTATCCTATTGGGCAGATAGCCTTTCAATAGTGAAAAACGAAATTGGCAGTATTTCACCATCAGGACATGAACACCCATCAGGGCATGTCCTACCTTTCAGATACACTGCACCCTGCCCACAGGGGTACCTTGGGCCTACCTTAGGGGTGACTCACATGTAAGAAAAGGGAAGTTTGGGGCCTGGCAAGTGGGTGCACTTGCCAGGTCGACATGGCAGTACCAAACTGTGCACAGACACTGCAGTGGCAGGTCTGAGTTACATTTACAGGCTGCTCATGTGGGTGGCACAATCAGCGCTGCAGGCCCACTAGCAGCATTTGATTTACAGGCCCCGGGCACACACAGTGCACTGTACTAGAGACTTACCAGTAAATAAAATATGCCAATCATGGAATCACCAATCCATCATAACAATTTACAGGGGGAGCATATGCCCTTTAGCACTGATCAGCAGTAGTAAAGTGCCCAGAGTCATAAAACCAACCAAAACAGGGTCTAAAACAGGAGGCCAAAAAGCAAAAAGTCTGGGGATAAACCAGCTGAAAAAGCCAGGTCTAACACAACCCCCTTCCAGCCTAAAGCCAGGGTAGACTAATCAATCCCTTGATAGACTTCCATGCTTGAGGCGATAGAACCTAGACATTGCCCAACACAGCGGGGGCACGTTCTGGTTCTACGCTTTCTGAACCCAGTTGGATCCCTCTGTCCATACTCTCAGGGCCCACTAAGCTAACCCATGGGGAACCCCTCTCCACACCTGTGGACACCACCTGTGCAGCACCTAACCTTAGCTTGCTCACAGGTGTGTCCCAGCAGGCAGACAGTACCCACATGGACAACACAGTGGTGTGGCCCAGTCCACCCCTGGAGTATGACTTCTGTCCCCCCTTAGGGGCCACTCAAGCCACAGTGGCCACTGACAGTTGTCAGTGATGAGACCCGGGCCTTATGCCTCTCAGGGCTCTTGAACCTCTGTGGTGTCAGAGAGTGAGGGGCAGTAGCCCCAGGTGCCTGGCACCCTATGTCCACTCTCCCTCCTGTCAGGTCAGGGATGACATCTTGACACTGACCCACCAGCCCAGGTTCTCTACCCTCAGACTGGACAGGGGACAGGGGTGGACTTTCCCACAGCCGGTCCTCCTCCTTGGGGGCTCTGCAACCTCCCACCTGGAGCAGTACCCCCTTCCAGAATTGTCAGGACACCTGTGGCAGGTGTCCTGCACAATTCACCCACCAGTTCATGGCCTCTATCCTGCAACTAGGATCCCCGCCTGGGGTCTGTACCCTTAGACTGTGCAGGGATGGGGCTTCCCTCTCCCCGCCCTCCCTACTGGGGCCCTGCACCTTCCCACCTGGAGCAGTGGCCCCAGAAGACAACCCGGTATGGGCACTCTTAGCAGTTGCCCCATCCTCCAGGTCAGGGGAGACACCCTGAACCTGGCCCTCCAACCCAGGTTCGGTACCCTTAGGCTGGACCTGTGCCTGGCAACCCAGGACTTCTGGGGAGTACACCAACCCTCCCCAAGGGAAACACACTCCTCTTGAGTTGTGCAAGAGTCTGCCTGGTGCAGGTCTCCAAGCTCCTGTCCACCTGACACAGCATGAAGACCCCCCAGGTCAGAAGTGGCCTCACCAGGGTCAGTCCTGGGATGCTCTGACCTCAGAGCTGGCAACCCCTGACCCACTGGTCCTTCCACTGGGGATTGCACCCCCCTTACCCCTCTCTCTGGACTCATGCCCTCCCCACTGGAGAGGTGCTACCAGACACCAGAGCTGGTGGAATGCTAGTTACAGCAGTCTTCCCCAGCTCAACTGACACCTTGGAATCCCCCTCAGGGTATGGCCTCCCGGTACAGACCAGCCCCCCTCCTGTTGCTCCCTCATAGAACCAACCAGGCCTTGCGACTGTGTTTCGGGCACCTCTGGACACAGCCCATTCCCACTCCTTCTCCTCTGAGACAGGACATGGGACCCTACACCCCTCACATTACTCTAGGACCTATCTGGTCCACCACAACCTTTCCCTAACTCACTTGTTTGGGAAAAACCTGAGCAGCCTCCTTCAGGATCACCCCCAGATGCTTCTTCAGACTCTCTGGAATCCACCAAAAGGTCTGCCTCCAGTGTGAGCTCCCTAGGGTTCAGAGAACTCACTCTCCACCAGGTGTTGGCATTGCTCTGGAAAACAGGGACTTAAAATATGCTCTCCACCAATTGAATCACACAGCCCCACACAGGTGTTAAACAAGCTGCCCTTTGCCCCGCCATCCAGTGCCTCGCTCAAGTACCCCACATCACTCTCCTGAGACTGGCAAGACAGTGTCTGACTGTCTCCGTCACTCAACCCACACTCTTCTGGGCGGTCTCCACACTCACAGACCAGGACTTCTACAATGGGGGAACCCCTCTCCCTGCACCTCTCATCTAGAGTCAGTATAGTGTCCCTCCCACCACTAGGAATATGATCCCCTGTGCCAGTTCCCCAATCCACTTCAGGGACCCTGTGCAACACTGGAGCTACCTCATAAACCTGAACCCCTGGTGTGTGTCAACCCCCTCCTTCAAGTCAGGTGCCATATCTCTGGGCGTGTGTACTGCTCCCTCAGCACTAGATAACACCTTTTTGCTGCCACCATCTGAGCTGAACTCCACCTCCAGACCAGCCAAGCTCACTTCCTGAGATTCACACATTTCTTTTTCTTGGGTTAAGGCCCTCTTGGCCTCAGCCCTCTCGAGCTCCTCATCAAGCTCTCTCAGCCTCTGCTCACAAGCTAGAAGCCAGCCATCTTTTTCAGTTTCTCCCTCACTTTCAAGGAAGTCCTCCTCCTCAGATTCCACTGGTAGTGTTGGCCCCCAGTGGGGTAGCTCATAATGAAATACGGCTGCCTCTAGATCCTCCCTGTACCTTCTCTTCACAGGCAGCCCCCTTTCCTTGCAGAACACACGAAGCCCCCTCATCGTATAGATGAACATGTGCCAGAAGTCAAGTTCCATTTTCTGAAGACTTCAAAGGTGCAACAACTAACTAGAGTCACAGTATCAAAAATACTTCCAAGAGGACACCAGAAAACATAAAAAGACAGTATGTGGTCGCTTAATGGTCTGCACTATACTAGTAGTGTACACCAATCACTATATGTAAGGCGCAAATGCAAGTCCAGATCCTCACCGCTGACCACCAATGTTAGAAATGGGGGTCTCTAGTTGGCAGAGGTAGGTACCTTTGTCCAAGTAGGGACCCTTCTTCCTAGTCAGGGTAAGGGAGATACACTTCTAAAATAACCCCTGCTCACCCCCTTGGTAGCTTGGCATGAGCAGACAGGCTTATATCAGAGGCAGTGTGTAAAGCATTTGTTAACACGTACAGTAATACAGTGAAAACACTACAAATGGACACCACACCAGTCTAGAAAAATAAGTAATCTTTATCTACACCAGACAAGACCAAAATGACAAAACTCCACAGTGCAGTGATCAAAATATGACTTTTAAAAGGTAAAAATAATTCTGTTCAAAGCAAACTGCAGATGCGACACTTTTCACCCAAAGTACCTTAGATGCGTCAAAATCAAAAGCAAGAACAGCTGCAGGGAAGGTGATGCGTCGGTTCCTTACGCGCAGGGAAGGTGATGCGTTGGTTCCTTATTCCAGGGGAGGTGATGCGTCGGTTCCTTACTGCCACGCAGGGGAGGTGATGCATCGGTTCCTTACTGGAGGGGAGGTAATGCGTCGGTTTCTTACTGCAGCCCCAGTGTCCTTGTAGACTTGGCGCTCCGGTGCAATGCATGAGGATTGGGGATGCGTCGGTTCTCGATGCGGTGTCGGCAATGGTACTTCCGTTGGTTTCTTCAGGCGCGGTCCCACGATGAGTTGGTTCTTGCAACCGCACAGCAGGGCCTGCGTCGGAATTGGTGCGGTGATCTCGGCCTTCGCTGATTGGTGCACTCGATGCAGCGTGCAGCGATTTCTCGAGCCGCGGGCAGGCGCTGCATCGGTTTTTTCGGTGATGCATCGGAAACAGGTACATATGCGTCGCGCTTCTTGAAGTTGCGACCCAGTTAACATATGTGGCAGGGTAGAACGGAGATCAAAGACGCAAGCGGCGCGCTGAGAAAATGGCAGCTGGTCACGTGTGACAGGAATTCACTGCTGCGGCAACAGGTTAGAGAAGACGAGTCTCCGACGGTTCCCACTGGCTTGCAAACATGCAAGGAAGTTAGGGAACAGGAGCCCTCGTCAAGGGACGCCAAGCACGGCCATGAAGGGATGTAAAAGAAATATTAGCTGCGTGACCGCAACGGAGCTCAGTGATCCGCCGCCATCTTGATTCGATGCAGAAGCCCGCCCCCCATGTCTTTATAAATAATTAATTAAGAAGAAATGCATCATGGCACACCAACCTTGTTGCAATGCTAGGGCTCGACTGGGTCTTAGGGCTGGGAAACATACTTCATCCAGACTGCGACCCTGGAGGTACTTGTGAAAAAAAGTTAAAACTGTGCACCGCTCTCTAACCAATCTACTATGTCATTAATCAAGATGGCAACACTACATTTAAAACTCCACCCTCTGACCTAGAGAGGCTATGGTGGAGTGGGAGATACTGGCATAAATAAGGGATAACGAATCTGCATCCTCTGCTATGACTAAACGTTTAACATTACAACCACTGTCAATGTTATGTTGGACTCCAATGCCATACTGGAAGTAGCAAGAACTTAAAGCACAGTTCTCGAAGACTTGTTTACTTTCTAAAGATTCAATGTTATGTCATTTCTCCAGTACATCAGCAGCAAATCAGAGGCTGTTGAACATCTTCCCATGGAACACGTGGAACAGGGAGTCAACCCAATGATATCAAAAGCTGTCACTTCTACTACTCTGGCATTTTGTTGAATTGATGTCAAAGGGGTGTGGCCATATCATAAGAAATAGTGAAGCAGCAGAGGAAATGACTAAGTGAGAGACAACTAACTAAGCATGGACTCTTCATACATCCAGATCCAAGTGAGAAGGGCACAGAAAACTCTAAAAGTCTAAAAGGTAGTGTTTACTGTATCAAACTCTAGCTAGCTTTCTTCGTTATCCTCAATGTAGAGGCAGCATTTATTACACCCCCTTCAGTTGCCACTGATCAGAAAATAACAAAAAATATCTGCATATCGTGTTGCAATTGCTCACTCAGAAGTGACATATCTTGTGATGCTCGTAAATAATATCTCTACTTATCCTAGTAACTAAAATCTCTGGTGAGCATCGCTCGTAAGTGACATCTCTGGTAATCCTTGTAAGTGACATCTCTAGTGATCCTTGTAAGTGACATCTCTTGTGATGCTCGTAAGTGATATCTCTGCTGATCATAGTGAGTAACATATCTGGTACACATTGTTCGTAAGTGACACCTCTAGTGATCCTTGTAAGTGACATCCTAGATGATACTCATTGTTAAATGACATCTCTGGCAATACTTTATTTGTGAATCAATGATACAATTTGCTCATCAAAATAAAACTCTTCAACAAGTTAGTATAACTTACCTTTGAAATTGCTTTGTAAAAAATACTAAGGAAGTACTGGATCCCTAAAGTACACAAGACACACACATAAAAAATGAGTTAGTCTATGAGTACATCACTCAACATTTTGGGCCAAGTAGGTCAGTTTTTCAGTTTTTGAGCAATGTTAAGGCAGTAATCCTTACTTCTGCTCACTAAGACCAAGAACTCATCTGCATGAAATATGAAAAGTTATATGCCAACATTCTGTTTTCTGTTCAAGGCCACACAATATGGTGTTGTTTCCATGGCAACAGTAAGCAAAGCATGGATCTAGTCGCACTAGGCTGTCATCAAAAGACCTTGGGGCATATTATCAAGGAAGTGGGATATTTATCGCTAACCGCGCTTAGCGCGTTTTTTTTAACGCCGCCTATCGCTGGAAATTATCGCTGAGATAACACCCTATTAGTAAGGTTTATCTCCATAGCGATAATATTTCCAACGATAAGCGGTAAAATGCGAAAATATCGCTGGAAAACCACGCTATTCTCGCATTAACGCTATGGTGGATTTAGCCTGACAATCCACCCCCTATGCTACAAACAGGTAAGTCACCCTCAGTAGCAGGTGTAAAAATCTAGCGATAAACGCGCTTAGCGCGAATTATATTATCGCTTCGCCTGCCTTGGTAATAGGGGGTAGTTGTTTTAGCGACTGTTTACAGTCGCTTTTAGTGAGAACGCCTACCTTGCATGTCATTAGCGATAATTATCGCTGGCATGCAAGGCGATGTAATAACCGGCCGCTATCGCTTGAAAGCTGTCGCTAACACCTGTTAGCGACAGCTTGCTGATAGGGCGATATAATTATCGCCGCTTTAGCGGCAAAAACTGCCGCTAAAGCGGCGATAATGGGCTTGATAATATGCCCCAACGTGTGGACGATTCTATGGTCCGCAGCACAAGAGGGGCATGGAGTTGATGTTAATCCATCCGACTTTTGTATTGCGAATTGAAAGCATGGCATTCTACGCAGAACCATTGAGCAAAGCGGATAAGATAAGAAAGCTAGAAATTATTTTTAATGGAGACAATAGCAACCTACAATGTATAAATGCGGAAGAACACTGGCGAGGACTACCCCAACATAAGACATTCCGAAAATGTAACATATTTTTATGCTTATAGGGTTCTAACACATGAAAACTAAAATAAAATGGTAGACATTAATATCCAAGCAAACTCCCCCATATAATAAACATGAGAGATGACTTTACTATCTCTAAGCTATTGTGAATAGGTGTGAAATTGAACTTCCTATAGTGTGCACATAATATATATAACATTTTAATTAAAAAGTAAGGATTTTCGGTTTTATTTATGAAAACTATCGCAACACTGCGATAAAACAGCGATGACTGTTTTCACTGCGCCCTCCTTGCAACACGATGGATGCGCCATATTTAATGTATTGCTCTCCATGTCGTAAGGAATAACAGATACGTCAGGAATCCTGATGTATCTGTCGGCATAAAAGCCACACATTGCTGGAGTTGTATTGCAAGCATGACGCAACTCCAGCAATGCATGGGGTAGGCCTATTCCCATTGCACTGCGTCACCCTTACGCCTGCCATGAGGCAGACGTGAGGTTCTGACGGAGTGGCATCCTAGAAGTGTCTAGATGCGTCACCTTGTAAATATGGCGCAACATGGCTCATAGTTTATGCCGCTGCTGTGTCACCAAAAGTGACGCAACTGCAGCGTAAAAGTGTCACAAGGCCTTCATAAATAAGGCCCTGAATCTTTTGTACAGGAACCTCAGTACTGTATACCAGGAGTTATGGTGCACTGTTCTAAAATGCCAGGAGAAGATGAAGAAATATGTCAAACATCTTACAAGCTTGTGTCATCCATATCCCTTTGAATCCTTCATTAGCATAACCTCTACAACTAGTCTTTCATACATTAATTTTTTGATAGTTGTTTTATAAACTTTAAGAGGGATGACTTTCCTCTGTGAACGTTTCGATACAGCCTAGAATACCAGCACATGCATGGAGCAGTTGACCAATATATGGTACCCTAAATGAATGGTGGTCAGCAGAAAACCTAGCATCTACAACCTGCTTGGCACAGCGGTGCAAACAGATTAAAATATTTAAATCGTCATCAACAAAATTATTTATTCAGCTTATTAAAACCATAAAAGATGCACATTCAAATACAAACACATCAATTACAAAAAAAATCATCAAAACAGCCAATTAGCAGATTAAAAGGTTGTGTGCTGATAATTATGTATACCAGATCAAATCGAAATTCCAATCGAACCGAATGCAATCCATAATAAAAAAATATTGCGTAATAAAATGACCACAAATTTAAATTAACGAATAAAGGAATTGACCTTAAAGACATGTAGAGCCATGTTTCAGATATGAAACGGTACTCTCGTATGAATTAACAAATTAAATAAAGCGTTGAGCAATGTAAGTCTGCTAATTGAACAACTATAGGGTTAGAAGATTGGGTGCATTCAGGATTACACAGGATGAGTTTTGATTTTTTTTCCCTGAGGACTAGTCAGTTGGTTTGAGTTCAGATGCCATAACAAACGTGTTTCATGTAATAGGTCATTGGACTGTGAAATGTCTTTGGCTTTTCAACTCACGACATACCAACCATGTGGCTCTGACTGGGTGCAGCACAGCTTCACACTCATAGTTTAGTTGTGTTGGCCAAATGTTGCATTCAACATAACATATTAATGGCAGGTTGATGAACAGTGCAACACTATATGCCCAGCAGAGAGTCCTCCTTAGTGGACTGTGGGTTGACACCATGCAAGAGGGGTGATGCTAAGGCCATCAGGTAGTAGTTGCCGATGATTGAATGCATCAAGGGGAATATTTATGAGAAAATGTCGGAGCGTGGAGCGGCACCAAATTTGGCAGCGCCACGCTCCAACATTTTCAAAATGCAGGGAGGCACTGTATTCACAAGAGTATGTCGCACCCCTGTGTTTTCCCTAGTGCTGGCGCTAAATTTAGCTGCCTAGCGCCAAGGCAGGCACCCTTACACTAAAGTGTAAGGGTGCCTGCGTTGCAGGGAATGATTGTTTATGTGCAGGAAGGTGTCCCTGAACACAAACAATCACTAATGGCGATTTGTTAATTCTATACACATAGAAGTAGCAAATCGTCATTATTTAATGATTGTTAATGTGCAGGAAGGGACACTTTCCTGTCCATAAACAATCATTAATGGCATTTTGCTCTTTCTATGTGTGCTGCAAAATGCAGCACACATAGAAAAGCAAAAACGAGGAGAAATAAAAGTATTTCTCCTCATTTCGCCATTCTAACGCCTGCTCTTGCATGGCGTTAGTTTTTGGCGCTGCCTCAGATTTACACCTCCTTGTAAATCTGGGGCAGCATCAAAAGCAATTGGTGTTGCGTTGGAACGTCCACAGCAACACCCATTGCACGCCCCTTTCACGCTAAGTGATGCGTGTAAGGGGCCTTATTTACAAGGCATTGTTAAGCCACAAAAAGTGGCTTACTGGCGCTTTCTAAATATGGAGAAGGGCATACCTCCACCAGAACGTCGCAAAAAGTGACGTACTGGTGGCAATATCCCCTTGTAAATGTGCCCTCAAGTTTTCGAAAGGTTAGCATTGGTCAATGCATTACCCAGCACTGGTCTGCTCTGCCTTTTCTTCAGTTTCTGTTTTGTCCCTATTCTCTACTACTCTGTTTGCCTGTGTCTGGTAAACATGATGAATTGTGACCTATCATTACATTGCATAGCATTGGGGGCTTTCACCAACACCTCCTTTATGTTCCATAAGATCCTGCTAGGCGTCATGTGGCCCAACCCACTCCCTAAGGTGCTTAATGGCTGTGTGGCCCCCAAGGTCCCAAAGAAGGCCAAAGGTTTAACAATGTTCCTGCAAATGTCAATCCCAAATACCTTTTTCCATTTTTATATAATATTTATTTGCTCCTCTATCCCACCACAACACCAATGACAAAACTGACATCATAGGACATTGTAATGCAAACTAGAATGCGAAGCCACAGGAGGTCTGAAAGGGGTGAGAGATTCCTGGTTTTATTCTCATCCATTCTTTACAGGAGTGACAAGACATTCCTGGATGAAAATATGGAGAAGATCCTGTGGACCAAAATCCCAGGGAGAGAAAGCATAAGGGCAAGATTCACTTCATCTAAGAACATCCTTAGACAAGAAAGGCTTTTGCCCTACAAACTTTAAGTATAAGGTGAAGGTGCCAGTTTAGGTTACTCAGTGGGCCTTCAGGCAGCAGAAGGAGACGATCTCCAGGTCTGCTGTGAATTACAGTCTAGAACACAAGGAACAACGTCCAGGTGTGTCCATAATTTGCAGGTGGCGAGCACCCTCACTTTTGTTTTGAAAGCCAGCATTCTCATCATACTCGTTATTTCCAGAATGAAGGTAAAGAAATTCGAGGTAAATCAACTTAAACCTAACAGTTTCTCTCTCAAAATGGAACAATTCAGAAGTCCTTGGTGGACTCTGCACAGATGTCATTCATAAGGAAATCCAGGGATCTGGACACAAATAAGGGTATCCTGTAAACTAAGTCACCTATACCTCTAATTGGAGGCAGGATAATCCATGACATAGTAAAGAAAGAGATATTAATATGTATTCAAAAGCAATGAAAGACTATCGCATTATAAATGCATTTTCTGGCCTAATCTAAATGTTCCCATGGGCTAGAACTAGTCATGAACCTGAAATTGCTTGCAGAATGTCCATTCCACTACGCAACTATCAGTTATAATAAATAATCCAGGATTCCTGGAGCCTAGTAGGAAGTAAGGAAAAAATGTGCAGCCTTAGAAGCACTCGATGCTTTGCTGACTATAACAAATGACCGCATAAAAAGATATAGACAAAATAATTTTAAATCGCCAATCCTTGCCCTCAGCCTTGTTCATATGACCCACTAATCAAGTCGTTAAGCCTATTTTTCCATAAATCATCAGTTTCTGGGCAAACGCCTACATGGACAAAATCAAAACATAAAATACATCAGGTGTAGTTATGCAATTCGCATTATTGGGGGTTACAATATTAGCATTTGCAGAGACCTCAAATTTCCCAGGTTGATGCGGAAATAGCTCATCTGGGCAAATGTAATCTTGGCATCCTTATTTTAAAATGGAATAAAACAAAGGATACAATTACAAGAAAATAAAGAAAGACGAGCTGTATGAGCTAGTCAGGCATGGACCTGAGTGCTATGTGTTTCGGGATGGAGCAGAATGCTTTGATGATGGATTAAATGTTGATTTTTTTGTGATGCTTAATGGCTTCCTGGGGTCATTAAAGCTAGCAGACTGGCTGTGGCCTTCAAGACTGAATGAGGGCAGACATGTTGATTTTTTTCAGGTCTGGGCAAAGTGAGCTGGTGTATTGGAGTAAGAAGCAGGTGCAAGTTGCTACTACAACTCGATTTTGATCTAGAAAGGAATGCAAGGGAGGTTACATTCTGCTGAAAACCAGACCTGATCTGAACAACAAAGTCACTTTTGATTCAAACGTAACACATATTTTGAAGTCGGTTCATTGGTGGTTGATGAACCAAGAATAAATGCAGAAGTTGGATGGAGAGGTTGATGGGTGTGAATTTTATTTGACAGGTATGAGCTCTGTTTGAAGCTTTTACGTTACAGAAGATTTATTTTCATGATTTATTCAACAGTGGACATCTATTGGTTTTGCTGTTTTGTGGAGTTAGTTGGGGGGGTAAATGACGATATGATCACAAAGATTGTAATTCCCTTTGAAATTGAATATCAAATTTCTTATAGGATCAAAGACATCAAAAACATACATACAGGTAGTAAAGTACGAATTTGAAAGCCAGACGGTTCACTACTTCACACATTTATTTTCAGAAATTGGCAGCTGAAAAAGTCTATTGAAGGGTGATCTGGCAGCCATTTACTGTTTTTATGGCATCTACCAGACTTTGGGGGATATTCACAAGAACGTGCGCTAAACACCTCCAAAAAATGTTAACGCAACTTTACACATCGATGTCTATTGCTGGAAAATAACCCTGTGTCAACGTGGAATTCACAACATGGCGGTACCATGCGATAGTCTCCCGAAAACGCGGACAATGTCCGCGATACAACCACCGCGACGGAAATAAAAACACAAACCCCAACACCAAAAAACGTGCGATGAGCCCATTCGCGATGAGGAAAGCAGCGATAAGCAGCGCCAGGCCCGCGACACACACACGGCAGGCGGGAATAAGCACAACAAAAGCTGGAAAAAGAAAGACAAACCAAACAGAAAACAACAGCGAAGCACAATGGAGGCAACCGGAGCCAGTACACAACCCCACAAGCCCCATTGGCAACAAAACATTGTACATGGCAGGCCATCATGGACAAGGTGAATGCAGCCGGAGAGCGGAGGAGGACAATGGAAGAAAACCAGAACAGCTGGACTGATGTGAAACGCACAAACAAGCAGAAACATGGCAACAACCAGAAGGCAGCAATGCACACCGGAGGTGGGAGTCCAGCGCCACACCAGGAGCTGGATGACATGGAGGAAATGGTGCCCACCACATCAGTCTGGAGATGGTGGCAGGAGCCGGGGACTGGAAACAGCCCAAAATCAACAGACACAACAGCAACAGGGAGAGGAACGACCAGGGACTGGGGGGACAGGGGGAGATGGGCACAATGGCACACATGCACAATTAAGCACAGCACAACTGCAGACAAACCATGCCCAAGAGTAACAACACCAACCAAGAGCACAAGTCACACAACCCGGCAATATCACACCACTGAACAAGCACAGAAGTGAAAACCACACTGCCTGAAAGGGAGAAGGGTGAGCCAAATCAGAGCTGAAGGGACATCTCACACACAATGCAGCACACACACATAGGAAGCAAAGCATCCCAACATTGAACACAATGTGGTACAAACAGCAACATTTGCACAACCGAACACAGGACACAAGTGCACCCGCTTGTGGCCGGTAAATGGCCATACGCATCTTGCAAAGCACGAAACAGGGACATGATAATGCAAAAGAACCAACCCACAGCCATGATGGGGTAGCAATGCATGTATGGCAGAGACCCAGATAGGCCGTGACACACACATTGGCAAACAAATCAAGACTCAACACAGTTGGAGACAAGTGAAAGTGCGGAAACTTTATCAACAAGTGCGTGTCAGTATGGCCAAGAGAAGTGCCACGACATGCAGAACAATGCAGCAGCATGTCTGAATGAGGAACGTTGGAAAGTGCCCATGTCCACCCCGGTGGAGTCCATCACCAACACAAGTCAGTGCCAACCCGCGTTGGTTGTCCGTGCATGGATCAGGAGTCCAGGCCAATGCAGCCATGTCCACTGTCGCCTTGGGACATGTGACCAGATCCCCAACATGCACCCAGGCGTCGGGACACGTGCAATGGGCCACATTCAGTTGTGGCTGCAGGTACCTTGTCACTCGTCCATGAACGCGAGTGCAGCAGCGTAGGCCAACATTTCCAATGAGAGATCGTTGTCCACCACATCTAACATGTCGGTGACATAACCCATCAGCTGTCCTGGACAGATGTGCTGATTCCAACCTCTGGCCCCAATTTGCACTAAAGCCCAATTGGGGAGCGGCTCAATGTGGTCACTGCACACGACGACTCGTGCAATCTCCCAGGTCCAGCTGCCAGCATGCATGCCAAACATCCAGGCATGCCATAAACGGGCATCATGGTGACACTCCTGGTCGTGTGCCAACAGGGGGCGCACACACACGTCGAAATCCAGATCAGCTACCGTTACGTTGGAGAGGCAGACATCCATGGTCCACTCGAATATGCACGAGCGACAATGCAACACAGGCTGCACGCAGGTGACGTTGGCAAGGCGAAAGCTCAGCCGGTAACTGATCCTCAGCACTGCCAATGGCAGTGCCCCGAGTACATGCAGCAGACGTGCACGGTACAGGTCCACGTGACTGGAGATGAGCATGTGTCCGGGATGGTCTGCCATTGCGTCAGTGGCTCTGCTTGAAGCGGCACTGGCTTGCCCTGCGCCAGTCCTGTGGATGAAATGGCACAGCTCGGAGCAATGAGCAGTGTCTGTGGTGCAACGGGTGCAGGCCTGGGGTGGGGTGGGAGTACGTGTGAAGGCCATTTCACGCACGCTAACTACGACCAAGGACTTTTGCGTGTGGGATGCGTACACGTTGGTCTCACGTCGGGCAGTCCGTAGTGTGGGAGTCGCCAGCAAATGCTATTGTATCTGTCAGGGGGTGCTGGGCACATGCAAGTCCCAGCTCGGAGCTGCAGATGTGCTACCGCCTGATAGTTCAGACAAAGGACCTTTCATCCCTACAGTAACTTCACCATCAGCATGCATACAGGAGATGTACAGAGGCCTGTCGTGGGTGGGGTGGGATATCTGCGACCCAGGGAATCTTGGATGATATGCCGAGCATGTGGCACATGAGCGGCCTCACTGTGTGTTACATTGCCTCACAGCTGCTCCTCCCTCCCACGAGCCCCCACACTTGTGTGCGCTGCGCGGTTGTAACACGTGCACTCCTACGGCACACCATTGTCACGCCTGTCCGCGCATGTACAGCGGCATGCCAACAACACCGTGCAGCTGGCCATTGAGGTTGTGCGGCCACGTGAGTGTAGGCCAATGGTCCGGACAGGGCGGACACAGGTGTACAGTCCATGGCTGGCTGTGATCGTGCTGCGATTGAGGCTAGGCATCTGACTTATGCAGCTGCAGGACTGATACACATAAAACTTGGCATGCATGTGCCAAGACCCCGAGCGGTCTTGCGCTCCTACATTTCCCCGTACGTGCGGGCCCGCCCTCCGGGTGCATGCTACATTGCAACATCGACTACTGTGGCCCTGGTGGCGACAACACCCCAACACAGAGACACACTTACTGCACTTCCTGCTCAAGGCCAGACCAGAGCCACGCCCTGATCCCCCTGCCGAATCAGCACACCCCTGCGCTGACCTGACGCACGCAGGACCAGCACACGCCGCTTGTGCATGCAGGGGGGGGGTGGGTGAAGCTACATGTCCCAAGGTCTCAGCCACTGCTGAGGTGACATGGTATCGTCCGCTGAAGACAGCACACTGTGATGTTGCAGGGTTCGGGCCCAACATGCTGACGTAATGACCACATGGACACATTTGCTTAGATGGTGGGAATGGCTACGTGCACGTGCACCCAGCCACTTTTATTAGCAGGCTCACATGTCGAGGGACACCTGTGTTGGATGTGTGTGGGGTGTGTGCACACCAACCGTCATGGAGTGCCTGGTGCAGTGAAAAAACGACAACAGTGTACATCGTTAAGGACACAACCATTCAACCATACAGGCCCCATGACTTGAGCTGCACAGAGTTAGTGGCCCTGGATGCACAGCGTCCTGCACGGGCCTACCGCCACGGGCCGCTGACTTGCAGTGCACTGGGGCAGGGTCACGAGAGCAGAGCAGGTTCTCGTAGATGACAAAGGGGGTTGTCGCGGAGTGTCTCAGTGGACAGTGGAAGGTGTACCCCCAGGGCATGATGCAGAGGGCAGAACCACGCAGAAACAGTCACTATGGTGGAGATGAATGGAACAGACACATGTCGGGCACCAAGTCCGGCCCAGCCAGATGATGATGCAGACAACCCCCAGGCCATGGACTCAGACGCCACCAAAGTCCAACCAGAAAGTGCCCATGACTCATTGCGCACAGAGTTAGTGGCACCGGTGCTGATAGGGGATGCCGCCTGCGATGAGGCATGTCCAATGGTGTGGACTCCTCCATATCTTACCCAAGACCCACATGTATGACCTACTGGACCGCAGTGTAGGCCTGAGGCAGCGGTCAGCAGGGGCCATTCACCAAGTGTCGCCGGCTTACGTTGGATGGTCCCACCGGCCTGCGTAGTTCACGTTCAGTGGCACCACGGGACGCGGACTTGCGGTGAACAGGGTTAGTGGCACCAGGTCAGTTGTTGCTAGTGTTCGGTCACCTCCGTGACGAGGATCCGGCTTTCATCCGGACTGAGCCGCATCTTCCTCTTACTCCTCTCCGTGCGTTCACTGGTATGGACTCTGCCATTCATGAATCACGACTAAGTGCTGGATGTGGGACCTACTGGACTGCAGTGTAGGCCGGGGGCAGTGGTCAGCACGGGCCCACAGACACGTGTCGTGTGCTTGCGATGCAGGGTCTGGGACACTGATCGAAGGGAGTTCAGTGATATAGACGCGGCAATTACCATTTGGTCACTGCCATTCAAGACTCAGGACACAGTTCCACATGTGGGACATACTGGAGCGCAGTGTAGGCCTGAGCCCTCATCCAAGTGTCGCCGGCTTGAATTGAATAGGGTTGGTGGCACCACGTGTCGCAGGCTTGCAATGCAGACTTTGGCTTCACTGATCGGAGGGAGTTTAGTGATGTGGACGCTGCCACGGACTTGGGGTCACTGCCATTCATGACTCAGGACACAGTTCCATATGTGGGACCTACTGGACCGCAGTGTAGGCCTGAGCCCTCATCCAAGTGTCGCCGGCTTGAGTTGAACAGGGTTAGTGGCACCACGTGTCGCCGGCTTGCGGTCAACAGGGTTAGTGGCACCACGTGTCGCCGGCTTGCGTTGAACAGGGTTAGTGGCACCACGTGTTGCTGGCTTGCGTTGAACAGGGTTAGTGGCACCACGTGTCGCAGGCCTGCGATGCAGACTTTGGCTTCACTGATCGGAGGGAGTATAGTGATGTGGACACTGCCACAGACCTTTGGTCACTGCCATTCAGAACTCACGACTCAGTTCAACATGTGCCAACAACTGGGCCGAAGAGGACGCCAGTGGAGTATGTCAATGAGAAAGGAGTACTGTGGGCCAGCCTCGTGGAGGCCAGCGATGGTCTGCGGAGGCTGCAAAGGTCACATGACTGGGGCTTGGAGCTTGCACCGGCACGTGGTGGGCCCTCTTTGACACACGCCGGTGTCGGCAGGTGAGCGGAGCCTCCTTGGTGCGCTGGGGCAGGCATGACGGGTCTGGGGACCAGCGGCCCGGGGTGCAGCAGGCGCACAGGGACGCAGGCCCCGCCGCGCTCGGCGCCGGCCTTGTGGCGGGCTGAGAGGCGCCGCCCTGGCAGACGTGTTGGCCATTCCGAATGAGAACCACGCCCAGTGCGACGGGCTTTTTATTCACACCCCTACGCAGGCCTGGCGTACGCAGGGCCAACCCACTCCGCCCGCGCATACAGGGGGGGACGTAACGAGCGACATTTCCGCGTTCTGCCCCACAGCCTGTGGGGACATGGTAGCGTCCACTGGCCACTACACTCCATGCACCAGCAGTTAATGTCCACATGGCCATTTCCGTGGTTTGCACACTGAAGTCTGTCCAGCACCTCCACGCCACACCTGGCATTGGGTAGGTTCTCATTCATTAGTCACTTGCCGCTCTCGCACATGCCTGCTCCAAGCCTCTCCTCACATCCTGCTATTGTGTGGCTGTGGTGCCATGCCGTGGCTGGGTTGTGGGCATGGCAAGCCCAGGTTCCCAATGGAGTTGTGTTGTTGTGTCTGGTCGGTTGGCATGTTGTGTGGCATGTTGAATGTAGTTGTGCTGCGTGCCCATTGCCAGTGTCGTGAGTTGCATGACTGTGGGGTGGAGGTGTGTGGTGTGTTCATTTTGGACTTACCAACGAGCACTGCATTTCCATAGGTGCCATCCTGGGAGCGCTGGTTGATGATGGACTGTCGGGAGATGTAGGAATCATGCACTCTGCCTGGGGAGTAGGCCACGACATTGTTGAGGAGTCCCGGGCAGTCCACTATTGCCTGCACATTCATGGGATGCGTGTGCTTTCTGTTGAGGTAGTGTGTGCAGTGTCGGTAGGGGTACGAGGGGCACATGTGTGCAGTTGATTGCCCCGTACACGTGAGGGCATCCAGCTATGGCGTGGGAGCCTTGCTTGGTCTCCAGCTGCTCCAGCTGCTCCTGCGCAGTGTGGGTGGAGTGGAGGTGCTGGGGTACCAGGCTGATGATGGCATCCAGGACAGGTGTGATGAACTTGGATGGGGCTGGCTGTGAGACTCCTCGGACTCTGGCAGTTGTGGGTTGGAAGGTACCAGTGGCCAACATGTGCAGCACAGCCGGCAGCTTTGTCTGCGGAGGGATGTTCGTTGTGCGCTGTGTTGGTACCATCAGCAGGTGGGCGATGTGGGTCAGGATGCGGGGGATGGTTGTCCTTTTGGGCCTGTAGTGGGCAATGTCCTCCTCTGGCTTTCGGTCTGTGCGGCTGGTGGTTTAGGGTGGATCCACTGTCTTTGTGTACGCTGCCTCTGTGGTGGTCCGGGGGGGGCGGGACGGGTCCTGGGGGTGGTGGCGGGCCTGGTAGTGGTGGCGGTGGGTGTTGTGGCCCTCATGGGTCTCCGAGCTGCATGGTCATTGTCTCCATGGCATCTGTGGGTCTTCAGATGTGGCTCTTGGCTGGGCTCCCTTTCATGCAGCAGGTAGTCGTCCTCCTTAACACCAGCAAAACGCAGGTGTTAATTCCCTGCTGCTACTGCGGCTTATCGCCTGTTTTTGGTTCACATCGCAGATCTGGCAGTTCGTTGTGAAAGTGGTGTAGTGGTGTTTTCGTGTGTTTTTGCATGGGAACGCCTACTCTGCATCTCATTAGGGTTAGTTGGTGGTGTCACCCGTGGAGGTAAATTTTGCGGCAGTTATCGCAGGAATACTTGCGTTGTCTGCAGTTTGCACCCGCTTGTGAATGGGGCGTTAAATCTATCTCCACTTTTGATGCGTTAAGGTGGCGATAACTCGGCGATAAGTCCTTGTGAATACGCCCCTTTGTTTCCTTCCCAACTCCAGAAGGCCAAGACCTCTATGTGTGGGTAAGGAGATGATTCGGCCTACCGGTGGCCAATGAGTTTCCACATTGCAATTCAGATGACAAGGCGGAAAATTGAATAAATCCCTTCTCTCTGATATCCCATCTTTGTTGGGCATGACATCCGACAGCAGAGATGGGCAAATTTTAGCCACGCCATCATCTCCTTAATCTGGAAAGTTTTTACTTCTTTTCTCTGAGAAATACAGTCTACAGCTTCCCAGGGCATCAGAAGTTACTGGATCTCAGTTGTGTCAACTAGGATCTTTCACCTCTGGTATCCTAGGGCCATTATACTGTGGACCTTCAAAATGGCGACCATATACCTCTTTTAGGGAATTAACTCTAACAGTAGTCTGGTGATTTTCCTTTTGGGCCCACTTTGGTTCTCCTTTAGTTGCACATATTAGCTGTTTTAGGCTGCCTTTGCTCTGCACAGCCACACATAATACATTAGTTTGTGTGACATATTATCATTTTAGAAATACGCTGCACATATTATTTGTTTTTCAGTGACTTTTCTTAGGATTCAGTCTGAAAATTTCGTACAAGGTTGAACAACATGGTGTACTGTTTTCTTATGCCCGGTCAGCAACATTGCCTAAGGTTTTTAGACATAACATGCTGCAGTTTATAACACAGTAGTTCTCATCATATATATGGTGTCTCGCTCCCTGGGGGGTCAGAGAGGAGAATTCCAGCAGAGATACCAGTACTGGAACAGAGGCAGCAGACTTGCGTGAACTGAGTTTACACCTATGATGCGGACAACATAACTGCACACACCAGGTATGGGGTGTGGTGCTAATACCAGAGATTGCTAATATATTCCTGTGCTCACATAGTAAATGCGACGCCTGGTTAGATATGTTTGTTGTCATGGTTGGGCCGTTCATTGTATACAGTCTGTTAGTAATGTTGATTATGTTGCTCAGTTGTATCTGTTTACTAATCGCAGCACACTTGCTTCAAAATCACTACGATAATTTCAATAAATATACGGTAAACTTCCTTTGTGTCGTTCCTTTGTTTACTATGAACATGCATGAGTGAGAACCGAAAGGTGATGACCTGTTTCCACAGTTCCATTGGGGACTACGGGTTCATGTTCTAGGGTTGCCGAAATCACCTTCTACTCTGGAAGGTTAGGAGTTCAGGTGAGGCCCTCTGAGCTAGTCAGAGTTGGGCCTACAGGTACTGATGTGGTAGAGAGACTCAGTCCCTACATTCTGACATACTGTTCTCGAAAGGCATCATTCTGTTTCCAAGCAGAACCCCTGCAACAGCAGCACTGCAGAACAGTCCAAGACTGACTCAGGGAGACTATGGGCTAGAAATTCAGAATTAAGTGACACGTGAAATAACACTGAATAAGTCATTGTGCAGTCAGTTCATCCAGACACACATAACTAAATACTAAGGACAAAATTACAGATATTTACAAAATGGCAAATTATTTCAGGTGCAAAATATGTACCCTAGAAAGAAGGTCCCAGTTGACATCTTACCCACTACACCCAGATTAGATCTCATAGTTCTGAGGCACCTTGAACTGTTTCTTCACCAGCAGACCATAACACTAAATCCATAATACCCTTATAAGTGCCTGTAGAAAACTATACAAAAATTCGCAAATAATAAAAGTCAGGCCTTCTGGCTTTGTCAAGGGTGTTCACAATGTTAAAAGCAGGCCTACAGCCTTTGGAAATCTGTAACATGCAAAACCATAAGCTACGGGTATTTCTTAAAGCTTTACAACATTCTTTCTGTCTGTGGTGCATCGCTTCCTCTGCTTTCTCACCTTCCTTCCTGTGGTGCTTTCATAGTTCTTTACGCTTGGCCCCAGGTTCTTTTTACAGTGCTCTACAGTTTCTTGCAAATTTGTCTCTTCTTCTGGTTTCTCCACATACCTTTTTGCTATTTACATACACCTGTTTCTTTCATTTCGCACTTTTACCTCTACTCCAACAAGAAGACTTCATCAGCATCCTCAGATCCCCTGTCTCAGATGCATCAGACAAAGTATGGTATTTAAATGCACCATGTTGGACCTGTCCCTCTCTGCAGGGTCACCATTGTTTTTGCTTTCCTTTTCTGAGCCCATTTTTGTTGGCATGAGGACTCTGTGCACTCTTCCCTGCTAATCAGTGGCAGGGACGGCTCAAGGGCGGTGCGACCAGTACCACTGCACTGGGCACCACTGCACTGGGCACTGACTTCAGGGGGCACCATGTTTGCAAGTTGATTATGGTTTTAAAAGCACCTGCAGTGCATTCCTTGCCTCCAGCAATTTCCAGGCAACAATATTAGTCTCAAGATAACTCCTGTGATTAATGGTCTTCCTGGAGAGAGATCTGAGTTTTTTCTTGTTGAGATTTTGACTCATCATAAAATAGGCAGAGGGTTAATATGCCTGCAGCAAAGATGTATCATGCAGATCACAAAGTGCATACTATGTAAATAGGTCAGCGGGTTACTGCTTTTGTAAGAGACATCCTTTTGTTACTTGCAGTTTATAAGTTAAAATCCTAACATAGAATAGTAAATTATTAACTGCCATCAAAGAACTGCATGCACACTGCAAAGTAGTACAGATTAGAGCATAGATCAATGTTGCAATAAGAATTCATTTGGGTGGAAATCGAATCTTATTATTAAAGAGTACTCCCAACTATAGCGTTCTGTTTTCAATTCTGAGTTTGTGCTTCTCCAGACCAAACACTCTTAAACTATACTGTTGGACTTGGCCCTTTTTGGCAGGTTCACCCCTGAACTTTTTGCCTTAAATGTAACTTGGTGTTTGTAGTTTTAAGTCTCTGGGCACTGTAGCACTGTGGTCCAGTGTAAAGTGCGTGCGCGCTGTGTGCATGTGTGGTGAGACTGGCCTGCCCTCCCATAGGAATGCATTGAGGATGAGTGTGTCAGTGGTAATTCCTGTTATGAGAGGTGCAGCATGGTCAAGTCTAGTATGTCTGAATTCGTGAGAATAAATGCTGCGCAATGGTGTGCGCAGATTTATGGTGACTGGTAGAGAAATGCCACTTCTAGAAGTTGTCATTTCTGTGTGCTCTGTGTCTGCCTGCCTGATGTGAATTGCATGTCCGGCTTGTGAGTGACAGGGGCTGGGAGGTGTGTGTGGCTCCAGGAGGGGCAGGGTGAGTCAGCGCAGGGCTGAATGGAGAGATCTCCATGTAGATGGGTGGGAGGAGTTGCACCTGGGACCTGAATAGGGCTGTGCCTTCCCTCCACAATGCTGGCTCCACCTCCTGTGGTGCGTCTGATGTCCCTAGCCTACACTCTGAAAGGAGAGAGGAGCTGAGCAAAACAAAGTGCTCCAAATCCCCCCTATACCAGTTCTGACTGGTATACCCAAGCCCTGTGCTGTGACACAAAGGGAAATATGTGTATAAAAGAAGGGGCTGTGACCCCATGAAGATGTTCAGTGTACAGTTCTGGTGCTGTTCCTGCTGGGGCGTGCTGCTGCTGGGGCCCAGGGGGGGCTGCCATGAGGGCTTGCCTCCCTGGGCCCTGCATTGCCCCTTGATGCCTGAAAGGACTTTTTTTTTTTGCCCCCCTTTTGCTTCTTTTCCATCCTCCAGGACCTGGGAGGAACTTGTGCTGCGCCTAGCGCCATGGGAGCGCTATATTCCAATGAGGAGCGCGTGGGCTGTTGCAGCGCTACGCTGCATATGGAGATGGAGGGAATCCCGACGTGAGGGATTCCCCCGTGATGCCATTACGAGCGGGTGCCCACCCCGCTTTATCATTATTGAAGCCGAGCGGGAGCCCACCCCGCTTTATATTTTAACTTAGGAGGGAGCCCACCCCTCATTGTGCGCTGTTATATTGAACAGGTGCCCACCCCGCATCGCCGCAGCCGAGAACAAAAACGTTGCCGGGCCGCTGCCCAATGCGACCCGGAAGCCAGGTGCCCAATGCCTGATGGTGGGCAGGGCCAGAGATGACGCCGGAGCCTCGCAGGCTCCACTTCCGTTTACCCCCTGCCTTGGGGAAGCCATCCGGAGTGCGACCGGGCGGGGCTCCCATGGTCGAGGGAAGCCCCGCGTGTTGATGCGCCGCCAAGAAGAAGTCGTCTGGAGCCTAGCGGGCTCCCCGGCCAAGTCCCGGGTCCCAGGAGGGGGCCCGGGTGAAGCGAGGAAGGCGCCCTGGAGCCTCGCGGGCTCCACCTTGAAGTCCCGGTCCCAGAAGAGGGACCGGGCGAAGCCAGCTGATCGACGGGGCTCCCGTGAGTGAGGGAAGCCCCGCGCCAGAAGAGAGGAGACCGAGAGCGGCACCAGAGAGTCCCGGTGAGTGGGGGCTCGATGTTGTTGGTGCCGTGCGAGGCACCATGTATGGGCGGCCCCGCCTGGCAGAGGGCCGCACCAGCGTTGGGTATATTTGGTTTCAGAGCCCAGATGGCTCCTACGATTGGGCATGATTGTTTCTAGAGCCCATGTGGCTCCTAAGAGGGGCATACTTATTTTAAGAGGGCCCAGAGGGGCCCATGCTTTTTCCCGTGTCCCTACCTTTGCCCATTTTTCTGCAGCTGCCCCGCTTGAGAGAGGGCAGCCGACACGGTTTGCATATTTGGGCCACATTCCTTTGATAGAGTCCCGAGTGGACAGAAGAGGCACAGGGAGTGCCCAGGCCCACGTGCTATGTACAGCTGCGCAGCAATTAGCACCATCTGCATCGTTTAGGCCGCCATTTGGTTTCCACAGCTGTGCAGCAATTAGTGCCAGCTGCGCCGTTTAGGCCATTCTTTCTTTGGGGGCATGCCTTATGAGATAGGAGTGAGATGCACTCCTCTGCCCCAGTACTTTCACAGCTGCGCAGCACTTAGTGCCAGCTGCTACGTTTAGGTTTGCGCAATGGCGCACTTGGATTCAGCTGCTAGGCAGCGCGCCCTGACTTTTGGACATAGGGCATTTTCAGTCCCTTTTGAGATGGCCAGTTGGCCAGGGGGACTGTTAGGTTTGTAGGGCGCCAGGCCCTAATGTGATTTATGCCTCTGCTATGGTTTCTACTGTGAGGTTATGTGCTAATGTGATTTGTGTCTTAATATGTGATGCTAGGAAATGTGATGCATTTACTATGATTTACGCACCCTGTTTATACCTCTAATGTACTTTCATGATTATGAGGTTTTGCATAATGTGTTATGCTTGTGAGGTTATTATTCCCTAATGCGTTTAGGTTGTGAGTTATTCTCTACTGTGAGTTATGCCCCTAATGTGATTTATACTTAGGAGGTTAGGGTCTAATACGTTTAGACTCATGAGATGTGTGCATAATGTGTTTATGCTGGTGAGGTTGGCGAATAAGGTATTTTGCACCTAATGTGATACTGTGCATAATGTGGTTTATGTTACAGGCTGATGCTGAGTACAGTGGTCACCAGTGATTACTGGTTGTACGTTTATGATATGTTCTACATTTATTATCTTTACTAAGTGATGGTTCTGACAGTGGCCAACGTGGCCCTGTCATGTGTACATAATCCCCTGTAAATATTGCCCAGTGCCAGGTGGCACTATGTATATTATGTGAGTACTATTCTAATGTGTTTTATGATAATACAAAGGCTATTTTTGATATAACCTTGGGTGGAGTTCCTTTTGTGGTGTGCCTGGGATGTTGTTGCTGTGCGTGTGCGCAAACGCTTTACACATTGCCTCCTGGATAAGCCTGACTGCTCGTGCCAAGCTACCAAGGGGGTGAGCAGGGGTTATCTTGGGTGTGTAACTCCCTTGCCCTGACTAGAGTGGTGGTCTCTGCCTGGCTTTGGCGCAAGCCTCAGCCAACCAGAGATCCCATTTCTAACATATACTGACTACCAGTATGGACGACATGTCACTCCTACCGCTTGTAGTGCTCTGGCTTATGTAACATTTCCTTTACACTGATTTACACATGTATGATTGGTTGATTGTCTCTGTGTAATGCGTGTGTGATGTAAAGTGCTGACACCCTACACTGGTATTAGTGGCTCTATATTACTAATTATATAGTACTGTTAAAGGGTGGTGGTGAGGGAATCTGTGGTGGAGGTGGTCACCATGGCCACCACGGATAGGGGGCACCAATAAATGTTGTCACACCAGGCGCCATCAGCGCTAAAGCTGGCCCTGATCATGGTAAAGTGCTACTGATCTTTCTTCTAAACACGGTCAAATTGGCATATGCCTGATTGGTGCATTTAATTTACTTATAAGTCCCTGGTATATAATACTACATGTACCCAGGGCCTGTAAATAAAATGCTACTAGTGGACTGCAGCTCTCATTGTGCCACCTACTAATGTAGAACTGTAAAACATGTCTTATGCCTGCTACTGCAGCCTGTAGTGCACTACAATCTCCAAAAATACCAGAGCAGTGTGTTGCAATGAACTGTTCATTGTCAGATTCTGTGTTAAGCTGGAATCATATGTGTTCACTATACTTCATGATGAAAACACTTAGCCAGTTATGGTTTAGGGTCAGTTGGCATAAGTAAAAATAAGAACATGGGTGAAGTAGATAGAGAGACATCGCTACCGCTATCCCCGAAGGTTACATGATAACCCACTAACACCGAACAAACAAACAAGGAGGCGGCATCGCCATCGTCTACAGAGACACCATCCACTGCATAACATCCTCTTACGACCCAGCGCCGGTAATGGGACACCTCAATTTCCAACTCCAAACAGACAGGAAAAACACCATCAGAGGTACCCTCACCTTCAGACCACCGGGACCATGCCCCAGCTTATGCAACACCATCCCGAAAATCATCATCCTCTCGCAAACGACTCCGTACAATACATCTTACTTGGAGACCTCAACTTAAACCCTTGACAACCCCAGCAACGCCAACTCCACTGACCTCCTGAAAAGTATGAGCAACATCGGCCTCAAGCAGCTGGTCACCACCCCACCCACATCGCAGGACAAACGCTCGACCCAATCTTCACATCCAAGGACAGATTCAGATACATTCGCACCACACCACTTACCTGGTCCGACCATCACAGTGTACACTTCACTATCACAGGGTCCATCACCCCAGCTCCGAGCCCCTTAGATCCAAGTATAGAAACTGGAAAATGATATCAGAAGACCAGTGGAACAACACTGTCCTCTCCCACCTCCCGGACTCTTCCCACAAACCTCAACAAGCAGCAAAGAACTTCACCCAGTGGATCAAAAAGTTTGCCAACCCCATCGCCCCCGTCAAAGTGACTGTCAGGACTCACCCGTGGCGTCCACTGACAGGCTCTGTGTAAAGGAGCCGGTGCGGCTAGTGCAGAACTCCATTACCCAGAAGTGGAGAGCGTCTGACATCAGACGCACCCTCGCGCTTTACGTCCCGCAAACCCGGAAAAGGAGGAGAACCGGCAGGAGAAGCTGCCGATTATTCTGGAGGATTACCAACGGGTTATGCCTGTGCTTCTTTGTGGCTTCGCTGTTTTCCTGGTCCGGTAAGGGTGCCTTTGGCACCGCTTTCCTTTCTTTGCAATCTTAGGTCGTGGAGCTACCGCTACGAGCTCTCGCTGAAATTCCTGGCATTTATTGCCTGTGCCTGCATTTTCCCTGCGTTGTTGAGTCCTTAGGCTAAGGGGCTCTTGTGAGGGAAAATATCAGGACAATATCTATTACCTGAACCTTGGATCATTGATTACGAGGTATATTTCCTTTTGGGGGGCAATCATTGAGACTCCCCTGTTGGCGAGTCTAGTGCAGTGACTCATGCAGGGTAGTTATTCTTGCTACCTTTAATTTGCTTACGGAGAGTGACATGAACTCTCTGAACTATTCCTTTTTCTTATCGCTTATTGTGGTTTCAAGTTATATCGTTATCTGAAGAACTGGACCAAACCTCAATTCTTTGTTTCTTTTGATGACATACAGT
The DNA here is from genome assembly GCA_963921515.1 of Calotriton arnoldi. Lineage (NCBI taxonomy): Eukaryota > Metazoa > Chordata > Amphibia > Caudata > Salamandridae > Calotriton > Calotriton arnoldi. The sequence continues at coordinate 598,514 of CAWUFW010010228.1, read as the reverse complement.
GGTTCACTGAATAAGGGAGTTACCCTTAACGTTTCAATGTTGGCAAAAAACGTTATTGCTTGCTTTATGATGATATGAACAATTCTGCAGCCTACTTCATTTACATATGGCAATGCCTTGTGTTTTCCTTTCAACAGGGGGGTCAGCAGTAGGTGGTCAGTCTATAGGCATAACCAGGCTTCTTTCACTGCTACAGAGGGTAGGTGTAGAGGATCAGAGATAAATTACAGCGCCTATGTATAGGTATCTTTAGCTAGCTGGAGATTATAGCATTTATGTGGTCTTATGTTTTGTTCTTACAGTATGCGGTGTACAGAGCTGAGATCACCTGCTCACCTCCCCTGTTCGTGAGAGTGCATTTTCTTTCTTTACAGGTAGTTACAGCGGAGAATATATATTGCTAGAAGGGGTTATGTTAGTTGCCTGACTATTCTGGAAGAGTATTATTATATTCTCTTTTTGTATTCACAGGTCTCCCTCCCCGCTGTCCCCATACTTCCCTTCCCCCGCTTGACCATCCTAAAGTCTGCGTAATTCTTAAACCAGACTTGGGGCTGTTGAGAGGTGGACCCCTTTGAGCATCGATTCGATCCTGAGGATACGGTTGGTCTGGGACAGTGAAAAAGACCAAAAAATAAAACCCAAGAGCAAGCTGGTTCATCGAGGAACTTCACTCCACCAAATGCAACTGCCAGCAACTCAAAAAGAAGTGGCGCATTAGGAAAAAAACAGAAGACCACAGAGCCACTCTCAGCCAGTAGCACCACCTTCTAAAAGAAACCAAGAAGAATGCCCTGGCAGACTGCATCAAAGCCAGCGCAAACCACAGCAAAGAACTCTCTGACATTGTGAAGGAGTTCACCAATCCCGCAGCCACTGAGAATTACATCACGCCTTCCCAGAAACTGTGCGACAACCTAACAAAATGTTTCCTCGACGAAATCTCGGCCATCTACGAAAACTTCGAACACCAACCTCCACCACACACAGCATCAACCAGCTCACACCCATGACCACACACTTGAAGCAACTCCTCCCCCACTGGGAACTTCTCACCACGCAAGACACCATCTCCATCATGAACTCCGTGCACCCTGTGGCACCCAAGGACACATAGCAAAACCAAAGGGGATGATGGACGGAGTGTTGAACATTGCAAGCACTCACCCCCAGTCAACTGATCTGGGTTTAATCCATCATCATTCTTTAGCTCACTCCACCCCCCCAGTTCAGACATGGCCATATGCAAATCAGTCTGACCCTGTGCCTCATGGGAACAGTCCAGCCCAAACTGCCAAGCCATGTCTTCCCTGGACCGGAAACAAGCATCCTGGGACCGGTTTCTGGCTAATCAGCCGTCATCAGCCAGGCTAGCTTGAATCCAGTGGCAAAGTGAGCAAGGGACCCACGTCTGGGCATACCCTGCCAACTTAGGGCGAATAAAGCAGAACCAAAGGGGATGATGGACGGAGTGTTGAACATTGCAAGCACTCACCCCCAGTCAACTGATCTGGGTTTAATCCATCATCATTCTTTAGCTCACTCCGCCACCCCAGTTCAGACATGGCCATATGCAAATAAGTCTGACCCTGTGCCTCATGGGAACAGTCCAGACCGAACTGCCAAACCATGTCTTCCCTGGACCGGAAACAAGCATCCTGGGACCGGTTTCTGGCAAATCAGCCGTCATCAGCCAGGCTAGCTTGAATCCAGTGGCAAAGTGAGCAAGGGACCCACGTCTGGGCATTCCCTGCCAACTTAGGGCGAACAAAGCAAAACCAAAGGGGATGATGGACGGAGTGTTGAACATTGCAAGCACTCACCCCCAGTCAACTGATCTGGGTTTAATCCATCATCATTCTTTAGCTCACTCCGCCACCCCAGTTCAGACATGGCCATATGCAAATCAGTCTGACCCTGTGCCTCATGGGAACAGTCCAGTTGGCAGGGTATGCCCAGACGTGGGTCCCTTGCTCACTTTGCCACTGGATTCAAGATAGCCTGGCTGATGACGGCTGTAAGCCAGAAACCGGTCCTAGGATGCTTGTTTCCGGTCCAGGGAAGACATGGCTTGGCAGTTCGGGCTGGACTGTTCCCATGAGGCACAGGGTCAGACTGATTTGCATATGGCCATGTCTGAACTGGGGTGGCGGAGTGAGCTAAAGAATGATGATGGATTAAACCCAGATCAGTTGACTGGGGGTGAGTGCTTGCAATGTTCAACACTCCGTCCATCATCCCCTTTGGTTTTGCTATGTTCGCCCTAAGTTGGCAGGGTATGCCCAGACGTGGGCCCCTTGCTCACTTTGTCACTGGATTCAAGATAGCCTGGCTGATGACGGCTGTAAGCCAGAAACCGGTCCCAGGATGCTTGTTTCCGGTCCAGGGAAGACATGGCTTGGCAGTTCAGGCTGGACTGTTCCCATGAGGCACAGGGTCAGACTGATTTGCATATGGCCATGTCTGAACTGGGGTGGCGGAGTGAGCTAAAGAATGATGATGGATTAAACCCAGATCAGTTGACTGGGGGTGAGTGCTTGCAATGTTCAACACTCCGTCCATCATCCCCTTTGATTTTGCTTTACCCAAGGACACATACCCATACGACGTCTTCAACCTCAGAAACAAGAAAATCAGCAATGAGCCCAGGAAGGTCTTGAACACCTCCATCACCACAGCCACCTTCCCAGAGGACTGGAAGCACGCTGAAGGCAGGCCCCTCCTGGAAAAAACATCCATTGACCCTGCCAACTTGAAGAACTACCGACCCATCTCATTGGTCCCCTACCCAATTAAAGTCCTCAAAAAAGCAATCAACCAGCAACCCTCCCAACACCTGGAAAATCACAACTTCATGGACCCCTCTCAATCTGGATTTTGAGATAACCAGAACCCCGAGACAGCCCTGATCGCAGCAACAGATGACATCAGGACCCTTCTAGACCACGGGGACACAGTCTCCCATCACATCCTGATCAACAGACTCCACCACATCGGGATTCAAGGAAATGACATCAAATGGATCGCCTCATACTTCACCCGCATAACCCAAAGGATCCGTCTCCCGCCATTCACCTCAAAGCCCAAAAAGATTATCTGTGGAGTTCCCCAAGGTTCCTCCCTTCGCCCGACCCTCTTCAACACCTACATGACCCCCCTGGCCGACACCGTCATATCACATGGACTCAACATAATCTCCCACACCAATGACACACATTTCATCCTCTCTCTGTCTAAAGATCCCTCCACCACCAAAGCGAACTTACACAGATGCATGATGAACATTACGGACTGGATGAAAGATAACTATCTCAAACTGAACTCGGAAAAAACTGAAGTCCTCATCTTAGGTAACAACACCTCGCCGTGGAACAACTCATGGTGGCCCGTGGAGCTCGGCGCACCCCCTGAACTAACTGACCATGCCCACAACCTCAACATCATCCTAGATAACAAGCTATCCATGCAGAAACAAGTCAATGCAGTCTCTCCGCCTTCTTCTACACCCTTCGCATGCTCCACAATATCTTCAAGTGGCTCCCATTCGACACTAGAAGAACCGTCATGCAGGCTCTCATCACCAGCAGACTGGACTACAGAAACACTCTATGTAGGAAATCACGGCACAACTCCTGAAGAGACTCCAAACAATACAGAACTCAGGGGCAAGACTCATACTTGACCTCCCCAGAATAACCCACATCACACCCCATCTCAAGAAACTACACTGGCTCCCAAACCAGAAGAGATGCCAGTTCAAGATGCTGACCCACGCCTACAGGACCCTGCACAATGAAGGTCCTGCATACAACAACAAATGCCTAAACTTCTACCAACCGCCCAGACACCTCTGTTAAGCCTCCCTCTCCTTCACAAGTACCCCACGGATCTGTTGAGCCAACAGCGGAGAACGCTCCTTCTCACACCTGGCAGCCAAGGCTTGGAATAACTTTTTCATCATTTTGACAGATTGAATCTCCTTCTGTCAGAGCCTCTTTTCTTTTAATCCTAGTCTATGAGTGCACCATTAAAATTGTTTGGCATATCATATAGCTAGTTTTAGTCACTTTCAGTTTTGCACCCCCCCTCCCTACACCCTGCTCATCTAGAGGTTTTAGTATACCTCATCTCCTCTACTTAAAATATCCCTGAGCTCCTCCCTCTCAGGGAGGGGGTTGTAGCCCGCACTACAAATAGGTTTGTAGTGCGAGGAGATCCCCTATGATGAAGCATGCCACCCTCGGGTGGGTGAGGGGAATCGTCCTAAGAAAGGGATACCGCACCACCGTATTTCTAAATTAGACCCAGTGGCCTTCTATTGTGTTTTCTATATGTAAAGTGGGGAAGCAGCACCTGTTGGTCTATAAAATTCCTCTGGTCCCCTTTTTTGTGTATATTATTTGGAATAACCTCCCCCTGCATCTCAGAACCGCACCATCACTACAGCAATTCAGAAAGGAGCTAAAGACCTGACTATTTCATTAATAACCTGCATGCAGCAGCAAGCAAGCTCCAGCACCTCGAGTCCCTCATGAGTAATTTGCTGCACTCTATAAATGATTGATTGATTGATTGAAAGAAATTACGAGATTCTTCAACAATTTAATTTGAAGCTTAACTTTGCACATGGTGTAAGTAGCTGGCTACCCACCGGATTTAGTTAGCTATTTACAATGTTTATGTTGCCTATCAGCAGACCACCATGGGTTGACCTTGTGAATTCAAGGTAAAGGACAACAATGTGAGTGGTTTTAGGAACTACGTTTATGGCCCAAATTTATAAATGGCGATTTGTTATTGTTGGGTCCAGGGGTGAGGTCTAATGCTTCAATGAGAATGCAGAGCCATATGGAGAAATAATTCAGAAACCTCAAGAGTTCTGTGAGGCTCTCCAATAATGGTATGGCTGTTTGAGGGGTGTACGAAGCTGCAAGGTTTAAGTCTCAAAACTCTACGGGGCAGATTTACAAGCCCCTTGCGCCACTTTTGCGTCACTTTTCCCATGTTAAAAGTGACGCAAAAGTGGCGCAAGGGGCTTGTAAATCTGCCCCTACATTCTTTACTTTTAAACTACGAGTAGTTACGCAAGACCCTAGTTTAAAAAAAAAAAGTGAAATCAAGGGAACATCGAGGAGTTAGGCCTACAGGGTTGGGTCTAGTGCTCATCAGCAGCCGTCCACTCCATCCCATTTTGTGAGGGCCCCCATCCCCGGAGCTACATTTTTGGCTGGCTTGCTGGTAATTTGCACTGCTGATGTCGATGTACTTCCTGTTCTTTTTGTGCAAGGGAAGCGTGAAATCCCGATTACCGAGTGGTAGTGTGTGTGTGTTTGCGTGTGTGTGTGTATGTGCACACGCGTGCGTGTGTGTGTATGTGTGTGTGTATGTGTGAAAATTGCTCTGCTTGCCCCTGCTATAATCCTCTTGGTGTGCCACTGAATATCCCTCCTTAATGTACCATGTAACCCTTGCACTCTCTCATGCATCTTGTTCTAACCAGTGTTTCCTGTCCTCCATTGTTCTTTGGGTTCCCCTTTCAATTCTGTACCCCCACCTGAACCCTGTGCTCCCTCTTTCTTTCTGTGCATCTCTTATTCTCTTCTCTCTACCCACACTTGCCCTCTGCTGTCCCTCCTGGCCTCCTGCTCTTACCCTTGCCTATGGGGCATATTATCAAGAACAGCGATAAAATTATCGCCGCTTTAGCGGCAGAAAACTGCCGCTAAAGCAGCGATAATAGGCTTGATAATATGCCCTTGAGAATCCAATAGAAGTCCATGTTCTGGTGTGAACATGGGCTTCTATTGGAATTCTCCAGGGCATATTATCAAGCCCATTATCGCCGCTTTAGCTGAAGTTTTCAACCGCTAAAGCGGCGAAAATTTTATCGCCGTTCTTGATAATATGCCCCTATGTCCGCTTTATCCCCTCTTGAACATGCTAATTGTTCTTTTTTTATCTACTGAAATGGTATTCACAATTCTTCACTAAATAACAGCACAGGTCAGTGTCTGCATCCCTAAGACAAAGGACAATTTCAGGACAAGCGACTGCAATGCATGGTTCCTCACACAAACTGAACAGGTAAATCGTGGAGCAGAAAAAAGTGCAGTAATATGTTGGAAATACGAACCTGCTGTTGCTACCCATGTGCTACCTCTCCTGTGTTAATCAAGTTTGTGAACAACGTACCCCCAGAAGACTTCGTAACAGTATGTATCTGCAATACATGGACTAGAAAACTATTTGAAGAGTTTCTCCTAAACAACTGGTGGTCAGTCTGCCTGGTCAGTAGAGACCATGGCCTCTGCTTCCCCCACCTTGCACACTTTGAGATATTGCCTCCCTCACAGGGATCGCTATGCGTTCAGTACGTAGCAGGTGCAGTGGAAAGGAGTCAAAATGGGACATGTTTCTTTGGGCCTGTTGTGTGGTTAGGTTTCTCCGTGTGCATTAAGCCTACTGTTTCTTTTCCCTGCTTGTTAGCACGTGGTACCTGGAAAAGAAATACAGTGATAGTCACCGAGCCCTAAATATCACACATTAACACCACTGGAACCACTGATCACGTGGTAGGCAGACTTCCCGGTCAAGGATTTCCACTCGCACAGCCAGCTGAAACTCTGCCAGCAGAAAACTAGTGGTTCTCCGACCTCTAAATAAAAAGGAGAGAAACTTCAAGGGTAGTGGACAGGTCATCTGCTGTTTTTCTGAAATAACCCACAATGTGCCTCAGATTGTGTGGCATCCTTAGAATTTCCGTGGTTGGTATTGCATAGAGGCAAAAGTTAACTGTAACTATGATAACTATACCAGTTGTTCTTAGTGAATTAGTAGTTTCAACTGGAGCAAACCCATCCTTGCATTATGAGCTTATGAACTATAACCTCATGTCTAAGGGGGATATTCACAAGGACTTATCTCCGAGTTATCACCACCTTAACGCAACAAAAGTGGAGATAGATTTAACGCCCCATTCACAAGCGGTTGCAAACTGCAGACAATGCAAGTATTCCTGCGATAACTGCCTCAAAATTTACCTCCACGGGTGACACAACCAACTAACCCTAATGAGATGCAGAGTAGGCGTTCCCGTGCAAAAACACACGAAAACACCACTACACCACTTTCACAACGAACTGCCAGATCTGTGATGCGAATCAAAAACAGGCGATAAGCCGCGGTAGCAGCAGGGAATTAACACCTGCCCTTTGCTGGTGTCAAGCAGGACGACTACCTGCAGCATGAAAGGGAGCCCAGCCAAGAGCCACATCTGAAGACCCACAGATGCCATGGAGACAATGATCATGCAGCTCGGAGACCCATGAGGGCCACAACTCACACCGCCACCACTCCCAGGCCCCCCCCCCGGACAAACACATACCGTGCACGACACAAGAGCCACAAACAGCGCATGATGTCGCACAATGACAAAAAGAAACACACATGTGTGGTTAGAAGAACGAGAAACAGTCACTCATCATTGAAGTAACAACCAAAAACTTTATTGAATACAACACAAAACACCAATGCGGAAGACTCCTGTCGGGTTCGTCCGGGACAATCCTGATGTCACAGCCTGGAAAATAAAGCACAACATCAGAACGTGTGTGTCATGCGCACATCAAAGGAGCGAGACACAGAGAAACAGAGAAGGAAAGAAAAGCAGAGAGAGAAAGAGAGAGAAGGAAAGGAAGGGAGAGGGAGAGGGAGAGAGAGAGAGAAGGAAAGGAAGGGAGAGGGAGAGAGGGAGAGGGAAAGAAAGGCAGAGAGAGAAAGAGAGAGAAGGAAAGGAAGGCAGAGGGAGAGAGAGAGAGAAGGAAAGGAAGGGAGAGGGAGAGGGAGAGAGGGAGAGGGAAAGGAAGGGAGAGGGAGAGGGAGAGGGAAAGGAAGGGAGAGGGAGAGAGAGAGAGAAGGAAAGGAAGGGAGAGAGAGAGAGAGAAGGAGGGACACTGCCGCCCCCGCGCACCCAGGCACCAATGCTCACCTGCTGCCACCGGTGTGTCTCCAACCACGTGCCGGTACACACTGCAAGCCACCAGGTCTGAAATCTGAAATCGAGGCCAGAGTCAATCATGGCAGAGTCCATCACACTGCACACTGCAACAACGCCTGTCCGTCCTGCGCACACATGCAGCCGCACCCTACCCCCTCCCGCCGGCCAGCGCTGGCTGTCCACACTTGCGCACCCAGGCCCCGCTGCTCACCTGCCGCCAACGGTGTGTCCACCAGTGGGCACACCACGTGCCCGTGCAAGCTCCAGGCCCCGGTCCCGCCACCATGGCATGCTCCACATCCTGCGGACCCGCACCGTGGCCCAGCAGGTCCCACACATGACGCTGAGTCCTGAGGCATCAATGGCAGACACCACATCAGTGCACATGTCATCATCGCAGGCTGCACACCCGCTCAGCAATTTCGGTGCTACTAACCCTGTGCAACCCCAGTCAGCGCCATGTGGTGGTAGGCCCGTGACGGCCGCATGGCTTCGGATGCCACTAACCCTGTGCAACCCCAGTCAGCGCCACGTGGTGGTAGGCCCATGACGGCCGCATGGCTCCGGGTGCCACTAACCCTGTGCACAACAACTCATGTGCCCTTTATGATTGAGTATCGTGGAACGTCCGTCATCCAGTCACCACCGGCAGTGGGGAATGTGACGTTGTTGGCCCCTTATATTGCCGGGGTCACATGGCCTGTGACGCCTGTGCCAGATGGGTGTGGTGTGCATGCAAACCTGCCCTCAGGGAGTGGCCGTGACATGCTGACAACTAGACCAGCGACCTGCAGACCACTAGCGTGTAAACCTGCGACTTGTAGCTATGTGGCCCCCTTCAGAGCGTAAGCGAGTGGTCTGGCCTGGCATACGCCGGACCAGCGCAGGGCTTGCAACAATGACTCGGGGGCTCTGGGTGTGGTTCAGTCCATGTCTGGACAAGGAAATGACTAATGCGTGTGTCCCTGTTGTAGTGTCTACGGCACCCGGAACACAATCGGCAATGTACACACAGTGACTGGAATCCCACTAGATGAGCATCATTGACATTGGGGGGAATCTCTGAGCCTACATTCATCCACACATTCATACATGAATGATGAAAGACATGACACAGCAGTGCGTTTCTGAATGTTTAATGCACATCCAGTGGAGTTTTGCAGCTGGAGCAGTACAGGGCCATGCCAACCCCACTTCACAATATGGGCCCGTGGAGGGCCAGCCAGAGTCCATCGGGGAATGACAAGTACAGCGGAAGAGGAAGGGTACAGTCCGCAGTCTGGTCGCCGTGTCATTGGTCACCAAACAGGATATGGCAGTCCATGTCGCGGTCCAAGGTGAGTGCAGCAGAGTGTATCGGGGGTCAGTGGAAGGTCATGGGGCCATGTGGGGCACCAAGCAGCAACAGGCCAGGTGGCGGACATGAATGCTAGTGCCTCCTTCTGAACTCAAGCCCATCCATGTCCTCATCCTCGGATGTGTGCTCTGCCCCACCTGTGGGTGGTGCAGTTCCGGCTGCAGCACTGTGTGCCACTGACACATCAGGGGCCAGAGGTGGATTGTCGGCTGCACTGTGTGGCAGTGACACATCAGGTGCCGGAGTGGGAATGCCTGCTGCACTGTGAGGCACTGACACACCAGGGGGCGGAGATGTGGATGGTGTAGGGGCAGCAGCATTCATCTGCGCCACGCCTTGTGGCAGCAATGCCATGATGAGGACATGCAGGGCATGGTAGATCCCAGCTACATTTCGCTGATGTGCAGCGGTGGCTGCCATCCTTTCCACCTCCATCCGCACCATGTCCTCCATGAGCCTCCGCATGTGTGCCATCTCAGGGCTGAGATCGCTGGAGCCACTCTGAGCGGACAGGTGTTCTTGTCTCCGAGTCATGACTCCAGCGATGTCAGCCAGGGCTCATTGGAGACCATGGAGCGGCGTGTGGGTGTCCGTTAGGAACTGGAGGTGGTCCCTGATGGGACTCAGACACCCATGGATGGCGTCAAGTTTGGTAGCCATGAGGTCGAACCCCACCCGCACATGCTCAGCCATCTCCCTCTGGACCTCCAACACACGGCGTTGGAAGGCCATGTGTTGTTCGGGGGGGTCTTGGGAGACAGCTGGGGTTGTGGGTGCCTCCTGCTGGGTGGTTTGTGGAGTGGGTGGGGTCTCCTCGATGCAGCTGGGCTGCCCTGGTCCTGGAGGTGATTGGCGGATGAGTTCAATGATGTCTTGGAGGGCTTGGGTGTCGATGCTGGTGGTGTCCTCCTCGTCATCAGTGAAGAGTGGCTGGGACTGCTCTGCAGGTGGCGTTGACGGTGCCCCTGCAATGTGAAGGGGAGATGCTGTGTTACAATCTGTCCACATGTATGTAGCCGCATGGTACATGTTCAGGATCACTGACAAAATATCGATCGCACAAATATCGAGCAGACAAAATATCGTGGACAAAATATCGACTGTCAAAATATCGACTCCCTATCTCCAAACAGGTAAGTACAAAAATATCGAATCCAAAATATCAGTCGTTAAAAATATAGTTAGTCAAAATATCGAATTTTATAAATCTGTTAAAAGTAATGTAAAATTAATGAAATAATAAATAAATAAAGTAAAACATACTTAAAATTAGTTAAATTACTTTAAAATTAATAAATAATTATTTTAAGTAAAAAAAAATCTACATACATTTTTATTTTTAATACATACATATATTAACGTAATAATATAAAATAATAATCACTACTTTTAGCGTAGGATAGCGGGAGGGTAAAATTTACTATTCCCACTCCAAAGAGTGCGACAGTAGGGAAAGCGTTGGATAGCGTAGAGGTAAAAATTACTATTCCCACTCCAGAGAGTGCAACAGTAGGGAATGCGTTGGATAGCGGGAGGGTAAAAATTACTATTCCCACTCCAGTGAGTGCAACAGTAGGGAAAGCGTTGGATAGCATAGGGGTAAAAATTACTATTCCCACTCCAGTGAGTGCAACAGTAGGGAAACCGTTGGATAGCGTAAGGGTAAAATTTACTATTCCCACTCCAGTGAGTGCAACAGTAGGGAAAGCGTTGGATAGCGTAGGGGTAAAAATTACTATTCCCACTCCAGAGAGTGCAACAGTAGGGAAAGTGTTGGATAGCGGGAGGGTAAAAATTACTATTCCCACTCCAGTGAGTGCAACAGTAGGGAAAGCGTTGGATAGCGTACAAGTAAAAATTACTATTCCCACTCCAGTGAGTGCAACAGTAGGGAAAGCGTTGGATAGCGTAGGGGTAAAAATTACTATTCCCACTCCAGAGAGTGCAACAGTAGGGAAAGTGTTGGATAGCGGGAGGGTAAAAATTACTATTCCCACTCCAGTGAGTGCAACAGTAGGGAAACCGTTGGATAGCGTAAGGGTAAAATTTACTATTCCCACTCCAGTGAGTGCAACAGTAGGGAAAGCGTTGGATAGCGTAGGGGTAAAAATTACTATTCCCACTCCAGAGAGTGCAACAGTAGGGAAAGTGTTGGATAGCGGGAGGGTAAAAATTACTATTCCCACTCCAGTGAGTGCAACAGTAGGGAAAGCGTTGGATAGCGTAGGAGTAAAAATTACTATTCCCACTCCAAATAGTGCAACAGTAGGGAAAGCGTTGGATAGCGTAGGGGTAAAAATTACTATTCCCACTCCAGAGAGTGCAACAGTAGGGACAGGGTAGGATAGCGGGAGGGTTAAAATTACTATTCCCACTCCAGTGAGTGCAACAGTAGGGAAAGTAATATTTTAATATTTTACTAAAAAAATAATTAATTATCAATACTAATAAATATTATTAATAACACTAATTACCAATTACAAAATCTTTAATAATTAATTTATTATAAATATAATACATATTTATTAAAAATTAATTACCTATTAATAAATAATTAACAACCAATTAATAATCATTGCCAGATTTGTATAAATATTTAAATAAATACCAATTAATATTTAATTACCAGTAAATTAAGTATCAATACAAAAAAATATTTTCTATAATTAACTAATTACAATTAAATTACTTCCCCACATTCCCCTATAAACCCACATCCCGCTACAACTATTTAATTAATAGAAATAACATAATTACCAATAAATCAATAAAAAAATAATAATTACCAATTAATAAAATTTATTTACCAATTAATAATTAATTAACAATAAATTAATTATCAATACCAATTAATATTAATTAATATGTACTTAATTTCAATTAAATTACTTCCCACCCTATTCCCCTATAAACCCACATCCCGCTACAACTATTTAATTAATAGAATTAACATAATTACCAATTAATCAATTAAAAAAAAAATACTTAATAAAAATTAATCACCAATTAATAATTAATTAACAATAAATTAATTATAAATACCAATTAATATTTATTAATATGTACTTAATTTCAATTAAATTACTTCCCACCCTATTCCCCTATAAACCCACATCCCGCTACAACTATTTAATTAATAGAATTAACATAATTACCAATTAATCAATTAAATTTTTTTACCAATTAATAAAATTTAATTACCAATTAATAATTAATTAACAATAAATTAATTATCAATACCAATTAATATTTATTAATATGTACTTAATTTCAATTAAATTACTTCCCACCCTATTCCCCTATAAACCCACTACCCGCTACGGAATTAAATTACGCAAAAATTAAGGGGCACATTACGATACCCGGCGTAAATAATTCCGCCAGGCATGGAAGCGGCAAAAATCCGCCCGCACACACCGCCTGAACACCGACCACGCCATTACGATTACACAAACCGAATACCGCCATCGGCGGAAAAAGCACACAAAATACCGCCCGCCAACGTCCGAGTCGGAGACAAACCGCCCGCCACGGACGGAAACACGCACGACAACACAAAACCGCCCGCCCTCACGGCCGACACACCGCACGTGAGATTACGATCGCACCGACATGAGCGCGGAAAAACCACAAATATACCGCCCGCCAGCGCAAACAACGCCGATGAGAATCGACACGGCAGAAGCCATGGCGCCCACGTACCTGCACAGAAACCATCCGCACACAAAACCAATAGCACACAACATGGCCAACAAGTCCACACAGCAAGGCACGCACAAATACACAAGCACAGTACATATCCCGAAAACACCCCCCGGACAAACAAAAAATACAAAGGCCAGAACCCCAGACACAACACACCTGAAAACAACAGACCATGAGGACACACCCACATAGGTGAGTACAAAAGCAGCACTCCCACAGACCACAACCCCTTGCTACATTGCAAACCAGAGAGGAGAGGAGAGGACACAGTGACACAGCAAGGACAGCAGCACACCACAGAAACGCACACATCACTACCACCACCACCACCACCACCACCACCACCACCACCACCACCACCACCACCACCACCAAACACCGGCACCACAAACCCCCTGCACATTACACAACACACACCGCACCAGCACCACAAACACCATGGCACCACAAAGGATGCCCAAGTTCACGCCCATGGAGCTGACGGTCATGGTCGACGAGATCATCAAGGTGTACCCACAAATCTATGGGAACATGGTCCAGCACACACCACTAGCCACCAGAAACAGAATGTGGAACCGGATCGTAGACCAGGTCAATGCAGTCGGGACCCTGCCCAGGAACAGAGTCGAGATTAACAAACGTTGGAATGACGTCAAGAGCCTGGTCAAGAAGAAGGAGGGCAAAAACAGAGAGCTGGCTGCCGTCACTGGCGGAGGGAATCCCGCGCTCTTTAAGACCTTCAAAGCGTGGGAGGAGAAGGTGCGAGTCGTAATCCATCCGGAGATCCTCGCCGGATTAGCAGGGGGAGTGGAGGCTGGTAAGTACAAACTAATGTATACCAGCACACCGCTATGTACTCACATGCACTACCACCATGCCACAGCTCCCAGGGACAAACACCCCCATGTCCAGCACACAATACACAACACATCACACACACATGCAACAGACACCACCACACACAGCCCAAACCGAACAACTGCAAGATGCGTGGGGACATGTGTACACTAAGCCAGCCACGTAACCACCAACAGGTCCCCAAATATGCCAGAAGCGCCACAACGAGCACCCACCACACCCATGTGTCCGCCACAGCTGCACCAACCGACAAGTAACAGGTAAGTGGCAGGAACACAAAGTGCAGTGGGTGGGACGGTGGACAGCCCAAGTACAACACACACCAGGCCCCAGTCCCACAGCACAGCAAGGAGGAGCATCCCCCACACCCCACACCCACGTGTCAGCCACCGCAGTGCACAACGACAGCCGAAGGGCAGACATCACGGTCCACAGCAATCGGTGTCAGTGGGTATCCAGCCACCCCCACGACCCACAACACCCTCCCACCCCCACAGACCTGCAACATGGAGCACCCCCGCGTAGAGCCATGTGGCATCCAGTACAGTGCACGCACGAACAACTTGCAGGTGGGAAACTGGACAGGGCCGGATTACTGGAGGCATGAGGACCGTAACACGACCAACACATGGGACATGTCACGTAGCAGACGAACACGCAGCACCGCCCACCGTCACGAACAAGTGAACAATGTGCACACGGACATGAACAACAGACTCACACCCCACATGACCCATCACAGACATAGCAACACCCAAGGAGCCACGTCTGCATGCACAAGCCACACTGAATATAGTACCACACGGCAGCCACTGTGCAACTCATCACACACAACCGAAACACCATTGAAGTCCTGTCCATGTAGGCCCAACTGCCTGTCAACCACACACCCCACAACTACGCCTATGTAAGACAAACAACACTAGACGCAACAGAGCGGAACAACATAAATGCACACGAACACCACTGAACCCATCAAACACACAGACACACCATGCACAAACAACATACCATCCATCCCATCCGTCAGCCCCAGTCTCATGAAAGGCATGTCATCCGCACAGCTGCCACACATACAGCAGTCACGCTAAGATACATGCCCATTACCAACCATGTGCCAGAAGTCAATGAAGTGCACGACACACTGTGAGCAACAACACACAACATGGGCCACACCCCCCCGAGCACTGCAGTGATGCACATGGCACAGGGCAGCACGCACACCAAGGAGATGGGACAACTGCAATACGTTGGCTGGCACACAACCATCACTCACTCATAACGATGCGTCCAATGCCATGTCCAGTAATCACAACAGACAGCAAATATGCAGGCCATGTCAAGCATGCACACACCTCAAACCATGCACTGTCATGCTGCCACAACACATGTCACGTTCGGCACCCATGGCTCACAGCATGTACCCCAAAAGCATATCCCCACCCAAATGCGAATCTGGGGCATGGCCCCCATGTTGCCATATGCGTTCCTAAGCGTTCCATTTGAACCCCAAAAGCATATCCCCACCCAAATGCGAATCTGGGGCATGGCCCCCATGTTGCCATATGCGTTCCTAAGCGTTCCATTTGAACCCCAAAAGCATATCCCCACCCAAATGCGAATCTGGGGCATGGCCCCCATGTTGCCATATGCGTTCCTAAGCGTTCCATTTGAACCCCAAAAGCAGATTCCCTCCCAAATGCGAATCCGGGGCATGGCCCCCATGTTGCCATATGCGTTCCTAAGCGTTCCATTTGAACCCCAAAAGCATATCCCCACCCAAATGCGAATCTGGGGCATGGCCCCCATGTTGCCATATGCGTTCCTAAGCGTTCCATTTGAACCCCAAAAGCAGATTCCCTCCCAAATGCGAATCTGGGGCATGGCCCCCATGTTGCCATATGCGTTCCTAAGCGTTCCATTTGAACCCCAAAAGCATATCCCCACCCAAATGCGAATCTGGGGCATGGCCCCCATGTTGCCATATGCGTTCCTAAGCGTTCCATTTGAACCCCAAAAGCAAAGTACAAACCAGACCCAGGATGGGCCAGGAGCCCGCATACACCAGAGTCACAATAAGTAGGGGCACAGCAACACACCCATCGGCATGGCCAATCCGTCCCATGCCACATGTGCACAGCACACAGTCCCATTGCCAAGCACACACAACTACAGATGCTACAGCCACACACACGCCTCCGGGAAACCCATGTACGAGATTGCACGAACTGTCAATGTCAGACGACAAATACATACTTCGCCAGGTGCAACACAATAACTAATCTCATTCTCTCCACAGGTGACGAACTGCTGGATGCTGGGGATGGAGCCAGCAGCCAGCACAGCCAGCCTACAAGCCCCCAACGAGGACACACGGATCTGGAGGATCTGTCCTCCTCTTCGGACACGGACAACCAAGCAGGCCCATCTGGTGTGGCAGGGCCCAGCCGCTCCCCAGGACCCCTCCTACCCACCAACCCATCATCCAGGGCTGCTGAACATTCACAGCCCCCTGCTGCCACTGTCGTTGCGGCCACACCCACGGTCATTGTGGCCACTACCACTGCCGCAACCGCCACCATCGCCGCACCGACCACCACCGCCGCCACCACCGCCACGTCTCCGCTGGCACCAGCCCCAGCGCAGGTGGTGGCCCGGACGACTGGATCCACCCTGGGAGCCACAGCGAGGACCGTGGTGAGCAATGTGGCTAGTGGGCAGGCCGGTGGCAGCAGGACTGGTAGGAGGAGCAGGGTCAGGGAAACGCCAGCCTCCCCTGGGAGCCATGCCCTGCCTCACATGGCCAGAGTCCTTGGGGCCTATGAAGAGGCCCAAGGACAATGGGTCCGGTCTGCCTCAGACACGCGTGAGGTGCTGGGGGTGTTGAGGTCCATGGACGCCCGTATGGGCCAAATCGTGGACCTCATGGGACAGCTGGTGGTGGCGGTGAGGTCACAGCCAGGGACAGCAGCTCCCCCTCCGCCACCACCTGCCGGGGCGCAGGGTGGAGCAGCAGTGTCCAGTTCCCCTGCGTCCACAGCCAGTGATCACACCTCAACCACCAGCATGTCGCAAGCAGGCACCCCCCTCGCAAACGTGGAAGGGGCCGTCCGAAGAGGAAACAGATCTCCCGGGAGGACTTCGCACGCTCCAGTCGCAAGTGAGGCAGCCAGCCAGCCTTCCGCCAGCCTTCCTTGACCAGCCACTGCATTGACTTGGACTACGATCCCACTCCACACAGCCATCTGGATGGCATGTGTGTGTTGGACTATGGACATAGAACCAGTGGGTACACCCTGATCATCACGCAGCCATGACCGACAGCTCATTGTCACTGCACGCACCACTTTTGTCATCACCTTACACACAATCACATGTCACAGTTTGTAATAAATGCACCTTTTTCACTAACTGCTGTTTGTGCCCTGTGTCTTATTTGTACGGAATACAACGGCCACCTTGGGCGGAAAGGCACCTGATGCGTGGCATGGCATTTGAATCCGGAGGGCCTGTAGGGACCTAGGGGTGGGAGACAGAACAGGAGCACATTCAATGAGTGTGTCACACACCCATCACACAGTACATGTCAACAACTACAAGCAATGTACACACATCGCACAGAGCTATAGGGCACAATGCCACAGCCACCAACAGTGGCATACTACCCTGGCCATGGAGCGTTGACACACAGCACGCAGTGAACAAACGGCCACCCTGACACAGCACACACACACCTGCACAGATACTGCCACATCAGCCGTCGTACATGGACACTCACCGTCAAGTGAAGTAGCGGGCGATGAGCTGCTGCCGCACATTACCAGCTTCCTCCTCTCCGCTGTCCTCCTCACTCGAGCTGTCCTGGTCTGCGGGCTGGGGCCCTGGTTGGTCTCCGTCATCCACGATGAGGGGGATCTGCTTCCGAATGGCCAGATTGTGCAGCATGCAGCACGCCACCACTATCCGGCACACCTTCTGTGGGGAGTACGCCAGCGCACCCCCGGTGCGGTCCAGGCACCTGAACCTGGACTTGAGGAGGCCAAAGGTACGCTCGACCACACGTCTGGTCCTCCCATGTGCCTCATTGTAGCGATCGTCTGCTGGGGTGCGAGGATTCCTCAATGGACTGAGCAGCCATGCCCCATTCGGATACGCAGAGTCACCTGGGTGTGAGGGACACAGAGAACCGTTGCTAATCCAACTGGACAGGGGACAGCATCGCACAGCCAGCACGCTACACCACTCCACATACTCACCGACAATACAGGCACGATCCTGTTGCATATTGGACATCAGTCGTGGCAAGATGCTGTTGCGCATTATGTGTGCGTCATGGGCCGAGCCTGGGAACTTTGCACACACGTGGGTGATCACCATGTCCGCAAGGCACACCACTTGCACATTCAGGGAGTGCGTGTGCTTCCTGTTGCGGTACAGGTGCTCAGTGGCCTGTGGTGGAACAAGGCCGACATGTGTGCAGTCAATGGCTCCAACGACGTGTGGGATTCTGCCAAGGGCATAGAATGCACCCTTCACTGCCGCCAATTCACGAGCCCTGGGGAAGCGGATGTACCTGTTCCGGTACAGCATCATGGCTGCCAGTACATCCCTCAGCACCTTGCTGAACATGGGCTGGGACATCCCTCCTCCAATGCCCACTGTGTGCTGGAATGACCCAGTGGCGAAGAAATGCATGGCGGCCATCACCTTAGCCGTGGGGGTGACAGCAGTCGGATACACCCTGCGGGGACGGAGATGGGGTTCTAACATGGCACACAGTCGATGCAGGGTTGGCCTGTCCAGCCGAAACTTCCTAATGACCTCCGTATCCTCCATGTCTGCCAGCAATTGGCATGGGCGGTCAATGTTCGGTCTCCGCCTAGGGACAATGGCAGAGGACACATGTCAAAGCAACACGACACATAGCAATTTCGCATACACATCACTGACATGACTGAGCAAGCACATGAGCCACAGCCCAGCTGTCAAGCTGGGACGGCACGGCCACAATACACTTACACAGGTCTCCCACCAATGGCAATGGCTAGTGATACAAACCACTGCCATGTGCATGCACATGGGGATCTAGGCCCCAATGACTTGCGGGGCGTGCTGATGGGGACTGACTGCATATCCGTCAAGCGGCAACGCCACGGCAACATGAATGTCTGCTGAGCATGGAACTGCTTCCGCGGCTGGATGAGTATGGCACACGACGACGACGATGTGGGCACAGGCTGAGCGGCCAAAACAAGTGGGACCTGTGGCACGAGGGGATATGAGACAGTAGTAGGTGTCAGCACTGCACCCTATGTACAGCACTGTACGGATCACACCTCCCGAAACATTGACAGGTGTCCACATTGACAGCCCCATGCCAAGACGGCTGTGTGCTTGCAGTCACACGTCACAGGTGAGAGGTTACATTGCACGTGCCAGGTGGCAGACGTACACAGTGGGAGCTGGCATGTGTGTGCATGTGTCTCCTGTTCAGGATCCACCACATGGGCGCTGACTCTGTACTGACCATTGGACACAGCATGTTCCGTGGAAGGCTTGTGTGTGTGGGATGGTGGCACTGGATGTGCCTCCGTTGGGTGGGGGGCCATGCACAGGGCGGGTACGTCGATGATTGCGCATTGTTGGTCACGGTGGGTGCACCAACTGAAGATGTGTTGCCCTGTGTTCAATTCCTATGTCCGCATGATGATGGACTGTAGATGTGGGCAGACTACACATTGGTCGATGTGCTGTCTATATGCATGTGCCTTCACACCAGGCACAGCTGCCCCTGCACATGTGACCCCTGCTGGACTCGCTGCTGGGTCTGTGGAGCTGATGCACCTTCTGCGCGTGGGGCGGACAGCTCTCCTCACTTCCCTCATTGCGCATGTCATGACTTTGCCGCAGGTGACATGGATCATGGAGGGCCCACATGTACGCGTGGGTAGGCTACACATGATTGTACACTGGTCGCCACCCCCAGTCAGTGTTTCGAATGGGAAGGTTGTCGTGCTGGTGGTATGTTCGATGTGGCGGATGGGCGGGCCTAGGTGCGGGCTTACATTCCGGACATGGGGGGTAGTTGGATTGGCGACTAGTTGCAGTACACACGGGACACGTCTCTTCCTTTCCACATCTGGGTCATCCCTTGTACTAACTGACAGTGATACAGTCATCTTCGCCCCAGCCCTCATGTCCTCCCCTCGCTCCCCCAATATGCATGCTCACCTGCGAGGCTAGCGCTTGCACAGGCAGCCCCAAGCTCGCACCAGAGAGGGCAAGGAGTGTATGTGTGGGTCCAGTTGCACGAGTGGGCTGTCTCAGGGTATGATGTGTCGCGGGACGCCGTCCACCTGCGTGGTGCCCCAAATGGAGACCCGGCCTGCATGGACTATGCATCACAGTCTTCGCCTTCCGGATCCGCCACCTGCGACACCCAGTGGCTGTGGCTGCCCTTGCGGCCAGGCCGCGTCCGTCTGTGGCTGATGGCCCACACATTCACTCTTTGGCCTCTCTGGGGAGGGCTCGGGGGTGGTGGCGCACGCGCTTGCACTTAGTCGCAATGGCATGTGGCGTGGTTGGTATGATGGGCAATGGATGGGATGGTGCGAGCCACCTCCCGTGACGTCAGTGCTGCTCGTGCTGTGGTGCGTCCCCCTACACTTCCATCTGACTTGTGCCATGCTAGACGTTGAGGTTCTATTGCCTGCGTGATATGACCAGGAGGAGCGCGAGGAGACCTCTCACACACCATGCTCCACTGCCATCCCGTGCCCTGTATCGCCTGTGCGGATTGACTATGTTGGGGTTACACCTGGTCGACTGGGGCTGTGTGTGCCTTGTCAGGGGCATGGCGGGCGCACAACAGGATCCAGCTTGTCCACAGAGGGTGGGCTGAGGTGCGCCTGGTACCGCTTTGTACGTGTGCCCGGCTGCTGTGCACACACGTGTTCACTCCCCCCGACAGGTGTCCTCTCACAATGCCCAGGGAAGCGGTGGTGTACTGTTCATGACCCCTCCCAACACGGCGTGCTCCAACTTGGCATGTGCGCATCTACCCGTCGCACCCACCCACCTGAGCACTGCGTCCATACGACTTCACACGACACATGTGTGTCTTCCACAGTAGTGCTACTCATTTGCGTTGACATCCAATACCAGTGGACTACATGGTCATGTCACGACTGCCGTGTACTTCACATACTCTCATCCTCTCTCATTCGTACTTGTGAAATGAGTCAGCGGAGACAGTTTTGGTTTCAAACATTATATTGAGTCTTCTGTCCTCTGTGATGCAGTATAGTGGACACTACTGGCAGCGGGATACATGTTGAGGATATACTGAGCATGATTGCAAATGGGATAGGGTGTGGGGTTACATGTGATTGGCTGTTGCATGTGGGATGTGGGCTTCAGAGTGACATCTGCTTGGCCAAGGCTGTGCTAATGTACATTTACGTATAGCTGCGGAGCTGCGGACTTTGACACAGACGGTATACATGTAGCCTACCAGACCGCTTGGCATCATGGGCACAGTCCATCTCAGTTCCATGTGACAGGTTTGCTGCGGTTGTTCCTCATGCACGCGTGCATGTGAGATGACATCAGGGCATGTGCTTGCGTGCATGCAGCGGCGTGCCACTTGTTGTTGCACTGTGGTGGTTACTGGACATGTCACAGTCACTGGGGTCGTGTTGTTGTTGTATGCACTTGTCGTCCATGCAAAGGTCCTGGTATGGGATTCCCGGGGCGGGGGTGGGAGGGGTGCAGCACCCACAGACTCCAGGCGACCTATTCATGTCCACTGAGCGGTGTGTGTGTCCATGGGCGCTGGATCCATGTCGTGTCCTGGTTGTTCGTGCAGTTCCGTCCATGTGGGTGCGATACACAGACCCCATGCCACTGCCTCCCACGATGCATGCGGTGTTCCTGGATGTGATGGGGAACAGTGTGCATGTCCCGGTCATATCCGATGTCATGGCGATGTCGTTGATGGTGTGGTTACAGTTGCCGGTCGTTTGGTATGGCTGTTGTGGTGGTGACTGGCCAGTCCGTGCGGAAGCTAAGCATGGGTGCGGGGTTGGACATCATAGGTCACTCGGGGAACCTGCGTTGTGGTCCGACGTATTTACAGGTTGTCAGGTATGCGATGCCGTCCAGCAGGGCTTCCATGTCATTGGTGGTGTACATGTTTGCCAGCCAATGAAGCGGATGGTGGCTGTCAAGGTGTTGTTCGTAGGTTGTCCCTTGGAGGACCATGATGGGGCATGCTGGGTGACATTCGATGTAGCTGTTATCGATGATCCGTCGTGTGGAGGCACAGTGGTCCCATTTCAGTGCGGGTGCGATGTTGGCCACATACGCCATGCCCCCATAGGCAGAGCAGGCCCTGTCGTGTGCGTCCAGAGGGAGGAGTAGTGGTAGCAGGTCCGCCTTCAGACATGCCGGGTTGGAGAGGCATATCTCGACGGGATGCTGGTAGGGACACCTCCGACAGTAGAAGACGGGCATGACGCAGCTGAACAATGTGATGCGGTAAGTCAGTCGGTAACTTACGTTCAGCAGGGACAGGAGATCGCATCCCAATGTATGGCACAGGTTGGTTTTGTACAGCTTGAGCTGTTCGGCGTAGTTGGGTAGGTGTGTTGCGGTTGCCATTTCGCAGCGGTTCGTTGAGGTGGCGTGCTCCGGCTGTGTGTGCAGTCTGCAATGTGCACGCTCCGGGGTTGCTGTGAGCTCTGTGTAGTCGTAGGGAGACAGGACTTGTGTTCTGTTGGCTTGTTTGGAGGACACGGGCCCTCTTCCCACATGCTTCTCAGACAGTTCAAGGTCAGTGCTGTGTGACTCCTTCCAATTAACTTGCATGTGGCCGACATGGGGGAGTATTTTCTTCTTTCTTCCCCGTCCGTTGTGTGCTTCTGTGATATGCGCTATCTGCCCTGTGGTCGGTCTCCTCGGCATGCCTGTGTTGGTCTATTCTTGGACAATGGCTGTATTCACCGGCTTCTGTCGTAGGGCTGTGGTTTCGGAGTTGGAATGGAAGGTCATTCAGTGCTGTCTGCTCTCCCTTGTGTGGGCGGCAGGCTGCCTTTCCGCTCTGCGTTGGGCCTTGTGTGTGGATGTTATTCTTGGGCCACCTGTTGTCGGTCCCCGGGCTCTTTGGTGTTCCGTTTTATATGTCTTGTTCATATGTGCAGGGTGGTATGGGTGTTTCTGTGTGGTACTGGCGTTCCTCTTCCCGAAGGAGCCCTGCTTCTCCTAGTTGGTGTTGCCGCCGCTGTGTGCTACGCCATGTTTGTTACACTGGGGTGTGTCCTGCTGTTGCGTGTCTTCACTGACATGTGTGCGTCGGTTGTGTGGCGTTGGGTGTTGTCCGTGAATTGGGCGTTGGGGACATGTCTGTGGCCGGCCTGTCACGTGTCATGTGCGTTCGGGGTGGGGCTGATGTGTGTGCTGCTTGGTTGTGTCCCTGTGTCTGTGTGCGACGCATGCATGGCGCTGCGGTTGGCCTCTGCGTTGTGCGCATGTGTGGCGGCGTCATCGCCGCTTTGGGGCCGTGACGGGGTGGTTGGTTCCTAGTCCCAGGTGGTGTGTACACATGTGTTCTGCGATGTTACGATTTGGCCTGTGTGTCATATGTGGATGCGATGGTGGATGTGTTGTGTACACGCGCTGGTGGGGGGTTGTCCGCTTTTCCGCCCTTGCACTGTGTGCGCTGTTTGCGTGCACTTGTTGTGTGTGTGCCTACCTGCGTCTCCGCGGTACGTTGCGTCCTTGGTGGTGCATCAGCAGGAGCATGGGGAGGGCCTGCAGTGCTGGATTCATGCTCGGGGAGCCGCTTCTTCGTTGTCCGTGCTCGGCGTCCGTGTTACCGCTTCGGTTTGTCGTACGGTATCTCTTGGCCGTGGGAGCCGTTTGTTTGCGGCATCGTAATTTATGCGCCGGGCGGGACGTGTTTCGTCGGACGGTGTGTGTCAGTTGGGCTGCGCCGCTACGTGTACGGGCGCACTTTGATGGCGGACGGTGTTGCTGGCTTGCCGGCGGTGTTTGGCCTACTTTTCGCATCGTAATTGGGCGGGCGTGTGGACTGCTGCGTGCCGGCGGTAACTGGTGCTTTTTGCATCCGCCAGCACGGCGGTTGTGCTTCTGCCCGACATCGTAATGGGCCCCTAAATAACATACAATTCATTGCTTTTAAAAAATTAAACATACATTACAACAACTAATATACACTTTTAACACATATACTAACATACAATACACTTAGAAAAAATTTGATATTATTAAAAATTCTATATTTTTTAATGCCTATATTATGTACTTCGATATTTTAACAATCGATATTACTTACCTTAATTTCGATATTTTTAACGACTATATTATGTCCATTCGATATTATGTCCATTCTATATTTTGGACTCGATATTTTGTCCATTCGATATTTTTTTCCTCGATATTATGTCTGTTTACCACATGTTCACATTCAGACAGCATGGCAATGTACATTGTGACAGTATGTAGATCAGGGCCATGATCCAGAGTCATTGTGGGTGTGCACTGTGCTCTGCTTAATTGTGCATGTGTGCCATTGTGGCCATCTCCCCCCATCCCCCCAGTACCTGTTGGTTACTCACCCTGTTGCCTTTGTGTTGTGTCATGTCGAGCAGTGTCCGGTGCCCCGACTCCTGCCACGGTCTCCACACTGATGACTGTCGACACCAGCTTCTCCATGTCATCCAGCTCCAGCTGTGGCACTGGGCTCCCACCTCCAGTCTGCATTGCTGCCTTCTGGTTGCCTGCGAGTTTCTCCTTGGTCTTGCGCTTGATGTCAATTCATCGCCTCTTGACCTCGTCCATTGACCTCTTGTGCTCTCCGACGGCATTCACCTTGTCCACGATGGACCGCCATAATCCATTTTTGGTGCCCAATGACACATTGGAGGCGACGAACAGTTGTTGATGGTGTTCTATCACCTCCGTGACCAGGATCCTATTCTCCTGCGGACTGAACTTAGTCTTCCTCTTCTTCTTGTCCTTGCCCTCCCCTGTCACCGAGGTCCCAGGCTGGTCGTCCGGGGTGCTTGTGGGTTGCGCTCGTCCTCTGCGCCTGCTCCTGCTGCCTCCATGGTGCTTCGGTGTTGGTCATTTTGTGTTTGTGTGTTTTTTCTACTTTTGTAGTGATTTTCCCGCCTGCCGAGTGTGTATGGCAGGCCTGGCACTGCTTATCGCTGATTTCCACATCACGAATGGGCTCATCGCAAGTTTTTTGGTGTTGGGGTTTGTGTTTTTGACTCCGTCGCGGTGGTTGTATCGCGGACATTGGCCTTGTTTTCGGAGGACTATCGCATGGTACCGCCGTGTTGTGAATTCCGGGTTAACACGGGGTTATTTTCCCACGATGGACTGCAATGTGTAAAGTTGCGTTAACATTTTCTGGAGATGTTTAGCGCACGTTCTTGTGAATATCCCCCTAAGTGTTTCAAAGATAGAGGGGCATATTAGCAAGGAAGTGGCGGAGAGAGGCGTTAGCCTCCTTGGCTTAACGCCTTTCTCTGCCACTTCGGAAACGCGAGGCTGCACCATATTATGAAGGATATGGTGCAGCCTCGCGTTTCCCCCTGCGATGGCGCTAAGTTTTACAACTTAGCGCCAATGCAGGCACCCTTGCACCAGAGTGCAAGGGTGTCTGCGAGCAGGGAGGTTTGTTTATGTAAAGGAAGGTGTCCCTTCCTGCACATAAACAAACCTAAAAGGCCAGTTTGTAACTTACGTGTGTGCTGCTTCATGCAGCACACATGTAAGTTACAAAATGACATTTTAAAAAAAGGTTTGTTTATGTACAGGAAGAGACACCTTCCTGTACATGAACAAACCATGGCATTTTGCTCTTTCCATGTGTGCTGCACAAGGCAGCACACATGGAAAAAGCAAAAAAGAGGAGAAATAAAGCATTTCTCCTCTTTTCACCATATTAAGACCAGGATTTTCCTGGTCTTAAGTTCGAGCGCTGCCACCTATTACCGCCACCCTTGATAATAGGTGGCAGCGTCGAATTCAATGGGTGTTGCGGTGGAACGCCCACCGCAACACCCACTGCATGCCCCTTTCACGCTAAGTTTAGCGTGAAAGGGGCACTATTATCAGGCAGCGTTAAGCCACTTAACGTGGCTTTAAGCCACGTTAAGTGGCTTAACGCTGCCTTGATAATAGGCAGCTGACCCTATCGCCACCACAACGTCACAAAAAGTGACGACGTGGTGGCGATAGGGGCTTGATAATATGCCCCAGAGTTTTTTAACAATCAGCCTCTCAACCCTCTTGCGTCTCTGAAGCAGAAAATGGATTCATGTACTATTCTTGGCCATGACATCTTTCAAGGGTCTATGGGGACTTGTCAGACAGTTCTGCTCATTATCTTTTTATTGGGATTTCTAATCCTATAATGTTTGACATGAAAGTGTTTCTTTAACAATCAGATTTGGTAAGGGCTACACATATTTTTCATTCTGAACACGTAGACTATTTCAATGTTCCTTTTGAAAGAATAATTCCACACCTTTTAGAAAAAATGCAGGTTCTTAGGTGATGTGCAACACTTTTCGTGTCAGTAGCAGACAAGTTCCAACACATGAATCTAATGCTGTAAAATTTGCACTGGCTCCCAATTAAGGAGAGTTGTCAATTTAACAACCTTGCCTTGCACATTTACTCTGTGGGAGGGAAAATTTCAACACACGTAAATGTTCTGAATAGTCCTCACTTCCCAATAAAGTCATTTACATCCTCATATGACATCAGTTCAATGTTTGAAATATATAAACTATAAACGCTGCTTATTAGGAGTCTCTGGCACAATCAGGTGTAATCCATTATCACTTTGTCAATCTCCCGCACCTTTGCATTTAGGATATGAGACTAAGTCACACCTGGAAAACAGGAAACGATGCAAGCCTTTTCGTTTTCAGAATATTTTAACCCCTCCTCTTGTCGTGAGCTCATGCACAATCAACTTTTCATCTGAAATTGTTTTTGACAGATTCTCCATTCCAGACCTGCACTGAATGCTGCTTTATGTTTTTCTATGTTCCAAGATTAAGAAGAAGGTGCTTATGTGTTCACTATAAACATGTGTTACTTGTGTTGTTTGTGAATAAATTGAATTCCTGTGTTTCCTGTTGTCATTAAGGGCCTGATTAAGATGCCGGTCGGACCGACTTCCGCAGTCCTGTCAGAGGCGGTGGACCGCTGGAGACTCATCTGAAGCAGTCAGTCCGACCGCCAGATTACGATCCATGCATCCTGTACTCCAACCGACTGCTGAAAAACCGCCGACTCCGACAGTCTTTCTCCAACCACCAAGGTGGCGATTGGAGAAAAATAGCATCAATAGGGCAGTACCGGGATCTACGACCGCTGTCCGAATTGCGATGTGGGTTTATGATGACCGGACTGTGGCGGTCAGACCGACTGCCTCGAGTCATCGGAAATTATGGATTTAGGGTGCATACTCAGCCAAATCCGCTTCTCTCCAGCAGTCTCTGCCGTGGATCCCTCCGTCCAGGTCCCCCCTACACCTGAGCAGCTGTACCCTGATGAATACGATCCTGTGGGTGCTGAAATTCAGGTAAGTCCTTATGCAGTATGTATTCCCATGGACTGGACTCTGCACATTCTGCCATACTCCAGCAATGGGCTACATGGTGCACCAGGCATATCCCCACATGTGTCATGCATGTGCATACAATTCTCATTTTTTCCGTCATTTTGGATACATTTGCAGCCTCATATTCAGGGATATGTGCTTCACTGTGGATGCGACCGCTGCGATAGCAGCGGTTGCATCGTAATACGGCGGGGGGAAACTTCCCAGCCTCGGCGATCGGAAAGGGCCCTCGAAGATGGCAGACATATGGTCGGTCTGAACGGCATCGTAATCAGGTCCTAAGTTCATATGGTACTTATTAGATGCTGCTGTGAGGAATTATGATTCTTGCATCATAGGTATATGTATCGTCTCAACTTTTCTCAGGTTGCTACATTAGAGGAGGTGATGTTTTTTGGATTGCAAGTTTGACTTGTCTTGTTTGCTACAGGTCAAGCGAAACATAATACAATATCCTGAAACAGTTTGGTTGCTGTCTGCTAAATTCATAGTATGTTCATTATGCCATGCATCTGTTTTGCAAGTCCTTTTGGTTTAAGCATTGTTCTGCTTCTTATTGATGTTATTTGGTCTTAGTGGATATGGCATTTGAATTTGACTAGCCACCTGACCACACCTTATCTAGATGGATTGCCTCTAGTTACGAGGTAGATCTGTTCAGTCATGGACATAGTTCAGACCATTACTCTTTGATGTGTTACCCCCAGATTACTGGAGACGCACAAGGTAGATTCCCTTAGCCCAAAAATAAATCTGCAACCTTTTTAGAAAAAAGGAAAACTGCGAGGTGTTTCTTACCTCTCCATGCTCTGTTATGATGCTTTAAGCAGAGGTGTGAAGAGTCAGACATAACTTTCATCAAATCTCTTATCCAAAGGTGATATTACAGAGCCCTGCTATGGCCCCTAGCACTAGTACACACACTAAAGAATTGGTTTTTCACACTATATGACTATATATTATACACTATTCGTCTCCAAATATTGTAAATAAGAATGATTGTAAATATTATACACAACTTGACAAGTAATATGTACATAAAAGTAAAGGATAGATGTGTCCCAATCATATTTCATCACACATCTCAAGATAATTAGTCTAATACCTAAAAAGCTGATATTCAGCATAGTTGTTTTGGTCTACCTGTTTATGCCAAGTCATGCAAAGCTCACCACAAACCTTACTATGCTTAAAGGTGTGAAGATGGAAATCCATGTTTTACCATCCCTCCAGCAACGACAAGTTTTCATCCCATCTCCTACACCTGCATGTTTATACCTTTCTTGTATATGGTTCTATATGCCAAAGAGGAGTCAGGTAGCATTTGACTCCTGTTTTACTCCGCAGGGCAGTGAACAATCATTTTAATCAACTTATAGGAAGTATTTGGAAGCTTCTCTCCGTCATTCAATAGAATGTTCAGTGGTACTTCTAATTTTAACTTGTTTCCACATTTGGTGAGTTTCAGAGAATGGAAAGTTTCCTTTCTCTGGCTCCTTAACATGCGCCTTAGAATAAAAGATAATTGAGTGCATATTTTCTTAGTTTGCAATTCTCAAATGGTTCTTGCTAAAAAAAAGCAGCTTTCCACTCCTTGTGCTTTTATCACGCACTCTGATGTGAACATTGCACACACCGTGAGTTATGGTAACATACAAGAAGGCGTGTGCTGTAGATAACATTATAAAAACACATTCAAATCGCGCCATGTGTGCCTTCCAGGAAGTTGAATATAGCCGCCTTTGTACATTTGCGCCCTTGGTACTGTTGGGTTTTGCCTTATGTTAATGAATATTTTCTTTCCATTTAGTATCACTGCCCACATTCAGGTGAACTGTGTCATGTTTCCAAAATATAGTAGTACATTTATAGTCTCCTATGACCATTGATTTTTTTTCTTACATTGATCAGCCGTTAATCTTACGGACAGTGTTTTGGAACCTGAAGAGGGTCATAAAAGGTTCCTGACTCATGAGGAATAGCAAAGGGTTGTTGGTTGAAACCTGGCACTTCTTGGTGTGTCCTTATGTGTTTAGTAAGGACTAGGATGAGGGAAAAGCAAAATAGGCAATGTGATCATCTTCCCTCCATAAGAACCTCCACGTGGAAGCCCTCAGAGATAAGGGGCCAGATGTACAACCATTTTTGCATGCGCAAACGGGTTTGCGAACCCGTTTGCGCATGCAAAAACAGCATGGGGAATGTACAAACCTATTTTGCGACTCACAATTTTTTGCGACTCGCAAAATAGGGTTTCGCGACTCGCTATTAGGAAGGGGCGTTCCCTTCCTAATAGCGAGCACAACCCTATGTCAGAATGTTTTGCGTCTGCAATTGCGGGTCCAAAACACTCGCATATTACCACCCTCTTCAAGAGGGTGGTAATGCACTCGCAAAAGGGAAGAGATCCCCCGGGGACCCCTTCCCCTTTGCAAATGCAGGGGAAAATATTTGTTAAGGGCAGGCAGTGGTCCCAGGGACCACTGCCTGCCCTTAATAAATGAAACGAAAACGTTTCAAATTTTGTTTTTTAAATGCATCCCATTTTCCTTTAAGGAAAACGGGCTGCATTAAAAAAAAAAAGATTGCTTTATTTAAAAGCAGTCCCAGACATGGTGGTCTGCTGAGCCCAGCAGGCCACCATACCTGGGAGGGCCAGCCATTCCCAATGGGGTCGCAAATTGCGAGAGGCTCATTAATATTCATGAGCCTCTCAGGTTGCGACCCCAATGGGAATGGCTAACGCGCGGACACGCAGCGGCGCGCCAAAGGCAAGCCCGTCTGCGCCCGTCCGCGCCAGACCACCGCCAGCCGCCAGGACCCCTGGCCGTTCCTCTAAAATGACAGGTAACTCAACCTTGGCCAGTGCAGATATGGCAAAACTGTACTACTCAAGCCAAGAGCTTAAATTATTAAATAAACCCTTTACTGCCTCTGTACCCGAATGCCTCCTAGATACCTTTGTGTATACTGCCACTTCTAAAGTAGGCACTGAAACCATTCTTAATAAGTCAATCCCGCTCCCTGCACCTCAATCAAAGAATGTTATAGACATCACTGAGATCCCTAAACAACTAAAAGGGCTTTATTTTAATGCCCGTTCAATTCCAAAGCACGCACTGGAAATATGGAGCCTTCTTGACTTATAAAAGCCAGATATTTGTTTCATTACTGAAACTTGGCTCCTGGTGTGGCAATTGCGTTTCCTCCAGAATATCATCTAACTAGATTAAACAGAAACGCCAAAAGAGGAGGAGGTGTCGCAATATCCACCAGGGCGGGACTAGAGATCACCACATTAGATACCTTTATCACAGAAATGTCAGAAATGTGCATTTTCAGAATTGAAACACAATCTAAGGGAACCTGGAGAGGTGCCCTAGTGTACAGACCTCCATGCCAGAAAACTAATTTTATAAACCATCTACTCGAGACCATTGCCCCACATGTATTAGCTGCTGATAATTTTTCTCCTTATTGGAGATTTTAATTACCATGCGGAACTGCTATTATACCCCGATGCAAGTCAACTTATGACGAATCTGAACACATTGGGACTAGTCCAGATGGTGGCGGGACCCACTCACTTGGCTGGCCATACTCTTGACCTTTTGTTTACTAACTCAGCCAATGTCAGAGTTGAGTCCCCTATCCCTCTGGTCTGATCATAACCTGCTAAAATTCTCCATACCAATAGGCACCATAAAAAACTATCCTAGTAGCGAACCCTCCTGGAGAAGGCCCTTGCGGAAAGTCACTCCATTGACCTTTTCGGCTCATTTTAACCCCCCGTCTCTATCCTACACTAAGAATATCGATCATGCAGTAATAGCCTTTGAGGATACAATCACATTGGCCTTGAACACCGTGGCACCTCTGTCAAGGGTCAAGATTAAGCCTAGAGCATCACCCTGGTTCACAGAAGCACTGAAAGCTGAAAAACTGTCTAATAGGAATGCCGAGTGTAAATGGAGAAAAACCAAGACCAGTGAAGATCGACAAAAATATAAACATATCCATCGAGGCTACTTAGATAACATCAGATATGCCAAAAAGTTGTATCTTATTAACAGGATTAACAAAGCTGCCAATTCCAACAAGGAGCTTTATAAAATATTAAAGGAATTTACTACTCTTTTTCCCGATCAGCCCGTTAACATACCTTCGCAAGAATGGGTAGACACGCTGTCAACTTTTTTTGATGAAAAGATTATAACAATTCATAGTTCCTTCCCACACCATGACACCAAAAATCCTGATAACAACCCACACACTAACCTAAACTTTACTTTTCTTCTTTTACTGGAGTTCACTGCATTTACCTCAGATGAAGTCTCAACCGCTCTGGCTAAGAATAAATCGAGTTCTCCAGTGGACCCGGTTTCACCACGCTTTTTTTCAACTATTGCCCCTTTGCTCATTGGTAATCTCACGGACTTATTTAATATGTCATTAGCTTAAGCAGCGGTCCACGTTAGATGGAAAGCAGCACGGGTCAAGCCAATTCTAAAAAAAACTTCTGCTGATCTTAAGGTACCTAGCAACTACTGTCCAATCTCTCTGCTTCCATATTTTGGAAAGGTACTTGAGTCCTTGGTCAACAAGCAGCTTACCACCCATCTGGAGAGTCATGGAGTATTGAACCCATCACAGTCGGGGTTCAGAGCTGCTCACAGCACTGAAACCACACTGGTGGAGGTTGTAGACAACATTAGACTGGCCTTGGACAATGGGCAGTCAGCCATGCTCGCCCTGTTGGATCTGTCAGCCGCCTTTGACACCATCTCCCATAGTATTCTAGAACAGCGGCTCTGGGAGGTGGCTGTCAGGGGTGTGGCCTTGGACTGGTTCAGGAATTATCTAACTGATCGAACCACCACTGTACAAATGGGCACCCTGGACCCTTGCAGTCGGTCTGTAAGCATAGGAGTCCCTCAAAGCTCCATCTTAAGTCCCATGCTTTTCAACCTGTACGTGACACCCTTGGCCAGGGTGATCAGGTCCTACGGTTTTGATGTGGTTTCATATGCTGATGACACCCAGCTATTGACTACCCTGGGCCCCGATCCCACTAACACAAGGATCCGTTTTAAAAACTGCATGACCCATATTGACAACTGGATGCGTACCAATCACCTACAACTTAATGGAAGCAAAACAGAGGTTATTCTTTTTAGTAAGGCGGATGAATACTGGTCTAGTGACTGGTGGCCTCAGAAGCTGGGCCCGTGTCCATCTCCAAAACCTGTGGTGCGGAACCTCGGAGTGATGATTGACAATCAGCTGTCAATGAAAAGCCATATAAATTACGTAATCGGCATCTGTTATGGCATTATGCCTAATTTACGCAAAATCTTTCAATGGATCCCCATCGAATCTAGAAAACCACTTGTCCAGGGACTTATCATAAGGCGTACTGACTATGGAAATGCCCTGTTGGCCTCCATAAACGAGGAGCTCTACTCCAAGCTTCAAGTTTTGCAAAACACCGCTGCCAGATTAGTATTAGCCCCATCAGTGACTAGTCTGAGGACTCTTCATTGGCTCCCTATCAAGAAGCG
Source organism: Calotriton arnoldi (assembly GCA_963921515.1). Lineage (NCBI taxonomy): Eukaryota > Metazoa > Chordata > Amphibia > Caudata > Salamandridae > Calotriton > Calotriton arnoldi. The sequence goes on along the minus strand of CAWUFW010010228.1, from coordinate 565,371 downwards.
CAGTCGCTTCAAAGTCCTTTGTCTTATTCATAAGAACATGTATGGAAACGGGCCAAGTTATTTTGCTAAAAAACGTAGCTGGTATCAGTCAAGTAGGACGCTTAGGTCAAGTACTAAATGTCTCCTTACCCCTCGCAGAATCCGCACCGCCAAGAACGGCTTTAGATCTTTCTCCTTCCTCGCACCTGCTTTCTGGAATAAGCTTCCATCACATCTCCTCTCCATCGCTGACCATAACCTAGTCCGCAGGGAATTAAAAACCTGGTTATTTGACCATCTATAATGCCCGTATATCTGATAATCAGTCTTCACGGAGTCTACGCTAGCGCCATGAGACCTCAGGGTGATATGTGCGCTTAATAAGTCCCTCTGACTTGACTTGACTTGACTAACAGTGTGAAATACACTGTTGTACATTAGAAACAGCGCCTAGCAAATCGCGAGTCGCAAGAAACTCGCAATTTGCGGGGCGCTATTTCCACGGTCGTAGATCTGGCCCCAAGTCCCCTTCTATTCCTTCTAGATGTCTCAAGAACTTTTTTGAGCACACTCTTTCACTACTCAAATCAACAGCACTGAAGCCAATAGATTCTTCTACACCAGGAAGCTCTAGATATTCGCTCCTGTCCTGTATCAGCTGCTGATAACCAAGGCGCACTCCATGCCTGACCTATGGCAATTCCTTTCACCTAAACCTTCCTCTTTATCTCAACTTTAGTTTACAAATTGTGCCAAATGCTTCTATTCTTATTCTAGGCCTCCCTTGATGTCCATCAGTGGCTAAGCGTTGTGTTAATATTTCTTGCCTTCCCATCATAATGCACTACATTTTCCTCTGCCTTTGTCATAAAGCATTTTTTCAGGGAGGCATCTATGTATCTGCTGGGTCTTCCTACTAATTATACACCATTTTGCCTCCTCCTATCTGCCAAATCCAACTTTCTCTGTCTCTAAAAGAATTGTAAAGTAACAGCAAACGGTGGTCTTTCTTTAGGTTGGATGCCAGGTACTAGAACCTGATCGCTCCATCTCCACTTCTTCAACTCAATCACCTCTCTTGCAAAGAAAGTTCTGAAAACATGCCTAATTTCCTCCTCTATTTTGATTCCTCCCTTAAAGACACAGACAGCCACACTGTCTGTACATCCCTTGGGGTAAAAGTGCCCTGTATCAAAGACAATTATTCAATGAACTGTCTGATAATTTACTGATAATCTCGAGCACAGTGAGCCCTACACTTCATACTGAGTCGTAGGTTTCTTTTCTCCTTCTCTGTTGAAATGCTGATGGGGTATTATAAACACAACTATATAACTGAAAGGTCACGTAATTGTTCCCCAACATGCCAATGATGGAGGTAAACATTTCTTTTTCACATTTAAAGGGCTGATATATGGTTCTCAATTTCCCAGACACAACCAGCTCTCAAACTGTAAAGACTGTGACAGGGAGGAGTTGGACGCATTCATTTGGGGTTAGCCAGTAAGAAATGAAAGCACATCTGTAGAGCTGAGTGTGAACTTTGTAGGCCCCAAACCCTTCATGGGCTTAGGCAGTTGGATTCTTACACATCTGCTCATTTATATGATACATATTCTTGTTATTAGATGAACTTTGAACGGCTGTCGCATTGAAACACAAGATCATCTCTTCTGACGTAAATGGACGAGTATTTTAAATAAGATGTACATTTCCTTCTCGCAGATGACTGACATGCACTCTTTATAGCAGTATCATTCCCCTTTATTTGAAGACACAGAAAACATAGGGGCATATTCACAAGGAGCTATCGCCGAATTAACAGCACTTTATCGCAGCCAAAGTCGTGATAAATTTACCCCCCCATTCACAAGCCGGTGTTAACAGCCCACAGCACCAGTTTACCCGCAATAGCAGCCGCAAAAAACATCGCCACAGAGGACCCCCCAAATATCGCTAATGAGATGCAGAGTAGGCGTTCCCGTGCCAAAAGTCGAGACAACATCACACCTCAACATTCACAACGACCAGCCACATCTGCGATAAGAACACAAAACAGGCGATGAGGTGCGCTAGCCGCAGGTATTTAACACCTGCCTCAAGCAGGTGTAAAGAAGGACGTCTACCTGCAGTAGGCAATGGAGTCCTGCACACAGCCATACCCAAAGAACAAACGACGCCATGGAGCTACTCTACATGCAGCTCGGAGCCCCAACAGGGCCACAACACCCCCCGCCACCACCCCCTGGACCGCCACCCCCCAGTTCCCGGACCCGCTCCCCCCCCGGACCACCACAGAGGCAGCGTAGAGCAAGACAGCGGACCTACCGTAAATGCACCACCCTCACAGACCTAACGCCCGCAGAAGTCATTGCCCACTACAGGCTCAAAAGGACAACCATCCTCCGCATCCTGACCCACATTGCCCACAGGCTGACGGTACCAACAGAGCGGAGAACAAACATCCCTCCGCAAACAAAGCTGCTGGCAGTGCTGCACCTGTTGGCCTCTGAGACCTTCCAATCAACAACTGCCAGAGTCGGAGGGGTCTCACAGCCAACCCTATCAAAGTTCATCACACCCATCCTGGATGCCATCATCAGCTTCATACCCCAGTACCTTCACTTCCCCAACACTGCGCAGGAACAGCTGGAGACTAAGCAAGGCTTCTACGCCATAGCTGGATTCCCGGCCATGTTGGGGGCAATCGACTGCACACATGTCCCACTTGTGCCCCCTGCGGATACTGCACACCACTACCGCAACAGGAAGCACACGCATTCCATCAATGTGCAGGCAATAGTGGACCACCAGGGAATGTTCACCAATGTCGTCACCAACTACCCAGGCAGTGTGTATGATTCCTTCATCTTCCGACAGTCCATCATCAACCAGCGCTTCCTGGATGGCACATTTGGAACGGGACTGCTCACTGGTAAATACCAACTCAACACACCACACATCCCACAGCCACCAACGCACAAGGCACAACTGTGGGGATGCACACGTGACCTAACCACATCCGACATGTTAAACTACACGACCCCCTACCAGACACGACTACCCCACTCCATGGTCATCCTGGGCTACCCCTGCACCCAATATAGACTCCACATGGCACCACAGCCACACAACTGCTGAACGTGTGGATATGCGGAATGCGGCCATGACACATGTGAGGCACTGCTCTGCCCCATGACCCTACCCCGGTCTCCCGCAAGTCAGCGTCCCGTGGTGGTGGGCCCGTGTCGGCCGCTGTGCATCCGAGGCGACTAGCCCTGTGTGACTCGAGTCATCCCCCCTTGTAGTTCAGACATTGCATGTCTGTGTGCCTGGTGACTGTTGGTGTAGTTGCCAGCACATGCTACTCCCTGAGGGCTGGCTTACACTCACCCCCCACACAGCCAGCACAGGCGTCACTGAATTGGTGGGCCTGCCATCACATCCTGGTTAGCCAAGTATTGACTCTTTTCTCCCTGCACTGTCCCTGGTGATCATGGATATGCACTCTGCCCTTGGATGATGTCACCCCTCCGAGACCCGAACACACCCACCCAGAGGCAGTACAATGCGGCCCACATACGCACCAGGGGCATCGTTGAACGCACATTTGGCGTGTTGAAGTCACATTTCAGGTGCCTGGACGGCACTGGTGGGAAGCTCCTACACAGCCCGGACGTTGTGTGCAAGATGATCGTTGCATGTTGTGTGTTGCACAACATCTGTGTTCGCACCAGGGCCCCATGGATCCCAGTTCCAGAGGTACCGGACGATGATGGTGGTGATGGGGCAGGTGGCCCACATCCCACTGCAGCTGCAGCAGGAATGGCCCATAGGGACTCCATCATTGACACTTACTTCTCATGAGCACGTCACATTGTGACCCTCCGTGGCATTCATGGGACAGTAGTGGATGTTCAATTGCACTGCATATGTGAATAAACATGTTTGCAGGTCACAGGTTGGAATTGTACATTGTCATGTTACATGTCCCTGGGGTTTCAGGTGTGATTTGCCAGGTTGTGCGCATTTTCCGATCCAGTTGTGTCCTGTGTTCAGTTGTGGAGGTGTTGCTGTTTGTACCGGGATGTTGTCACTGTCCGGGTGCACTTCTGCTTGTGATTGTGTAAAGAGACCAATAGCAAGCTTCTATTTAACCACATAGAATATTCTAGGTGCAATAAATTAGTAACCACACTCCACAACATCCAAAAAATAAACACTTTGTATAGAAAAGATATATAATTGTGTTTATTTCAATTATTAAAAATTCTTTTTTTGTTCATTCGATTAAATTGTTTTTTTGCAAAAAGGTAATTAAATGAGCATAAAATGACAACAGCATCAATATTAAAGTACATAGTATAGGATGATGAAATGAAAAAATCTTTTTATATTATCTCATTAAACGTTCCATGATCATAATCCAAAATCCTTGACAAATTAAATAGAACAGGCAATGGGTGAAGACTTGATGAGGGCAAGCGGTAGATAAAAACTAAGCGCGTTTCGGCACTACTGCCTTCATAAGGGAACCGTCTATTGCAAGACAATCAGATTGATGAAAACTTGAATGGCGATAAGCTGTCGTTAACAATTGCCCAAAAAGATGCCAAAAAATGTGTTAAAGGGGAACCTGTCGCTCCTACAGGTAGCTATATTAGTTGGTATGGACATATAACAAACTCCATGATGAATGCAAGTCAATTAAGTACTTTGGAATTAAAGGAGAAAGTAACTCTCGTTCCTGTAGGTAGATCTATGTGCTGCTCATAGGCTTGGAACATAATCAATGTAGCACATTGTGTGATTCAATGCTTTCTGGAGTTCAGACAGGAAGTGTGAGTCCTCCCACAGAGGAATCTATGTACTAGTTTTGTACTTGAGTGTAAACACAATAAAAACTGGTCATTGCGCCACTATCTGAAGCTTCATGTCTCCGTTTGATTCCGGTAAACCCTCCTTGATGTCAGCGATTCGCTCTGCTTCTTTTAGGCAACATGATCATACCATGCACTTCTGCTTGTGTGCGTATGCTGCACGGTGGGTGTGTCGCTCCTGCGGCTCTTATTTTTCTGCCACTGGTCTCTTTCAAGTGGTGTGCATCTGGGATCTGTTCTTCCACGGTGCGTGGATGTTGTGGTGTGCATGTTGTCCTCTGCAGTTGGCCAGGATGCATCCGTGGCACTCCGCTGTTGATGTATTTTGTTCTGTGGCATTTTCCGTATACTGTTCTTGTGCTTTTTCCCGCATTGCGCATGCGTATTGCTGCCCTCGCGCTGGTTGTCACTGTTTTCTTATCGCGCTTTGGCCCATCGCGTGTTTTTTGGTGTTGTGGTTTGTGTTTTTATCTCCGTCGTGGTGGTTGTATCGTGGACTTTGTCCGCGGTTTCGGCAGGCTATCGCATGGTACCGCCTTGTTGTGAATTCCACGTTGACACGGGGTTGTTTTCCCGTGATAGGCTGCGTTATTGGAAGTTGCGTTACGCTACTCTTGCGGTAGTTATCACAAGTTCTTGTGAATATACCCCATAGTGTGCCACTTAGTTTGCTTGCTACGTAGAGCAGGCAGATGTGGAGAAACATGAAGACTTCACTAGGGGACAACTGTGTGTGAATGGTTGGAGGAGCTGAAGCATAGTAACTCAACCACAACCTTCAGATGCAACAGCCTGGCTTCATATATCACAATTGAATACACAACAACCAATATAACACGTTGGGTCCTCTAAAGCCTTTATAACACCTAAGAATAGCGTTTGTCGCAGGCAATTCTTGTACTCTCATTTTCTGCCTGTGCGGGATTCTGTAGAGAACCCTTTGGGATAATGCCCAAAAAAGAGAAGTGAGATGAATATTATCAATGGAGTTGCACCTTTTAAACTGCCCAAAATTATGTGTGCTTATTTCCCTTTGTTCTACTAAACATAGCATTGTTATTGTTTGGTAACAGTGAAACTAGAAAAAAACAAAGTAAAGAAATATCAAAGTTTGTTTACAAATTTTCTGGTTTTCATACTGTTCAGGTAGGGTTGGCAATGGTTCACACTTCTCCACAACCCTTTGCTGATGGCTAAAAAGCAGATATGATGCAAATTGTAACGTAGTTATGTTCTAGTATTTCCAAACACTGCAAGTAATGAGTGTTAATATTCATCTATGAGGATATACATTGCCACTTTTTATACTACCTTTATTCCTTGTGTCAGTGACTCAACTTTTGGTAAATTATGGTACTGAGTTTCAGGTAAGTGAAATGATTTGCCAGGGATCACAGAAATGAGAGTGCCAGGATTCATTGCATGTTGTTTCACTCAAGTCAATTTCATAACCACTAACTAGAGACAGATTTGCCAGGATTTGACCCAAGTGTTACAGATTGGCAAATCAAGGTACCTCACCACTTATGACAACATACACAGCCTCTGAAGTTCTACACTAACTAGTTTATGATGCAGGGGGCGTGGCATGCCTATCAAAGATGGTGGACGCATGAGGGACGAGCTCCGCACTGGCCCGCCACTTATCCGACGAATATTAGGGCACAGAGCAGTCTGGATAGCCTGCAATGGCGGGGCTGGCCTTCGGGAGCCGGGGCGGCTGAGACTGCTGCGACGGAGGAGGCCGCGGTCGCTGCCGGCGTGGAGAGGGTGGTCCTGGTAGCCAGCTGGGTCTCGGGCCTCGGTCTTGAGTGCTGAGCGAGGCGGTGGCTCCTGGGGGTGGCCTGCCGGGGACCGCGCTGAGCTGTTGGCGGTTGGAGCTGGAGCCGCTGGCTGAGCCATGCCACAGCACAGAAGCTGAGCAGTGCGAGAGGTCCTCCGAGTGGTGCGGAGACCGGTGGGCCCCGAAACGGGACATCGCACGGCCTGGAGGGGCACCGAGGAAGACGCGGGGTGAGGACCAGGCCCCTGATGAGGTAACCGCAGAGCAGGGAGTGCGACCGCTGGGGTTGAGACGTGCTGACCAGGCCCCTGCCTGCTACGGAGAGAAACGCCAAGGCCCGGACGGATTGCGTGCAAGTGGGGCCCCTAAGCGAGAGACTGTTATATGTGTGACACCCCCCATACATCGAGACATTACCCATATACTGAATGGAGGGGTGCACAGGAAGGGCTTAGACGGCACGAGGATCCCGGGGCTCCTGGGGTTGGGGTACTGGGGTGGAAAGAACCAACTGGGCCCCCACTGGGTGAATCCCCTGAGAGTGCGGGGAGCGAGGGGCAGGGCTGTGGGGAGGAGCCAGGCCCAGTGGCACAGACAGGGGTGCCCAGTGACAGCTTGGCCGGCCCCGAGGCAAACCAAGGGAACACACCGAACCTACGGCTGTGTGCCTAGCACTCAAAGAGGTATGAGAAGCTGGCTATTGGTAAGGTGCCATAAGGGGTGATGTGAGCAACCTGAGCCTGAGCTCACCTACTGTATATGGGGGGAGGCACTCCTGTTTGGCTGCAGAAGGCTGAGCCCCCCCCCACGACGAGCACTGGTGGTACTGGGGCAGCCGAACTGGACACACAGGCGCAGTATACATTACCAGCAGACCCGGTGGCAGACAGTGTGGGCCTGGGGGGTTGCAGGAGCGGACCCCAGGACCTGGTTGGGGTGCGCACGTGGAGCCCTATCACGCGATCCGGGGCACGCTGAGCACCTGCTGCAGCAGCAGAGAAGGGCAAAACGCGGGTGAAACATACCGAGAACATCCCAGAGCATGAGGAGGACCCGCAGGAACAGGCTCGGGCAGCCGTGAGCCCCATCAAAGCACGAATCCCATCCAGCAGCAATTGTCTAAGATACTGGGGCTTATTTCAGACACGAAAGCTACACTTCACCAGAACATTAGTACGGTGTCGGTGGGCCTCGGGCTCCTCTGAGCAGAGCATCAAAAGTTGAACCAAAGGGTGAATGTGGTGGAGTCGGAAATCGGGGAACGCTCCCCGGCGCAAAAGGCCCTAACGCTGCAGGTGGCGGAGCTCAGCAACAGGGTCCGTATCCTGGAGCGTCGAGTGGAAGATGGAGAGGGTCGTAGTCGCCGGAATAACATACGAATCCTGGGCCTGCCGGAAGGTGTCGAGGACGGTAACATGGTGGCATACGTGCAGCCGTGGCTCAGCGACGTGGTTGCTCCGGGGGCCTTAATGCAGTTCTACACACTGGAAAGAGCGCACTGGGTGCCGACTCGCCCTCCAATGCCAGACCGTCCCCCGAGGACGGTGGTGGCCTGATTACTGCATTATAGAGACAGAGACAACTTATTGCAGAGGGTTCGTACAAATGGCCCCTTTGAGGTAAATAATGCCAAAGTCTCGATGTTCCCGGATTTCCAACGAAAACGCGCCTCATTCCTGGAGGTGAAGAGAGCACTCAGGGAGGAGGGCCTACAGTACTCCCTTATGTTCCTGGCCCGGCTCCAAATCACATTATATGGAAATACCCATATCTGTGCTGACCCCAAGGAGGCCTGGGACTGGCTAGAGGCACATCGTACAGAGAACCCTACATTGTCACCAAAGATTTCTCAGGCAACTGGAGGCCTTGGACCCAGGACGCGATTGTAGCGCAGATCGGACCACTTAAGGGCAAAGAAACCGAGTTCCTCGCAGATGGAGCGGGAAAGAGCGGCAGCGCTGCAAGCGGTGGCTGAGATCGCCCGGACGGGTGGTTCCCCATCTGAAGTGGGATCATGTTCTGTGAAAGAGTCTGGGGGCACAGACTCGGACACCTCAGACAGGAATAGCATGGAACTCCCGGTGGTAACCCCGAAAACCGCAGATGAAATCATATAAGCAGTGGCCTCGCATTGACTGGGGATTTGCCGGGACCCTGAGGGGGCCGGCCCTGACCTGAAGTACTGAAAGATAAGCTCTGGCTGGATAAATGCTTGGGCCGGTGCTTGGGGCATCTCTGGGCGTTACAATGGTCTACAGAGTTCACACCACAGTGGGCTGCTCTGTGATGCCACGATCCCCTGAAGGCTCACACTGTGACTGGTTTGGGCCTTTACTGTTTTGCACCAAGTTACAACTGGAGTTTGGGCAGATGGCCATTGCCAGTATGCTCTGGGTCTGGGGAGTTGTTGAAAGTGGGGACTTTTTATGTTTGATCTGTTTTGTTCCTCATGCATGCGGGGATATCCCACCTTTGGGCACACAAGGTTGGGGGAGCCAGGAAACAGACGAGATGCCAGTTGCACAACAGGACTTGAAGTTTCTTACTTGGAATATTAGGGAGATGGGGGTCAATGGCCAAGCGCCACAACATATATACTTACTTGAGACGTCGGGTGTACAGATAGCGTTCCTGCAGGAGACACATCTCACTCAGGGCGAAGTTGGAAACTTGCGCAGGAGATGGAGAAGCATATCTACGCTAGCATATTTTCAGCTTATGCCCGGGGGATGTTGATATGGATCCATCCAGGGGTCCTGTTCGAAGTAGCACGTACATTAATAGATCCTGAGGGTAGGTATTTCCTACTTGTGGGGCGATTGTCTGGCCAGGAGATCACGTTGGGCTGTTGTTATGCCCCCAACCAAGATCAAACAGTCTACCTGACCTCTCTCTCAGCGCGAATTGCGGACATACAAGCAGGACAGATGGTGCTATGGGGGGATCTTAATTGTGTGACCGCCGTGCAGCTGGATCGCTCACATCCTCCCCTTTCAGGGTCACAGGTTTATAGGGCGGCGGCAGGGTTACAGGGGTGGATGACACACTGGGACCTACAGGACATATGGAGACGCCAACATAGTGGAGACAGAGAGTACTCCTTTTATTCACACATACATCATTTCCATACAAGACTGGACGCATTCTGGTGCTCCCCAATTGTTAGTAGTTCTATTAAATACACTGAATACCTGGGTAGGACGTTCTCGGACCATAGCCCTCTGTTGATGTCGTATCAGCCCTATGGGCATAGACCCCCTGTCCCCACATGGAGGCTTAATCCTATATCATTGGAGGATGCACTGTTTGCGGAATCCCTGCGCTCTGTAGTGGACACATATTTTACTGAGAACGCAAACACAGTGTCTTCCGCATTGATGGAGTGGGAGGCATTCAAGGTGGTGGTGAGGGGGCAATGCATGGGGCAGACAACCGGAATACAGAGGGAGTTGCACGGGAGCTACTGGCCTTAGAGGCGGATCTGCGCATTCTGGATAATATGCAGGGGCAGAGGACGAAGGCTCATACGCGGTTGTTAGCCACTCGGAAACAATATGAGGAGGCCCTGGAGCGACTCCAATCCCACGACTATAGGGCATATATGGAGAGAGGGCAAAGTGAGGAAGGGAATGCTGGGCGACTGCTGGCATGGTTCATGAGGCCGGAGTCCAGGGGTTCTCCAATAACTCGTATTAAGACTGACACAGGAGTGACGGAGTTTGACCTGGGTGAGATTAATGGTCACTTCCTGAGGTATTCCAAATGACTATACACTGCCCCACAGGGTGCCCCAGAGGCGGAGCTCTGTGCTTTTTTAGCCCCGCTAGATGTTCATACAGCCGATGACAAAACAAGGGAGGTGCTGGGTGGTCCTGTTACGTTACAGGAAGTCAGGGGCCCAATTGCCTTGATGGCTTGAGGAAAAACACCGGGGCCAGACGGCCTCCCTGACGAGTTCTACGCAAAATATGGGGCAGGATTGGCCCCCCCACCTGGTGACTATGTACAATGAGGCTCTGCGACTAGGACATTTGCCAGCCTCTACGCAAGCAGCATTAGTGATCCTACTTCCCAAGACCACTGGCCCTGACGCTGGGGTAAAAGACTTTAGGCCCTTGTACATGCTCAACATCAATTTTAAGCTACTAAGTAAAATCTTAGCGCTCAGACTACTGCCACATATGAACCGCTTCGTCCACCCTTATCAGAATGGGTTTATCCCCTCCCGCAATACCTCGTACAACCTGCGCAGATTATATTCGGTGCTTTACCACCCAGACGCTAGATCCCTTACACAGGCTGCCTTTCTCTCAGTCGACTTGGAAAAGGCGTTTGATGCTGTGTGTTGGGACTATTTGCTTGAGGTTATGCAGAGAATGGGGCTGGGGAGGGACTGGTTGAACTGGGTAAAGCTGTTATACACCCTCCTCACGGTGCGACTCAAGACGGGAAGGACCATATCCTCACAGTATACGATAACACACGGCACTCATCAGGGATGCCCCCTGTCCCCACTTTTGTTTGCGCTGGCGATAGAGCCGCTGGCTGCGCTTTTTCGCCAGGGTGGAGAGGGTTTAGGGCTGGCGCTGATTGGCAGAACATACATGATTTCTTTGTACGCAGATGACCTGCTGATCTACCTATGGAATGCTGTGAGAGGGGTGGAAACTGCCTTTGGGCTGCTGGAGGGCTTTGGGTCCCTATCGGGCCTTTGGGTCAATCGGCGTAAAACATATCTGTTCCCGGCAGCCGGACCCTCCCCTAGGCCATGGGAACTCCCTGCTGAATACAACTGGACTCCTTATGCCTTCAAGTACTTAGGTATCTGGATCTTTCACTCGCTGGATGACATGCGGGATGGCAATCTGGGCAGGGCCCTTTGTTTGCTTCGTGCTAGTGTCACCTTCTGAGGCTCCCATCGGCTTCCCCTGATGGCCAGAGTTTCTCTGACCAAAATGGTCATGTTGCCCCGCCGCCTGTACTTTTTCACTAATCTGCCGGTGCTGATGCCTGCGAGTTGGTTTCGACCACTGGATGCATCAGTACGAGACCTGGTTTGGGTAGATGGGAGACGCACAGTGTCTCTACAGACCTTGAGAAGCCCTCTGGTGGAGGCGGGTCTGGGGGTGCAGACTTTGAATTCTAACAACTGGCGGCGCAATTACAGTGGGTGGCTCAATGGCTAGAGGGTGTAAACCAAGAGGGGACTTACCTGATGGAGCTGGGACAACATCCACGCGTATTGCTGGCAATGTTGTTAAACCAATCCACGAGGGTCCCGTACACCTCGATGTTACAGTCTACAGCTTTACAGGGCTGGAAACGGTGAGACTCCCGGAGGTCCCGAGATACTCCCCGGCGTTACCGTTGGTGGGGTTGCCATAAGGAGAGCCGCAGTCGATTTTGGGGAAAGAGCAATTGGACCGCGGTTGGGAATGACACGACAGGATTGTTTCCAAGATAAATACTTACTTCCCTTTGCGGAGCTGGTGGCCGGGTGTGGACTCTCACAAGGGCAGTTTCTTACATATGAGGTGCTGGTGCGAACCTTTGAGCGACTATGGGGGGCAAAGAGAGAGGATCCGGCCTCACATGTGGTCCTCCACTCCCTACTCACATTGGGCACAGCAGGGCACCAGGTAAAATGGTTCTACGCATCCCTCCTTGAGGCGTCCTTGACCCCGTTGGGGGGACTAAGGGGTAGGTGGGAGAAAATCCTGGATAGAGAACTCACTGATGCAGAATGGGACAAAATACTAGTATCTCCCAAGAAAATCTCCTGCAATACCCGATTAAAATACATACAATTCAATTATGTACACATGACGTATATGACCCCCCAGAGTCTCCTGGCTGCCTTAGGGGGAGAACCGAGAGAATGCCCAAGGTGTAGCCACTTGGACGCAGACTTCCTGCACATGAGTGGAGAGGTGTGGTGCAGCGGCCAGGGCAGCTGACTTCGGAGCGCAGGTTCACGGTTCGATCCCCGGCTCCGGCGGCAGCTCAGCTCAGCACCATGTGACTCTGGGCAATAGCTCACTTAATTTCCACGATGGCCCCCAGCGCCTTGAGACCCGTAAGGGTGAGTAGCTGTGCTATATAAAAAAACGGACTTACATGACTTGGAGCTGTGTGACGCTGCGTGGTTTCTGGTTGGCGGTTCTGGCTAAGATTGGCACTGCGCAAGGCTGGACACTGGACCACTCCGCGGAGGTCTGTCTACTCGGCCTGTTTCCCAGGCCACCCAAACGCAAGGCGGGGAACAGATTCATCGACCTGGCCCTGGTGTTGGCCAGGCGACGCATTGCGATAACATGGAAGCTAGCCTTTAGGACCACAGATTGGTGTCTGGGCGCAGGAGGTGTCTAGGTGTGCTGCTGCAGAGGGTAGAACGCTGCATAGGGAGGAAGCGAGGGGCTTACGTCAGCGACCAACCGCTGAACTCTGGAAGGACACGCTGTTTGCCTGGGATTACCCGAGCCAACCTAACAGCGCGAATGAAGATAGTGGGGCCTCCACGGACTAAGGTGGAGAGTACGCTGGGGTCGGGGCGGGGAAGCCTAAGATAGTCAGCGCGCTAGGTGTGTTTCCCTCACTGCCCGTCGGCCTCCTCTCTCTTTCTTTTTTCAGCCAATCCCTCCCCCCCCTTCACACTGTTGTGATAACAGAATGGAATATAAGGCACTACTTGAGGCAGACATAGATTGGGCTGCCCTGCCCTGAAACTAGCATGTCAGAACACACGCCCCCGCCCACCTAATGTCACAATACTAAGTTCCCCGTATGTGCTGTTTGAGGTTGTTCTTACTTGTTTACTTCTCATTTACTTAGTCGTATATATGACATGCTTGATACCCGACACCGAGGGAGAGCACTATAACCCCTCCTATCAGAAAGCAAGGCTCCAGGGGGAAAATTAGTCACTTCATGCATGATGGATACAGGGTACGAGAAATGAATACGCCATAATAGATCGAAGTCTCCGAGGGTTAGGCGGGTAGGCACGGATTCTGGGGATTACTGAACATGTATAATGTTTGCCGCCTACGACTCTTGTAATGGTATCACACGATTGCTTTACACTGCACCTTGAGTGGTTAAACGTGAAGAAACGGAAAAAGTACTGTTATTTATTTGCTGTTTTCTTTAAAGCTGATGGTGCAATGTTAGATACGATAATAAAATGCCAATACAAATATTTTTTTTTTTTTAAAAAGAAGTTTATGATGCATGATCCTGACAAGCAGGTGACTGTAGGATTGCGGTTAAAGGTCGGGCAGTAGACTGCAACATTCCTGTTAGTGGGGTGTGCCACAGACAGCTCATGTACTTCAGGGTAATTTTATTAATACTTTGCATTGGTGCAAAGTCATCAAAAGTGATGCAAACTGGCACAAAATGTTGGTTTGTGATTTACATTCCAGCACAAAATGTTTTACGCACTGGAATTTTGTCTAAAATAATGCAAAATATCGCTTTGCGCTACTTTGTTTCAAGGGAATGTCCCATACATGGGACATGTGTGTTCCCACACTTTTTGGCCCAAAGCCCTATCCACTAACAATGATAGACAGGGCTTTGCACCAAGGAATGACGCCTCCTTGATGCAGTAGCAAAGAAAGAGAATTGAGAATTTTTTTCTGCAAACTTTTCAAATGTGCCTCACTGTACAGCACACATGTGGAAAAAGTTTTAAAGTATATTTGAGCATTGTATTTTGTACTGGAATGGTAACCTTCCAGTATAAACCCTATGTTAGACAACACACACACATTTGCACTATGCTGTAAGCAGCCTAAATGTGCACCAGGAAGAGAGCAGCAAAGCCATATCTTAGTATAAAAGGCGCTGTCCTGCTATTTTGCTCTCATGCAATAGAGCTCACCAACTTTGGAGGCTGTGCTGCTTTGAATTATTAATAAATGTGCACCTTCACATCTCTTCCACTGTGTGCACGTTGCAGCTCTCACCCACAAGTACCCACCATTGACCTTCCTGTTTGCTGGGGCCAACTTGCCGCCTAGCACCACGCCCACAATGTTGCACAAAGGATTGTGGGTGATGTCTAGCACAGGTTTTGTACTGGAAGGGTGTCCTTCCAGTACAAAATACTATGCTTAGTCTATGTTTTAACATCCCACACATTCATGTGTGCTGCACCGTGCAGCTCACACGCAATGTGTGAAATGTCAGGACAAATAAAAATATTTCTTCTGTTTTACCGGCCCCCCTTAAAGAGGTGTTATTTTTTATGCAAATTTAGGTCTGACAATCTTTGTAGCTCTGGCTTTGCAGCACAAACTGGGTGATAGCATCAGAACGCCCAAGTACCACCCATAGGACACCCCTTTGAAGCAATGGAGCGCAAAGCAGCACATAGCGCAAATTGCTCTGCAAAAAGGGCAACTTTACAACAAAAACAAAGTTGCACTGGAAAGGTGTGTCTAGGGAACAAATAAGCAAGTCTGGTGGGCTTGGGAGGTTAGAAACATGGCACCCTTCAGTTCACCCGCGTATTAGCGCTGCCACTGGTCCACAGCTGGGAGACGCTAAAATTTCTCATCTTCTTCCCAGTTAGGAACATGCTCTTTTAGAAGTACAGTGACAAGGCAACTGGAAAAAACAAGGGGACTTCAAGACAGACTCAGTCCTCTTCATCCTTCAGTCCCATCTTGGGCCTCTTGTTTTGTGCACCTACTACCTTAAGGTTCACCTCAGGAACAACCGAAGAAAGCTGAAATATTTCAGTGATTGTTAGGTGCCTTCTGGAGAGTCGATATGGCCTAGCAATTGAGGTCATCTTTGCTCAAGGTGGGTTGCGATCTGTTATAGAAACAGTGCTTAATTTGAGCCGGTGGTTTCCACTGCTCGGCACCAGCACTTAATTGTCAACACCGCGCTTGTGACAGTCCGCCACAAGGTGGTATTGTCTCGCTAATTTAGAGATGACCACAACAACAGTTAATTATTAATTCAATATACTTTAAAAATTACTATTACCTTCCACCCAATCCATTCTTATAGCTTTGGGGACCTGGAATATTCTGAATTGTCACACCTGCAAGAGTGTGGTGGTTACTAGTTGTATTGTTAATATCATTAGCAGCGTGACAGGGGCAATGTGTGGTGCAAGCTGAAGTGGCCTTCTGATAAGAGCCCTGGCACATTGGGGCCTGTTAGCAATAACCGGCGATAATTATCGCTAAGCGCACTTAGCGCTAGGATAATTATCGCCGGCTATCGCCGGTTTCTATCGCGGAGATAGCGTGCTATCAGCAACGCTTATCTCCAATGCGATAGAAACCCCTGCTGTCGCTGGAAAACAGTGCGATTATCGCTGGTAATCCAGCGATAATCGCACTGTGACCGGCGATAGCTTGCTGATAGGGCAAGGGGGATTTAGCCATGTAATCCACCTCCCATTGGATTACATGGCTAAGTCAGGTTTGGACCAGGTGTAAAAAAACAAGCGCTAATAGTGTTTAGCGCTGGTTTCTTTATCGCCTTGCTGGCCTCCCTAATAGGCGATAGCGATGTTAGCGACTATTTCCAGTCGCTGCCAGGTTGGGAACGCCTACTTTGCATGTCATTAGCGATAAATATCGCTGGCATGCAAAGTGGCACCCAACCCGGTCGCTATCGCCTAAAAGCTGTCGCTAACAGCTGTTAGCGACAGCTTGCTAATAGGGCGGAAAAAAAATCGCCGCTTTTGCGGCAAAAAGTGCCGCTAAAGCGGCGATAAGGCCCTTAGTAATATGCCGTTTAGGGGCATATTAGCAACGAGGCGATAAACAATTATCGCCGCTTTGCGTCCGTTTTCGGACGAAAGCGGCGATCATTTTATCGCCTAATCAGCAAGGTCACGCTATCGCGTGAATCCTTGCATTATCGCCCTTTCCCCCAACGCCCATCTTTGCATCTCTAATGAGATGCAAAGTGGGCGTACCCCGGATGGACTACGTTACAAATATCGCTGATTTTCACATCGCGATATGTACAAGCAGCCCACATGATTTTAGCAGAGGTTAGATTTCGGCGAAAACGGCCGTTTTCGCCAAAATCTAACGTCTGCTAAAATCCTGACTTAGCCATCCCTAACATAGGGGGTGGATTCTGCTGATACGACCACAGGGTCGTATCAGCAAGGTTATCGCCGCTTTGCAGGGAACATCGCTGGAAAACCAGCGATGTTCCCTGCAAAACGGCGATAACCTCGCTATCTCTGGAATTTTTATCGCCCTGGAGAAGCGCGTTGTTAATAACGCGCTACCAGGGCGATGAATTCCAGAGATAGCCGGCGATAGGGAATCTGTCGCTAAGCACGGCCAGCGATAATTATCGCTGGCCGTTGATAATATGCCCCTTAGTTTTTTACAAATTAAGCACTGGTAATATATGGTAAAAAATGTGATGGCTATAGAGCCAAAGTATTCCTAAGAGTTTAGAAACTTTACCACAAGCAATTGACCCACATTTTCCCCCCTTTTTTCTTCCACAAATTGATAATTAATAGAGGTTCTTGGCAGTGGTGGCTTCTCTAATTTGGAAGTAGAGGGGCAACGCAAACGTGCAGAGGGAAGATGGGGAAGTCATAAATTAACTCACCCTCGGCTGCCGCCACGGTGCGCCTCTCCTGACGCTGGTGCACTGCACAGGCTCCCAGGGGCCAATCACAGTGCCATCCTTGTGCTGGTACCAGCATGAGAGCAGCACCGTGATTGGCCTGAGTGGGCTGACTTGACACTCACTGAGGCACAGGAAGCCTGTGCCATTTTTCCACCCAGGTGTGCAACATAACTGGGCTGGAGAAATGTAATTGCTTATGTAGGTATGGCCGTCCTAAGGTAGCCGGCCAATCCGGCATGCGCTTTTACAGTGCCCCCACCACTCCTCCTCTCGCTCCCGATGCTGGTGCACTGCACAGGCTCCCAGGGGCCACTCACAGTGGCATGAGTGCCATTTCTCCACCCGGGTGTGCAACATAGCTGGGCTGGAGAAATGTAAGTGCGCATGTAGGTTTGGCCGTCCTAAGGCAGCCGGCCAATCCGACATGCGCACTTACTGTGCCCCCACCACTCCTCCTCTCTCCTGCTGATGCAGTGATGCTCCCAGGATGTCCCGGCCTAAGACTTGGCTGGCAATGACAAGGTAAGAAAAAATTAAATGGGTAATAAAATGGTTTTGTTATTATTTTATTTTTCACTTTTGCCTCTGCTGCCTCTCAGCAGTGGGGTGACGCTTCTGCCATAACGGAGGAGCCGCCCCTGGTTCTTGGAAGCGCGTTAGAAAGGTTTGAATGTAAAAAATGCGCGAACAACGTACCTTCTGTTTGATATGCTTAGGGGAATTGGCAAAAAGAGTAATCTATCATTCCTTTCTGAACTTGTGATCTCCTCCTTAACCTCAACGTGATTTTTTGATTCCAAAATACATCTAAAATCGACATTTCCTTATGGCAACACCAGTGATGCTTCAATATCTTTACCAAGCTCCTGCATATCCTGAAATTGTCTGCCTGAGCGCCAGGACTGTAGGGCGAGTGTAGTGAAAACACTAAAGATATCCACTTGAGAAATTGACTCTTTCCTTATTCTACACTCTCAGAGCAAAATATCTCTTCTTAACACCCCTGAAGCTTAAGTACGAGTAATTAAATTGTATTGTAGACTTTTAATCAGTTAACTACAATTTCAGCAAGTGAAAAGCAGAAAAATATATATAATGAAAACTGCCAAGTGCTTTTGCAGTCAACTTCTGTGCTTTAGTTACAAGTGCGAGTTTGAAGGCATTTCAGTATTGTGACTTTGCTTGCACAAGCGACCAAGCTCTCTGTAACTTGGAATCTCTTTGTTCAACTTTCTCTTTTATTCTCTCTGTTCCATACATTGCATTCCACTTCTCTAACATCCATTGAAAATGGTAAAGTGAAACAGGACCCAAGAAAAGAGCCCAGGGTGGGGTGACCAGGATTTTGGATGGTCTATATACAGTGTCCCCTGGTGGAGGTAGAATAAAGCTCCGCCTGCATGTGGTGTGGACGGCGGCATGCCACTACTACTGTCAGGCTAGAGGGGGAACAAAAACAAGTCCCCCTACCTTCATCTCCTCCCGCAATCTCTCTCATTGCATCCATCCATGTCCTCTCTCCCCGTCTTGCCTCTCTTTCTTCTCTCTCGCTCTGATCGCTTTCTTTCTACCTTTCCCCTCTCTCCCTCTCATTCTTGAAGCCACCCTTTGCCTGCCGCAGTTAATCTCTGGAAGCGAGAAGAAGTGACAGGGGCGCCAGGGACGGCCCTCTCAAAACCGGCCTCCATGGGCTCCAGTCCTCTGGGGAAATGCCCGAAAATAGGGCCTGTCCTGCCCTGTCTAGTACTATTTTGCCTAAGAAGAAGCATACACTCTACTTGATGGCATATTAACACAGAGGCTTGGCAACAGACTGCTTCCACACGCATGTGCACAGTGCTGTGCTTTTAGTCATCCAGCCTGCCTTCACATGACACAATTGGGGGCATATCTACAAGGCCCGGCGTTAAAATTATCGCCGCTTTAGCGTCCGTTTTCGGGCGAAAAGCGGCGATAATTTTATCGCCCTATCAGCATGGACACGCTAACGCGTGAATCCATGCCTTAGCGCCCATTTTCTTTGCGCCTCGCCTCGCATCGCTAATGAGATGCGAGGTAGGCGTTCCCGACTGAAATGCAGCGAAAATGATCGCTAACACAGCTTCTCCGTCTCAACAAGGGAATCGATAACCCGCCTAGCGACATGAAAGTAGCGCTAACCGGGTTTATCGCCAGTTCCTAACACCTGCTAAATTCCAGACTTACCCATATGTATCATGGGAGGTGGATTGTAAAGCTAAGTCCACATCTCCCTATCAACAATGATTTCCCTATCGCTGTTCTTTATCGCTGGAAATCAAGCGATATTCCCGTTTATCGCCGGGATTCCTATCGCCTCGGCGATGCGCGTTGTTAATAGCGCGCTAACCGGGCGATAGAATCCGGCGATAGACGGCGATAGCAATGTTCACGCTAAACGCGGCCAGCGATAATTATCGCTGCCGCTTGTAGATATGCCCCTAGGAGAGGTATTTCAAACGAGATAAAAGAAGTGCTGGACAGACTGATTATTTCAAGAAATACATATAGCTTTCAAATGAATACGCACTTCGAAGAAAGCTCTACGTTGCTGAGCTGCAGCCATTTTAATGATTGCACTTGATGACACAACTATATACTTTTACGCATATTGAATTTGCTTCTCTGAAAGAAGTCATGCAGTAGAGATGCTCTGCAAAGTCAACGTGAGAAATATTATTCTTTGTTCTCTGGTGCGCTCCGAAGCGTTTTGTTTTGCTGCAAATGGTTCCTTTGTACCCAGCAGATATTCAATCATCGTGACTCAGCCACTGACCTATACTGAGAAGTCTCTTATCTCGTACGACCTATTAAAACCACCCCATAGTGTTTCGTGAGTGACAAGGATGGCTAGCTTTTAAGCCTCGCGCGCTTCAACGACTTGGGAGCGTGGCCTTCAAAGAGAACGCGAGCGCGCGACGTCCGCGCGTCACGACAATACCCATGCGTCCAATAATGGGGACACGGGCTGAATGTATCGTCTCCTCCGCCTATGACCCATGTGTTGTGGTTTTCCTTTCAACTATTCTTTCAGTATTATCCCGGTGGCCTATCAAAAATTCGAGCACATCATACTATTTTTCTCGTCGTACAGGGCTTATTGTCTTGCCTGTGAGTTCGTTACTCAACGGTTTAACAAGAATTTGACTCCGCTTTTACACACGCTATTGGAATGTAACTAAAAGCAAAGGGGAAAGCATTGGCAAAAAGTAAACTCAAGGCCAAATCCAACAAAGCCTTTATTTATTGCGGAAGTTCTGTATATTGCATTTTTTTCTGGCTGGTGATTCATGAAGCTTAT
Source organism: Calotriton arnoldi (assembly GCA_963921515.1). NCBI lineage: Eukaryota > Metazoa > Chordata > Amphibia > Caudata > Salamandridae > Calotriton > Calotriton arnoldi. The sequence goes on along the minus strand of CAWUFW010010228.1, from coordinate 544,784 downwards.
TGTCCATCAAAAGATGAACTCGGGAAATTTGCATAATTTATGCACTGCGACCCAAGCAAAGTTAATCCATAACATTCAATTGATGCAATACTAATTGGCAAGGCCTCCAAAAAAATCAATACGTGTTCCAGGCGTCAGGTAGCTCAGGACTCATTGTCTTGCTGAAGAATGGCAATAAAAAAGTATGAGAAACTTCCAGAAACACTCACAAAAGAGTCAAGGTTATTCATAAACAGACTTGTTAAGCTGTTAGTTGGCGGCAGGTAATTGATCTCTTGGGGGGACGAGACTGGTATGAACCAGTTTGTCTCTGTGCATTTTATTAAAAGTAATGATGCTGCATATACATTCATGAATGCAGTTCTGCAAAGCACTGGGTTCCTACCTTTCCAGGGGAACCCCTCGCTGTACCCACCCATGTTCCATGGTGCAGATTTGGGGGGTGATGAGACTGCTAAAAGCCAGGGCTTATGTGCAGGTGGTTGTTTAAAAGTTGAGAAACTCCCTAGGGTATGTCCAGTGCCATATACTTGAGCCAACCTTGTATGTTTTGTCTCTAAAAAGGAGATCAACAGAGAACAGCAGAAGAAGAGACATTTCAATGAGAGAAGGACTGCATCTAGAGCATATTCACCTGGATGTAGGTATATGCACTTTCTTCTGACATCTATACTGTTAGACCTGGCATCCTTGGCATGGTATCCCCTGTCTTTTTGCCTCTACCTCTGGTATTTTTGACTGTGTGCTGGACTTCATTTTTGCTGGTTTAGGTACTCTGGGCACTTTACCAATACTGATAAGTGCTAAAGTGCATATGCTTTCTGTGAAAATTTTGATTCTGATTGGTTATCCATGATTGGCATATTTGATTTTCTGGTAAGTCCCTAGTAAAGTGCACTGTGTGTGCCCAGGGCCTGTAAATCAAATTCTACAGTGGGCCTGCAGCACTGGTTGTGCCTCCAACACAAATAGCCCTGTAAACTTGTCCCAGGCCTGCCATTGTAGTGTCTGTGAGTGCAGTTTTAAACTGTCATGTTGACCTGGCAGATGTACCCAGTTGCCAGGCACTAACCTTCCCTTTTTCTACATGTAAGGCACCCCTAAGGTAGGTCCAAGGTTCCCCCATGGGCAGGGTGCAGTGTACGTGAAAGGTAGGACATGTACTGATGTGTTGTACATGTCCTGATAGTGAAATACTGCCAATTTCGTTTTGGACTATTGCAAGGATCTCCTATACGCTATAATTGGAGCTGCCTTGTAACATTTTACAAGCATAACTTTCAATTGGGAAGAGATAGAGATTTGGAATTTGTGCTCACTGAGCTCAGAATTTAAAAATACACCTCACAGTGAAGGCGGTTTTAAGATTGTGTGTTTGAAAATGCCACTTTTAGAAAATGGGCATTTTCTTGTTTAACCATCCTGTGCTAGGGTGACCAACTAGCACGGGTGCAAATTCAGGACAATGGGTGTAAAAATTCAGGACAAAGTGTCAAAATTCAGGCCAAAAATTCAGGACAGAAGGTCTAAATTCAGGACAAAATGTACGTTTTACAGAAACACCAGAGGAGGTCATGCAATAGTATATAAGTAAGTAAATAGACACCAGAGTTAAATTGACATGTTTATAGTGGCATAATAATTGCAGGCTGGCAAAGAACACAGAAGTCTTTGCCATTAGCCCTGTCGTCTATTTCAAAATGCAGTGCACCGGGAACCCCATAGCATGGCTCTTGTATCAGCTGCACTTAAGTTGAACTTAGTTTGTTCTTTATTCATCCTTCTTAACACTGGACAGAATTTTACAATTTTACGGTCAAGTATGTTAGCAAGAACACTTCTGATATGCGTATCTCAGACAGTTTATGGATTCCACCATAGTTGCAAGGTGTTGTTTTCAAAAGCATAATGCAGGCACCGACACACCACATGCTGTAACTGCAGCATGGCCCATTGTCATTCTGTCTGAGAGAATCGGCCACAGGCAGAGTGACAATGGTGCTAATTGACAGTCTGCGAGGGCTGGGAGGGGCTGTTGAAGCCTCTTCACTTCATAGAAATGCGAGCTGGCCCCCAACAGTGAGGCTTCTCACAGGGGGCATCGCAGATTCCTGGAAACCCAGAATTACGGACAAAAGGCATCTGTGAAAAGAATTATGACGGGCAACGGACTTGGCAATGAAATAACGGACGGTCCGTGAAATTTACGGACGGTTGGTCACCCTATCCTGTGCCTCTGCCTGCCTGTGGAATCAATGTCTGGTTTAGACTGACAGGGGCCTGTTTGTGCATTCACTCTAGACAGTCACACAAAGGGAGCTGAGTGTCCCCTGCATATCCTGATGACCCATCACCAGGCTGATGGGCCTTACGGTGCTAGAGTGGTGGGAGGAGTTGTCACTGACACCTGAATAGGGCTGTGCCTGTCTTCTCACAATGCTGTCTCCACCCCCCTGGAGTGTGTCTGGAGACAAGTTCAGCAAGGCAGAAACTTGTCAACAATAAAGACTTGAAAGGCCAAAAGGGGTATAAGTATTGGACCTAAAACCCCAGACTTATAGAACACTTTTAGATCAAGAGGGCCCTGCCAAAAAGAAGAGCTGAAGAACTGTCAGGAGGAGTACTGCCCCTTTGCTGTGTGTTGCTTAGCTGGGTTGGCCTGCAGTTGCTGCTTCTGTCTGTGGGTAGTGGAAAGGACTGGATTTTTACGTTGCTCTATCCTGTTTGAGAAGATTCTCCAAGAGCTTGAAGTAGAGCTTGCCTCCTGTTAAGAAGTCTCAGGGACACAAAGACTTCATCTGCAGTATCCCTGAACTCCACTGCTGGGAGTTCTGACCTGCCTTGTGGTGCCAAATCCAGTTCTGGGCCCTTGGAGGTTGTTCCTGCTGCAAAGAACTGCTGGAAACCATGAAAATTGATGCATCGCCCTTCCAGCACCTGTTTTTCTGACACAGCAACGCCGTGCGGGAGAAATTTCCATGCGCCGACCACCGTGCGGCCGAAGAAATCGACAAAGCACCTTTCCGTGGCTGAAGAAACCGCCGCAGCCTGAGTTCAGTGCACCATGTCTCCAAAGTCTGAGACCCCCACACTGACTCTGACGTAGGGCCTGGTGTGCGGCTGAAAGAATCAACGCATCATAGGGCCACGGCTGAAGAAATTGGCACAGCATCTGTTCACTGTTGCCGCAGCGCTCTCCAGCGTGTCAAGATTTCCACACATCACACCTGTGCATCAGTTTTCCCAACACACCACCCACAGACCAGAACCATCTTGGGATTTCGACGCATCACTTCCCCCTGTAGTCTGGATTCGATGCAACACTTCTCCTTCGTGCTGCAGAATTGACGCATTGCCTCCCCAAGGACTCAGGAACTGATGCATCGCTGTGTTTTCTAATGCTTGCTTCCCTTGCAGCTGTTTTGCCTTGTGAATTTTGATGCATCTGAAGGTACTTTGTGTAAAGTCACCGCATCCATAGTTTCCTATGGACAGAATTGCTAAAACCTTTTCAAAGTCATATTTTGAGTAGTGTATGTTGGATTTTTTTCTTTTTGGTCTTGTTTGCTTTAGATAAAGATATTTTCTTTTTCTAAACTGGTATAGTGTCCATTTGTAGTGTTTTCACTGTGTTACTGTGTGTTTTTTTGTACAAATGCTTTACATATTGCATCTGAGATGGGTCTGACTGCTCGTGCCATGCTGCGAAGTGGGTGAGCAAGGTTTATCTTGGGTGTGTAATCCCCTTATCCTAACTAGAAGGAAGGGTCCCTACTTGGACAGGGTGCATACCACTGCCAACTAGAGACCACCATTTCTAACATATACTTTATGGAAAAGAAAAGATAACTTTCTTAGCCATGCAGTTCTAGGTAAAATGATAGTGGGGTGGGCAAGCTTCTAGCCTGTAAAACCTCCCATCACATGTAAAACGAGCTGTTGATGTTTTATGGTAGGCAAAAGCAAATATAGCAAATTCATTCATTTGGCTAACCAGAACAGAATTGAGAATTAGGGCCTACTGCTTTCATCAGTAGCAATCCAATAGACTTCTAAAAAAAAAACTTGTGTACATGTGTTCCAAAAGAGCTGTATCAGGCACACATGATGTATATTGACAATCAGACAAGTTTTATATGGACAACACCATAGAGGCAGTGCCAGCGCGGCTATACCTAAACCTCAAAGTCTAGTAATAGTTTACCTGTGTCTTGCATCCACCACTCGAGAGATCTTACAGACAATCACCACACAACCCACACCAGATGAATCAATTGAAGATATAGACCAAATCTTTGCCTTGATAATGGCACTACATGGCCCTGAGCCATTGTTACTGTTAGATTTGGGGGTCTCTAGTTGGCAGAGGTAGGTACCTTTGTCCAAATAGGGACCCTTGAGTCTAGTCAGGGAAAGTAGGTACACTCCCGAAATAAACCCTGCTCACCCTCTTGGTAGCTTGGCACGAGCAGACAGGCTTAGTTCAGAGGCAGTGTGTAAAGCATTTGTGAACACATACAGTAATCAAGTGACAACACTACAAATGGACACCACACAGGTTATATATTTATAAAAATAGGTATACTTTAAATAGATTTATCACAAGACCATAAACGACAAAAATAATCCACAATACTGTTAAGAATGCTTAGTTCTGATCAAAAAGGCTTAATTCAAGGTTCTGTGCGAGTCGGTAGCCTCCTCCGGCTACGGCGATGTTGAGAACAAACAGAGTCTAACAAATCCAGCTGACCGCGTCGAGAGCGGGCCAACACAGCGTAGACAGACTCGGGCACAGTACCTTTTACTTGAAGCGGCAGGCACGGGCGTGCGAGCCGGATGGCTGTTCGTCGCGGTCGCGATGCGAAAATGGAAGCGTTGCAGGACGCGTTGTCCCTCGATGCGGTGCAGGCAGCGGCTCGTTGACGTCGTCGAGACGGAGTCGGTGAGACCAGGGCCGTGCGTTGCAGGGCGAGACGGTGCTTCGATGCGGTGCTGGCAGGTTGCGGTGCGGCGACGGAGCCGGATTCAGGAGCTGGCGTCGATCAGTCCGGACAGCGGTGCGAGTCGGGCGGTGCGTCGCAGAGCGTGCGGCGGTGCCCAACTCCGGTGCGGTCACAGGACTCGAACTCAGCAGCAGTGACCGTGTCGGTCGGACCAGTTCGATTCGGCGAAGCGTTGCAGGACGCGTTGTCCCTCGATGCGGGGCAGGCAGCGGCTCGTTGACGGAGTCGGTGAGACCAGGGCCGTGCGTTGCAGGGGCGAGACGGTGCTTCGATGCGGTGCTTACAGGACACCGAGTCGGTCGTGAGAGTCGGTCACAGCTCCCTACCTCTGTAGCCACTGAAACAGAGTTTCCAGCAGCAATTCACAAAGGGGGTGAAGTCCAATGGTCCTGGGACTTCGGTCAGGGGGCAAGCTCTCTTCCAAGCCCTTGGAGATCCTTCACAAGTTGATAAAAGTCACAGCAAAGCAAAAGTTCCTTTCTCCTTTCTTTGGCAGTCAGGCAAACCACTGCAGGCCAATCCCCCAAGCAGCACTTCAGGCTTAGGGATAGTCTCTCCTCAGTTTCTTCTTGGTTCCGCTCCTCAGCAAAGGTTTCTTCTTGTTCCCAAAAGTGATCTAATTTTCCTGGGGTCTGGGTGCCCCTCTTATACCCTGATTCTCTTTGTTCTCTGGAGGCAGAGAGGCCTCTGCCTAGTCCAAAACCAGTTCTGGTCAGTCCTGGAGCACTTTGTTTTTCTGACTCCTTCTTTCCTTTCAGAATGTGGGGCAGAGTGCTCAGCCGCCCGGCAGGAGGTGGAGCCAGCATTGTGGAAAGCAGGCACAGCCCTATTCAGACCCAGGTGCAACTCCTCCCTCCACTCTGGATGCAGATCTTTCTATTCAGCCCTGCGCTGACTCACCCTGTCTCCTGTAGCCACCCCCAGCCCCTGTCACTCAATCTCCAGACAAGGAATACACAACCTAGCAGAGGCAGGCTTGGATAGTTAGGCAAGAAAATACCCACTTTCTAAAAGTGGTATTTTCAAACACAGAATGTCAAAACCAACTTCACTAAAAGATGTATTTTATCATCCTGAGTTCAGGCATACTAAATTCGTTTTTCTACCATGTTCCCTGGGTCAGTTCTGACTATAAGGTGTAATAGTCAGTCTGCCCATTCTGGCCTATGGGGAGCAGGTAGCCTTGCAATAGTGAAAAGCGAAAATGGCTGTAATTCACTATTAGGACATGCCACACACCAGGGCATGTCCTACCTTATACTCACAATGCACCCTGCCCTAGGGCCTACTTTAGGGGTGACCAACATGCAGTAAAGGGAAGGTTTAGGGACTGGTAAGTGGGTGTACTCACCAAGTCGACATGGCAGCCCTAGGCTGCACACAGGCTCTGCGATGGCAGGCCTGAGACACATTTTACAAGCCGCTTCTGTGGGTGGCACAACCAGTGCTGCAAGCCCACCAGCGGCATTGGATTTACAAGCCCTGGGCACACTGAGTGCACTGTACTAGGGACTGACAAGTAAACCAATCATCCAATCATGGAGTCACTAATACATATATAAATTACGATAGGGAGCACTTGCACTTTGGCACTGATTAGCAGCAGCAAAGTGCCCATGAGCATCTAGTCCAGCAAAAACATATCGGCAACAGTGGAGGCATTACGAAAAAATGGAAGGGAGACCCACGCCAAGGACGCCAGGTCTAACACGTGTCCCCTCCAGCTGAAATGTGGGGAGAACTACCCTACCCCTAGGGAGTTCTCATCACTAAGGCGGAAAAAATCTGGACAGACCATCAGCATTGGCGTGTTCTGTACCAGGGCGGTGTTCCACCGTAAAGTCCATCCCCTGTAGGGAAATGGACCACCTCAACAGCTTTGGATTCTCACCCCTCATCTGCATCAACCATCTGAGGGGCCTGTGGTCTGTCTGAACCCGGAAGTGAGTCCCAAACAGGTATGGTCTCAGCTTCTTCAGTGCCCAGACCACAGCAAATGCCTCACGCTCGATAGCACTCCATCTCTGTTCCCGGGGAAGTAACCTCCTACTGATGAAGGCTACAGGTTGGTCTAGGCCCTCCTCATTGATCTGTGATAGAACAGCCCCTACACCATGCTCTGAAGCGTCGGTCTGAACAATGAACTCATTGGAGAAGTTGGGTGCCTGGAGCACAGGCGCCGTGCACATGGCAGTCTTCAAGGTGTCAAAAGCTTTTTGACAGGCGTCAGTCCAAATCACTTTCCTGGGCTGCTTCTTGGAAGTCAGCTCGGTCAAGGGGGCAACAATGCTGCCATACCCCTTGACGAATCTCCGGTAATACCCGGTGAGTCCTAGGAAGGCTCTCACCTCTGTCTGGGTCTTGGGGGCTCCCAAGCCAGAATGGTATCAATTTTCGGTTGGAGGGGCGCCACCTGGCCGCTCCCAACCTGGTGTCCCAAGTACACCACAGAACCCTGCCCAATCTGGCACTTACTCGCCTTGATTGTGAGGCCTGCCCTCCGCAGCGCCATCAACACTTCCCAGAGGTGACGCAGATGTTTCTCCCAACTGGCACTGAACACTGCGATGTCATCCAGGTAGGCGGCACTGAAATCCTCCAGTCCAACCAACACCTAGTTGACCAACCTCTGAAAGGTGGCAGGGGCATTCTTCATCCCAAAGGGCATCACCCGGAACTGGTAGTGCCCATCTGGTGTGGAGAATGCTGACCTCTCTTTTGCCCCATCAGTCAAGGCGATCTGCCAGTACCCAGACGTTAAGTCAAGCGTGCTGAGGTACCGCGCAGCCCCTAACCGATCTATGAGCTCATCAGCTCTGGGGATGGGGTGGGCGTCAGTCCTGGTGACGGAATTGAGTCCCCTGTAGTCCACACAGAACCGGAGTTCTGGTGTGGCACCAGGCGCGGCAGCCTTTGGAACCAAGACCACTGGGCTGGCCCAAGGGCTGTTAGAGGACTCAATCACCCCTAGCGCAAACATCTTGGAGACCTCCTCCTTGATGCAGGCTCTGACCCTGTCAGTCACCCTGTAAGCCTTGTGCTTCACAGGAAGACTGTCCCCAGTGTCCACATCATGGACGCACCAATGAGTGACACTGGGAACCAGGGAGAACAGGTCAGGGAACTGTCCCAACAGTTGGCGACAGTCACCCTGCTGCTCAGGTGTCAGGGAGGTAGAGAGGTTTACTCCCTCCACTGATCCATCTTGCTCTCGGGCTGACAGGAGGTCAGGAAGAGGCTCGGTCTCCTCCTCCATTGCATCATCTGTAGCTAAGAGCATGCCCACTTGGGACCTCTCCAAGTGGGGCTTCAGGCGGTTCACATGCAGGACCCGCAAGGGGTTCCTGGGAGACTGCAAGTCCACCAAATAGGTAACTGGACTCTTGCGCTCCACCACCGTAAAAGGGCCGGTCCACCTGTCCTGGAGCGCACAGGGCTCCACAGGGGCCATGACCCACACTTTCTGACCAGGCTGAAGCTCTACCAGAGTGGCATTCTGGTCGTACCACCGCTTCATCTCCTCCTGGCTGGCTTCCAGATTTGCCTCAGCAAGTTCTCTGAAACGCCTAGTCTGGTTCCTGAAGGCCAGCATGTAACTGTATACATCCTGGGGAGGTTTCCTGGGAGATTGCTCCCAGCCTTCCTTGACCAAACTCAAGAGGTCCTCGCACCGGGTGTCCATAGAGGAGCTCAAAGGGACTGAACCCTAGAGACTTCTGTGGCACCTCCCGGTAGGCAAACAACAGGCATGGTAAGAGGACGTCCCATTTACGCCTCATGGGTTCTTCCAGGCCCATAATCATGCCCTTGAGGGTCCTGTTGAATCTCTCAGCCAGCCCATTTCCTTGAGGGTGGTAAGGAGTGGTGAACTTGTAAGTTACACCGCACTCCTGCCACAGGGACTTCATGTACTTGGACACGAAGTTGGTACCTCTGTCAGACACCACCTCTTGAGGGAATCCCACACGTGAGAAAATTCCCATCAGTGCCCGTCCCACCACGGGGGCCGTCACTGTCCTCAGAGGGATGGCTTCAGGGTACCGGGTGGCATGGTCCACCAAGACCAGGATAAACCTGTTGCCCATGGCTGTCTTGGGGTCAGTGGCCCCACAATGTCAATACCCACCCGTTCAAAGGGGGTGCTGACCACAGGGAATGGCTGGAGAGGAGCCTTGTGCTTCCTCCCACTCTTTCCACTTGCCTGGCAAGTCTGGCATGTCCTGCAGTGAGTGGCGGCACTCCTGCGCATCTGGGGCCAATAGAAATGGGTAACAAGCCTGTCAAAGGTCTTGTCCTGCCCCAGATGTCCTGCTAACGGTACATCATGAGCCAACCCCAGTAGGAAGGCTCTGAAGCGCTGGGGTACCACCAGCAAGCGGGCTGACCCAGGCTCAGCAACCTTAGGCTCTGAATACAGGAGACCATTCTCCCAGTAAACCCAATGTGATCCAGACTGATCACCTGCTGCCTGGTCTGTGGCCTGTTGCCTCAGACCCACGAGAGAGGGGCATGCGTTCTGCTCCTCGCAGAACTCTTCCCTGGAGGGTCCTCCTTCTTGCTGCCAATGGGTCAGCTCAGGTAGGTCCCCAGTTCAGCTACCTGTTCCCCTGTAGGCTCCAGGGCATCCCCCTCAGGGTCTGCCTCCTCCTGGACCGTGGGAACTTCGGGGGCCGGTTTCCCGCGCCCCCTGCCTTCTCTCTCTCCGGCAGGCACCTGGGCCTCCTCTCCAGGCTCCAGGTCCTCTTGAACACCTTTAGCTGCCATTGACCGGGTGGTCACACATGCCCAATCAGGCAAGCCCAACATTTCTAAATGCGCACTCCGCTCCACCTTAGCCCAAGATGAGCTCTCCAAATCGTTCCCTAACAAACAGTCAACAGGCATGGCTGGCCTCACAGCTACTTGAAGAGTACCCGAGACCCCCCCTCTCAAAGGGAACCTGAGCCACCTTGCAGTGACTCTCTGTGTTGTCAGCGGCAACAACCGGATAGAATGCATCAGGGATAACCTGCTCCTTAGACACCAGGTGACACTTGACAGCTGTCACACTGGCTCCTGTGTCTCTCACAGCCTCCACCCTATGGCCATTGATGGTCACCCACTGCCTGTATTTCTTAGTGTTCTCAGGCAGCGGGGTCCTAGGGACCATCTCAGAGTCTCCTAATGAGACAAGGGAAACACTGTGGATCCCCCCACCTTGGGCACCCAACTCCTCCCCCAGGGCTACACTAGCCAACTGCCGGGGGACTGAACTGGTGGGTGCTGGTTTTCCATACAAAGGGCAACGAGGATCGTTTGTCTTGTGGCCAGGGCGCCACACTTGTAACATACCAGTGGTCCCTGGTGAACAGGGGGGCCTGTCGGGGCCACTGGCTTCTTCTCAGGGGGAGGCTGGGAACCTTTCCCTTGGTTCCCTTGGGGTTTACTTTGGGGCCCTTTATGGAACTCCTTCTGTTTACCCTTGTCCCCCCCACTCTTCTGCTGGGGACCCTGCCCACCCTTGGCGGAGTCTCCCACGTGACCCTTGTGGACCCGGGTACTCACCCAGCGGTCCGCCTCCTCAGCAAGCTGCCTAGGGTTAGTCAGCTTACTATCAATCAGGTGCTGGCGTAGCTCGGGAAAACAATTACCGGACAAGTGCTCCCAGGCAATCAAATCAAAGAGCGCCTGAAAATCAGTCGCTTTGCTACCCTTTACCCAACCATCCAAGGCTCTGCAAAGAAGGTCACATATTCAACCCAGGTACTGCTTTCAATCTTACTACAGTTCCTGAACCTTTGCCTATAAAGCTCAGGGGTCAAACCATACCTAGTCATTAAGGCATCCTTCATGTGGCTGTACGAATTATAGACTTCAGAGGGCAAATCCAACAAGGTATCCCGCCCTTCACTGAGGAACCGTCCCCACAACCCCGCTCCCCAATCCTTCTCAGGGACCCGGTGGGAAGACATGGCTACCTCATAGGCTTTGAACCACTGCCCAATGTCATCATTTTTAAAAAACTCCTTCACCACATCTTTGGGAATATACACCCTAGCTTCAACAGGCACAGGCGGTACACACTGCCACCAGAGGGAGTAATCTCTAAGCTCTTGGCCTTCAATTCCAACTCCCTCAAAACTTTCTCATGTTCAAACTGCATTTTCTTTTCCTCTAGGGCCAATTTCCTAGTTTGCATTTGGAATTCTAACTGCCCATTCAGCTTGAGCTTGGTCAGCTCCATTTCGTGCATCCTACTCTCTTTCCTGTCCTCCAACTCCTCTGGAGACAGTCCTCTGGCAGAAACACTGCTACCTACTGGGGAAGGTGGTCTTCCAGCCCCTAGACCCAATAGCCCGTCCAGCTGCCCTTCTGCATTCTCAGCCCCCTCCACAGGGGCACTCCTTGATTCGACCCAGGCCCTCAGCGCCTTTTGGAGGTCCTCCTTCCTGGAGAGCCCGGTCATGGACACTTTAAACTTTTTGCAGAATTGCCTGAGCTGCTTAAGGGTGTAGCATTCTAGCCTCTCTACTTCCCAATCACACTCAACAGAGGCTACTGATGCTGGTTTCTCCATAGTGACTGAACTTGGCATTTGCAAAAATAGGAAATCCCAGAAAAAATGCTATAAAAGTATGTGGTTGCGTTTTTGGTCTGCACTCACTAAGTAGTGTTCACCAATCACTGTACATGAGTCACAAATGCAAGTCCAGAATCCTCACCGCTGACCACCAATGTTAGATTTGGGGGTCTCTAGTTAGCAGAGGTAGGTACCTTTGTCCAAATAGGGACCCTTGAGTCTAGTCAGGGAAAGTAGGTACACTCCCGAAATAAACCCTGCTCACCCTCTTGGTAGCTTGGCACGAGCAGACAGGCTTAGTTCAGAGGCAGTGTGTAAAGCATTTGTGAACACATACAGTAATCAAGTGACAACACTACAAATGGACACCACACAGGTTATATATTTATAAAAATAGGTATACTTTATATAGATTTATCACAAGACCATAAACGACAAAAATAATCCACAATACTGTTAAGAATGCTTAGTTCTGATCAAAAGGCTTAATTCAAGGTTCTGTGCGAGTCGGTAGCCTCCCTTTGGCTACGGCGATGTTGAGAACAAACAGAGTCTAACAAATCCAGCTGACCGCGTCGGGACGGGCCAACACAGCGTAGACAGACTCGGTCACAGTACCTTTTACTTGAAGCGGCAGGCACGGGCGTGCGAGCCGGATGGCTGTTCGTCGCGGTCGCGATGCGAAAATGGAAGCGTTGCAGGACGCGTTGTCCCTCGATGCGGTGCAGGCAGCGGCTCGTTGGCGTCGTCGAGACGGAGTCGGTGAGACCAGGGCCGTGCGTTGCAGGGCGAGACGGTGCTTCGATGCGGTGCTGGCAGGTTGCAGTGCGGCGACGGAGCCGGATTCAGGAGCTGGCGTCGATCCAGTCCCGGACAGCGGTGCGAGTCGGGCGGTGCGTCGCAGAGCGTGCGAGCGGTGCCCAACTCCGGTGCGGTCACAGGACTCGAACTCAGCAGCAGTGACCGTGTCGGTCGGACCAGTTCGATTCGGCATAGCGAAGCGTTGCAGGACGCGTTGTCCTCGATGCGGGGCAGGCAGCGGCTCGTTGACGGAGTCGGTGAGACCAGGGCCGTGCGTTGCAGGGCGAGACGGTGCTTCGATGCGGTGCTTACAGGACACCGAGTCGGTCGTGAGAGTCGGTCACAGCTCCTACCTCTGTAGCCACTGAAACAGAGTTTCCAGCAGCAATTCACAAAGGGGGTGAAGTCCAATGGTCCTGGGACTTCGGTCAGGGGGCAAGCTCTCTTCCAAGCCCTTGGAGATCCTTCACAAGTTGATGAAAGTCACAGCAAAGCAAAGTTCCTTTCTCCTTTCTTTGGCAGTCAGGCAAACCACTGCAGGCCAATCCCCCAAGCAGCACTTCAGGCTTAGGGATAGTCTCTCCTCAGTTTCTTCTTGGTTCCGCTCCTCAGCAAAGGTTTCTTCTTGTTCCCAAAAGTGATCTAATTTTCCTGGGGTCTGGGTGCCCCTCTTATACCCTGATTCTCTTTGTTCTCTGGAGGCAGAGAGGCCTCTGCCTAGTCCAAAACCAGTTCTGGTCAGTCCTGGAGCACTTTGTTTTTCTGACTCCTTCTTTCCTTTCAGAATGTGGGGCAGAGTGCTCAGCCGCCCGGCAGGAGGTGAAGCCAGCATTGTGGAAGGCAGGCACAGCCCTATTCAGACCCAGGTGCAACTCCTCCCTCCACTCTGGATGCAGATCTTTCTATTCAGCCCTGCGCTGACTCACCCTGTCTCCTGTAGCCACCCCAGCCCCTGTCACTCAATCTCCAGACAAGGAATACACAACCTAGCAGAGGCAGGCTTGGATAGTTAGGCAAGAAAATACCCACTTTCTAAAAGTGGTATTTTCAAACACAGAATGTCAAAACCAACTTCACTAAAAGATGTATTTTATCATCCTGAGTTCAGGCATACTAAATTCGTTTTTCTACCATGTTCCCTGGGTCAGTTCTGACTATAAGGTGTAATAGTCAGTCTGCCCATTCTGGCCTATGGGGAGCAGGTAGCCTTGCAATAGTGAAAAACGAAAATGGCTGTAATTCACTATTAGGACATGCCACACACACCAGGGCATGTCCTACCTTATACTTACAATCCACCCTGCCCTAGGGCCTACTTTAGGGGTGACCAACATGCAGTAAAGGGAAGGTTTAGGGACTGGTAAGTGGGTGTACTCACCAAGTCGACATGGCAGCCCTAGGCTGCACACAGGCTCTGCGATGGCAGGCCTGAGACACATTTACAAGCCGGTTCTGTGGGTGGCACAACCAGTGCTGCAAGCCCACCAGCGGCATTGGATCTACAAGCCCTGGGCACACTGAGTGCACTGTACTAGGGACTGACAAGTAAACCAATCATCCAATCATGGAGTCACTAATACATATATAAATTACGATAGGGAGCACTTGCACTTTGGCACTGATTAGCAGCAGCAAAGTGCCCATGAGCATCTAGTCCAGCAAAAACATATCGGCAACAGTGGAGGCATTACGAAAAAATGGAAGGGAGACCCACGCCAAGGACGCCAGGTCTAACAGTTACCAATTCATTAAGTTGCTTTTGATCAACACCGGCATGAATTCCATACAGAAAATTTGTATGGAGGTACAAGCAGGTTATGAAAGCTCATATATCATGTAGATTCTGTATAGATCACCTGTGGTAATATAACATCTCTTCTAATTCCTTAGACCACATATATCCACTAATTATTTTATCCCATTCTCTTCCGTACAGGAATACTTCAGTTTATGGATAGGGGCCAACATGAAAACATGGTCCAATTGTTTTTAATTCTTCTATGTCGAACATAGATTTACCTAATTCCTCATTCCCTGTGTATGTTAACTGACATACCATTGTTTTATATTCTCTCTCACTCTTGTATTTCTAGCATTATTGATTCCTTTTACCTGAACCACTCACTTTCTAAACAATTTGACTCTTATCTTCAGAGCTAAAATAGCTTTGTGAACCATTTTATCCACCCTGATCCTTGAAAGATCTTGAAGGGCTCTTTTAGAGTCTTTGGTAGTTCAATTCAGTACTCTCAATTGCTCATGGGCATTTTAACTCTTCAATAATTTGTTTTGCGTACACTCACTTCATGTGAAGTAAACGCAAAGATCCAATTTCGACAGTTGTTCAATGCACTGGTTCTGATGTCAGGAATCAGTTGATAACTGTAAATCATTAGCGCAATGTACGCTCAGTCCTAAATATGGTCAACAGACCTATTCCTTGGGGCTGCATCTGTCAAGCCTCTACTCAATATCACATTGGAAAATAAGTCCACCTTCAGGTCATAATGTACATTTAATGGAGTTACCTGGACCTAGAGAGTCAATATATGACTTATCTTCTGATTATTGTTGCCACCAATGCCGAGTCAATATATCTCTGGAAGCATTCTTTTCTATATACACAGTCTCTGACTGTGTGTGCTAACTGTGAAAAAGGAACAGCTTCTCCTAATGATAAATGTCTGCTGCTGCATCTAAGTTGACCTTCTGTAACCTCACCCACAGCAGGAGCTAAGGGCCTGATTGCAACTTTGGCGGTGCTGCGCCGGATTTGCACCTGCACAGCACTGCCAAAGCCATGCAAAGGCTTGATTACAAGTTGAACTCGTCCAGGCGGACAGTCCTTTTGCCATTCCCATGGCGGTGCCCTAAAAAAGGGCACTGCCATGGGAACTGCAAAAAAGTTCGAGCAAGGCATGAACTGTGAAGTCCATGCCGTGCTGCAACTGGGGGTGCAAGCAGACAGGGGGCACATGCTGTGCCCCCCTAAATGCACATCTATGGCAAGGGGGCATGTGGGCCCTGCAGGGCCCCCTTTGTTTCCCCACCACCAGCCTTTTCCTAGTGGGCTCACCGCCATGGAAAGGTTGGCATGGAGGAACTCGAAATATGCTCAGCAGGACTGCACCAGTCCCACTCAGCATATTGTATTGCCCCTTCGCCATGCCACGGCCAGGGAACGGCAGTTCCCTGGAGCGCCGGCACTCTACCACCAGAACAACGCAGAAAGTCATAATCCAGCAGTCAGACCACCACCACCACGAGTCTGGTGGTCCATGGACCGCTAAACTCGTAATCAGCCCCTAAGATACTACAGAAACCCATGGTCATTCTTACCCACCATCAGTAATGTGGCCTTTGCCTACCAGGTGAATATAACATCTTCCTAGAAAATTTGCTTGGATGAGTTTGAACTGCTTTTGTAAGCATAGTCATAACTACATCTTATACCATCCTGTGCAGATGATCTGATCTATTAATTTCAGCAAATTGTTTCCTTTACTTTTTTTGTACCCTTCATCCCATTTCACCTCCTGAATGCCCTTCTAAGTCCCACAGTACTAGTGGCCCAGTTTTATGTATGATAATTGTTTAGCACAATAAAAACTGACAACTAGCTGTACAGAATTTACTGTGTGATAAATACCGCCTATTATGAGTTATACCCCAAAAATGGGGCACACTATCCAGGTTCTGTGTAATACAGGGTTACCCCCATCAATTAATTACACCTAAAATGTGCCATAATATGCAGATTTGCTGAGTGCACTAAAATGTACCTATCTCAGTATTTACTGGACATTTGTTTCCTGATAAATATAGGCAAGTTTGACCAGGTGAATTTCATCTGGGGTTGTGTTTTTTATCACACCGTGCAACCAAAAAAAAAGTAAAAACTTAGAATTTTCTTTAAAGATGGGATAGTATATAGAAAAGTAAATGTAGGCAAGTAAGATGCATGCACTCTATATTGAAATGGGGACACTCGCAATTACAATAGGAACTGACATCCCGAAGGCAGTTAAGGGAAACATAGGAAAAACAGAATCTTAATCACTAAAGCCTCTGTTGCTCGAATATGAATTTACCTTCAAACAACAAAAGACACAAGGCATTTGGCAAAGCAGGAACAGTTGGTTTAATTAAACACTTCGGCCAGGAGCACAGCTTACAGAAACGGGTCTGAGGACTGTCTCAAACTACAAGCGATCTGAGTGATTTTTTTACAGTTTCGGGTGCCATAAAAGTACATCTGGCGATCTTTGTTTGGTAAAAGAATAAGGGCCTTGTCTGTGGAGTCGTAAATAAAAGGTCCCTGATAACAAATGCAGGTGGGCCTCGACCTTGCGTGCACACAATGTGGGCTAGTGGGTAATGTGTCCAGAGACCTGGCATGAGGGGCGCGTGATCACTGTGTGTACTGCGTGTGCTGTATCCTGATTGGTTGCGTGTTCCTAACTCCATGTGACCATCTGACTTTATGGTGTTTTGGGAATGCAAGCACCCCTCTGGCCATGTTTGCTTTATTGAGGCCAATATACCTTGACCATTGTGGTGTCGCTGCACTTATCTGGGGGATGGACCTGAATTTCCTGTTCACACGTTTGTCTGCCTGCCCACCCCACCCCACGTGCCACCCCACCTGTGACCTGTCAATCAGTTACTGTGGGCCTCGGTTGCAGAGCCTGCCTGATCACGTATTTCTGAATCGGGGTTGATGGAGAGTTTATAATGGGCAAATATGATAATAGTGATGCGATTTCGTTTGTATATGCGAGTGTACCATTATAAGCATTAGCGTCGTTTTTATCAATATCAACACTGCCTTCGATAAAGAATTTATACTCACCTTCATCTAGTATTCTAAATCCCTCCCACCACCATTAAATACTGTGTTACTATCAAATAATCACCCACTCTCCTGAATTAATGAAATACCCAATTGGCATATTTAATTTCAGTCAGTCAGTAATAACTTTATTTCGGCACTAGGCCATAAAAGTACACATAATTTAAAACATATATACAATATATGGTTTTAAAATATATAAAAAGAGCCATCCGGGCTCTGCAAATATCTGATTTATGCCAATGGTCACATATAATTTCATTGTACAGAGACCCAAAACACATTCCAAGATATAATAAGTTAAAAGCTAAATAAGAACAATCCATTATTATAAAACTGTGGACTATACTACCATAAAAAAACAGTATCAGACTGCCATGTTTAATACTGGATATTTGCTAGTAAGTCCCTACTAAAGTGGCACTACCTGTGCCCAGGGACTTTGCTACCAGTGGGGCTGCAGCACTGATTGTGCCACCTGCTTAAGTTGCACTATAAACATGTCTCAGACTTGCCATTGCAGCATGTGTGTGTGCAGTTTTGAACTGCCATTTAGACCTGGGAAAATAAACCTTTTGCCAGGCCCAAACCTTCTCTTTTAATACATATAAGTCGCCCCTAGGTAGACCCCAGAAAATCTAGAGAGCAGGATGCAATGTGCTTAAAAAGCAGGACATGTGCTTTTAAGTTTTGCACGTCCTGGTAGTGAGCAGCTCTTACATTTCACTACTGCCAGGCCTACCATTACTGCCAAGCCTACCACTACCATTGGATAACATTTGATTACCTTATTATATTTACTAAGTGTAATGTCCAAATTTGAACAGGTTACCAGTTTATGTTTGGTGTCTTTAGAATTATTATGAAAAATCCTAACTTGTGGTGAAGTCGGATTTTAAATTACAATTTTGAAAATGCCACTTTTAGAAAGTTAGTAAACCAAAAAAAGGGGGTTGGGCTCATAAAGTCAGTCAGGCTGAGCCACCAATGTAAGTTCAAACAAACAAACGCCAAAACTGACTACACCTTTACAAACGTATTTCATCTGTGGCCACTATACTCAATAAAAGAGGTCACCATTTATTTTGTTTTGAAATTTTTTTTTAATTGTTTTTTGTTATTTTGCCACACAAAAAGGGCCAACGTGAAAATGAATGCTCAATATGCTTTGACCACATATATAAATATAGATACATAAGAGTGGATGCAAACAAACAAGATTTTACAAACACAAATGCACAACACAATACAAAAATACAAATACAATATTAAATCAGTTCTGTTGTTTTCAAAAGTCCACAACAAGAGCAGAACATCACTGAAAATATAAACTACTGCAACTCCCAAGCTCAAATATATGGACGGTACACCCCTGACCCAACAAAACTACTGTATCCAGGAAGAATGTTTCATTATACAGTTTTTTGATTTTCCTGGTTTCCAGTTTCATTTCTTTTTGGTCATTGGGCGCACAGATGTGTGTCTACAGGTTTCGAACCCATTATAAAACTTTAAGGGGTTCTCCTCAGGACACAGAACTGCAATCCATTCTACAACACAAATGTCCATACACAAAATCAATAAAAACCACATATTTCAATTTACTATGTACATAATATTACAGTGAGCCAAAAGCGCCTAATGCTAACATCATAATTACCTTATTCCTGAAAAACATGTATGCATGTAATTGTCACATATCCCATTACTTGTGTTTGGAAGCATGCTCCATATGCTTATAACGGCATTGCCTGCTCGATGTCGAACGACCAGTGAAACCGGAACCATCCTAAACTGATTTGAAGAAAGGAACTTCCATTGGTTGAAAGTCACGTGGGTAACTTCGCTATCCCAATTGCAAGAAGGGCATTTGAACCCAAAACAACACGTAGAAATAAATGTGTAGAAACTTCCAATCGGCTCCATAACGCACTTACAGTGCACATGTTTATAGTCGCACAACATGCATCCTGGGATCTGTAGTCACAGAACCCACTCGTGAAGTCAAAGAAAGCGGTTCAAAAACGATCTTTATAATTTTGTAATATCACAGCAAGGGATTGTTATATCAGGCATCAGGAGGTTCAAAAAAGGGAAGATAAAAATGTGTGTTTTTTGGAAAAAAGGATTTTAGACCAAATGCACTATAATCAATATTCGAGAGACCACTTGCCCCAATACTTCAGCTGTAAAATCTGAATACCGGAAAGATACTCAACATGAAATAATTGGGTTAATTAATATTACCCTGGAAGATGTTTAATTTACGACATTTCATTAAGTCCATTATTGACAGTATTAAAATGCAGGATGAGGTAAGTCTCCTGGTGGTTCAACCTTAAATCAATATTGCCGCCACGTGGATCCTGTTTTACAATTGCTAATACTGTCCATTGTAGATCTACTTCAGTGTGATGGCTTTCGATTCAATGGTTCACAAGAGGGGCAGCTAATATTTTGCGCCTGATTCGCGATTTATGTCAGATGATCCTTTTGGTGAATCCACTCGTTAGTTTTACTAATATACAGCTGTTCACAAGGACAGGTCACTGCGTACACAACGTTTTTGCTCTTGCAATTGGAGAATGTTTTATGTATCCATTGTACATTGTTAAGTCGGAATACAGAACCTTCCACAGTCTGATTGCAGCACATATACATGTCCGGCATTTGTGATGTCCTTCCACAGGCGGCATCTTCCACATTGTTCTCAAACTATTTCCCATTGTTGCTGGAGGTGTATCGGCTCACACCACTTGGCTGCCAATAGTCCGTTCTTTTTTCAATGCAAACAATGGCTGTGTGAACGATTTGTCCAGCTTTTTCGATCAAATGCCAATTCTCTTTTATAATTCTTTTGAATTGGTTAGTTTTAGAGCAAAATGTGGAAACACATACCATTCGTTCTAGTGTGGTTTTCTCCGGCTTCTTTTGTAGAAGGGTCTCCCTCGGCGTCCACCAAGCACGTTTCATGGTCCTTTTTAACAATTGTTTGGGGTATCTCCGCTCTTTCAATTTCTCCACCAAAGCTTCCGCATGGGAAAAATAATCACTTTTTTTCAGAGCAATTAAGTCTCACTCGAAGAAATTGCCCATAAGGGAAATTGTTGTGCAAACTCCGTGGATGATGACTAGTGTAGTGCAGGGCATTATTCCTATCCGTTGATTTACTGAACAGTGTGGTTTGTAACCGTCCGTTCTTAACGACAACCTCAACATCCAGGAAAGTAATCAATACCACACTGCTAGATATGCTGAATTTGATGTCAGCTGATCTCTCGTTGAGCCATTTGCCAAACTGGTTCAAGATTTCTTCATGTCCATTCGATATGCAAAAAAATATCGTCAATGAAACAAAACCATTGCGAAATATGATGTAAAAAAGGATTATTGGCATATATGATCTGTTCCTCAAATTTGGCCATGACCAACACAGCCAACTCTGGAGCAAAGGGACAACCCATGGCTGTCCCTTTGATTGGGCAAAAAATTCATCCCCAAACTTAAAATAGTTTCTACTTAATGCCAAGTGTGCCGGCTTTACAATAAAATCCGTTGGGACCCGATGTGGTCTTGGTCTTTCTTCCAAAAAACACTCAATGACTTCTAGCCCATCGCATTGCAGAATTTGGGTGTATAAAGATGTAACATCGAGAGTAACCAACTTTTGAGTACCCGGATTAAATTCAAGATCTTCAATCTTTAGAATAAAGTCCATGGTGTCCCTCAGGTCCGATGGAACTTGTTGCAACAATGGTTTTAGAAAAACATCCACATACTTGGCTATCGGTTCCAACACCGATTCACACCCCAAAACATTTGGACATCCTAGTGGGGATACTGGGTTTTTATGCAATTTTGGTAGTAAATAATGAACTGGAATCCTAGGATTCAATTTGATTATATATTCATAGTCAAGTGGTCCAATATAACCATCCTCGAATTCCTGTTTAATGGCAATCAAAATTTCAGTTTGTATGTCCTTAGTGGGGTCCCCTGTAATCTTACAGTAACATTCCTGATTTTGCAATTGCCTATAAGCTTGCTTCTTGTAATCTTCCACTGCCCACACCACAATTGCACCTCCATCCAATGGCACATTGACCTTGCCCCATCCCGGAACAGACGCATCGCTTTGGCTGCACGACGCATCTTCGGCACGGATCCACACAATGTTCCATAAACTAGGATTTAAGGTACTATGTTCATCAGGCCTAACTGGGTCCCTGTAGCTGGCTCGTGCTCCATCATGATCGGCCTGAATTTGTGACTTTGTCCCGGTCCGGCGCGACCAGCTATCCACAGTTTGTGCTTTGTGCTTTTCGGCACTATTTTCTCCAAAATCTTCAAAATTGCAGAACTCCAATCTGACTGGATTATTTTTCATTTGGTAATATTATAATTAATAAAGAAAGTTCTATTTTTCTAACTTGGTGTGGGTTCCTTTTTGTGTGATGTTTTCGCTTTATTACTGTTTGAAGTGCTCCACAAATACTTCATACATTGCCTAAAAGTTAAGCTTAAGCCTGACTGCTCTGTGCCAAGCCGCCAGAGGGTTGAGCACAGGCTAATTTGGGATTGGCTTGGCTTGTGCCTCACCCTGACAAGGACGGCGGTTGCTGCTTAAGCAGAGCTCACAACCCAGTCAGCCAGCAACCCAATTTCTTACAAAGAGATTTTCAATATATACACAATAAGAGGAAGGCTTTTGCGTGGAGCAGATAGGAGTAGAAACATGACCTGTGTCAGTATTATATATTGTAAGTATTGCTTTATTATGTCTAAGAATTGGAGTTAAACAAATAAAGTATATCAAATGATATCCTGAACTAGAGAGAGAGAGATAGTTTTGATATGTCACGGGTAAATGTGTTGCGGTCCAATATATATATTGAGGGTTCTGGGGACATAATAAACCATGAGGCTAAAGTTTCACTAGAACCTGCAAATAGCAATACAAGACCTCATTATACATGTTGCTAGTTATGCATTTTTTTATTTATATAACGTTTTTGTGGGTTATCATGCAGACGTTGTTATTCAAATATGAAAATGTTTATTGAAAATAGTAAGCGAAGTACTGTTTAGTTGTCTGCAGTAACAGGGTAGAACAAAACTTAATTATGTAACAAACACCCTTTTTGTTGTTAAAAAAACACTTTCTGTCTGTAGAAGAGTGAAATTGATGAAGGTGTTTCCTTTAATGTGCAGTTAACAATGACAACTGATTGTAATTATAATGGGTAGTTATTGTTTACCTGTCATAAATAGGTTGTTGATAAAATTCTGGACAATGGGCAGAGCTAGTAGAATTATGTGATTCTATGGCTGTAGTGCTTACCACATAATTATGGAGGTTCTGCACTTGCCACAACATGTGCCACATAATTTACAGACTTCAACAAAAAATGTATTTGCCAAAATTACGCCGTAACAAAAGGAAAATTATGTGGCATTATGTGGTACATTCTCTCACAGTAATGTTTTGATCCATAGCTTAAATGGATTAAAATAATAATGACAGAGAGGGTACCACATGATGCCACATAATTTCCCTTTCGTTGCTGCATAATGTAGATAAGCTTGGTGCATATTTTGACCTTTCATCGCTGCATACTCCAAGTAGCTTTAACTAACATATAGCTCTGCAGAGCAGTTTGGGTGCTGTCATTATAATGATGAAACCTATTTGACCTATTTTCCAGTTTTCATGGATCTCTGCAAAATAGAGGCATTTAAATCCTGCATTTTGTGTAATAAGAGCACCCTACAAATCTGCACAACATTTTCCCCAAAAATATATTTGAATCCAATTTAGGTTTGCCATGGTAAGCTTCAGTGCAGATACATCATGGGGGAAGGAGACCAAAAAGCACTTTTCTCTATGGTAGCTTGTGTCACGGCCGTAAACCGGCCGTAATACAGGCTCCTATAAAGAAATGGGTGTGTGTGTAAAACCCTACACCCTGTGGCAGGCACCCCATGGTGCCTGCCACACAGTGCAGGGATTTACAGGGGTACCCTACGTACCCCCTCAACCACCAACCGTAGGCCGCAGAGGCAAGGGGGCCCTGCTAGGGGCCCCTAAAGTCGCTTTTTGACAGCATTTCCATGTCAGAAAGAATTACACGGAAAGGCTGTAGGAAACAGACATTGTAATCCCAATGGCGGAAACGTCGTCCATAGGGGATTACGGTGTGGTTCCGACCGGCTGGAAGACTCCGAGAGCCGGTCGGAACCAAGTCGTAATGACCGGCGGTTTACATTCCGACAGCCGACATCGTAATGAGGCGGTCGGATCGAAAACCGGAAAGCATCTGACTGTGCTCGAAAAGCTTCCGACTAGCTGTCGGAGGCTTTCCGACCGACATCGTAATCTGCCCCTTTATGTTTTTTGTTCCCTCTGCCAGTTCCTTTCACTTGAAGGAGCTCTTGTTTTTCCACCAATCAGATTCTCTTGAGTTCTTCTAAAAAAATCTTTTTCAGGGTATTCAAATTATCTTTCTGTGTACTGCTGTCTGTCCCAGATCCACGACTGTTTAGTTCACTTTTATCGATTGAACAATTTTGACAGGATTAGTTTTAGCTGTTCTCACACACTCATCACATTTTCGTGCATATATAGGCACTCTCATATAGATATTTTCAACATGTTGAAGCTCAATTCTCTTTTTTTTATTTCATCTTGCTATCTACTGACTCCCTCTTCCACAATTTCATAGTACTTTAATGGTATTTGGTTTTTATGCCTGTTAAGCCCTTTTATTTATTAGCAGAACTATAGTAAACTCATGACTGTTTCAACTGATATGCGAGTTATGGTTTGCATGGTGGGTGCCCCAGTTATGATTTTTGTAGATCACAATAACTCGCCAATTTTACCTCAAGTTCAATTTTAATTCACAACCACAACTTGACTTTAGCTTTAGTTTTTAATGACATTTTTGAATTTCGAGAAATATATATTTATCTGTTATGAGCAGAAAAAGTCATCACTTACCATTAGGAAAGTCTTCTGTTGTTAAGCTTTGGGTTTTGATGATGTACTATCACCTTCTATGCATCCAACCTCAGCTTCACATCTCCTTTGACATGTTCACTGGTGTTAGACACAGAACATGATCTATGGCCACGCCATTAAAGGGTGTATGAAATTTGCATAATTTCCATCTATTGAATTAAGGACATTTCGGATAATCATGCATCATTATGCAAAATCTGCATTTAGCGTTATAATTTAGTACACAATGGCTCCTTGCATCCATTTTTGATTCAAGGACATTTTCATAATAAAGCAAAATTGTGCAAAAACACAAGCACCAAAAACAGCAGCCACTGGTCATTCCTGTTGTTCCAGTGTGCTTGCGCTGAATATTTTAAGTGAACGACTCACAATTACGTGACGTAGTGTAATATTGTAATTTAAGGAATTTTGTGTAACAAGCATGATATGTAATACTGCAATTATGCTAGAATATGCTATTGTAACAGAGATTGTGTCTAGCTCTACGTGCCATACGCCCCATCTTCCCATATGGCTACAGTGCCTTGCTCTTGCATGTCTTTTTCTAAGTTTGGAGGGATTGTGTGCCATTGACGGGGTTTCCAGACCTGAGAACTAGCCTAAGTGTCCCCGCCCTTGTGCATGTCTTTGGTCCACCAGCCCAGCTCAGAGTTAGCGAACCCCATGTAAAAAAAATTACATTTTTTTAATTTAAGAGTCTGGAAGTCCTCAAGGGGCCCCTCCCACATCGACCTCAGATCCCCCTTAAAAATGCTTGCATGAGCCGAGCACTGTATCATATCATGGCGGTGTAAACAGATATTTACTGTTGCAAAAGTGCTCAGGTCTGTGGACCCAAGTATGGACCTGCAAACCTCCATTGGATGGTAGAAGAAAATACTCATATTTCCACAAGGTTTTTAACAATCAAAATTTGGGGCCTGCGGTCCATTTGCACATCACAAACTGTCCATAAATTAATGTTCATAATATACAAAAGCCTCTCTCTCATTAAAATGTTTGTTGTGCCCTTTTCTCAAAAACTACTGAACAGATTTACACCAAACCAAGAAAAGGCACTCATCTGACTAAAGTTGTAGTTCCATGACAAGAGCAGTCTAATTACGTTCTGCAGTTTTTGCTGCAGCAGAGAGCAAGCTTTCTATGGACGAATCTGCAAAAAAGCGTTAATTCGCAGAAATTTTGATTAAAACGTTTTGTTTTAATCAGAAAATAAAACTTACCGTGAAAAGTGTTAACTCTAACCATAGAGTAACTCTCACTGACTCTATAATTCAATAAAGAAGAATGACAGTACATTTGATGGCCACTAACTAAAAACAACGGCTTACATATTTACAATTGAATATGTTTTATTCACAATTTGCCCTTCAGTCATTTTATGAGCTAAGCAACAAAAACACAAAGTGACTTGTTCAAAATGCCTGTTTTTAGCTGAAGAACAAAATAGATGAAAGCAAAAGGGTATTGTGAGACAAGATTAAGCTTAGAGGGTGGAAATTATGGAAAAGGGTCGAAAATATTGGCAAAGCAGCTAGGTAGTAGAAGAAAGGAAGTGCATGTTCCTCTACATTCATCAAAAGCTAATGTAGTGCCTACCAGGTCCAGAACATTAAATAGAATAACTTAAAACAGGAGAAGTAATGCTACTAGATCAATTGTGGACAAAGCTGAATGATAATTCCTGTTTTGGAAAGAGTACACTGCTCTACAAGGAGCACGGAGAAATGTGCTGAATACACTTGACTTCTTTGCTCAAATTCGTTTAGGCATGTCTTAAACTAATGTGTTCTCTCCAGACTACAGCCAGCATGTTGACTTGTGGGGGCATATTTACAAGGCCCTTGCGCCACTTTTGCGTCACTTTCCCCATGTTAAAAATGGCACAAAAGTGGCGCAAGGGCCTTGTAAATAAGCCCTGTGATGCTTATAAGTCAGCAAAAGGGATCTAAATCTAGATTTGATACGTTCTGCACTCTGCACAGGCCCTTTGGCTCACAATATCTGAGTAGTGCACTTGCCGGGGTATATCCAACTTGAAGGAAGTTTTCGTTTGGCAGACTGGCTCTGAGATGTAAATGTAACATTAACTCCATAGAAACCATGGTTTTCCAGGTAGCCCTGGATTGTTTTCTCATGGTTGTGTCTCAGAGGATTCATTATCGTTGACCTCATGCCTGATTGTTTTTTATCAAATCCTTGGTTTTTTGTAATACATTTTGACCATCAGGGTTGTTGAAAATGCATTGGTTGTGCGAACTTGGCCAAAAACTGTGACATAGACGAAGCTCTTTTGCCCAATATATTGTTGATTGACAGTGTACTGCAGTGGGACATGAAGTGAGGTCTCATCTAGTTCAATGTGTAAATGCTGGAAATATGTTTTGTATTAAGGTTATTGGTGATAACATTAATTTTTCATTCTACACCATCTTGTGTTCTTTTGACACTTCTCGCTTGTAGACATTGCTTGAAGAGGATCTTTGAGTCTTCTTTTGTTTTTTTAAGGCTAAGAGAGCATTTCAGTTTTTTTTTAATCCAAGGCATTCAAGTTCTTTCCTCATTGGAGAATGATAGTTAGGAATGAGTGCCTCTGGCACATTGTTTTATTAATTTCCTACTCATCAAATATGATTGGTCCATTGAATATTTTTTCTTTTATGAACTCCCATCCAAAGTCAACATCCAAAGCAATGGATATTAAGGGATAGGCACATTACATTTTTCCAGGAGCTCTATTTAATTGACATTTGATGCTGTATCAGTTCTTGGCACCAGACTTCTTTGCCATAAAGAATGATGCTTCCTCGATTTGCCTGAATGATTGTTTTATATTCATTTGATCAAAACTCAACTATGTTTCATGAAATTGAGTATGTGCCTGGAGACACCCACTGCTTTTCGGGTTATTTCATCCCGGTGTATTTTTAGGTTAAATGTGCCCAACTCAGCTACATGCAAGCATTTGAACGTATTGTGGGGCAGATTTACAAGCCCCTTGCGCCTTCTTGCGCCGCCATTGCGTCACTTTTTTTGACGCAACGGCGGCGCAAAAAATGCGGCCTATTTACAACGTGACGCATCTAGGGAGATGCGTCACGCTGTTAAGCCCTGCGTCACATTATACCTGCGTCAGGTATAATGTATGCAGGGTGGGCGTTCCCACGCAGGAAGGCCTCGTAAAAAGTGACGCAGGGAAATCTACAAGATTTCACTGCGCCACTTTTAGGACGCCACTACGTCAAAACCTTACGCCTGCTTGCAGCAGGCGTAAGTGGCTGACGCAGTGTAGTGGGAATAGGCCTCAGCACGCATTGCTGGAGTTGCGTCGTGCTTGCGACACGACTCCAGCAATGTGTGACTTTCCGCCAACAGATGCGTCAGAATTTCTGACGCATCTGTCAATCCTTGCGCCATAGTGCGCCGTATTGTAAATACGGCGCATCTATGGTGGCGCAAGGATTTCTAAGGAGTGGCGCAGGAAAGTGACGCATCTATACAGATGCATCACTTTCTTGTAAATCTGCCCCTGTATGTCTTATAAATGAGACACCTCCAGTAGAAATCACTTAGAGATCATCCCCTTCTTCAAGACTCAGGATCATCATATGTGATTTGCTTAATTCATATTCGGCTTCTTTTTATACAATATGTTTCCATTTCAAAAAGTTGTTCTTAGAGGGCATTTACATTTTTGGCCGGGCTATTCAGTCATCAATGTAAAGCTATTGTGGGATCTTTACATCATTAGCAAGAGGGACATCTGAAACTCCTTCTGAAATTTCAGTGATGATAGCGATATTGTAGAGCAGAGGTCTCCAATCTGTGGGGCGCGACCCCCAGGGGGGCCACGGTATCATGGGAAGGAGGGCACGCATTCCTGAGCCTCACTTCTGCCTCGAAGACGTTTGCTCTTCATTTTTGGAAAAAGCAACCATCCTGGATAGTAAATTCCAATAGTTAAAATGCTTCAGCTGGAGTGTCAGTCAGTGATTCTCCTGTGCTGTGAAACCGAAGCTGGGCAGACAGCTAAAAAAAACTTTCTGCCATTGTGCTGATAGCCTTAACGAAATGCAAATGTGCGCAATGAGTTAATCTGCAAATGCAAAATGTAATTTGCAAATGTAAATGATGCTTGGGAGCCAGTACTGGCTTTAATTGATCAAATCACTTGAAGCTTTGTGATGACAAAGATGTATTCCTTTTGAGTGGTAGTGCAAAGAATTAGCAACTGAGTTGTGCATGCTTTTGATTGTCATTGTATTTACATAACACTTACTAGCCCCGAGGAGGTGTTGAAGGGAGAGTTATGTATGTAAAAAGAATTTGCATTACGTACCATCTGTATTTTACTAAAATCTATACTTTGGAAGCACCATTTTATCGTAAAACGTTTTACACATTTTGTAGCAGTCTATCTTATACTATGTGTATTGCAAGTATAAAATAATGACCTACATATTCACAGTGCTTTCTGTCACAGGCTGTGACCCCATAGCACTAAAAACACACTAGTCACTATTCTTCACTGTACCAACCAAGATTTAATTCTGTGGCTCTCTGGTTACATGCAGACCTTTGAAGTGCATTAACTAATAGAAGTTTCATAATGTACTGTCGTGCATTTCCCACGGGGTAACAACTTTTTATTCATTATTTGTTTAGGCTGCCCTTTATTTTATATGTAGGTACCTGACAGTGAAAAACCTAAACAACATACAGAATATTTTGTTTTTAGCCACAAGTTTGACTCCACGCCCATGTTCAGACTATCAAGGCCCTCCAGTCCCCCCAAACATGACTGAAGTCAAAAACAGCAGCAAACGAATATAACCAGGAGTCTGTGTTTGCTAAAATAGAAGTGTCTGTTTTCATAATGTCAAAAATAAAAGCCTTTTTAGAAAAACAGTATGAAAGAAGATTAAGGGACCACTTCCTGCCCTGGAATTAAAGAAAGCGTCCCACTTGGACCTTACAGTTTATCATTAATAATTGTAAATGGTATGTTTTAATTATGATGAATGATGTTCAGCAACCTCCAGCTCCATGCAGTTGTAAACACAAAACTGTTTTGTCAAATTATGTTTTGTTTGTGAAAAATAAAGTACCAATGTGCATTTTGGGTAATTATTTTTGGAGACTTTTCGTGTGAACTGTGTGGTAAGACTCTGACACTGAACTACAGTCACCCACGAATCCTTGGTTTGCTAAACACTGATTAATATTATTTCCTTACCTTAAAAACGATTAGCCATGAGAAATGGGTACATTTATGGTTGTCGATAGTGGTCGATGATGAGGAGTACCAGGTTCTAGAAATTTGTGTCAGGAGGTGGTACGTACGCCTAAAATATTTTGACAGGTGGGTCTCGGCATCAAATGTTCGAAGACCTCTGGTGTAGAGGTTGGAAAACAGTGGTGATAAAAGGTTGTATGACGGAACTGCGCATGCCTTTACAACGCAATCATTACAATGCGTGTGTCTTTACCACGCATGCCTTTACCATGAAAACGTTTACCACGCATATTCTTTTATCTCTAATGCCTTTATAACGAAAATGTTTGTTGCAAAGGCATGCATGGTAAAGGGATATGCCTGATAAAAATGTAACAGGTAAGTATACCCCTATATAACCCCCAACCCCTAAACCCACACCCACCATAAACCCTAAAATTACCCTTCCCACCCAAAAACCCAAACCCACCCCAAACCCTAAAAATACACTTGCCACCCAAAAACCCATACCACCCTAAACCCTAAAAATACATTTACCACAAAACCCACGCCCACCCAAAACCCTTATATTGCTCTTCCCTCCCCAAAAATCCACACCCACCCTAAACCCTAAAAATACCCCAGCCATCCAAAGAACCATATTCACCTAAAACCCTCAGAATACTCTTGCCACCAAAAAAACCCACACCCTCCCTAAACCCTAAAAAAAAACATTGCCACCCAAAACGCCATAGCTAGCATGAACACTAAAATCACCCGTCCCACCCAAAAACCCATACCCACCAAAAACCCTAAATTGCCTTTGCCATCCAAAAACCCACACCCGCCCTAAACTGTAAAAATACCTTTGTACTCAAAAACCCACACTGACTTTAATATATAAATAAATATAAATATATATATATATATATATATATATATATATTATCTACTGGCGGTCGCCAGTAGATAGTTATAGTTAGGACCTATTTTCCATAGGAAATCCGCAACATTCTATTTGAAATAACTCTTGCGTCGGTTGACGAATCATCGCGAAATTTTCAAACTTTATGGCCCGCTCCGGTCCGCTCCTACCCTGAAAGTTTCGGGGTGATTCGTCAAGCGGGGGCCGAGAAAAAAGGGGGGTCCCAAAACATGTTTCCCCATTCATTTTCCCATAGGAAACTTTAGCCACGGCTACAGCCCGAACTGCTGAACGGAATTACACAAAATTTGGCAAAGAGGTAGTTCTTGGTTCAGAAAGAACCCTTTTTGTTAAATGGTGTAAATCCGTTCAGTAGTTGTGGAGAAATTAAAAAGATAAGAGTCAAAAAATCAATTTCCCATAGGAAACTTTATGCAAGGCTACAGCCCGAACTGCTGAACGGAATTACACCAAATTTGGCAAAGAGGTAGTTCTTGGTTCAGAAAGAACCCTTTTTGTTAAATGGTGTAAATCCGTTCAGTAGTTGCTGAGAAAATCAAAAGTAAAAACACATATATATCTGGGCGGAGCCTAACCACACATGTCATCGTGAGATCTGATTGGCTGTCAGCACTTCATCCTGGAATTGCTGGCAGCCATCTTGGGACCAATATAAATGATAGTACCCCATTGAAATGCATTGTAGTGAATCGAAGATTTTGAGGGTTACCAAAAGGAGAACTATAAAGGGTGATAACAGACTTTAGTTACATTAGAATTCATTTGTTGATGGTACCATACTAATTTCAGGAATTGTGGTGTGTTCTAAGGTGATTTTACCCTGTGAAAAACCTTCTGCTGGGATATCATGAATCATGTTTGAGAGAAAACTATTGTCACATGCTTGTCCCATACAGTTTTGGAAGGTGCTCCAGAAGCTAAAATGAGAGCATATTTTCTGTAAATTCACATTATCTTTCTCAGTCATGTGAGAATGAAGTCTGACATTCTCAGTAAAACATGTACATCCAACAATGGCAGAGACTGTCAGTTGATTCCTTTGTGTTCTACTGCAGCTTCCCAGAGTGTTCTAAAGAACAACTAGAGTGCTAACAGCCTTACTTATGACAAAAGTATGGCACACCTGAAGCCATCTTGATTGGAATAAACTGGTAACACTTAAAACATTTAATTTAAAAAGGAACAAAATGATGGGGTTCATTTTGTCATAGAAATTATGGTTAGTGCTGTAGAAAGAAAAATTAGGACATGTTTTAAGTGAGATCTCAAATCCTCTTCTATTTCATTAGAAAATTCTGACATGCAGACTGAAACAATCACTTTCAATACCAGCAGTAGACTTCCAGTTAACTCCTTGGTGAGCAGTAGCTTTACTACAGTGATCTAATGAACAACTAGAGTGCTAACATTCTGAATTTATGGCAAATGTGTGACACATCTGAATGCCTTCTTGATGGAATCAAAGTAAAAAACTGAAAGCATTTCCTACTGAGGAGACTGTAGTAAATGAGGAAATTAGGAAACTTCATAACAAATAAGTCTCCCAAGATGGCCACCAGAGAAAAAAGAGCCCAAATGTAGCACAAATATCACCCAGAGGTAGCCCACATATAGCCCAATGACAGAAGTGTGCAAAACACTTTTTATTTTTGTTTTTGCAGTTTTATATAGTGCAGACTGGTCAGGTATTGGAGTGCTTTACATGAGCATTGGTTACATCACACAAGCACAAATTCATGTTGGTTGACCCCTACACTACCCAAACACCACTGCACTACCCTAAACCCTAAAGCACTACCCCCAGCATGACCCCTTCACTACCCAAACACAACTGCACTACCTAAACTCAAAAACACTACCCTCAGCACGACCCCTACACTACCCAAACACCACTGCACTACCCTAAACCCTAAATCTACCCCTACACTACACAAATACCACTGCACTACCCTAAACCCTAAAACACTAGAACCCAGCATGACCCCCTACAGTACACAAACACCACTGCACTACCTAAACCCTAACACACTACCCCTACACTACACAAACACCATTGCACTACCCTAAACCCTAAAACACTACCCCCAGCATGACCCCCTACACTACACAAACACCACTGCACTACCCTAAACCTAAAACACTACCCCCAGCACGACTCCCTACACTACACAAACACCACTGGACTACCCAAAACCCTAAAACACTACCCCAGCACGACTCCCTACACTACCTAAACACCACTGCACTACACTAAACCCTAAATCTACCCCAGCATGACCTCCCACACTACACAAACACCACTGCACTACCCTAAACCCTAAAACACTACCCCCAGCACAACCCCTACACTACCCAAACACCACTGCACTACCCTAAACCTAAAACACTAACCCCAGCATGACCCCCTACACTACCCAAACACCACTGCACTACCCTATGCCCTAAAACACGACCCCGTACACTACACAAACACAACTGCACTACCCTAAACCTAAAACACTACCCACAGCATGACCCCCTACACTACACAAACACCACTGCACTACCCTAAACCTAAAACACTACCCCCTACACTACACAAACACCGCTGCCCTACCCTAAACCTAAAACACAACCCCCAGCATGACCCCTACACTACACAAACACCACTGCACTACCCTAAACCCCCTACACTATACAAACACCACTGCATTACTCTAAATCCTAAAACACTACCCCCAGCACGACCCCCTCACAACACAAACACCACTGCACTACCCTAAACCCTAAATCGACCCCCAGCACGACCCCTACACTACCCAAACACCACTGCCATACCCTAAACCCTAAAACACTACCCCCAGCATGAACCCCTACACTACCCAAACACCACTGCACTACTCTAAACCTTAAAACACTACCCCCAGCACTACCCCCTACACTGCACAAATACCACTGCACTACCCTAAACCTAAAACACTACCCCAGCACTACCCCTACACTACCCAAACACCACTGCACTAACATAAACCCTAAAACACTACCCCCAGCACAATCCCATACACTACACAAACACCGCTGCACTACCCTAAACCTAAAACACTACCCCCAGCACGACTCCCTACACTACCCAAACACCACTGCACTACCCTAAACCCTAAATCTACCCCCAGCATGACCCCTACACTACCCAAACACCACTGCACTACCCTAAACCATAAAACACTACCCCCAGCATGACCCCCTACACTACACAAACACCACTGCACTACCCTAAAACACTACCACCAGCATGACCCCCTACACTACTCAAACACCACTGCACTACCCTAAACCCTAAAACACTAACCCAGCATGACCCCCTACACTACCCATACACCACTGCACTACCCTAGAGCCTAAAACACTACCCCAACACGACCCCTACACTACTGCACTACCCTAAACCTAAAACACTACCCCCAGCACGACCCCTACACTACCCAAACACCACTGCACTACCCTAAACCCTAAAACACTACCCCCAGCACGACCCCTACACCACCCAAACACCACTGCACTACCCTAAACCCTAGAAAAGAAACCCCCACCCCATGCCCAATCCCCCTTACCTCTCACTCCTCGTGGTTCCTCTCTCCTCGTGGTTCCTGCTTCACGTCGTCTCTGAGGGCGGTGCACGTCGTTGTGAGGAAACGGAACAGCCTCTGTTTCCTTACAACGACATGGATCGTCTACATGTTTTTAGAACGCATGGTCATTTACCATACATACCTTTACAACAAAATTCGTTGTAAATGCATGCGTGGTAAATGACCATGCTTTCTAAAAAAATGCGTAGTAATGACTTCGTGATGTACAACGCATGCGTGGTAATGCTTGCGTTGTAATGGTATCGCAAAGTAAAAAAATTGTTGTAACGGCTGTTTACCGATCGAAGCTGGCCCCTGTTCTTCAGTGAGGCGTTTATTTGATTAATTAGGAGGAAGGAATGTGTTTTTTACCGAAAAGTGCATTCCCGGCTGTTGTATTGTTAAAGTGTCCGCGTGGCCTGGTTTCACTTCCGGTGAGAGAGTGGAAGAGTCTGTTTGGATCTAAAGGAGTTCTGTTGTTGGACGGGGCCGGCGCGACATGTCATCAGAAAACATAGCTAATGGAAAGCGTCCTCCCTGAAGTGTGGAGCAGTGCCATGAGAGGTCAACGAGTGTGCGTCCCACCGCAGTATGACCGTACCGCGTGACCCATGTGCCACCTCCAGGGTACGGGAGGCAGAAGCGGCATCGCAGGTCCTCTTGAAGACCGTTGTAGCACTAATTCTACATTTTGGTACTAGGGCATTTTAACTTCATTGTTCCTGCCAGATACAAAGAGAAGATCCTGTGTTATTCAGTGCCCTCGTTACCTTTTTTGTGGGTTGTGGTGCTTGTCACTTCAGCTGCCCCGCCGGTGCACACGACTGGGCACCCCACCTCGTGTGCCATCTGCAGGGCCTCTGCCCTCGGATCACTGGTTTCGGTTTCTGGAGTGCTAACATAAACAGTTGCTCCCAAAGGACTAGCCTGAACACTTAGGTGAATATCCCCTGCACCAGCATTCCACGGAAATTCTTTCCTAGCTCTCCCACTTCAACGAGGATGTCATAATAGCACGGCTCCGCTCGCGACACCGTATGACGTCATCGGAGCCATAAGAGAACCTCGTCGGCGTGCTGACGTCAGTTCCACCCATTTTTTCCGTGCCACCGAGGCAAACAGGGGACCGAGACATTTTCACATGTATACATAGTATAATAAATAAATATATATTCACTGAAAAAACCATAGGTTTCAGGCACGTTATAGTTAGAAATTAGAATTTAAAAAACCTTAGAAATTCACTGAAAAAACCATAGGTTTCAGGCACGTTATAGTTAGAAATTAGCATTTAAAAAAACCTTAGAAATTCACTGAAAAAACCATAGGTTTCAGGGTGTTATAGTAAGTTGGACATTTCACTCGTACAAAACCATAGAATTTCCCCCGTTATAGTTAGTTCAGCTAACTATAACTCGTGCATCCAACAATGCACTGCTGATGACGTCACATATTACATCACTCATGACATGGTCAGTGACATCACTCATGACATCACTGATGACATCTCAAATGACATCACTGATGACATCATCCAGTGAATGTGTGTTTTTCTGAAAATTAAATATGTTTTATATATGTATATCTCAAGGTCGATGGAAGAATAAATGGGTATATAAGTGTCTAAATGGATGATTTTGTTTTGTAAAATTGATTGTATAACTGACTAAGTGTATCTAAGTGAATACATGGGTTAGTGAGTAATGTTTAAATATGAAAATATCTGTATCAGTCTCTCACTTTGTGTATAAGTGGCTGCATGGGTTGGTGAGTAGCTACATGAGTGTCTATATGGGTTATTAGTTGGTTTTTGAGTATCAGTATGAGTGTCTGAGTGTCTGTATGGTTCGGTGGGGGTATTACTTAGTGCATAGATGCATGAATGAGTGACTCACTGTTTATATGTGTTGAAGACAGCATGTGTGCAGGACTGTATAGGTGGATGAGTATGTGTATGGGTGTGTTAGTGAGTGAATGACTGTCTCAATAGTGTCTTTATGAGTAACTACATATGTTTTAAACTAGTATATGTGAGTATTGGTGTATATAAGTGAGTATATGTGAGAGTGAGAGATTGGAAGAGTTCCTGTACAAATAAGTAGGTGTTTCTATAAGTGATTGTTTAAGAGAGTAAGTATGTGTAAGTTTCTGTAGAAGTAAGTGTGGTAGTGTGTGTATAACTGTATATGCAAGTAAATGGATGTTTGATACTTTGTTTGCATGTGTGACTATGTGTGTGAGTAACTCTATGGATGAATGGCAGTGTGTAACAGGATGTATAGGTGTATGAGTACATATGATGAGTGAGTACATGTATGAGTGACTGTATAGGGACTGTTGGTGAATGAGTGGATGTGTGTGTAGATCTTGGAATTACTGAATAGGTGTGTTGTAACTGGTATTGGTATGTCCATTGTTTTGAAAATGTTAGTTTGTATTTTTGAGTGTGTGTATCAAAGGTTATATTAGGGTGAGAGGAGGTCTGCCACTCTATCACAAGGATGATGTCATCAGTGATGTCATTTGAGATGTCATCAGTGATGTCATGAGTGATGTCACTGACCATGTCATGAGTGATGTAATATGTGACGTCATCAGCAGTGCATTGCGGGCGCGCGAGTTATAGTTACCTGAACTAACTATAACGGGGGAATTTCTATGGTTTTGTACGAGTGAAATGTCCAACTAACTATAACACCCCTGAAACCTATGGTTTTTTCAGTGAATATATATATATATATATACAAACACATTTTGACAAAATGGATGCCCCTCCTGATGGGTCGGGGCTTGTTGGTGACATCACCACCCAAATATACCATAAGAAGAATCACAATTCCTTCCCAGCACGATAATCAAGCCCATCCAATCGAGAGGTAGGTAAAGTTGATTTTATTTCAACAGGCAGCCCAATAGTGATAGCATGACGCATTTCAACCCCCACAGGGTCTTAATCATATGCAGCTGTGAGGAACAATTGACTTTGAATTTAAATACACTCTGTGAAGAGGGACGCTTGTATGCATTTATCTAGTTTTACAAAAGTAAGTCACTTACATTTACTTGTTTTCGTTTTCAATCTAGGACTGCACAACATCTTCCTTACGCGTTATGCTATCACTATTTGTGAGAAGGTGGCTTGGTATATGCTGTCCACTAGTTAAAGTGCGCACCTGCTACCAATCCACACGACCCTACGATGTATAAGGTCAAAGATAACCTTTATGAAAGCTATCCTAGTGGTAGATATGGAGAGCAGCCTTCAGGTTTAATCTTGAAGGAATGTAAAGCAGCTTGTTTTACCAGAATATCACCTCCTGAATGCCTAAATGAAGGAGAACCACACAGTAGTTATATAAAAATATGTATTTATTAATATAACACTCTCTACTATCCTCTACACGAGGATAGAACACAAAGCACACAATACTGGATCAATAGAACAGTTGTAAGTAGCACAATACACAGTAGGCTCCAGGGGGAGATCGAACCATATACTAAAATAGTGGTATAACAATCACGACTTGACTAGACACAGTGCCTAGTGCACGTAGAATCGCTGGGACCCCAAGGAACCACCCAAGGTGAGGACACAGGAGACCCACGGAGGACGGGCGCATTGAGGAAACACGACTGCGTGTTCCGTACAACTCTATGGGAAAGTCGCGGTTGCAAAGTTAAAGTTTAAGGACCCTTCTAGGAGGACTTCGAGCCAACCCTTCGGAACTTAAGAGTTTAAAGAGCCACCCCACCCATGGATACCGTAGTATCAGAGTTACCTATCCCAGGGGAGCCGGGTGCATAGGTCTGAAGTGGCGTCGGAAACTCTCGTCGTTCTCTATGGAAGGAAAGGAAGAAGTGCTGCTGCCGTGAAGGTGAAAACGGTCCAGTGGAATCCAAGCCTGGATTCTGGATGGAAGGAACCTGAAAACAGAGGGGACAGAGTCTGGGTCACTTCAGAGTGACCAGGGGCTCGGTAGACGAATGCCCACTGATGTCAGGTGCTTCAGGCACGAAGAAGGGATGCTTGACTCTGCAGCCACGCGGACCAGGAGATGTCGAGGACAACCAGGAGCCGGAGGTGAGCTGTCCCACAAAGGATGCCGAGTGTCTGGCGGGAGCACCAACAAGCCTTGGCAACACCAACCCACACAGGAATGACAAACAGGTTACGGGGTGGACCAGCAAGGTCCAGGGGACTCTCCAAGCAATGGAGAGTCAGGGCACATCTGGATCAACCAGGAAAGCCCAAGAATAATGAAGATAGCCCTCAGGAGGACCCACAGGCCGGATGACCAGGAGTTGCGAGGGGACCTCGAGCAAGATTGCAAAGTACCAGCCCACGGAGCACACGGTGCGAGGAGGTCGGAGTTCTTTGGTGCAAATACTGCTCAGGGTCAGGACTACACGGAGTCCAATGTAGAAGCTCAGGAATTGCCAACAAGCATATGCACTCGCAAATGGATGCGGTGCACAGGGGTTCGGGTTATGCAGCCCCCACGAGGGATACTGGCCTCAAACTCAGGGAGAGGGCAGATCGACCTCAGGGACCTTCAGGAACCCACCTCCTGTGTTGCTGAAATCTTGGGAGTCCGCAGGAGCTCAGGAGCAGCTACTGGTCAGTTGCGCTTTAGGTGCCTGCGAAGCAGGGAGTAACTCCTTCACTCTAAGGGAGATTCTTCTGTTGTCTTAAGTGCCCCACAAGTCCTGCACAGAGCCTGTATGGAGTCACAGCACAAACTAAGCTTTGGACGGAAAGGGGGACGAAGTCGAGCCCAGTCGAGGTCCAGCGAAGTCCAGGTGTCCAGACGGTCGAAGGTTAGTGGTTTCTTCTGAGTAGAATCCTGTCCACGTAAAATCCAATCTCCTGTAGCCAGGTAACCCATTTTATACCCAAGGGAGAGGGTTGGACAGATTCAGGGGACCCTCCTATGGGAGGGGCAGGACAGAGGGGTGGCTACACCCATGTCCTTTGTCCAGTTTCGCACCAGAGCAGAAGCCAACGACTCCCAGAACTGGTTTGAGCTGGACTATGCACAGGGGCACCAAATGTGCCCCCAGTGCAGACTTTCAGGCACTCTCAGAGTGCACCCACCCAGCCCCAATACACTAAACCCTGTCTGGGAGGTGGGCACACCTCCCTGTGACAGGATCCCTCCTGTGCTGCCTTCCTCTGCTCAAGCTTGGCTCAGCAGCAGGAGGGCAGAAATGTGTCTCTGGCTGGCAGCATCCATTTTGTACTGTCCGGGTCAAGAAGGCTGGTACCAGGTAGACCAGTGACCCCACAAAGCTCGCTTCTGAAGGGTGGAATCATACCTCCCACACCAGTTACTGGTGTGGAGGTATGATTCCAAGGTGTTTGATACCAAACACGATATGTTTCTATGCAGCTGTTTTCGAGATAGCATTTACCACAAGGTTATAATGCACCTCTACCTATATGTCCGGCTGAGTCACAGACAACCCGGGAGAATGGTCTCCGAAGGATGCAAAGGGGCTCTGCTCATGCAGGGGCACCCTCTCACTAAAAACCCATCACCCTGCCTTCAGGATTGATAAGGCCTGCTATAGGGGTGACTTATAAGTTTTAAGTGTAGTGACCTACAGATATAGTGAACCTATATCTACAGTAATTGGTGCAAGCACCATCTTACATAGGCTGCTGTAGCAGACCTAGAGTTCCATTTTCCATGGCCTCTCATGGGTGGCATAATACGTGCTTCAGCCCATGGGAGGCCTCTGGGGTACCTATGCCCTGGGCACATGGGTACCATATACTAGGGACTTATAAGGGTACCCCAGTATCCAATCTGGAGTGTACCAAAGTACATGTATACCAATTTAAGGGAGAAAGCAGATAGACTGGGGTCCTGATTAGCAGGATCCCAGTCAGACTAGTCAAAAACAGTGAGACATCAAGCAAAAAGTGGGGGTAACCATAAGAAGCAGATCCTACTTTCCTACACAACCCTCCCCAAACGAAAGGACATTAAACTAACCTTGACCAGTTGAGTCTTCATGTTCTAAGTGGAAATATCTGGAGAGTCCATCTGCATTGGCATGGTTACTCCCAGATCTATGTTCCACTGTATAGTCCATCCCCTGTAGGGAAATGGACCACCTCAAAGGTTTGGGGTTTTCACCCTTCATCTGTTTAAGCCATTAGAGGGGCTTATGGTCTGTCTGAACAATGAAGTGAGTGCCAAAAAAGGATGGCCTCAGCTTCTTCAGAGCCCAAACCACAGCAAAGGCTTCCCTCTCAATAGCTGACCAACGTTTCTCTCTGGGGGTCAGCCTTCTGCTTATAAAAGCTACTGGCTGATCCCGGCCCTCTTCATTCAGTTGTGATAACACAGCCCCTACCCCCAACTCAGATGCATCAGTTTGAACAATGAATTGTTTGGAATAGTCAGGACTTTGTAGAATGGGAGCAGTGCACATGGCCTGCTTCAGGTCATCAAATGCCTTTTGACAGCTAACTGTCCACTGAACTTTCGTAGGCATTCTTTTGGAAGTCAAATCATTCAAAGGGGTCACTATGGATCCATATCCTTTGACAAACCTCCTGTAGTACCCATTCAGGCACAAGAAAGCTCTGACCTGAGTCTGGGTAGTTGGAGCAACCCATTCCATGATGGTCTGGATTTTGCTCTGCAATGGTTGAACCTGACCTCTACCCACATGGTGGCCCAGGTACACAACCTTACTCTGC
The DNA here is from genome assembly GCA_963921515.1 of Calotriton arnoldi. Taxonomy (NCBI): domain Eukaryota; kingdom Metazoa; phylum Chordata; class Amphibia; order Caudata; family Salamandridae; genus Calotriton; species Calotriton arnoldi. Next base: position 504,061 of record CAWUFW010010228.1, on the reverse strand, counting down.
CCTATCTGGCACTTAGTGGCCTTGATAGTGAGACCTGCTCTTTGCAGGGCCTCCAAAACATTTCTCAGGTGGACCAGGTAATCCTCCCAGGTGGAGCTAAAGACAGCAATATCATCAAAATAAGCTGCACTGTGAGAACTTTATTCACCAATCTTTGAAAAGTGACAGGTGCATTTTTCAAGCCAAAGGGCATTACCACAAATTGATAGTGCCCACTAGGGGTTGAAAATACTGTTTTGGGCTTAGCATCCTCAGCTTGTCTGATTTGCCAGTAGCCAACTGTGAGGTCAAATGTACTCAAAAACTTGGCTGAGGCCAAAGTATCTATAAGTTCATTTGCCCTTGGAATAGGATGAGCATCAGTCCTAGTGACTGCATTGAGCCCCCTGTAGTCTACACAAAAACTCATCTCTCTTTTGCCACCCTGGGTGTGAGGTTTGGGTACCAGGACCACTGGACTAGCCCAAGGGCTATCTGAGGGTTCAATTACTCCCAATTCCAACATATTTTGGACCTCAGTCCTGATGCAGTCCCTGACATGGTCAGGTTGTCTGTAAATTTTGTTCTTTACAGATAAGCTCTCCCCTGTGTTCACTTCATGGGTACACCAGGTGGTCTGACTGGGAGTCAGTGAGAACATGTGTCTGTACTGATTGAGGACTTTCCTGCAATCAGTATTTTGATGCTTAGTGAGGCTGCCTGCCAAGGCTACACCATCTACTGATCCATCATCAGTGTTCTGTGAGAGGAGGTCAGGGAGTGGGTCACTCTCTTCCTCCTGTCCCTCATCAGTAGCCATGAGCAAGCCCATGTCTGCCCTGTCAAAATATGGCTTGAGCCTGTTCACATGGAGCACCCTGTGGGGGCTCCTGGGAGTTCCAAGGTACACCAGGTAAGTAACCTCTCCCTTTTGCTCAACTATGGTATGGGGCCCACTCCACTTATCTTGGAGAGCTGCTGGGGCCACAGGCTCCAGCACCCATACCTTCTGTCCTGGCTGGTACACAGTCAAAACAGCCTTTTGGTCATGCCCAAGCTTTCGGTAATTCTTGGCTAGCCTCAAGGTTTTTGGATGTCTTCTTCATGTACTCAGCCATCCTGGAGCGGAGACCAAGTACATAGTCCACTATGTCCTGTTTAGGTGGTTTGAGAGGTAACTCCCATCCCTCCTTCACTAGACACAATGGACCCCTAACTGGATGTCCAAACAGAAATTCAAAAGGGCCATAACCAACCCCCTTCTGAGGAACCTCTCTGTAGGCAAACAGAAGGCAGGGCAACAGGACATCCCATCTTCGCCTAAGCTTTTCAGGGAGGCCCATGATCATGCCCTTCAGGGTTTTGTTGAATCTCTCAACTAACCCATTTCATTGTGGGTGATAGGGTGTGGTGAATTTGTAATTCACTCTACACTCCTTCCACATAGCAGTTATGTAACTTGACATGAAGTTTGCACCTCTGTCAGTTAAGACCTCCTTAGGGAAGCCTCTGGATACCTAGTGGCATGGTCCACCACCACTAGCATAAATCTGTGCCCAGATGCAGTTGGAGGCTCCATGGGACCAACAATGTCAATCCCAACCCTCTCAAAGGGAACCCCCACCACAGATATTGGTATCATGGGGGCCTTTGTGGTACCACCTGCCTTACCACTGGCTTGACAGGTGATACAGGAGCGACAAAACTCCTTTGTGTTCTCTGACTTGAGGCCAGTGAAAGTGAGGGACAATCCTGTCCCAGGTCTTACTTTGGCCTAAGTGTCCTGCTAAAGGGATATCATGTGCCAGTGATAATAGGAAACCCCTAAACTTCAGAGGTATGACTAACCTTCTGGTGGCACCAGGCTTGGGGTCTCTACCCTCTGAGTAAAGGAGTCCATCCTCCCAATAGATCCTGTGGGATTTACTGGCACGCCCAGCAGACTCAGCAGCAGCTTGCTGTCTGAGGGGTTCAAGAGAGGGGCAGCTGTGCTGCTCCAGGTCATATCTGCCCTGGAAGGCCCCACTGTCCCCAAGAACTCAACCTGAACAGGTTCAAGTTCCTCTGAGACAGTTCCTTCACAGGGACTGGGATCATCTTCCTCAGGAGACTGATCCTCACTCTGAGTCTGGGGGAAGACACTGCCTTACCCCTACTGCTCCTTCTCTTGGAAGGCACCTGGTCCATTTTTCCAGGATCCAGGGCCTGTTCAGTGGAAGACATTTTTGTCTGTGACCTGGTCAAAGCAAACACATCTGCAGAGATGCCCAACATTGCTGCATGTGTCCTGAGTTCCACCTCAGCCCAGGCTGACGTTTCCAAATCATTGCCCAATAAGCATTCCACAGGGAGGTCTGAGCTAACCACAACCTTCTTAGGGCCAGTTACCCCTCCCCAGCTGAAATTCACAACTGCCAAGGAATGGTCTGTCCTGACATTGCTTGCATTGGTCACTTGTTACATCTCACCAAGTATGATCTGATCAGGTCTCACAAGATCCTTAGTCACCATTGTGACACTGGCTCCTGTGTCCCTGTAGGCCATGGCCTCCTGTCCATTTATTAAAGGCTGTTGCCTGTATTTGCCCAAGTTACTGGGACTGACAAATAAGGGGGCACCATCCATGCCTCCATCACAGACTAGAACAGCCTGAGCTGTAGTTCTGACTAGGCCAGAACCCATCTCAGTTCCCAGGGTCAACCCTTCTACACCCTTGTCTGCAGTACCACCACTTGTAGCTGCACTAGGTAGAAAAGCTGCCTTAGGGGCAGTGGTGTTGGTAGGAGGATCCTTGGCTCTGGCACAATTGGCATCCCTAGGCCAATGTGTCTTTTCCTTACACAGGTAACACCAGGTCTTCTTTCTGCCTTTTCCCTTGTTAGATTGTGAACCACCCTCAGATGCAGGTTTTTGGGGCCCTGAAGAAGACTTCTGGTCTTTACCCTTCTCCCCACCTTTATCTGCTGGTTTAGAATCAGATTTCTTTTGGTCACCACCTTGGTTCTGAGTTTTCTGCTTCACCCTGGTCCTGACCCATCTATCTGCCTTCTTTCCCAATTCTTGGGGAGAAGTCAGACCAGAGTCCACCAGGTATTGATGCAACAACTGATTTTGGCAATTATTAAGGATCTGCTCCCTCATAATTAAATTGTACAATCCCTTGAAATCATTCACTTTACTGCCAAGTAACCAGCCTTCCAGAGCCTTAGTAGCACAATCTACAAAGTCAACCCAGTCCTGAGTCTGTGCTTTCTGGGTGTCTCTGAACTTAATCCTGTATTGCTCAGTGGTTAAGCCAAACCCATCAATGAGAGCACTCTTCAGAACTGAGTAATTATCAGCATCCTCTTCTCTAACAGTGAGGAGCTTATCTCTACCTTTGTCAGCAAATGAGAGCCACAAGATAGCTGCCCACTGCTCTTGAGGGACCCTCTGTACCTTACAGGCCCTCTCCAAGGCAGGTATCCATTTGTGGATGTCATCCCCACTATGGTAGGGAGGGACTATGTTGCTCAGGTACCTACGGTCATAAGTATAATCCTTAACCCTAGGGACAATGTTGCTGCCACCATGGGACTCTAGTCCCAATCTCTTTGTAGCCCTCTGGAGCTCTAGGGATTCCCTGTCTAGGGCCAATTGCTCTTTCTTGAGCCTGAGCTTGACTTTCTCAAGCTCTAGAAATTGGCACTCTCTATCATAAGAGGATTCCCTCTTATTGGATATGGAAGTCCCTACAGAAGTTCCTGAGTGTTGAGATTCTACAGAGGGAGATCTGGATCTCCTAGGTAAACTCTGTACTCTTCCTGGTGGAGTAAAGAGAGGGCCACTCGGGCCTTCTCCCCCACATAATGGAAGATCTATGTTGTCCAGGATGGAATCATCTTGATCCCCCTGGTCAGGGTTTGATTCCAGGTCAAAGAAGGTTTCACTTCCTGGCCTTTCCTCATTCCCTGCACCACCCACTCTTTCTACCACATCAGACCCTGGGGTCTTTCTAAGATCATCTAAGAGTAACACCTCAATGAGACGTTGGGTGTCTGCATTTCTCCCTGTCCTCAACTTCCTAGACACACACATGGCTTTCAATTCCTGGAAGGAGAGGCCATTGTACCTAGTTGGCAGAGAGCCACTGGCTTCTCCTCTAGAAGAAATACTAGTGTTATGTGGTGTAGGCACAAACCTAACCTAGTGGAGACTAAACTCTCTTGAGTTGGAGAAAGGGTGTGCTAGACCCTTGACTTACTCAACTCCACGTTCAGTAGAACTTACCTATTCAAATCTTGAAGTATTATATGTGCCTAATACTTTTAGTGGTTTCAGTTAATCACTCAATGAGATTTATCTGGTAAAACAATAGCAAGCATGAATCCCAACCGCTGCACACCAATGTGAGAAGGTGGCTTGATATATGCTGTCCACTAGTTAAAGTGGGCACCTTGTACCAATCCACACGACCCTTATGATGTATGAGGTCAAAGATAACCTTTATGAAAGCTATCCTAGTGGTAGCTATGGAGAGCAGCCTTCAGGCTTAATCTTGAAGGAATGTAAAGCAGCTTGTTTTACCAGAATATCACCTCCTGTATGACTAAATGAAGGAGAACCACACAGAAGTTATATAAAAATATGTATTTATTAATATAACACTCTCTACTATCCTCTACATGAGGATAGAACACAAAGCACACAATACTGGATCAATAGAACAGTTGTAAGTAGCATAATACACAGCAGGCTCCAGGGGGAGACCGAACCATATACTAAAATAGTGGTATAGCAATCACGACTTGACTAGACACAGTGCCTAGTGCACTTAGAATCGCTGGGACCCCAAGGAACCACCCAAGGTGATGACACAGGAGACTCACGGAGGACAGGTGCAGTGAGGAAACACAACTGCGTGTTCCGTACAACTCTATGGGAAAGTCGCGGTTGCAAAGTTAAAGTTTAAGGACCCTTCTAGGAGGACTTCGAGGCAACCCTTCGGAACTTAAGAGTTTAAAGAGCCACCCCACCCGTGGATACCATAGTATCAGAGTTACCTATCCCAGGGGAGCCGGGTGCATAGGTCTGAAGTGGCGTCTGAAACTCTTGTCGTTCTCTATGGAAGGAAAGGAAGAAGTTCTGCTACCGTGAAGGTGAAAAGGGTCTGGTGGAATCCAAGCCTATATTCTGGATGGAAGGAACCTGAAAGCAGAGGGGACAGAGTCTGGGTCACTTCAGAGTGACCAGGGGCTCGGTAGACGAATGCCCACCAATGTCGGGTGCTTCAGGTGCAAAGAAGGGATGCTTGGCTCTGCAGCCACGAGGACCAGGAGACGTCGAGGATGACCAGGAGCCGGAGGTGAGCTGCCCACAAAGGATGTTGAGTGCTGAGGGGTCGGTGTCCGGCGGGAGCACTAACAAGCCTTGGCAACAGCAACCCACGCAGGAAGGACAAACAGGTTATGGTATGTACCAGCAAGGTCCAGGGGACTCTCCAAGCAATGGGGAGTCAGGGCATGTCTGGAGGTACCAGGAAAGCCCAAGAACAATCAAGATGACCCTTAGGAGGACCCACAGGCCAGATGACCAGGAGTCGCGAGGGGATCTCTAGCAAGATTGCAAAGTACCAGCCCACGGAGTACACGGTGCAAGGAGGCTGGAGTTCTTTGGTGCAAATACTGCTCAGGGTCAGAAATACTCAGAGTCCAATGCACAAGCTTGGGAATTGCCAACAAGCATATGCACTTGCAAATAGATGCGGTGCACAGGGGTTCGGGTTACGCAGCCCCCACGAGAGATACTGTCCTCAAACTCAGTGAGAGGGCAGATCCACCTCAGGGACCTTCAGGACCCCACCTCCTGTGTTGCTGAAATCTTTGGAGTCCACAGGAGCTCAGGAGCAGCTACTGGTCAGTTGCGATTTAGGTGCCTGCGAAGCAGGGGAGTGACTCCTTCACTCCAAGGGAGATTCTTCTGTTGTCTTAAGTGCCCCACAGGTCCTGATCAGAGCCTGTATGGAGTCACGGCACAAACTAAGCTTTGGACGGAAAGGGGGACGAAGTCGAGCCCAGTCGAGGTCCAGCGAAGTCCAGGTGTCCAGATGGTCGAAGGTTAGTAGTTTCTTCTGAGTAGAATCTTGTCCACATAAAATCCAATGTCCTGTAGTCAGGTAACCCATTTTATACCCACGGGAGAGGGTTGGACAGATTCAGGTGACCCTCCTAGGGGAGGGGCAGGACAAAGGATTGGCTGCACCCATGTCCTTTGTCCAGTTTCGCGCCAGAGCAGGAGCCAATGGCTCCCAGAACTGGCTTGAGCTGGACTATGCACAGGGACACCAAATGGGCCGCCAGTGCAGACTTTCAGGCACTCTCAGAGTACACCCACCCAGCCCCAATACACTAAACCCTGTCTGGGAGGTGGTCACACCTCCCTGTGACAGGATGACTATTGTGCTGCCTTCCTCTGCTCGAGCTTGGCTCAGCAGCAGGAGGGCAGAAATGTGTCTCTGGCTGGCAGCATCCATTTTGTGCTGTCCGGGTTGAGAAGGCTGGTACCGGGTAGACCGGTGACCCCACGAAGCTCGCTTCTGAAGAGTGGAATCATAGGTATGATTCCAAGGTTTTTGATACCAAACACAATATGTTTCTATGCAGCCGTTTTCGAGATAGCATTTACCGCAAGCTTATAATGCACCTCTACCTATATGTCCGGCTGAGTCACAAACAACCCGGGAGAATGGTCTCCGAAGGCTGCAAAGGGGCTCTGCTCATGCAGGGGCACCCTCTCACTAAACACCCAGCACCCTGCCTTCAGGATTGATAAGGCGTGCTATAGGGGGGACTTATAAGTTTTAAGTGTAGTGATCTACAGATATAGTGAAACTATATCTACAGTAAGTGGCGCAAGCACCATCTTACACAGGCTGCTGTAGCAGACCTAGAGTTCCATTTTGCATGGCCTCTCATGGGTGGCATAATACATGCTTCAGCCCATGGGAGGCCTCTGGGGTACCTATGCCCTGGGTACATCGGTACCATATACTAGGGACTTATAAGGGTACCCCACTATCCAATCTGGAGTGTACCAAAGTACATGTATGCCAATTTAACAGAGAAAGCAGATAGACTGGGGTCCTGAATAGCAGGATCCCAGTCAGACTAGTCAAAAACAGTGAGACATCAAGCAAAAAGTGGGGATAACCATAAGAAGCAGATCCTACTTTCCCACACTATTGAGCTGCCTGTTGAAATAAAATCAACTTTACTTACCTCTCGATTGGATGGACTTGATTCATAGACGACTTATTTTTGATCTGGAATGGGATTGAAACAGAGTTTATGGACTACTTTTCAATACTTAATAACAACAAAGTAGGTCTCAAATTCACATGCAACACCAGTACCAGAGAAATACAGTTTTTGGATACAACTGTGTACATTGACAATAATGAAATACAGACTACGGTGTTTCGCAAACCTACAGTCACCAATAGTATTCTTCATGGTTCAAGCTTTCATCCAAACTCACTGATCAAAAGTATCCCTTATGGGGAAATCATAAGAATGAAGAGAAACTGCTCAAAGACAGAGGAGAGGATACAAATACAGTGATATAAAATGTGATGAAGAAAAAGCAAGATCTCTGACTCAAGCACAGACCCTTGTAAACAAAGGAAGAAAGAACATCAACGAAAAAGATGAGATTATGAGGATGATACTTACCTTCAGGAAGGAGAGTTATAAAATCAAGAGCATTTTGAACAACTATTGGAATGTGTTAAGGATGGAACCCGATGTTGGTGACAAACTAGGGATTAGGCCCAGAATAACATTCAGAAGAGCACCTTCATTGTCAGACAACCTGGTTAAAAGTCACTTTACCATGAAGAAATCTGAAAATTGGCTGCAGAATCAACAGAAAGGATTTGACAAATGCTGGAAATGCAAAGCATGCAAAGTAGGTAAAAACATCAAAAGCTTGAAGACCCAGTAGGCAAAACCTTCATGATCAATGAAAAGATCACTTGCGATTCAGTTTATGTAGTTTACTTGATTGAGTGCTTCGGTGGCAAAAGATGCATTGGTAGCACAATTTGCCCATTGAAAAAATGAATATTAGAGCATATAAGAGCTATACAGAAAAAGGACACAAATTATGCAATTGCAAAACATATACTTGCGCATGAAGGAAAGAACTGGTTGAACATGACATATTCTGGAATAGCCATAGTCCCAAGAGATGAGAGGGGTGGCAACAGAACTCTTAAACTAAGACGGCTAGAGCCACGACTCATGATCAAGTTCAAGACAAAGATGCCTTCAGGCCTGAATGGGGATAAAGAAATGTATATTCATTTATAATGGAACATTACAACTCGCTTCTGATTTCATTAGTATAGAACCTAATATTGGGCTAAAGACTCAATAATCTGGAATGAACAACATCAGTGGGGTACATTCTCAAATAGCGCAGACTCAACAACACATCTCATACAACAGACATAATGATATGGCGCTTAGCCAATATTTTACATGGTATCATAATCCCATAATAGAAAAAACACAAAAAGACACATGTAGTGTAAGCAAGACCAAGCACTGTGCTACTGCATATTTTGGGTATTTATGAATCATGAGCACATGCACTTTATACATTGGATATTTATAGTTGTAGATGGCAGGGACCACTATGGCCTGCACTACAACATAGGGTGCACTATAGAGACACTCAGTCTTCACAAAAACGGAAGTGAGTACCAATACGAGGTGTGAGCTTAACCACAAACGAGTATATACTCCTGTGTTCTAAAATAAAATAAAATATATAAATATTTGTTGTTTACATAACAGTACAACACTGGATTTTGCTGAATAATATGATGAATTACTTGAATTATTAATTTATTCTATGTAATTTGTTTTGAGAAGGATTTGTAAAAACTACCATTCCCACAATGCCTCTTTATGGATAATGTGGGAGAGAGGTTTTTAAAGTGAAAGCAATGATGGACTAATTGGTTTACCTTGATCAAGACCAGTGTGGTCGAAACGCCTAGGTGAGAGTGTCGAGGCTGAGTTGCTTTATGACTCAATAAAGAACTTGGAAATATCTCAGGCGAGTGAAGCGTTGTTTCCTGTTTGTTGGACAATAATTTTTGGGGGTAGTCCACCTCTGACGCTTGCACCGCCTGTGCAAAGTGTGCCCTTCGTTTGGAGTGTTTTGATGGCAAAAATATATATGTAGGCATGGGGTGGCATTCTTGTTTTAAATGACACTTAACAAAGGCATAAAGAAACAACCCATTACGAAGGACTTTACCTTATTTTGAAATTCTGCCGCAATGCATTATGGACATTGGAGTCCAGTGAAGGTTACAACTGCAGACCGTAACCCCAAAATCCGAACATTAGTGAAAAGGAATGCATTTGCATGATATTTTGGAGGGTATTGCTTTTAAAGAACTGTATTTTGGTCTGATGGGCGGGCAGAAATCAAGTATTATACCTTTTTCCAACAGCAATGTGCACATTGGAAGTCCTTTGTTTGTGTTGTTGATTAGTTTAAATAACATCCAGGTGACAGCAACCCTCTTTCTTGCATATGATTAAGATCCATGGGGATTGAAACGCGTAATGCTGTTTGTTGTGCTGCCTGAGGAATAAATCCTTAACTTACAAATTACTTACAATTTTGTTGTAAAGGCTTGTGTGGTAAAGGCATATTTGTTGTAGAAATGTGTGTGGATAAGGCATGCGTGGTAAAGACGCATTATTTGAAAAGCCTGCGTGGTAAAGACATACAGGGTTCAGACGTCATTGTAAAGGCTGTTTCCCATAATAAACGGCTCCTCTGTTTCAGCCCTGTATCTGCTGGTAATTTTCTGCTTTATTGTCTATTGATCCTGACTCTGTTGTGCTCATTTGGGATACAGTGAATGTTTCTGTAATTCCTAATCAGGAGTCTAGAATGAAAAACAACACCTAAAACAACCCTGTAGGTGGGATGTGGATAATATTTTCCACTCAAAATTCAATGCAGCTATAGATGGTTTTAGAAAAAAATGCATCTTAAATATTAAGCTGATTGACTGACTGACTAGCCCTGTAATAAAATGATAATAAAAGTCTTGTTTACCATGATTCAGTTAAAGCTGATATGCGTTTGGAAATCAGGCTACCTTTCCTTGAGCTGCTTGAACCACATAGGCGGAGTCATATTAAGCGCCTAAATATACTGGACTTCACTGTGAGAAAGACCTTTGTTATCTCCGTTTTGTCATCCATGGCCAAAGATCCCTAGGATTCTTCAGAAAAAGTTTCATTTTGAATTTTGTTTCAAGTACCCTGTGAGTTGTGATGTTATGATTAGCTATATTTTTTGTCTGAGAGGATATAGACAATGCTAAATTAATGTTTTAGTCTCTGAATGGTAGCTGTAGTGTTCTGTATTAAAGCGCCAAAAAATATAGTAGATGTAGTAGTTATGGTGCCCAGCTCCAATCATATGCAAAGATATATTGAGTCTTTTTGCTAGCAAAGACGAAAGAAGGGATTTTATGTTTTTTTAATTAGAAATGTTACCTTTATTAACTTATAGTGGAACTTGGCAACATATTTCCTGAGAAGAGAGAGTCTAACCATTATGCAATGAAGTAGTTCAGATTTTCCTACACATACTTCTTATATACATTGTGATTGACTGACAGAATGTTTTAACCATTATTCATGAAATAGATTTAGAAATATAAGAGATGCATTGCTTTTATTAGATTCAGTGGGAACTAATGTCATTTCTTAAACATATGGACTTGCCTTAGTCTGGAGATAATGTAATAACTGCATTTTCAGCAATTCGTAACTGTTTTTTATCAATCTGTTATTCCATGTCTAGTTATTTTTAATATGACTGTGGCCCTAGTAGGGCCTTTTGATAAAAACATTTTTTTAAATATGGCATTATTGGATATTAGTTGGAAGCAGGACACTCATTTTTTCACTTTGATGATTCCAACAATGTTTTTTAGGGAGTTTAATTTTCCTTAGGCCAGCATGGTTCAAAAATAAATATTGCAGAAGTTCTACCTTTTCACCATATTTGTTTGACACACATTTGTCAATCGGAGTGATTACCATACCTTTTATATGTGATTCTACCATTTGTTAAATTTAGCTTACTGTTTAAAATATATTGATCCTCTCAAGTACTGGTAATATAATTCTCCAAATGATATACGAATAATCTGTGTCAACTTTTCAAGTAATCTATATGTTGAAATAGTAAAATGCCACTAGCTAGAGCGGATATCAAGAATACTGTCTACAGCCCTTGTAAATTGCATTCAAGATAGAGAAGATTCTAGAATAAATGGAATACAGTACAGTCATTACCAGTAATAATGTTGGTAGTATTGAGACACACTTTCAGGGAAAAATCCCTCTCTGACAGGAACAACAGCCAAAGCTTGTCAAAGCTGGTCAAAGCTGTGACTAGTTTATCCTAGACCTGTTTGGTGCTGTGGCAGGGTTACCACAGCATTCTCCTTCCTTAACTTGAGTTTACATTTGGGCATGGAGGCATTGTTCTTCAATGCTTTGAATCATTCCTCTCAAACTGCACCCATCAGGTCAAACCTGCCCTCACAAATCTAAATCTATTCATTTGACATATAGTGTGCCTCACTGGTCATTTATTTCGGCAGCTCTCTATATCACCCAAATGGCTCTGTTTGCAAGAGTTTAACATACATTAGTGCAGTAGATGAAGTGGCCAAAGGTCACAAAGGTGAGAGGAGACCACTCAAACAATGCTATGGTTTTCTTTCACTACCCTAAGGGTATAGGGGATCTCTTTTTATTTGGTTGTATTAGGGCCCACATCATAACCCCTATATCAGTTTCCTCTTGCAATGATCCCCAACATCACTGCCATAACAGTGGTTATCAATGTATGCTGGTGATACTCAATTATACATGAGGATCCTGAAAGGACAAGCAATTAAAGGAGTTGACAGCTTCCAACACTTTCAAAAAGGCAGGTCAAGTGTTGGCTTTGCATTAATGTGAAAAAAACACAGATCCTGCTTATTGGCATTAAAAAAGCTCAGATGCTAGGCACAACTTGGCCTCTCTCCCTGGTCACTCCTACCAGTCATTATAATTTACTCAGAAGTTTTGAGGTCCTCCTAAATTCATGAAAAACCTTCTCTACTCAAGTCGACTTCATGATTGAAAAAGTGTTTTTCCATCTCTGTTGATGGCCTTCTTAGGAATTTTCCATTACTTCAAACTCAAGAGGAGATCACCCTTGCCAAGGTAGTTGTTTATTCCTGTGTGAGCTACTACAAACGTATCTAAGGAGGTTTCCCAGCCAAAATCGCAAGTAGCCTACATAGAGCAAAACACGTTGCCACCAGTCTTGTCTATGGTTTGCAAGAATCTGACCATGCGGCTCCAGCACTCAAATCTCCCTGCCATTTGTGCATCATAGAAAGGATTGATTTCAAAACCCTGTGCATGGTCCATAAATAATTGTGTAGCATGGCACCCAACTAGCTCTGCAAACTTTAATTTTATATTGACGGACATTCAGCCTCTCATCACTCTCTCACACTGCTCCTGTCAATACTGAGGCAAATGTTGGAGGCAGTTCTTAGCACCAACACGGTGCATCCTTTTGAGACTCTTTCTCACGATGTCTTCATAATGATCCCAATATTCATTTTTTTCAGTGATAGAAGACCCACCTCTTCCTCCAATTATTAGCCCATAAATGACTTTATCTCCCAGCCGTTTTTCATACGCTTTTCCATTGATATTCCTGGCACTGTGCAAGGCCCTTTCCGTGTTTTAATGAATTGGAAAACTGAGAAAATAAAATAGATTTGAAAAAGTATTTTAGCTGGAACAAAAGACTCAAGCCCAATTGTGAATTCTATTCGCGACTCCTTAATACCCAATGAAAGTAAATCAGACGCTATAAGCCTGCTGTCAAAAACTATATGGTGGCAGACAAAATCTCTATGTGAATATCAAATCCTTTTTTTTGGTCTGGCTTGATGGTGCAGCTGTCGCCATACAATTACATGAGCATCACTAGAGAAGGACTTTAGCTCCACCCACATGTTGGGAGCGAGGAGTACACGTTTCAATTGGGAAGAAGCTGTGTGCTTCGACAAAAAAAAGCGTTTGGCCTCCACACAGCTGTGATCATTTTGTTGATTTTTCCAGCTGCCTGAGGTTGAACCTTCAGGGGCACACACACATCACATTGTAATGCTATTAAAGTGTCTTAGATAATAGACAATTTATGGTGTTTTCTCTGGTAGAATCACAGATTGGAGGAGGACAGTAATTAACCTACATGGATTTTTATTTCTTGCTTGACACTGCATTTATAAGCCAGACCTATTGGCGTTGGCAATGCATGTTTCAATTTCAAGATGGGACCATCTTTCCTTTGTGGCTCTGTTCAGCCACATCCCACATAGGAGTCAATTGTCAACACGGTCATGTTGTCACTCAAAAAGCATTATGTCATTTTTGGGGGAATAAACGGTTCATGCCCAAATCTGAAAGGTGATTGACAATAAATGGCGAGCATTTTTCCCTTGTGCAAAAGCCCTTTTCTGAAAGACAAACACGTCTTTCAGGATAAAACTTTTCTTTCCGAATGGGCCGATGGGCCATAAAAATGCAGCTCTTTGCACTGCTCAGAGATGAGAGCAGGGACACAAGCCCCAAGCAGGCCACTGTGGGACTGCCTTCTTTTCAACCACAATTGCAGCAGTCTCCAAAAATACTGTTACTTAAATATGCAGTAAGACATTTTGATGTACTGTGCCCAAAGCAATAAGTTATTCATGCAAAGTAAGCAACAGCGCACAGCACACTTTGATCAGAAAACATCAATCAAGAAATGAGTCGATTTGTCATTCTGACGCTGACTTTGCAAGACTGCTGAAACTGTGCTAACACAAGAAGAGGGAATGCGCATCAACAACTTTTGGGCGTCAACAACTGAGCTAAAAACTTAGAGAAACTGACTAAATAACACTGATTTAAATTCAAATCATATAACGCAGCCCTTTCCTTCTGTGTGCTTGGCACTCAGTACCACTCAGGCTTGAACAGACAGATGGCTCGGGCATTACATCATGCTGAAGCCTTTCAACGTTTTTACCCTGGGAAATAGGAGGACTTTGCAGCTGCAAGCTATTCTGGTTGTGCGTGGTAGGACGCCATTGTTGTACTATTTCTGATCAGACCATACCTTTTAAGTGTCTGAGAATAGAGCGTGCTTATTGAATTTTGCTTTCTCAGAAATAATGGCGCGAGCAATGTGCGCAGCTGCTACGTTTTGTATTGTTCCTAAAGGACTGTTGAAAACCTTTTATACTTTACTGTGTGTGCAATGTCCATAAACGGTCTACAGTATCATTGCATACTCTAGGGGCCACGAACCATATGTAAAAAGACTGTTTTACAGTCATAAATGGACCGATTTGCAGAACCGACCCGTTTGCAAACCCAATAATGCAGTTTGGTATGCATAGGCACGATGTACGAACCATTTTTGTTGTCACAAATGGCCCGATTCGCAAATTGCTTTTTGTAATTTACAGGCAACAAATTGCGATTCAGTAACTTGTTACCAAATCGTAGTTTGGGTTTTGTGAACAAAAAACAGAGGGAATCTGAATGGTATGCACTAATGTTTCGGGACTGAAATGCAGTTGCAAAACATTCACACTTTACTACCAACTCAAAGCTGTAATAACCTATTCGCAAATGGGAGGGGGCCCTTGGGACTCCTTCCCCTTTGGAAATATTAAAAAAATATTTTGTAAGAGCAGGCAGTTGTCCCATGGACCACTGCATACTCTAAAAAAAAATGCAACATTTCATTTTTTATTTTAACTCATCCTGTTTTCCTTTAGATTACTTTATTTAAAAGCAATTACAGAGATGGTGGTCTGCTGTCCCCATCAGGCCACCATCCCTGTGATGGCAGCAAATCCTAGTGGGTCACAAATAGTGACCTACATCATTAATATTCATAAGGTAGATATTTGCGACCCCGTAGGAATCATTAATTTGGAAATAGGGTCAGATTTCACTTTAGTACATTGGTAATAGTGTTTACCAAATAGCGATTCACGAAAAATTGCTATTTGGTAATCGTTGTAACTAATGTTCAAACATCTAGCCCAATAAATCCCAAATTGCAATTCGATATCAGGTTACCGAATCATAATTTGTAATTGCAAATACAAACCAATTCGGTATTTGGAAGGGGTGTGTTTAGGACGTCCCGTCCAACTACCACCTGGCAGTGGTATGTATTAATGTTTTGTGACCGAATTACGTTTGCAAAACATTAATTTTTTACAGACTACTAAAAGCTAGTGGTACCCATTCGTAAATGGGAATAGGTTGCCAAAGGACCCCTTCCCCTTTAAGAATGTAAGCAAATATGGGGCAGATTTACAAGCCCCTTGAGTGACTTTTGCGTTGCAGTTGCGTCACTTTTTTGGCGCAACAGCGGCGCAAACAATGCGGCCTATTTACAACGTGACGCATCTAGGGAGATGCGCCAAGTTGTAAAGCCCTGCGTCACATTATACCTGCGTCAGGTATAATGTATGCAGGGTGGGCGTTCCCAAGCAGGAAGGCCTCGTAAAAGTGACTCAGTGAAATGTACAAGATTTCACTGCGCCACTTTTAGGACGCCACTGCATCAAAACCTTACGCCTGCTTGAAGCAGGCGTAAGTAGTGACGCAGTGTAGTGGGAATAGGCTCAACACGCATTGCTGGAGTTGCGTCGTGCTTGCGATACGACTCCAGCAATGCGTGACTTTTCCGCCAACAGATGCGTCAGAATTTCTGACGCATCTGTCAATCCTTGCGCCATAGTGCGCTGTATTGTAAATACGGCGCATCTATGGTGGCGCAAGGGTTTCTAAGGGTGGCGCAGGGAAAGTGACGCATCTGTACAGATGCGTCACTTTCTTGTAAATCTGCCCCTATATTTTTAAAGAATCACTGCGTATTCTTAAAAAATTAAACTTAAAAGTTTTCTTTTCCGTTTTTTAAATGCATCTTGTTTTCCTTTAAGGAAAACAGGCGGCATTTACAAAAAAAAGGATAGTTTTATTAAAAAGCAATCACAGACATGGTGGTCCGCTGACCCCAGCATGCCACCATCCCTGTGATGGCTATCATTCCTAATGACTCGCAAACTGCAGCCTATCTCATTAATATTCATGAGGTAAGTCGACTTGCAACGCACTAAGAATCGGTATCTAAAAGATGTAAGTTTTCTTACATCAGGGATTCTCATTTCCTATTTTGCGATTCAATAAGAATCTCAATTAACAAATCACAATTCAGGGGTTCCTGTACATATGGCCCAAGAAGAGCTAAACTCAATTTGCGGCCAGTATTTTTGAGACCATTGTGCTAATTTGCGAACCTACCTATGTACTAATAGGTCAGTTTGCAAATTACTATTGGGTCACAATTCGACCTACCTCATGAATATTAATGAGGTAGGTGTCAAATTTCGAACCACTAGGAATTGCAGCCTTCACAGGGATAGTGACCAGCTGAGATCAGCAAACTACCATGTCTTGCTTTTTTCCTTACTTACATCCCTTTTTTCCATTGGACCACTTCCTACTCTTAAAAAATATATTTTTTAACATCCACAAAGGAGAAGGCGTCCCTTGGGGACCCCTTCCCATTTTTGAATGGCTTACCACCTCCTTTGAAGAAGTGGTAAAAGATTAAATGTTTTGCGACCGGAATTTGGTTGCAAAACATTTATACATAGCATTCCAATTAAGTATTTGGAAAGAATGCCCTAAACATGCCTCTTTCAAACACCAAATCGGTATTTAGTTGCAAATCCAAACTGCAATTTGATTACATATTACCAAATCACAATTTGGGGTTGATAGAAAAAGCCCTTTTTCAGTCGCAAAGGACCTATTCTGTGAATCGGACCATTTGCGACCACAAAAGACTTCGTACATCTGGCCCCTAATCCTTTAACTATCAAATATAATATGGTTGACAGAAACTGTCTAACATGTGATGAGGTCCTTCAACATTTCTAGAATTGTATCCGGCCTCCTATTGCACGAATTACAAATCCGGTTCCCCAGTGCATCTCAGAAGTGCTTCTTGGTAAACAAAACGATTTTATATAAAATGCACATTCATAAAAAGTGGCGCCGCTGGGGAAGGGGGTTGAGGGGGTTTGGTCTGCCCCGGACAGCACTGTTTTTTGAGGGTGGCAGAGGTTAACAAGTCATGTCTGTCAACTACCACCATCCCCCCGCCCCCAAGAACAAGTTGTCCATCGGCCGCCAGACCCCCCCACCCCCCAGAACAAGTCGGACGCCACCCCCTGGAACAAGTCATCCGTTGCCCCCCCCCCACCCCGGGTGGCAGTAGGTTTAGCTACAACACTGTTCATAAATCCTTAGCAAAGAATAGCAGCGCCTCATTGAAAAAGCAGTGCCTTTTTGAGAACAGGACAGCAATTGCCCTGAATCCGTAAACTGTCCATGTGGTGTTATTTGTACCCTTTGTTATCACAAAGCTTATTGACCACAAAATGACAGGCTGTGCAACCAGAATAAGGCAAGTTGCAAGGTACATTTTCTGTTGAAAAATAATTTGCTACTCGCAATGTCCACTTTGCAACTCATTGCACTTCAGAAGGTGAATAAAATGTGTAACAGGCTCCACCTCCTCTGTCCGAATTACAATACCATAAATGAATGGGTTGCAATAGCAATTGCAGTTGCATAACACTCAATCAATCAATCAATCAATCAATCATGTCACTTATAAAGCGCACTACATACCCGCGAGGGTCTCAAGGCGCTGGGGGAAGAGGGGGGTGGTGCTGCTACTGATCGAAGAGCCAGGTCTTGAGGAGTCTTCTGAAGGCCAGTAGGTCTTGGGTCTGTCGGAGGTTGGTGGGGAGGGTGTTCCAGGTCTTGGCGGCGAGGTGGGAGAAGGATCTGCCGCCGGTGGTCGTTTTCCGGATGCGGGGGACTGTGGCGAGGGCGAGGCTGGTCGAGCGGAGCTGGCGGGTGGGGGTGTAGAAGCTGAGTCGTCTGTTGAGGTAGGCTGGTCCGGAGTTGTGGAGTGCTTTGTGTGCGTGGGTGAGGAGCTTGAAGGTTATCCCCTTGTTGACAGGGAGCCAGTGCAGGTCTCTCAGGTGGGGTGTGATGTGGCTGCGTCGGGGGATGTCGAGGATAAGACGTGCAGAGGCGTTCTGGATGCGTTGCAGCCGTCTCAGGAGCTTAGCCGTCGTTCCTGCGTAGAGGGCGTTTCCGTAGTCCAGCCTGCTGGTGACGAGGGCCTGGGTGACTGTTTTCTTGTTTCGGTGGGGATCCACTTGAAGATCCTGCGGAGCATTCGGAGGATGTTGAAGCAGGATGAGGAAACGGCGTTAACCTGCTTAGTCATGGAGAGGGTGGGGTCGAGGATGACCCCTAGGTTGCATACGTGGTCGGTGGGTGGCGGGGCTGTTCCCAGTGATGTTGGCCACCAGGAGTCGTCCCAGGCTGAAGGGTTGGAACCAAGGATGAGGACCTCCGTCTTGTCCGAGTTCAGCTTCAGGCGGCTGGTCCTCATCCATTCGGCGACGGCCTTCATTCCTTCGTGGAGGTGGGCTTTGGCGGTGTGAGGGTCTTTGGTGAGGGAGAGGATCAGCTGGGTGTCGTCGGCGTAGGAGATGATGTTGAGGTTGTGCTGTCGGGCGACGTGGGCGAGGGGTGCCATGTAGATGTTGAACAGCGTTGGGCTGAGGGAGGAGCCTTGGGGTACGCCGCAGATGATCTTGGTGGCCTTGGATCGGAAGGGGCGAGGCGGACGCTTTGTGTTCTGCCGGAAAGGAAGGATGTGGTCCAGTCCAGGGCCTTCTCTTGGATCCCGGCGTCGTGAAGGCGTGTTCGTAGTGTGTGGTGGCAGACCGTGTCGAAGGCGGCTGATAGGTCCAGGAGGATGAGGGCTGCTGTTTCTCCGTTGTCTAGCAGGGTCCTGATGTCATCGGTGGCGGCGATGAGGGCGGTTTCGGTGCTGTGGTTGCTGCGAAAGCCGGACTGGGAAGGGTCCAGGATGTTGTTCTCCTCGAGGTAGCGGGTCAGTTGTTTGTTGACGATTTTCTCGGTGACCTTCGCGGGGAACGGGAGCAGAGAGATGGGTCGGAAGTTCTTGAGGTCCTTGGGGTCTGCCTTGGGTTTCTTGAGTAAGGCGGTGATCTTGGCGTGCTTCCAGCTTTCCGGGAAGGTTGCTGTCTCGAAGGAGATGTTGATTATTTTCCGGAGATGGGGCGCGATGGCTGTACTGGCTTTGTTGAAGATGTGGTGAGGGCACGGGTCTAGCGGTGAACCGGAGTGGATGGTGTTCATGATCTCGCTGGTGTCCTCGTCGTTGATGTTGGTCCAGGAGAGCAGGCGGTTGGTGGTTGTGGGGGCAGTGGTCTCGGTGGTTGCCGGGGCGGTCGTGGTGTTGAAGCTGTCGTGGATGTCGGCGATTTTGCGGTGGAAGAAGGTGGCCAGTGAGTCGCACAGGTCTTGCGACGGCTGGATGTCGTTGGTGTTGGAGCTGGGGTTGAAGAGTTCCTTCACGATGTTGAAGAGCTCTTTGCTGTTGTGTGCGTTGTTGTCTAGGCGGTCTTTGAGTGAGGCCCTTTTGGCAGATCTGATGAGGTGATGGTGACTGCGGGTGGCGCTCTTGTGGGCGGCGTAGCTGTCCGCTGTCCGCTGTCCGTTCGTGGAGCCCGATCTGAACCAACACTGAAAGGGTATGATATACATTTGAAAAATTAATGCTTTCCCTGTTAGATAGCTTCCACTTTGTCTATGCGGACTGTTGGCACTGAGAGTTCAATAGTTTGATATAAATCCCCAAATGTAATCTGTGTTATGCAACATCTAATTGCTGCAAAGGCAAGAGTAATATAAAAAATCAAAGTTTACAGAGTCCCAAATTATGACCGAGGATACTGTGCTTTTGTTCATTGTAAAACATTCTATTATTGCATTATTCTTGCCTTTAAATACTCTGTCTATTAACAGATACCAGTCAAAGATTAAAGGGCTAATTACGATGTCGGTCGGAAAAGCACTGAACGGGATTATTTTTTTCCTAGCCCGCGTCAGAACCTATGTTTCCGACCGACATGGAAACATTTCCGACTGACCGATTATGATGGAAAGGTAACCGTTCAGTCTTTCTGATTGGTTCCGACCGGCATTTGGAGACTCCGAGTCAGTCGGACCGAATCGTACAGGTCTATGGACCGGGTTTCCTCACGGGGCCTGCCACACGGTGCAGGGATGTGAAGTGCCCCTCAGGGCTTCAACTCTACGGCCTGGGGAGAAGGGGGCCCTGCTAGGGGCCCCCAAAGACACTCTCAGACAGCCTTGCCATGTCAGAAGGCCTACATGGGAAGGCTGTCGGATACCAACATCATAATCCCGATGGAGGAAACGCCGTCCTTAAGGGATTAGGTGTGGCACTCTGACCGCCAACATTCTAATTCGGCGGTCGGAATGTAAACCTACCATGTCGGTCGGTAAGCCTCTGACTAGCGGTCAGAGGCTTACCAACCGACATCATACTTAGGCCTTTCGTTTATAATGAATAATATTTGTTTAATTGATAATTAATTATGTTAATTGTGCAATTACATTTTTATTTTTATTTTAGATGTGAGTTGTGGGTTTTGAAGGGGTATAGAGTGTGATTAAATAAATTTTAAGTAATTAATATTTTTTATTATTATTAATTATTAATTTGATGATTAATTATGTTAATTGTGTAAATCATTTTCTGTTTAATTTTATGGATGTGTTGTGTGTTTTGTGGGGGTATATAGTGGGAAGTACAATAATTATAAATAATGAATAATTAATATTTAATTAATGATAATTAGTTTGTGGATAAATATTTGTATTATTAGTTTAAATCATTTTTTTAAAGTTAAGTTTTAGGTGCAGATTGTGAATTTTGTGGGGTTATAGGGTGGCAAGTAACTAAATTACATTTATGTTAAATATTAATTTCTAAATATGAAGAATTTATTTGTATGACTTTTTTGTATTTTATTTATAATAATATTTGTAGGTATTTGTGAAAACGTTTAATATTAAATTTATTTGTCTTTTATTTTTCAACATATTTATAAATTTTTTTATTTGTTTTTTAAATAACTTTATTTTGTTGAAGATATTTTGTCTGTTTTTAATGTTGCACTGACTGGAGTGGGAGTAGTAAATTTTACCCCTCTGCAATTCAACACTTTCCTAACTGTTATACTGACTGGACATCGGGGAGGAAAACAGATAAAAAGTCCGCTCCCAGCGAGCGGGAGCCGTTTTTCTGCTCCCACCCACTGGGAGCGTACTTATTGTATGCTCTCACTTCCCGCCAAGTGAGAGCAAGCAGCTATGTCTCGGGGTTCAGCACCCCAGGACATAGGGAGCCGGTGCTGGGGAGTGGCGTCTCCATGGTCATTAATGACTCCGGGGGGGTCCACATGGCTTCCCTCCTTTGTTCTTCTAGGGCCTGCCCCAGAGAGGGGGTGGTCCCCTGGCTGAAAACGGCCCGGGGAAGGGACTGCATGGCCCTCTCCCTTTTTCTACAATCAGGCTGGCCCGGGGAGGTGGTGGTTCCTAGGGTATTAAAGTGCCCTCAATGCGGCCCCACTCCTGAAATCAAAGTTTCTTGGCTATGCCCGGGGAGGAGGCTGTCCACATAGTCCCCCTCCTTCTATTTGCATATTGGCCTGGCTGCGGGGGGGCGGCCAGGTCCCCTTGGCCCATATCAGCCACAGGGAGGGGGGCAGTTTACTCAGACCATAAATTTAAATATCTACTTCTTTTTTGTCGCGCAAATGCTGCATGATTTTTGCTATGAAATTTTAAAAAAAATGTTTTTAGGCCCAGGCATGGTCCCTGGGGGACCCCAGCACCAGGCCTAGGGGGTAATGGTAATCCAACCCTGCACCCTTTTCTTCATTTTGTACTTTTTTGGGGGGACTTGGCGCTGTCCGAGTCCCAAAATGGCTTCCAACACTTCGTGGTTGAAATGTTAGCAGCCAATCATATCTCTTGAATTTGCGGAGGGTCCACGCCTCTAGATATACAAATGTGGTTTTCCTTCAATATCTCAAAAACTACTGAATAGATTTAAACCAAATCACAAAAACTTTCTGGACCAAGAGCTAACTCTCTGCAAGATTTGGTGTGATTCCGTCCAGCAGTTCGGGCTGTAGTCGTGTCTAAAATGTCTATCAGAATTAACATGGGAAAAACACCTTTTTTAACACCCCTCCCCCGCTTTTCTCAGCCCCCGCTTGATGGATAATCCGGAAACTTTCCATGCACAACTAGAATCAAGAGGGCCTTTGTTTAGAAAGCTTTGTGAAGATTCGTTAAAAGGCGCTAAAGTTATAAGCAAGTCAAAAAACGCTTTCCCTATGGAAACTAGGTCCTAACTATAACTACCTACTGGTAACCACCAGTAGGTAATATATATATATATATACATATATACACATATATATATACATATATACATATACATATACATATATACATATACATATATACATATACATATATGTTTCAACAATTTTGAACAAACAAACAAACGTGGCACTCTCCTTGGATAAATTCGTTGTTTTATTATTAAGCCATCAAGTTTCTCCTCCTACGCATTTCAACCACCAAGGTCCTGATCACGGTAGTAAACACAGTCCTACTTTACTTTTCATTATTTATACATAGTCACCACTCTGCCCATAATGAGGCATTGTGGGACTTGTAGTTAATAAAACCACTTTCAATTAAAAATTAATTGAAAAAATCTAAAATAATTTGTTAACAAATTGATGGGACAAGGTAGCACAATGCACCGCCTTTGACAGTCTGCAATTAGAGTACGGAGTTGCAATACTCAGATTGCTTACTCATTATAACAAGAACCATTGCAATATCTAACGCATCTAGTATGTTAATATTGACTAATCTTGCAACTCCTTTTTACGCATTCTCTCATTTGGAACACTTGATGAGTATGAAATAGTCGTTACTGACTAAACAATTTAGCAATTGGATTATTTAGCAATCTTGAATGATAATGATAATGAAGTGGGCTTGAGATTCACGCATAATATCAATTCAAAGGAAATAGACTTCCTGGACACCAAGGTTTATATCAAGTCTAATAAGATACACACAACGGTGTTTAGAAAGAAGACTGCTACAAACAGTGTGCTGCATGGCACTAGCTTTCATCCACAATCACTTGTGAAGAATATACCCTAGGGAGAATTCATAAGGATGAAGAGGAATTGCTCCGAGACGGAGGAAATGGAAAAACAGTTTAAAGAAACAAAACAACGGTTCCTTAAGAGAGGGTATAAACACAGTGATATCCAACGAGGAGAAGAGAAAGCTAGAGTGATACCTAGAACACAGATGCTTGTAGATAATAGAAAACAGTCCAATGATGAACCAGGAAAATCGAATGATACAACTCCACGACTGATATTAACCTACAGCAAAGAAAGTTATAAAATCCAGAAGATACTGTCCAAATATTGGAATGTTCTAAAAAAAGATACAGATATTGGTCGAACAATAGGTGATCGCCCACTAATATCATACAGAAAGGCACCATCATTATCGGATGCTCTGGTGAACAGTCACTTTGAAATAAAGAAACCTGAGAGTTGGCTACAGACTCGCCAGAAAGGATTCGGAAGATGTAACAGCTGCAAAGCTTGTAAAATTGGAAAAAGCCTGAAGTCGATACAAGATCCGAAGGGCAAAGTGTTCAACATCAACGAGGCAATCACATGTGACTCCACACATGTGGTGTATCTGATCGAATGCTTCTGCGGAAAAGATATATTGGGAGCACCATTTGCCCACTTAAGAAGCGAATATTAGAGCACATCAGAGCGACAAAGAACCATGACCCGACTTATGCGATTGCTAAACACATGGACACACATCACAATAAGACCTGGATGGATATGAAATACTCAGGTCTGGTTACAGTACCACCAAGTGATAGAGGAGGAAATAGAATCTTGAAGCTGAGACGCCTTGAGTCAAAACTCATAATAAGATTCAAGACCAAGGTCCCACAGGGACTAAATGGGGATGAAGAAATGTACATTCACCTTTAGTTGCAATGATGTTGGATAGATTTGACGAGACAGATTGATATTAAATACGGAGACATTGAACTAAATTTGACAAATGAGACACTAATTCCATATTATTGTATTGAACAGTAATCTTTCATGAGTGTCATAGGTAACGGTGGTAATTTTCTATTTGATGTGGAGGGTGGGTTCATAGCGTCTGCCTGACATTGGAGTGTTGATGTTATGAGGCAGGGAGAACAATAATGGCACTCAGCCTAAATAACTGGATGAGACACTAGGGGGCCGATTCTGATTCGGGTCGGAAATCTCTCCGACCGAGCCGGACCCGGAGAGATTTCCGACCGAATCGGACCCTAGCAGCCCGACCGAACGAGTACGATGCGCACGTATGCCATTGGACTCGAGTCGGTCGGACTCCCATTGAAGTCAATGGGAGCCTGTCGTACAACGCGTACGCGGGCTCCCATTGACTCAATGGGTGCGAGGCGGACAAGGGCGCCCCCTACAGCGTGTACGCGGTGAAGCGATTCGCGCCGTACACGCACAGGTAGGGGGGACCCATGGGTCCCCCCCTGTGTGCGACTCGCGCGGCTACGCGTACAGGGGAGTCCGACACGGACCCCCAAAGTACGGCTCCGACTGCTCTTTCGAGCCGGAGTGCGCGGCTCGGTCGGACTGTTCGCAGCGCGCATCGTACTTACCCGGCCGGGGAACGTCTCCATTGCGCGGTGCGAGTCAAGTCCGAGCGAGTTGGTCGGTGCGGTTCGACCCGGGAACGAGTCGGTCGGAGCGGTCGGGACGCCCGGACGAGTCGGTCGGCGATTTCGCATCGTACTCGCTCGCCCGGACGCGCGTACGAATCGGTCGGGAACTAGGGCTCCGAATCGGATCCGGTTAAGCCGAATCCGATTCGGAGCCCTACCGGCCGAGATTGGAATCGGCCCCTAAGTCTAAATTGTTTAGTCAGTAACGACTATTTCATAATCATCAAGTGTTCCAAATGAGAGAATGCGTAAAAAGGAGTTGCAAGATTAGTCAATATTAACATACTAGATGAGTTAGATATTGCAATGGTTCTTGTTATAATGAGTAAGCAACCCGAGTATTGCAACTCCGTACTCTAATTGCAGACTGTCAAAGGCGGTGCATTGTGCTACCTTGTCCCATCAATTTGTTAACAAATTATTTTAGATTTTTTCAATGAATTTTTAATTGAAAGTGGTTTTATTAACTACAAGTCCCACAATGCCTCATTATGGGCAGAGTGGTGACTATGTATAAATAATGAAAAGTAAAGTAGGACTGTGTTTACTACCGTGATCAGGACCTTGGTGGTCGAAACGCGTAGGAGGAGAAACTTGATGGCTTAATAATAAAACAACGAATTTATCCAAGGAGAGTGCCACGTTTGTTTGTTTGTTCAAAATTGTTGAAACATATCTTTGCGAGAATCAGTCCTTTTTTCGCCGTGAGCACCAGCTGGACAGTGCGCCCTCCGCTAAGGACTGTTTGGTGGACTATATATATATATATATATATATATATATATATATATATATATATATATATATATATATATATATATATATATATATATATATATATATATATATATATATATATAGAGCACTCTGGTAATAGCTCCAGCTAGTGAAGGTATGCCTTTTAACAGTGGGGAGGAAGACTGTTGGGGTCTGGCAGAGTTGATCGGGACATGGTTCATTGTCCCTGGGCTCTGGGGCTCATGCTTTGAATATTTACTGTCTGCTCAGAGTACCACATGCATGGTGCCAAGACATCTTGCAACATTTCAGTTTGTGCAGCCCTTGCGTAGGGCATGATGGATAGAGGATCCTTCTTCCCCCACAGACGTTTGTGAGAAGTATGCTTGTGAGGCATCTGGGTACTGCACCCCTGTCCACCCCCTCAGACTGTTTAAGGGAGGGTAAAGGCCCCTTTATGGGCAAGGCTGCTCCATTTCCTGGGTGCTACCATTTGCCTTCCCTGTCACTGTGTGTTATAGGGCCTCTGGACTGCTGGACTGGGAGCACTGGCCCTGTTTCTTTTTCAGAAGCCTATGTCTCGGCATGGCTGAGTAGATGGTGATGTCACTCAGATTTGCTTTGCCTTACCGGGCTCCTAACCAGGGGGTGTGGGTGAGCAGTGACATGCTTTCCTGCTACTCTTTATAGCGCAATCCATGGGACTGGATCATGGTTAAAGACAGAGGCAACCCACCTCTTCTGCAAAGCAGGACCTATAAGTTCACAAAGGTGGCAAATGTGCCTGCAATTCCAAGGCTGACCCTGCCTTCTGGCACTCCTTCAGATGATTCAAGAAATATGTGTGTTGCTGGAGTGCAAAATTACAGAGATGGGCTTGGACAGTTTCCGCCTTGCAGCAGTCAAAGAAACATGGTATAACTATAACTACCTACTGGTAACCACCAGTAGGTAATATATATATATATATGTATATATATATTACTGGCAACTCCGTTGACACACTGGATTTCTTCCTCCCAATAACGGAGCACGGACCACGAAGTAGTGCAGCAAGATGTTCTTTATTGCTCACAAAACACCTCTACAGCCATGACGCGTTTCAGCCCTACCACGGGCCTTGATCACATGACACGCTCTGTCAGGTAGGTAGCTTTTTTTTATACCTTGCTTTTTTTCTTTTTGCTGTGCATTACTTAAAGTGACAGTTGCATAAAGTCAAAATCATAGACATAGACGGCAAATATACACATATACTCTTTTAAATACTTAAATAGTTATCATCCAAAAAAAGAAGACATAAATAACATTGAAAGGAAATATATTACTGTAATAATAGTAAAATGTCTAATATATGCCTAACCTAGTAGTAAGGTCATTGACATGTATATTATTCACAAATATATTATTGGTTAGAATACAACTTAGTTCCCCCTTCTTAAAATCAATAATAACAACAACAATAAAGTTATTAGTAAAATTATTAATAAAAGATTACGGTAGGTAGTTGTTAAAACCATGTTTTGTTGGATTCCGGCATAAATGCCTCGTTTATATTTCCCATCAAGTATTGATTTCTTTTGGGGATCTACCCATTTCATGTGGGTGGTTTCAATAGATGATGTGTAATAAGTTAGCCGATTGCCTCCTAAGCTTAATGCTAAAGTGCTAGTGCTATTTTAACAAAAATAAACCTTAAAACCTTGTGAATAAAATTTGCTAAAATTAGTGATAAAAAACTACCTAACCCTGTGTGTGGAATTCGATTTTAAAATATGTGATTAGCAGTGGCAGCGTTAAAAGAATATTGTTGATGATAACGTAGTATTTACAAACTTGAATGACACAGGCCTATTAGCATCATTTATGTTTTTAATTCAGTTTGATTAATATCCCAAAGACTAAATTATTGTAGACAGGTATGTAACTCTTCAGTGACGTTAAGACCTCTAGGTTGCTTGGTATCGAGGTTAATAATATATTGGGCCTCAAGTAATCTGAGCTGTTTTTCCCTGTCGCCACCTCGTTTCTTCAGTGGGATCGCATCTATTAAAAAGTATTTCAGACCACTGGGGTCTGCTTTATGTACCTCACTGAAGTGTCTTGCGACCGGATAATTATGGTCCTGATTTTTATCGCTCTAATGTGCTGGAGCACCCTTTTGTGCCCTTGCAGTATTGTACTGCCGATGTATCGTAGGCCGCAAGGGCACTCCAGCACATAGACCACATACTCAGTTTTGCAATTTAGAAATAACTTGATAGGGCATTCTAGGTCACTGAAAGGGGTCGTGTAAGTGGTTGTGTTGATACCAAACTGACACGCTTTGCATACTTTGCATTTATAAAACCCTTTTCTTTGAGATAACCAAGTGTTAGGGCTGGGACCACTAGGATCGTTTTGTACCAAAATATCCTTCATCGATCTGGCCCTGCTGTATGTGATGGCTGGTTTCTTAGGGAGTAAATGGCCAATCATAGGGTCGCTTAAAATTAGCGGCCAGTTTTTTATTATTAGCTTTTTCACCTGATTCTCCTGTTTGTTGAATTTGAAAATAAATCTAAAAGCATCATCCTTCTCTTGATTTTTAGGTCCCTCTATTGAAGTTACTTGTTTTGTTTGAGGTTTACATAGTAAACTATCTCTAGTTCTAGACCTACTCTTGTCAATCGCTTTATTGATGCAAGTAGTAGAATAGCCTCTTTCTTTAAATCTTATTTTGCTGCTTTCTTGTGCTGCGATCAAATCACTGTCACAGCTGCAGATGCGTCTTAGCCTCAACATCTCACCGTAAGGGATGCTATGGATGAGATGTTTTGGGTGTGCGCTACTTGCATGTAGCACTGCATTGCCGGCTGTGGATTTTCTGTGTAACTTTGTTTCCAATTTGTTATTTTTTACAAACACCTGTACATCTAAAAGATTGATAGTATTGGGACTAATGTCTGCTGTAAAATGTAGATTTAATTGATTGGTGTTAAGATTCTTAATGAACTCTTCTGCCTCACTGATTGTGCCTTGCCAAATAACAAAGAGGTCATCGATATATCTCCACCAAGCCTTGACATTTGTTTTAATCACCAATGTGTGTTCTTTAAGGAGGACCAACTCCTCCCACCAGCCCATGTGGAGACAAGCATAGCTGGGGGAGAAGCTGGCCCCCATAGCTACTCCACGTAGTTGCTGGTACAGATTATTTTGGAACAAAAAATAGTTGTTATGTAAACAAAAATCCACCATATTTAAAAGCATAAGATTGTGTTGGGCATATTCTTGTCCTCTTTTGGCCAAATAGTACTCTAGGGCCCTCAGTCCATCTCTATGATTTATGGATGTATATAGAGATGTCACATCCAATGTGATTAACATGTAATCTGTCTGCCAAGGACAATTCATCAATTTTGTTAAAAAGTCACTCGTATCCTTTATGTATGAAACCAAATTTTGAACATGTTCTTGTAAAAATAATCTATATATTTGGAGACATTTTCGAGTAAACTTTTGCGGGCAGATATAATTGGCCTTCCTGGTGGCATTGCAGCATTTTTGTGTATTTTAGGAATAAAGTACAAAATCGGGGTTACCGGTTTGTCATTTCTTATGTACTTGAACTCTTCCAGCGTTAGTAATCCAGCATTTTTCCAAGCAATCAATTTCAAATTAAATTCGCCAGTTGTTTTGCGCATGGTGGAATAATCACTGCGACAATAACAAGCTGTATCTTTAAGCTGTCTCATTGCTTCCTTTATGTAATCCGCTTTATTCCATAACACTGTGTTGCCACCTTTATCAGCATTTCGCACTACTATGTCAGGATTCCCTTTGAGTTTTGACATCAATGTATGGAATTGAATTTCCTGTTTGTTGGCTTTTGGTTGTTTGTAATGCTGAACTTTGTAGTTTAAGTCCTTTAGGCCTTTTATCACATTGTCATGAAAATTGTCGATGGAATCTCTAATCATGATTGGATTGAATGTAGAACTAGGTTTGAAAGGTGTTTTAGGTTTCATTTGGTCAGATGTATCATAACTTTTGTCCTCGTAGTTTAGATTTGGACTATGTCCTTTGCCCTCCGCCATTAATTCTTGCATATCTGTAAGCAGTGCCATATCAGATTGTGTGAGGCCATGATGGAATGCAGTTGTATCCTGGGAAGTACCTTGTGTTGTAGGCAACTTTTTGTCAAGGATCTCCTGATGTTGACTTTGTTGAATGAAGTATTTTTTCAATTTTAGTTTCCTTATACTTTTGTATATGTCAAAACGGGTTGTTGCGTAGTTGAAGGAGCTTACCGGACAATACGAGAGTCCCAGAGAAAGGAGTTGTTCCTCTGCTTTGTTAAGCACAACATCCGTGAGATTCAATACTGTCAGGTTGTTTTTATTGCTCTGCTGGGTTAGCGCCTCCAATTCCTCTTTGGCTGTTGTCTCTGTTGAACTTTCTTTTTCGAACTTGCGCTTTCTTGCCCGCCTTCTTGCCCGGCGCTTCGATGTTCTTGATTCGGTTTGCTTTGATATATCCTTGGGCGCAGGGTTTGCCTGCGCTCTTCCACTAAAAAATTGACTTCCTCTGCCAGTGTCACTGTTGAGGGAATTTGTTGAGACGTTTGTTTGTGTCTATCATTCTCAGTTTCGCTCTCTACAGCCAAACTTAGATCAGAGTATGAAGAATCCTCAACTGTAGTTCCCTTCAGTACTGCATTCCTGCTGTCAACTTGGCCGCTCCCATACTTTGAAGCTTTTAACGACTCATATTTTTTAGCGAAAGTAAATATACGTCCATTTTCATAATCATTACGATCCCTGTGGAACTTAAAAGCCTTTCTTTCCCTTATTACATCTTCCTCTCTTTTAAGCCTTTTTGACATTTCCTCTTTTAATTTAATTGTTTCTTCTTTTAGTTCCATTTTATCAATTTCGCCATATATATATATATATATTACCTACTGGCGGTCGCCAGTAGGTAGTTATAGTTAGGACCTATTTTCCATAGGAAAAGCATTTTTTATTTTTCCAATAACTTTAGCGCCGGTTGACGAATCTTCCCGAAATTTTCAAAACTAGTGGGGCGCTCTGGTCAGCTCCTGTCTTGAAAGTTTCAGGGTGATTCGCCAAGCGGGGGCCGAGAAAAAAGGGGTGTCCCAAAACGTGTTTTCCCCATGTTTTTTTCCATAGGAAACTTTAGACACGGCTACAGCCCGAACTGCACCAAATTTGGCAAAAAGGTAGCCCTTGGTTCAGAAAGAGTCCCTTTTGTTAAATGGTGTAAATCCGTTCAGTAGTTCCTGAGAAATTCAAAAAATAGAGGTCGGAAAATCAATTTCCCATAGGAAACTTTAGCCAAGGCTACAGCTCGAACTGCTGAACGGAATTACACCAAATTTGGCAAAAGGTAGTGCTTGGTTCAGAAAGTGACCTTTTTTCTAAATGGTGTAAATCCGTTCAATAGTTGCTGAGAAATTCAAAAATAGACGTTTCGATATCTAGGGCAGCGGTGGATTCGCGAACCCTCCCGACCACGAGCTTCACTTTGATTGGTTGCCAACACTCCAAACCAGGAAGTGTTGGCAGCCATCTTGTGACTCGGTACAGTGAAACAAAGATAAAAAACAAGAAAAGGGGGCAGGGTATAAACACCCTGACCCCCTAGGCCTGCTCAGGGGGTCCCACAAGGACCCCCAGGGCCAAAAAAAGCATTGGTTTTGTTATAATTTCGGCGGAATTCGCGCTGGGGTCGCGAATCCCACCGAAATTATAAAAATAAATGAAGCGCAGGCTCCCGCGCTTCGTTATTGTAAAGCCCCCGGGTGGGCCAGGTCCCGGGGGCAATCCCAAATTATATAGCGGGGGCCTGCTGTTTCAGTCTTCACTAAGAACAATAAACTGCGCTTATTCTAATAAAATGCATACTTTATTCTTTTACTAATATCCGGTGTCCAAAGAACAACTGCAGTTACGCAAGAAAATGTACATAAAATATTTATTCATTATCATTCAACAGATGCCAAAGAACTGCGGCTTTTCTAAGAAAATCGCGTTCACATACATTTCTAGAACATGTCAGACTGACATCGCTTTCTTACACCACATCCACTGATAGATATTGCCCCGGAACAAAAGCTAAAAGTAAGCTCGATTGAGTTCCATAAAAGTCTTGGAATATTTGTGGAGGCAGCAAAGTTTCAATGTTTGAATTTGTCCGGCGCGTGTAGCACGGGCGAGAATATAAAGGCGCCGGGGAGGGCAGATGGGAGATCCAAGCCATGCTTCCCTGCACATAAATCCCCGGCACTTAAGCGAGTTGTAGTGCACATAATTTATACTTGATGAAATTCAGGAATCGCGGCACAACCCCTGTTGTTACTTTCTTGGCGTCTGATGACATGTGCTAGAGGTTCGGTGTAATTGGGTCTGTATGTGGGGAGGCTTCTCCAAGCACATATTAACAGTGGTGCTGTTTGCGTGTCAAGAGCAGTGTCCTAGTGTGCACTTGTCAAACTTCACATGCGTTTCAGAAACTCTCAGCCCAGAGCAAAGCTCTCCGGACGTGATGTGATAACTGGAATCATTCTGAGAGTTGAAATTAAATACGCCAAGTGCGCACGCATGTGTGTTCCCGTGGACATTTTGGTGGCCCATAACTTCCATTGCTAAAACATCCCCCTTGTCAGACAGACAGACACAAACACCATGCACACATACACATGGCATGTCCACACACATCATGTCCACACGTGCTATGTTCACACACACACACCCGAAACACACATACCATATACAAACACTACCCCACACATACCATGCACACACACAGCAAGTACACACACGCTACGTTCACAGCACACACATATTATAAACACAACCCCCCACACACATACCATGCACAAACGCACACACACACACATATGCCATGTACACACACACCATGCACAGACCACACACACAAGCACCATGCACACACACACCACACACACATACCATGTACATACACACACACCCCACATCATGCACACACACTGTGTATTCTGTCTCCGTGTGAAGCCACGCATCTGCCTTGCTCGTTCAGTTTCTTAACATGAGTGTTCTGTAATGAGCATTGTTGGGACTGTTTTAGGAAAGACTCTGGAAATGCACTGGTGAATTTTCAACAAAATTCGCAAAACATTCCTGGCTCTAGGGCACATTTTTAACGGTCGAATTAAGTGGGTCAAGTTAAGTGTATCCGGTTGTAAATGCTGAAATCCGCAAAGCATTTGCAAAATCTGCCATTTCAGATCTGACCAAGAAAAGGCAGTGTGGGGTTTGGCAAAAGTGCCCCAGGTTATCTTTTAGACAGATACAGCTGCCACAGCCTAACCAATGAGAAGGATAAAAGCCCTTACCTGCGAAGGATGACTTCCAGAAGTGCGCGCCCTGAGGCTGCTCCTTGGCGCAGTACACCCCGCCGCTCCAGCCATTCGCCAGAGTCCATGACTGGTAGCCGTCCATGGAAATGTATGCTTCGTGCCTGGGTTTGCCCGGCCCAAAGCCGGACACCACGTCGATGTATCCTGGCATGTGCTGATAGGGCCCGGGGTACCCTGGAAAGTAGGAGACTTCCTTGGCCCGCGAGGGCCCCTTGCTGCCCTGTGCGCTCCCCCCGCTGCCCAAGGCGGGCACGTCCATGTACTTCTCCACTGGGAAGGCACCATGAGGGGACGGCTACAGGGTGCTTTGCTGGACACCCACCCCGTGTGACATGCAGCAGCTGTAGTAGCCATTCCCAAAGTGGTAGCCATAGCCGAGGGAGGGCGCGCTGGTCCCGGTGGAGCCATCCTTGCCAGAGTCCGAGCGGGCAGAGGCGGACGATCTCTCCGGTCCCGAGAAGATGAAGCCAGATGTTGCTCGGCCAGCGGTGGGCCCGAAGACATTAGAGGAGGCGAGGAAGCCCCGGGCCTGGCCGCTGGAAGAGGTGCACTCCGCTCGGAGCCCGTCATGTCCCTCTCATGGGCCTGCACACGGCACTCTCCTCCACACCCGGCCAGGCATGGCAGAGTCAGGCATTCCCCGAAGCAGGTTAGGTCATCTTGGTGCGGTTATAAAAACTAACCTCCAGCCAGAGAGAGGGAGAGGGAAGTGGGTGGAATGTGTGTGCAGTGTGGCAAGTGCAAGGCCATTGGCCATCTGAGACAATGTGGTCCTAGAGCGCTCGGAACTTCTCTGCCCTCAGTCCCCTTCACGAGGTGATCTCGCGCCCACTCCCCTGTGCACAGGCCCTTCTGCAAGAGGAGTCTTTTCCCAACCGACTATTCAACAATGAGGCCTTCAGCACTCTGCCCCCTCGCCCCCACCACCACCCGCCACAACAAGGCGGGCTCTTGCCTCCAGCACAAGGACTACCCACATCTTCTTCCACAAGGAGTGATTCTGCCCCAATCCAGCCCCCATCCCTCCTGCCCCCTTACTGTCCCCCAGAAGGAGGAGGGCCCCTGACCACTGACCCTCAGCAAGGAGGAGGGCTCGTGCACCCACACCCACCGCAAGATGGGCCATCGCGCAACATCCCTATGCAGCCAGGCCTCTCTGCAAGGAGTCTGCCGCACACTACCCTTCATAAACGGACCTGTGTCCCCTGCACCCCAGCACCCATCGGAAAAGCAGCTCCTGCCCACACACTTTTGCTTCTAAGGCATGTTCTCCATCAAGCACGGGCTGCGCACACGCTGGGTTATACGTTTCTGACAATGTCATAAAATGAGTCAGGGGCAGGCGCG
This sequence comes from Calotriton arnoldi, assembly GCA_963921515.1. Taxonomy (NCBI): domain Eukaryota; kingdom Metazoa; phylum Chordata; class Amphibia; order Caudata; family Salamandridae; genus Calotriton; species Calotriton arnoldi. The sequence goes on along the minus strand of CAWUFW010010228.1, from coordinate 469,638 downwards.
CAACACCCATTGGGCTCACCAGGCTTTAGCACCCGCCCCCCCGTCGTGTGTGTCAGCCCGGCTGAGACAGCTTCGCGGGCTGGCGACCCTCTAATTGCAGCCGCACCCGAGTACTTCACAGGTCTTTAAAAGACCATTTACTTGTTAATGAGGCTTTTGTTGTGTTTTCACCCCTTCTTAGAGCCACTCTGCCTATGGCTGGAAGAATTAGCCCCCCCCCCCTGAAATTTGGCTCTAGTTGCCCGCCTGGTCAGGGGAGACATGGAGACAAGAGGCAGATGTTTTCAAAGCCCAGACTGTGCCACTTTCCTCTCGTAGGGCACGTGTGAAGAAGCGCGGAGATTAAATTATAATTAAATTAGATTATAATTGGCTGCACTCGGTTGTGTAAGGCAGCACAGAAGAAACGAACCACTCGGTTGTGTAAGGCAGCGCAGAAGAAACGAACTGTGTAAATTAGATGCATGCATGGTACATGTTTAGAGGGTACCATTTGAAGAAGGGGGTTATCTCCTAAAGGGCAGACCCCCTTACAAAATAGAGCCTAGTGGTCGGGCCATCCTTCAGGTTGAGGTGCGGGGCTCGCTGCCCTCAGTTGTTGTGTTAAGCAGGGCTGAAGAAAGGAACCTTGTAAATGCGTGCAAGGGATGTGTTTACGGGCTACCCGCTGGACACGGATCCTCTCCTTAGAATGTCATCATTCCTCACCCAATAATATCGAGTCGTCGGTGCGCAGTGAAAGGCGCGGCCTCCCTTCAGTGCGGGGCGCAGGATTCAGCGCGCAGATGCTGGTGTAAAGCAGTGCTGAAGAAAGGGGCCTTTTATATACATGCATGTGATGTTTACGGGGTAGGCACCCTCTCTCCTTAAGAGCAAACGTTTTTCGTTTTAGGGGTACATTCACCTCCCACACACACAATAGCCTTGCAATTTACAACACACTTAACCGTGGGGATATTTTAACAAATGCTACGAGGCAGCAGTCCATCACAAGGGAGCGCTTTGCAAAAATAATTGAACCAAGACTCTATGGGAAGTCATAGGTTGGCATCGACAACCAAAACAACCGCACGTGACCACATGGAACCTCACGGAGGTCTGTAGTCTGGGGTCTTCAATCCCTTTACTCGGATCTAGGAAAGGTGTAGGTGACAGGGGAGCTCGGTCTATTGTACAGAAAGTGTGTAAACCCGCGAAGGCGCCTTCCAGCTTCAGAAGTCATCACCACTCACCAGGTGCGAGCTGTGTGTCTGTCTATGAGCAGACGAAGGGACGTACACAGCGCACTTTGAAACGTATAGTGTATTAAGATATGCAACCTGTATATCAGAAGTAGAATTTATATGTGTGTTTATGTGAGCGCACACGCGTAGGCAGAGGGCGATTTTAACACGAGTTTATGTTACAAAACATAAACTGTAATTGTATTTGAAAATAAACCCAATGAAAAAAAGCGATGTCTCATTAAAGACAGAAGCACATCAATAAAAGCGTTTCCACAAAAAAAAAAAGAAAAAAACGTTTTAAGGCTTTACAAAAATCTTTGTGCACCTCGAACAATTTGTTGAATCAGTAACTTACATCTACACAGAACAATTCATAGTGTCATACCATGAGTTCCTGCGCTTTTACGGTAACTTGTTAGCATTTTAGTACCGATCTGTGATGTTATTTGTTTAAAATTACTGTGATTCAACTATTCTGGTACTTTTAAGAAGTCCGTTTTTTGCATTGTTGTAGCCTGAGCCCAATGTTTCCTTAATTCTAGTTGCGAAGTTGTACTTCCAATGAATTTATTTTATTTGTGAGCAACAGTGGCTGAATATGCACATTGTTCTGGTGAACAGTATGCAAATATACATTCATATAGAGCTTTGCAGGCGTCTTGGAGCGCCTTTCTTCAATAAATGGGAATTATTTGATGTGTTTTACAGACTGGTGGCTTTTTAAGCGTGCATTCACTCACTGAAGGTACTCTCAGCACGAATGATCACATTTTACACCCTCAAATGCAGATTTACTAGAATTAACATTCATGTGTCCGAATGCACATTTGTGCGAGTGAACGTGGGTGCATCTCTGTGCATTCGATACTGTTGCACGTGCCATTATGTCGACATAACATCTAGATACACAGAGGGAATAGGTTTGTGAGTATTGCGTCCGTTATCTTTTCGGTGGGTGTGACTTTGTTCACTGTGGTTATGGTCGTCGCCCTTTCTTTCTTCTTCAGCCAGGTGATTATTTTGCATGATTTTTAAAGTTCCGCCTGGTTCCAGTTTTTTCTAGGCATGTTACAAATTTCTCATTTTTTATATATTCGTTCTAAATATGCTAAAAATCAGTTACAAAACCTATTTTAAATCTTGGTCAATTTTCGCCAAACGTCTGGCGCAGATGTATTATTTGCAGAATGCCATTAGAAATTTGATTTACTACGACCAAAAACTGCCTAAGTTATGAGGAGCATGCTATTTTAAAATTTGCTCACAGAAACTGAAATACGCTCTCAACACGCACTTACAAATGTGTGTGACACGCACACACACACACACACACACCCACACAAACAGATGAAAATCTAAAAATCGGCGGAACAAGGTTCCAGTCTCGGCGTCGGCTCCACATCCAGTGATTCTGGGCACACCGATCAACCTCCCGGTGCCTAAAAGATTATTGAGACTTATGTATTTGCAACGTATGCTCGTGTAAAGCGCTCCAATTTCTCTTGCTTCTTTCTGTGCCTTTCTTCCTCTTTCTGCACATGTCCTACCTCTGTAGGCATAGTTAGAAATTACCATTTAAAAAACCTTTGAAATTCACAGAAAAAACCATAGGTTTCAGGGACATTATAGTTAGAAATTAGCATTTAAAAAACCTTTGAAATTCACTGAAAAAACCATAGGTTTCAGGGACGTTATAGTTAGAAATTAGCATTTAAAAAACCTTTGAAATTCACTGAAAAAACCATAGGTTTCAGGGACGTTATAGTTAGTTGGACATTTCACTTGTACAAAACCAGAGAATTTCCGCTGTTATAGTTAGTCCAGCTAACTATAACTCGCGCCCCCGCAATGCACTGCTGATGACGTCACATATTACATCACTCATGACATGGTCAGTGACATCACTGATGACATCACTGATGACATCTCATCTCAAAATGACTTTTCCGATGTTAAGCACCAGATATTGTTCAGCTTTCTCCGCGAGTCTAACCCCCAGGTATCGGGGTGAGGCCATGGGAGCCCCACCTCCGGCAGTCCCTCGTCTGGGAGCAAAGCCAGTCTCCCCATTGGGATCAATTTAGACTTCCCTGAGTTAATCCATAGCCCCGGCACGTGACCAAACCTTTCCAGGACGTTCAGCAGAATCGGTATTGCCTGGGCAGGATCTCGGATATACACTAAGGTGTCATACGCATACATGGACACCAAATGGTTGGTCTCTCCTAGTGCGATCCCAAAGCCCTCCATCTCTTTCCACAGGCCCACCGCTAGGGGCTCCATTGCCATGGCAAAAAGGAGAGGCGATAGTGGGCATCCTTGCCTAGTACCACGTTGCAGCCGAAAAGCCCGCAAAACTAACCTCCCCACTCTGATCCTGTCACTGGGTTCGGAGTACAACAGCTGCACCCATTTCAGGAAATGTGTCCCCACCCCCATCGCCCACAGTACTTCCCAGAGATACCCCCACCCAATGGAGTCGAACGCCTGTTCGATATCTAACAACACCAGAGCACATTCCTCCTGTTGTAGCAAGGGTGAGTGCCATACGTGGGCCAGCCGCCGCAAATTATGGGCCGTACTGCGTTTGGGGATAAAACCTGCTTGCTCGGGGGGAATTAGGCGGTGCATATACGGTTGCAGTCGTGCCGCCATGATTCCGCTAAGAACTTTCATGTCGATGTTCAACAATGAAATGGGTCTGTATGACCCCGGGAGCTGAGTATCCCTATCCTCCTTAGGAAGCATAACCACCATGGCTTCATTCATGGATGGTGGGAGTGTCCGGTTTTGGAATGCCTTGTTATATACCTAAAGAAGGCGGTCTGCCAGGATGGGTGCAAATTTCTTACAGAACTGGGCCGGTAGGCCATCACTCCCCGGGCTCTTCGCAGATTTCAGGGACTTAATACCCCCTAGTATTTCCTCTTTCGAGATCGGGTCATCCAGCAATTGGCTGGCCTCACTGTCTAAACAAGGTAAATTCAGTGTAGTGAGGATCCCCGCCATTTTTGCCCAGGACCGGGGTAGGACGCCCCACGTAGACTCCGGCCAAGTGATCCGCTAGGGTGTCTAAGATTGTTTGCTGGCTATACACCGTGTGGCCTTCATCGGTCTTCATCTGCACAATAGGAGACACTGGCGTCTCATTACGTATCAATCTAGCCAGCAGCGCCCCAGAGCAATCCCCCTCCGCGTGCAGTCGCTGTCAGTACGCAGTGAAGTGGAACTTTTCGAGTCTGCATAGCGCCGCTAATAATTCCTCCCTTGCCTCTCGCAACTCATTCAAGCGGTAAGGAGCCGTGGGTAGCACCGCTTCCAGCTCAGCCAACCTCCTCTCCAGAACCTTTAGGTGTTGGTGTTATTAATATAATTGCTTCATGTTTTTAGTATAGTTTGTCATATTTATTGTGTAATGATTGTTTTTTACATGAAATTAGTGATTTAGTGGCAGGTTGTTGGCTTTGTAGGGAAATAGGGTGGGTTATATAAATTCTAAATTATTGTTTTTTTAATTTAAATTAATTTAGATGTGTATTTTAAAGTGTAACTTTATTTTCCCACGGTTTAATTGCTCATTTCTGATTTAATAGCAGGTTATTGGGTTTGTATGAGAATAGGGTGGGAGGATATATATATATATATATATATATATATATATATATATATATATATATATATATATATATATATATATATATATATATATATATATATATATATATATATATAGTAGTTAGTTGGTATTTATAAATGCCCCGGACAACTAAGGGTGAGGGACTTTTTTTAAATTTAAATAAGGTTATAGTAGTGAAATGGTTAGGACTGTCTTGCACTTTAGTAATAATGATAGCACTTAGTAGGCTCTTGCACTTTGGAAGGTATACACGAAGTAGGTTTTGCACATATAGAAATACAGTATTGTAAGATCCAAAAAGTATGAAGGAACAAAGGCAGCTTTGGAATGGGAGCACTTATGCACTTTACAAATCTCGAGGTAGAATACATAGATCACCTGTAGGAAATGTCCGTTTATGTTTGGAAAAACATCTATATGGTTGTTTTTATAATTGAAATGTATAACAGTTAAGGAACTATCCAATTAAAATTGTTTTAAATGGAGGTTTACTAAATGATGACCAATTACTATGAGATGAATTACTTGTAAATTAAGACATGAGTGCATGTTCCAAGATGGCGGTGACGTTTGCTGCAATAGTCATACTTTAGCACTGAATTGTTTTGTCCCCTTTCTCTGGGTATTTACTGAGAAGCAACTGTGTATGTAATGAAAAAAAGATATTGGCTCATCATCATGAACAAGGCTGTGAGTAGCAGCCGGAACGTGTGGATGAATTCACTCAAAAAATAAAAAGCCAGATTGAAAAAATCCTTGGAGTGCCGGTTCCGTCTCATTCTTGTGGATTATGAGGCGTTTGAATGCAATATATATATATATATATATATATATATATATATATATATATATATATCTATCAAAGCTCCAAGGTTCCCACCAGTTTGAGACGCACTCTGACATCCACTACAGCAACCTTCATGAGGTAAAAGCCAGATCGGCGGGCTGATCCAGTTTACAGCATGCCTGTCGATTCACGCCTGACGCGTTTCGTGCTCATTGCACTCTTCAGAGGCGCGACAGTCAATTTGGCATAAAGGCCACACCTCCCACTTATGTAATGAGCCCTCCAATGGGTGACTCAAATGAGTCTGCGTTGGTATGTGGGTCTTGTAGTGTGTGCCTTAGTTATGTGCCGCTGTCTGAAACATTCCAAGCCCACCAATGGGCCTCCACTCGCTCCTCCGGCTTGTCAATCCTCAATGGATGCCTCCACATTAAGACTCCGTGATTCAGAGCCCCGTGGCCCCAAATTTCCGGGTGGTGCGTCTCCCGCGGCTGGGAGGCCGCGTTATAAATCAAAGCTCCAAGGTTCCCACCAGTTTGAGACGCACTCTGACATCCACTACAGCAACCTTCATGAGGTAAAAGCCGGATCGGCGGGCGGATCCAGTTTACAGCATGCCTGTCGATTCACGCCTGACGCATTTCGTGCTCATTGCACTCTTCAGAGGCGCGACAGTCAATTTGGCATAAAGGCCACACCTCCCACTTATGATATGAGCCCTCCAATGGGTGACTCAAATGAGTCTGCGTTGGTTTGTGGGTCTTGTAGTGTGTGCCTTAGTTATGTGCCGCTGTCTGAAACATTCCAAGCCCACCAATGGTATTGGCGTGTTAACGATTTTGAAAATGGTTGTCTGTATTTTACAGTGGGTGTATTAAAGGTTATATTAGAGTGTGAGGAGATACATCAGTTTTTCACGTGGACGATGTCATCAGTGATGTCATCAATGATGTCATTTGAGATGTCATCAGTGATGTCATCAGTGATGTCACTGACCATGTTATGAATGATGTATATGTGACGTCATGAGCAGTGCTTTGCGGGTGCGCGAGTTATAGTTAGCTGAACTAACTATAATGGTGGAATTTCTCTGGTTTTATATGAGTGAAATGTCCAACTAACTATAACGTCCCTAAAACCTATGGTTTTTTTCACTGAATTTCTAAAGTTTTTTAAATGCTAATTTCTAACTATAACGTCTGTAAAACCTATGGTTTTTTCTGTGAATTTCAAAGGTTTTATAAATGCTAATTTCTAACTACAATGTCCCTGAAACCTATATTGTTTTTAAGTAAATTTTAAAAAGACGTGCATACTTTTTGTAGTGAAAAACTAACTGTAACAGTAGTCTGTTATAAGTTATAATTTAACAATGTTTAAAACTTAATTAGCACTAATTAACATTTAAGTGTGGAAAATGTGTGACGCAGCAGCTATGATACCTGACTTCAAACAACAGCGTTCACAGTTCGATTCCTGGCTCCAGCGGCACGTTAGCCCACCACTATATCACTGTGGGCAACACCTTGCTTAATCTTCCCGACAACCCCAAGCGCCGGCACACCTTACCGGGGGAAGCTGTATGCTTTACAAATGCTGGCATTTTTTTAATTTAAAACCATAGTGATGAGAAATATTAGCACATATTTTTTTTTTTCTATTCTGAATGATATTTTTTTAATGTCTTCTATTTAGAATTACGGCAATTAATAGATATTTGTAGCCATGAGAATGGAAATGACACGGTTTGCCGGGTAACAGTTTTTAAGCTCTCCAACGTATGTACATATTAAGGACCTTATACGTGTTAGGATCGAAATCGAAACCTTTACCGCTTCACATTTTGTAACTTTTCCCAACACGTGCACAAGTTAAACAGTGAAAACGTGAGCACGTGTCAACTGTAAACGTGACATCTAAATGGGCGGAGCCGCATCTTCCTTCCATAGACTACTCAATAACCAAAAGTATATAAACCACACCCGTTGTTTGATTAGTTTCGTTTATGCGAGTTATTTACGCGTGTCCATTCTGTGATGCACGTTCCCTTTTCTACCGTCGGATTCTTGTTTTGCGGCAACAAAACATATTCCAGAGTCGTAAGTTGTTTGATTATGGCATAGTAGATATTTATAATACGTAGCTATTTGTCAATATTTAAACATTTGTATTTAGAAAAAAGTGTTATTGGTTGTTTTTGCCATTTATATGTAACCTCAGCAGCTTGTTTTCAGAAACAGACAGAATACAGCAAACATTGTTCCTTTTCTGGCTCCTTTGAGATCATATAGTGTGACTTTGTATATTATAATATTGACACTGTACTTGACCTCAGAGGTGTTGGTGACCCGTCAGCGCGAAGACTAAAGATTTATATGTAATGTCAGCAGCTTCTAGTTTGTAGTTTATTTCCCCCTTGAGATCATATAGTGTGAGTATGTATATTATAATAACCACACATTATGATCTCAGAGGAGTTTGTGACCCGTTGGCACGAAGACTAAAGATTTATATGTAACGTCAGCAGCTTCTGGTTCTTACTCTGTTTCCCCCTTGGGATCATATACTGTGAATATGTATATTAAAATATTAACAGTCATTGTGATCTCAGAGGAGTTTATGAGCCGTCGGCGCGAAGACTAAAGATTTATATGTAACGTCAGCAGCTTCTGCTTCTTACTCTGTTTCCTCCTTGGGATCATCTAGTGTGAGTATGTATATTGTAATATTCACAGTCATTATGATCTCAGAGGAGTTTATGACCCGTCGGCGCGAAGTTGAAAGATTTCGAATTCCCGGATAAAAGAAGCTCTGAACATATTCACTGCTGGAAAGTATTTCGTTATTGATCTTGTTTTGTGTTCATGACTTTATTTTCCTTTTCCTTTTTGTGTGCAATCAGTGTCACTCTCTATATTGTAGTAGAGTGTCATATTTTCACACAACAGGAATTGGAGATTTGTCGCCGCCAGGAGTAAACCATCTGAAATACAGCTTACTGACCTTTATAACTTACTTGATCAGATATTTTTACAGTGAGAATATTTTTCGAAATTGCAGTTTAAAAAAGATTGTTTGCATAGACACTTTCTTACTGAATGCCTTTGATAAACCCTACATTTTTGAATGATTTTTGGTATTTCTCTTTTTCTCTGTTGTGGTTCCTATTCTCGTTTTCCCTATAGAATTGATAGGAATAGTAGTGTATATATTACTACTATCCTATATGTTCTTAAAGGAGTCCGTGATCTGTTAGCGGAGCAGTGAGCGACCTCTAAGCACTACGACTGAACTTTCCAGAGTTCTACAGAATAGAAATTGTAAGAAATGATGAAGCGTACATTTCTATGTAATATAAAGTCATTTGTGTTTAACAGTTTTTCACTTGTTATTGTTCTTGTGACCTGAGATGATGTAGTGTGGTAGTGTTTCTTGTAGCACTTCTTTTCTACTTTATCTAAAAGTAACTCATGCCCTCTTATATTATCAAGAATATGGGTCAACACTTTTACAAACTATAGCAGAAGAAAAAGGGAGGGTGTGGCCACGCCTAAGGGATATTTTATGAATTGCGTTTTTATTTGTCACCTCTTTGATATACACAGCTTCAGTTTTCGAAGATGTAGTGTGGTAGTGTTTCTTGTAGCACTTCTTTTTTACTTTATCTAAAAGTGACTCATGCCCTCTTATATTATCAAGAATATGGGGCAACACTTTTACAAACTATAGCAGAAGAAAAAGGGAGGGTGTGGCCACGCTTAAGGGATATTTTATGAATTGCGTTTTTATTTGACACCTCTTTGATATACACAGCTTTAGTTTTCGAAGAAAGTTTATTTGTAATTGCTTAATAAAAACTGTTTCAAACCTAGAATGAAATTTTTGCTGCGCAACCACACCTCCCCGTCAGAAAAGTAAACACCACATTCTAAGTAAATAGTGCTACTGGGAAGTATCCCACCCGCAAACTTAATAAAAAGAAGACCGCAACACACTCTGTTATTTTCCCGCCGTGATTTGTACACCCCAAGCCAATTATATAAATGGCTCTTAAAATATATAAAAAACAATTTTTACCTTCACAATCCCTGTTCACCACCTTGTGACCACTTTACAGAGTTAATAGTGTTCCTACCCTCCCTGCTACTACTTTGTTTTCCCGTACTCCATTGAAGTGCGTCACAAAACGCTTCACAACAGTGAAACGTTCCCAGCCAATAATGAGCAAACTTGTACTCGGAACACTTTAGCCAATAAAATGTCCATGGTGTTCCTCAGAGGGGCAGGGAATCGCTGCCAACACTTCTACTTTTAATGCTTCAGAGCCAATGAACATTAAGATTGGGAAGGTCCTGCTTGGAACACATTACCCAATCAGATGTCCCTGATGCTCCGCGGAGCGGGAGAGAATGGCTGGCAACACTTCTACTTTCAATGATTTACAGCCAATGAACATTAAGCTTGGGAACGTCCTGCTTGGAACACGTCAACCAATCAGATGTCCCTGCTACTCCGCGGACGGGGAGGAAATGGCTGGCAACACTTCTACTTTCAATGGTTCACAGCCAATGAACATTAACCTCTGGAAGGTCCTGCTTGGAACATGTGAGCCAATCAGATGTCCTTGCTACTCCGCGCAGGGGGAGGGAATGGCTGGCAACACTTTTACTTTTAATGATTCGCAGCCAATGAACATTGAGCTCGTAGTTGGAACACCTCAGCCAATTAAACGTTAATTTTGTTCACTGTCCGTGATAAAAGTGAACACTGATTTTTAAGTAAACATTACTGCGCATTATATTAAAGGAAGGTAAAGGAAGGCTGCAATACGGCGCATTGTTAGTTTCCCGAAATGATTTCCACAGCCTACTGAACATTGCCGCAATACCGCGCATCGTTCTTTTGCGGACGTGATTTCCACAGCCTACGCAACATGCACACTACCTGTGTGTGCACCCTACACACTGCTTGCCGCAATACGGTGCATTGTTTTCCCGACGGGATTTCCAGGGCCTACGAAACCTTGCCGCAATACCACACACCGTTGTTGTGCGGACGTGATTTCCACGGCCTACGCAACATTCAAACTCCCTGCCTCTGCACCGTACAGACTGCTCAAACTAAGACCACAGTGTTCCTACTATACCCTCTTATACAATTATTCTCTTATTTTTCTCCCTACGCCTTTCAACTCAGTCACAAAATGGCTGCCAACACTTCCTAGTTTCAACAGTTTGCAGCCAATGAGCCGCACGCTCGTGCTCGCAACGCCTCAGCCAATCAGTTGTCAGAATTCTCAAATATCGATATCTGTAAATTTTGATATTTCTCTAAAACTACTGAATGGACTTACCCCATTTAAACAAAAGCGTGCTTTCTGGACCAAGACTTTTCTCCCTGCCAAATTTGACGTAATTCCGTTCAGCAGTTCGACCTGTAGCCTTGTCTAAAGTTTCCTATTTAAATTGCACGTTTTGGGACCCCCTTTTTTCTCAGCTCCCCCTTGACGAATCACCCCCAAACTTTCAACATAGGAGCTGATCTGAAAAGAGAAGTTTTTGGAAAATTTCATAAACATACGTCAAACGACGCCAAAGATATAAGCAAATCAAAAAACGCTTTTCCGATAGAAACGTGGTCCTAACTATAACTATCTACTGGCGACCGCCAGTATATAATGTGTATATATATATATATATATATATATCCAAGTTTCCCATTTCTCTCCACCACAATCCTTGGCAAAAACGGATACGGACCACGAAGTTTGGTGCTGATTAATTTTTAATGGTGCAAGTCGCCATGATGCGTTTCAGCCCTTCCTCGGGCCTTGATCACATGACATAGTTTCACATTGTCATAGGCTATTTAAAGTGACTAGTGCAAGCGAAATCATTGACACGTGGTACTTCGAAACAATAAACATGAACGAAAGATTTTGTAATTTGAGATTGTAAAAAGCATTTTGTAAAAACTTTTTAAAGGAACTTTTCTATTTAATAACCTCATCTTGATGGTAAACTTACTGTAGTAAAAATATTCCCCATGGTCCTAAATAGTGCAAATTACATTCTTCGTTCTTAGAAATGTATACTTTTGCCGATATACGTTTGAATTTCATGATTATGTCAAATGCATTACGCTAAAAAAACTTTAATTGTGCAAAATAGTGCTAAAGTGCAAACGTGAGTACATGTTAAAAATACCAGTGTTGTTTTTCTAAATAAATCGCATAATGCCTATTTATCTTTGCAGTTTAAACTGCTACAGCTATTTCTTTATAGTCGGTTAAATCAAGGTACTGGGGCCCCAGTTACCTGTTCAGAGCTATTTTTAGTCAAATGGTGGTTTACTTTGTATACATTGTATTTAATTTGGTTTTTGTTTGTTTTGTATTTCAATTATTCATTATTTATTGTGTCTCGTGTTGTTGTTTTATATATATATATATATTCACTGAAAAAACCATAGGTTTCAGGGACGTTATAGTTACAAATTAGCATTTAAAAAACCTTTGAAATTCACTGAAAAAACCATAGGTTTTAGGGACAGTTATAGTTAGTTGGACATTGCACTCGTACAAAACCCGTGAAATTCCCCGTTATAGTTAGTCCAGCTAACTATAACTCGCGCCTCACAATGCACTGCTGATGACGTCACATATTACATCACTCATGACATGGTCAGTGACATCACTGATGACATCACTGATGACATCTCAAATGACATCACTGATGACATCACTGATGACATCATCCAGTGACTGTGTGTTTCTGTAAAGTTTAAATATTTTTAATATATATAGGAAAAGACGTATTGAAGAATGAGTGGGTGTGTAAGTGTCTGTATGGATGATTTAGTAGGTGCGTGACTGACTCTATAAGTGAGTGATTTAACGTATCTTACTGAATGCATGGGTTAGTGACTAAACTGGGTTAATGTCTGTATCCGTCTGTCTGTTGCTGTGTAAGTGGCTGCATGTGTTTGTGAATAGCTACATGAGTGTCTATATGAGTTATTGAATGCTTGTCTGAGTATCTGTATGGGTGCCTGAGTGTTTGTGTGGGAGGGGTGTGTGCAACTCTGTGCATAGATGTGTGAGTGGGTGATTCACTGGGTGGATGGTTTCAAGAGTGCAACTGTGATAGACTGTATGGGTGGGTAAGTGTGTGTAAGAGTGTGTTAGTGAGTGACTGTATGTCCCAGTGGTACATGTGTGAGTAACTACATATGTGAAAGGCAGTATATATGTGTGTTGGAGTATATAAATAGCTATAAGCGAGAGTGAGTGATTGTGATAGTGGCTGTATGGATGAGTGTGTGCTTGTATCAGTGATTGTATAAGAGCGTAAGAATGTGCTACTATTTGTATGAGTAAGTGAGCTGGTGTGTGTATAACTGTATAGGTGAGTAAATGGTAGTGTGTTTAATTATTTGCATGACTGACTAGGTGTGTGAGTACCTCTATGGATGAGTGGCGGTGTTTGAGTGTCTATATAGGAGTATGAGTGCATATGATAGTCCTGTACTGAGTGACCGTAAGTATGAGTGACTCCACGGGTGAGTGAGTGGATGTGTGTGTAGACCTAAGAATCAGTGAGTGGGTATGTAGTTATTGGTGTTGGAGTGTCTATGGTTTTGCGAATGGCAGTCTGTAATTTAGAGTGGGTGTATCAAAGGTTATATTAGAGTGTGAGGAGGTGCATCAGATTATCACGTGGATGATGTCATCAGTGATGTCATTTGAGATGTCATCAGTGATGTCATCAGTGATGTCACTGACCATGTCATGAGTGATGTAATATGTGACGTCATCAGCAGTGCATTGCGGGGCGCGAGTTATAGTTAGCTGGACTAACTATAACGGGGGAATTTCACGGGTTTTGTACGAGTGCAATGTCCAACTAACTATAACTGTCCCTAAAACCTATGGTTTTTTCAGTGAATTTCAAAGGTTTTTTAAATGCTAATTTGTAACTATAACGTCCCTGAAACCTATGGTTTTTTCAGTGAATTTCAAAGGTTTTGTAAATGACAATTTTTAAATGTATTAATTGTTATATAAATTTTTTTCATACTGATTTCCAAATTTTTTAGAAACAATTTTTTTTTACATATTTTATTTTTTAAATTACATTGTAATTACATTATACATTACATTACAAAAATACTTTCTCAGAATGAATTACTTTAGTTTAATTACTTTGCACATAGGCAATAGACTTTTAAGTACAGTAGTTACAGTTGTTGCAATGGGCAACACATTTTCAAACACAATGCAACATTCAGCTCAATGTGAATTTCTAGTTAAATGCAATTAGTTACTTTATGGATTACTTTTCTAACCACATTACTGGATCCTAGATTCAGTCCTGGGACATCTCCTGTAAACAGTTGAGTAAAAGCGTTTTGGTTACAGTCGTGATTTTTAAGGAATATTATTGTACTTTAAAAGTTCACACTTAGAAACTTTTTCTCATAGAATCACCAATGTTATCCTATGGAAGGAAATTCACTTAGAAGTTAAAAACTGTTATCGTTACTTTTTCTTACTCAGTGTTGGATCCTGGATCCAGCACTGGTGCATCTCCTGTAAACAGTTGAAAGAATGCGTTTAAGTCATACAGGCGATTTTTAGGAATATTTGTAGTTTGTGAAAATCGACACTTTGAAACTTTTCTGCTGAAAACCAGACAATGGATTCCTATGGAAGGAAATTCAAGTTACTGGTAAGTACGGTTAAAATTACTTTTGAGGATCAGTACTGGGCTGAAAGATGCAGCACTGAGGTCTCTCCTGATAACAGGTGAGTAAATCGGAATTCGTATTTCGGCTGATTTTAGAGGACTATTTTAAAGTTCCAAAACTCCACACTTTGAAGAATTTCCAAGTGAAACCAGTCAATGTTAGCCTATGGAAGGAAATTCAAGTTACTGGTAAGTACGGTTAAAATTACTTTTCAGGACCAGTACTGGGCTGAAAGATGCAGCACTGAGGTCTCTCCTGATAACAGGTGAGTAAATCAGAATTCGGATTTCGGCTGATTTTAGAGGAATATTTGTATGTTTCAAAAATCAACACTTAGAAACTTTTTCAGCAAAAAGCAGGCAATGATATCCTATGGAAGGAAATTCAAGTTACTGGTAAGTACGGTTAAAATTACTTTTGAGGATCAGTACTGGGCTAAAAGATGCAGCACTGGGTTCTCTCCTGATAACAGGTGAGTAAATCGGAATTCGTATTTCGGCTGATTTTAGAGGAATATTTTAAAGTTCCAAAACTCCACACTTAGAAGAATTTCCAAGTGAAACCAGTCAATGTTAGCCTATGAAGGAAATTCAAGTTACCGGTAAGTACGGTTAAAATTACTTTTGAGGATCAGTACTGGGCTGAAAGATGCAGCACTGAGGTCTCTCCTGATAACAGGTGAGTAAATCAGAATTCGTATTTCGGCTGATTTTAGAGGAATATTTTAAAGTTCCAAAACTCCACACTTAGAAGAATTTCCAAGTGAAACCAGTCAATGTTAGCCTATGAAGGAAATTCAAGTTACCGGTAAGTATGGTTAAAATTACTTTTCAGGACCAGTACTGGGCTGAAAGATGCAGCACTGAGGTCTCTCCTGATAACAGGTGAGTAAATCAGAATTCGGATTTCGGCTGATTTTAGAGGAATATTTGTATGTTTCAAAAATCAACACTTAGAAACTTTTTCAGCAAAAAGCAGGCAATGATATCCTATGGAAGGAAATTCAAGTTACTGGTAAGTACGGTTAAAATGACTTTTGAGGATCAGTACTGGGCTGAAAGATGCAGCACTGAGGTCTCTCCTGATAACAGGTGAGTAAATCGGAATTCGTATTTCGGCTGATTTTAGAGGAATATTTTAAAGTTCCAAAACTCCACACTTTGAAGAATTTCCAAGTGAAACCAGTCAATGTTAGCCTATGGAAGGAAATTCAAGTTACTGGTAAGTACGGTTAAAATTACTTTTCAGGACCAGTACTGGGCTGAAAGATGCAGCACTGAGGTCTCTCCTGATAACAGGTGAGTAAATCGGAATTCGTATTTCGGCTGATTTTAGAGGAATATTTTAAAGTTCCAAAACTCCACACTTAGAAGAATTTCCAAGTGAAACCAGTCAATGTTAGCCTATGAAGGAAATTCAAGTTACCGGTAAGTACTTTTAAAATTACTTTTGAGGATCAGTACTGGGCTGAAAGATGCAGCACTGAGGTCTCTCCTGATAACAGGTGAGTAAATCGGAATTCGTATTTCGGCTGATTTTAGAGGAATATTTGCACAATGGTGAAGGGAGGGGCGGGGCCTGAGGTGACATCTGTGCAAACGCGCCCCGTGGCGCGTTTTAAGTTGGGGGATTAAGTCCCCTTGAATCATGAGGGTCCCTACGGGCCAACTAGCCCACCAGGAACCTCCAGTATGCGCCAGGGGCTGCGTTGCAGAGACATGTACAGAGGCCACACCCCTTTTACACCTCTCTGCAACGCAGCTCTGTGGCGCTTTCTGGACGTACCTGTTGGGCTAGTTGGCCCCAGGACCCTCAGGATTGAAGAGGATTTAATTCCCCATCTTAAAACGCGCCACGAGGCCTGTTTCACACATGTCACCTGAGCCCGCCCCTCCCTTCACCACTGTGCAAACGCGCCCTGGCGCGTTTTAAGTTGGGGGATTAACTCCCTTGATTCCTGAGGGTCCCTGGAGTCCAACTAGCCCACCATGTTCCTCCAAAGCGCCACAGAGCTGCGTTGCAGAGAGGTGTAAAAGGGGCGTGGCCTCTGTACACCTCTCTGCAAGGCAGCCCCTGGCGCATACTGGAGGTTCCTGGTGGGCTAGTTGGCCCCAGGGACCCCCAGTATTCAAGGGGAATTCGTTCTCCCTCTGCAAACGCGCCAGGGCGCGTTTGCAGAGTGGTGAAGGAAGGGGTGGGGCCTGTGGGCCCGATCGTTTTTTTGTTTTTTCCCTGAAGGGGGCCGTGTGGCCCCCTTCCTTTTCCTATTTTTAGGCCCTGGGGACCCCATCCCCCAGGGCCTTACCTACTTTTTTTAATTAAAATTAAAAAAAAAACGGGAAGGAGTGCCGCGTGGCCCCCTTCCCTGGGCCTGTATTGGCCCCGGGGACCCCATCCCCGGGGCATGGCCTCTTTTGTTTTTATTTGGAGGGGGCTGCGTGGCCCCCTCCTCAGGCCATTTAAGGCCCCGGGGACCCCATCCCCGGGGCCGGCCTTACACTTTTTTTTTTTAACTTTTTGTTACTTTGGGGAGGGGGCTGCGTGGCCCCCTCCGTGGCCACTATGGCCCCGGGGACCCCATCCCCGGGGCCTGGCCTCTCGTTGGGGACTGTGGGGGGTCCCCAATCCCCCACAGTCCCGCCGGCTCCCCGTGTCCTACGGGAGCCGGCATTGCTTACACATGGGGAGCTGCTAAGATGCAGCTCCCCATGTGGAAAAGCAATCGGCTTTGGATATTGGAAGAGAGAGCAGGTTTCCTGCTCTCTCTTCCAATATCCAAAGCAAGTTTGCAATGACAGGACGGGAGCCGCGAGGCTCCCGTCCTGTCATTGCAAACAGCAGTGTCCCGGGGTAGGCACCCCGGGACACTGCAGGAGCTGGCCCTGGGGGTGGCGGTCCCCAGGGCCACCACAGGCTCCAGGAGGGGGCCGCGCGGCCCCCCTCCTACATCGAGAAAGCCCCGGGGAGGTGGTGGTCCCCGGGGCTTGGAGGTCCAAACGGACCCCCATTTTAATTTTTCTTAGTGCCCCGGGAGGTGGTGGTCCCGGGCGTGTGAGGGCTGGAGCCCCCACACAGGTTTTTCAAATATAAAAAAGAAGCCCGGGGAGGTGGTGGTCCCCGGGGCTGCGGGAGGGCTCAGAGCCCTCCCGCACCATTATCCATAAAGCCCCGGGGGTGGTGGTCCCCGGGGCTTGGGGGCCTATAGAGGCCCCCACACATAAAATGAACCCCCCAGCATGCCCCCGGGACTTGGCCCACCCGGGGGCCAGTGCTATCGAGCGCGGGAGACCGCGCTTCGATTTTTTCGGCAGGGTTCGCGCTCCCTGAGCGCATCCTGCCGATTTAAAAAAAAAAATTTTGCCCAGGGGGTCCTTGTGGGACCCCTGAGCAGACCTAGGGGGTCAGGGTGTTTCTACCCTGCCCCCTTTGTGCGCTTTGCGCACTTGTTTCTGTCCCTCGGTTCTACCGAGGGACAAAATGACTGCCAACACTTCCTGATTTGGAGTGTTGACAGCCAATTAACATAAAGCTCGTGCTCGGGAGGATCCGCGGCCCTAGATATACCTATCTTTTTTTCTTTTGATTTTCTCAGCAACTACTGAACGGATTTACACCATTTAACAAAAGGGTTCTTTCTGAACCAAGAACTACCTCTTTGCCAAATTTGGTGTAATTCCGTTCAGCAGTTCAGAGCTGTAGCGTGTCTAAAGTTTCCTATGGAAAATTGCATGGGAAAACGCGTTTTGGGACCCCCCTTTTTCTCGGCCCCCGCTTGACGAATCCCCGAGACTTTCAGGGTAGGAGCGGACCGGAGCGGGCCACAAAGTTTGAAAATTTTGCGAAGATACGTCAACCGGCAAGAGAGTTATTTCAAATAGAATGTCGCGGATTTCCTATGGATAATAGGTTGTAACTATAACTACCTACTGGCGACCGCCAGTAGATAATATATATATATATATATATATATATATATATATATATATATATATATTACCTACTGGCGGTCGCCAGTAGGTAGTTATAGTTAGGACCTAGTTTCCATAGGAAAAGCATTTTTTGATTTGCTAATATCTTTGGCGCCGTTCGACGAATCTTCGCGAAATTTTTAAAACTAATGGCCCGCTTAGGTCAGCTCCTGTCTTGAAAGTTTTGAGGTGATTCGTCAAGCGGGGGCCGAGAAAAAAGGGGGGTCCCAAAATGCGTTTTCCAATGTTAATTTCCATATGAATTTTGGAACAGGCTACAGCCCGAACTGCTGAATGGAATTACACCAAATTTGGCAAAAAGGTGGCTCTTGGTTCAGAAAGCACTCTTTTTTTTAAATGGTGTAAATTCGTTCAGTAGTTCCAAAAAATAAAAATATCGATATCTGAGCACCGAGGAGGATTCGCAAACCCTCCCAAGCACGAGCTGACTTCTGATTGGTTGCCAACACTCCAAATCAGGAAGTGTTGGCAGCCATCTTGTGACTCGGTAACCGAGTCACAAAAAAACAGAAAACAAAAGATGAAAAACAAGAAAAGGGGGCAGGGTAGAAACACCCTGACCCCATAGGCCTGCTCAGGGGGTCCCACAAGGACCCCCAGGGCCAAAAAAAGCATTTTTGTAAAAAAAATCAGCTGAATTCATGCTGGGAGCGCGAATCCGGCCGAGAAAACAAAAAAAAATTAAGCGCGGTCTCCCGCGCTTCGTTATTTTTAAGCCCCTGAGTGGGCCAGGTCCCTGGGGCAATGCGGAATTATATAGCGGGGGACCACGGGGGCCCCCACAGCCCCGGGGAATACCACCTCCCTGGGGCTTTATACATAATGTGCAGGGGGCACATGGCCCCCGCATCCTCAGGGACCGCCACCTCCCCGGGGCATAATGAAAATAAGAGCGGGGGGACCTCACCGGCCCCCCAAGCCCTGGGGACCACCACCTCCCTGGGGCTTTAAAAATAATTAGTGTGGGGGGGCTCGAGCCCCCCCATACTGCCCGGGGGACCAACACCTCCCCAGGGCACTGTTTATTTAAATACGGGGTCTGTTGCAGGGGCCGGCTCCTGCAATGTCCTGGTGTACCCACCCCCGGGACATTGCCGTTTGCTATGACAGGGCGGGAGCATAGCAAACCCTGTCATAGCAAACCCTTCTTTGCTTTTTGGAAGTGAGAGCAGGAAACCTGCTCTCACTTCCAAAAAGCAAAGCAGATTGCTTTTGGGCAAGGGGAGCTGCATGTCAGCAGCTCCCCTTGCCCAAAAGCAATGCTGGCTCCTGCAGGAGGCAGGGAGCCGGCAGGGACCGTGGGGGCATTGGGGCTCCCCCCATGGTCCCCAACATGAGGGCTGGCCCCAGGGGATGGTGTCCCCAGGGCCAGAAGTGGCCCGGGAGGGGTGCCACTCGGCCCCCCTTTTCTTTAATAATATTTTTTTTTTAAAAAGCAGAAGGCTGGCTCTGGGGGATGGGGCCTCCGGTGCCATAATTGGCCTGAGGAGGGGGGCCATGCGGCCCCCTCCAAATTTATTAAATAAAAAAACAAGTCTGGCCATGCCCCGTGGGATGGGGTTCCCGGGGCCGAAATTGGCCTCGGGAGGGGGGCCGCGCAGCCCCCTTCCCGTTTTTTTTTTTAAATGTGCAGGCCTTGGGGGATGGGGTCCCCAGGGCCCAAAACATATTGAAAGAAGGGGGGCCACACAGACCCCTTCAAAGATTTTTTTTTTTTAAAAAGCCGGCATCTTGCCGGATGCCCCACCCCTTCCCTGCACCACTCTGCAAACTCGCCCTCTTGCGCGTTCTAAGTTGGGGAATTAAGTCCCCTTGAATACTGAGGGCCCCTGGGGGCCAACTAACCCACCAGGTACCTCCAGTAAGCGCCACACAGCTGGATTGCAGACAGGTGGTCGGAGGCTTACTGGAGGTACCTGGTGGGCTAGTTGGCCACCAGGGACCCTCATGAGGAAAGGGGACTTCATCCCCCAACCAAGAGCGCACCAGGAGGCATGTTTGCAGAGTGGTGGAGAAAGGGGGCGTGGCCTGTGTCCACCTCTCAGCAATCCCACTGTGTAGGCCTTACTGGAGGTAAGAGGTAGGCTAGTTGGCCCCTAAGGACCCCCAGCAGTGAAGGGGACTTCAATCCCCATCGAAGAGTGCACGAGGGAGCGCATTTGCAGAGTAGTGGGCAAAGGGGGCGTGGCCTGTTATGAGAACTTAGCAATCCTGCAGTGTGGTACTTACTGGAGGTAATAGGGGGGTAGTTGGCCCCCAAGGATGTCCTTGGGGGCCAAGTACCCCTCTTGTTACCTCCAGTAAGTCCCACACAGTAGGATTGCTAAGACGTCTTCGGAGGCCACGCCCCCTTTCTCGATCACTCTGCAAACGCGCCTCCAGGCAGACTACGGGATAGGGGATGAAGTCCACTTTACTCCTGAGGGACTTTGGGGGCCAAGAAGCCCTCCTGGTACCTCCTGTAAGTCCTATGCAGCGGAATTATTGAGCACTGGTCGGAGGCCCAGCACCCTTTGTCTACCACTCTGCAAACGTGACTACTAGTTAAAGTAGCATGTTTCTGCACCTCTGACTTAGAGGTAGTTTTAATCCCCCTGCCCTATTATATACTAGGGCCTTACAGGGGAGGTCATGCCAATCACAGGGGTACCCCAGACCATAGTGTACCTAGTGTATGTAGGTGTTTCCACTGTATTCTAAGTGTCTTTTAGCATAGCACTGGCTCTAGGCCTGGTTAGTCAGAGTCAGTTACCACCAGTACCCGCCAGCAAAAAGTTGGGGGCACAGGATGACTTTGCAACAAGGCCTCTTTCTGCACCTCTGTTGGTTATTTCTGCATAACTTTTGCTTCTTTCTGCACCTTTCTTTGTCTTTCTGGACTTCTGTTGCCTCTTTCTGCATTTCTCTTGCTTCTTTCTGCGCCTTTCTTCCTCTTTCTGCACATGTCCTACCTCTGTAGGCATAGTTAGAAATTAGCATTTAAAAAACCTTAGAAATTCACTGGAAAAACCATAGGTTTCAGGGACGTTATAGTTAGAAATTAGCATTTAAAAAACCTTTTGAAATTCACTGAAAAAACCATAGGTTTCAGGGACGTTATAGTTAGAAATTAGCATTTAAAATACCTTAGAAATTCACTGAAAAAACCATAGGTTTCAGGGACGTTATAGTTAGAAATAAGCATTTAAAAAACTTTTGAAATTCACTGAAAAAACCACAGGTTTCAGGGACGTTATAGTTAGTTGGATATTTCACTCGTACAAAACCAGAGAAATTCAGACATTATAGTTAGTTGAGCTAACTATAACTCACGCCCATAATGCACTGCTCATGATGTCACATATTACATCATTCATGACATGGTCAGTGATATCACTGATGACATCACTGATGACATCTCAAATGACCATGTCATGAGTGATGTAATATGTGACGTCATCAGCAGTGCATTGCGGGGGCGCGAGTTATAGTTAGCTGAACTAACTATAACGGGGGAATTTCACGGGTTTTGTACGAGTGCAATGTCCAACTAACTATAACTGTCCCTAAAACCTATGGTTTTTTCAGTGAATATATATATATGCAAAGAAGAGAGGTTGCCCCAGATGAAGTGCGCTCTCCGCAGATTTATTTCTAGAAGGAAAAGAAAAACTTCAATGAATCACATATAACCAGCAGTCCAGTGCCGACGCGTTTCGGGCCTAACGCCCTTTGTCAGAGGCATCCTGCATGAGAACAGCAACATCACTACAAAATATATCCCCTCTTTTATATCAATCATTCTCAGGTGAGAAGACGGCTTGTGCCGAGGATTCTGGGATCTGTAGTTCAAAATACTGCCCATGTGGGCTGCCGTCGCCACACAATCCAAAGTTATTCTCTCTGCTGATGGCATCCAACAAAGTTTCTTTCCTTTACTCAAAATCTGCTGTTCCACTCAAAAGGCTTCCCAGATAAGCACGCCGTGGACCCGCATTGCTTCCTGTGATGGCGCCACTTCACGACCGGGCCGGCCGTATAAATGCAGAGAAGAGAGGTTGCCCCCAGACGAAGTGCGCTCTCCGCATATTTATTTCTAGAAGGAAAAGAAAAACTTCAAAGAATCACATATAACCAGCAGTCCAGTAGCGACGCGTTTCGGGTTTAACGCCCTTTGTCAGAGGCATACTGCATGAGAACGGCAACATCACTTCAAAATATATCCCCTCTTTTATATCAATCATTCTCAGGTGAGTAGACGGCTTGTGCCAAGGAGTTTGGGATCTGTAGTTCAAAATACTGTCCATGTGGGCTGCCGTCTCCACACAATCCAAAGTTATTGTCTCTGCTGATGGCATCCAACAAAGTTCCTTTCCTTTACTCAAAATCTGCTGTTCCACTCAAAAGGCTGCCCACATAAGCACGCCGTGGACCCGCATTGCTTCCTGCGGTGGTGCCACTTCACGACCGGGCCGGCCGTATAAATGCAAAGAAGAGAGGTTGCCCCCAGACGTATTTGAGCAGGTGATGGTGGAGCAGGAGGGGCTGGGCAAGGGTGGCTCTGCAAAGACATTGTTTCCTCTGGGAAGAAAAAAAACTTTATTGATGGTATCAATGGCAGCGACCCACATGGGTAGAGATTGTTCAAACCACCAGTCCCAGAATGCAAATTACTCACCTGAGTTTCATCTGTGTAATGAAAATAAATGAGGGGATATACTGGTGACACGTGTTTGCCTTGATTCTTCAGATACTGTCCTTGAGGAAGGGCGCACGCCCGAAATGCGTCGGACAGGAGGACGAGTGAGGAGAATGCCTGTGGCAGCTGCTTGTGCCTTTCAGCATGTCCTACATGCGAGTGCTGTCCCACTGAGGGGTAACTCTTTTCTTGCATTTATTGTGGCCGACCCGGTCACGGGGCAGCACCATTGTGAGATCTGAGCGGGTCCGCCACTGCGTATTTGAGCAGCTGATAGTGGAGCAGGAGGGACTGGGCAAGGGCGGCTCTGCAAAGACATTGTTTCCTCTGGAGAGAAAAAAAACTTTATTGATGGTATTGATCCAGCGCGATATTAGCAAACAGCATTCATATACCAGATACTCACTTGGGCCCATCCATTCATACTATGCTAATACTTACGCTGGGATGTCAGTTATACTCTTTTATCAAATCCCTGCTACCAATTACCTTCTGATTGAAGAGTAATGACTTATCAATGAATCCTTTGCTAATTGGGAAATTTAAAATGAGTGACATTCATTATAGTACATTATCCTGAAATAACCACTGAGTCAGGAAGTTTTAAAAATGTTTATCTAAAGATTTAGCAGAGTAAAATACAGAACCACACGGTACTTAATCGCAATACCCAAGATGAAGCATAGAATAATTATTGCTAATTAATGACGGTTCCTCAGGAAAGGAGAGGATAGAGACAGCAGCGCAACTAAAGGTTGCATTATATTTACCTAAGTGCGAGAACCAAACCCTTGGCCAAGGAGTTGGAAAGAATAGGACCCAGGAAGGATGAAGAGCAAAAGACCTCCTCCAGGATCAGGACAGGACCGGTGACCTCTCTACAACGACGCCTGTGTCGCTCCCCTCTCTGATACTTGACTTCTCCTCGATTCTCCCGTGTCTCCCTTCTAATGGACTCCGCCGCCCCCTCCTCAGGACTTCTTCTGGACAGGGATTCGGTCTGCAGTCGGTCAGCTTGGCAGTCTGGAGCTAAGAGAGCTAACTAATTAGCTAATTCTATATCTATTATACCCTTCTACGCCCATGCACCTCCCCTTAATGTTGCTAAAATATGGGACCACTACTTCTGATTGGACAGAGACAGGGGTTGATCCTCACACCATATTGATTTGCCTTGTATTTCTGAAGCCTATTGTTTTTAAACTACCGCCCCTTCAATTTAATAATTTAATACATTTGCTTTATTTCCCACCCGTCTCATGACAAAATGTACAATTTATTCATATAAAATGTTTCTCTTCGGCAAGAACATCTTGGTATGTAGTGGTGTCGGCCAGCAGGTCATGGCCTTGGGTGATGTCCAAGTTGACTTCATCTTTTTCTATCTGGTCTGCTACTGCAGGGCGCATGTGCGGAATCTTTGTCACATGAGCTTTCATTGCACCAAACCCAGGCCCAAGTTTACGAACTGATAAAAAGTCAAAGAAGAAAACATTAAAATCACAAATAAAATGTTTCACTGTATGCCCACCTTTCCTACTCTATTCCCATTTAATTATAATACTGTCCCGCATTAGTAGCATTAAGAAAACGACAATTTAATAATGACATGAGAGCAAGCTGAAGCATGTGAAAACATCAAGCAGCCATTTTAAAGCACACTGCGCAGAAGCAGAAGTTTCCCACCAAGCAAAGAGAGACGTCACAACACGTGATATGGTTGAGACATGCGCAGATAGTTTCCCACGCTTTAGCGGCTATTTTAGATTACGGATAAGCGTTATTCATTAGTAAAACACATAGGCAAGCATCCTTTCTATTCGTGTAGTGTATGCAATGATTAATAGAGACAATACAAGTTTAATAAATTAATACTATGAGGAGGATTGTATACAAGCAAGTTTCGTTTATGAAACCTTGCTCCATCAATCCTCTCTCTGATGGCGTTTCTGAGCCATCAAAATACTACCCACAATCAGATGCCAACTTCTAGCAAATTACTTCATTCTCATTCTTACACTTTCCATTTTTGCCATCCCCTTTCAATTTCTTGTATAATTCACTTCTCCATTCTTCAAGTTCTATTTCATCAATTTTTCGCTTCTTTCCTCTACCTGTCGCTTTATATGTTCCACTCTTTCTACAACATTTGCACCATATTGTTATTGCCAATATTATTATTGCTATCCCTGCTAAGGGTACTAATATTTGACCTATAAGTCCTTTTCCTACATTAGCAAACCAGGTACCAATTGACGAGATACTATTTGTCAATCTTTCCCATATACTATCAACTTCCAGTGGTTTTAGTTCCTTCTCAAGTTTTGTTATATTCTGTATATACGTTCCAATCTCTGCACTCTTATCAGGAATATAAGTGCAACAGTGTCTCGTCTTCAATAATTTACAGACTCCGCCCTCTTTTGCCAATATAATATCAAGAGCAAGTCGATTTTGCATCATCATAGACCTAATCGCAACCATCTCCGCATTAATCATTAGAAACCCTCCAGCAGTATTCGTTGATAAACGATCAACCACTGTAGACAATTTACATATTTTCCTTGAGTTCAGAATTATTCCCACTGAAGGTATCAAGGCACCAAATATATCACCAAATATATCACCTACAATTTCTGAAAAACTGGCTCTTTTACTACGTATTAACCCCTTCGGTGCTTATGACGAGCTGGACTCGTCATGGCACACAGTGCTCGTGTGCTCATGACGAGTCCAGCTCGTCATAAGACCAACCACGGGGAAGCGCTGGCGCTCCCCCGTGGGAATCCGATCGTCGGGTTTTTTGGGGGAAGGCAGGGGAAGGACTTCCCCTGCCTCCCCCGCCCCCATCAATGACGTCAGCGCACGAGGCGCGCTGGCGTCATTGAGGTTTCCCTTTCTTCCCCGACGCGCTGGAAGCCATTTGCTTCCAGCGCGTCGCGAAATAAGGTGAGTTTTGGCTCGGGGAGGGGGTTTGATTGGAAAAGAGACATCGAGGGAAAGGAAAGGGTTTTCCTTTCCCCCGATGCCTCTTTTGTGCATTCCTGCTGCACGATCATGTGATCGTGCAGCAGGAATGCCTACGAGGTGTTTTATGCAGCTGTAGTGTAGGAAAGGCACTATACAATTCCCCAACGAGGTAGCATTTACTGATTAGCCGGTAGAAAGTACTCCAGTTGAGTAGAGGTATTGCACAAAACGGTGGCATCTTCGTGGATAAATATGCAGGGCAGGTGTAATCCTCGATAGAGGTCTCTGCATCCTTGATTTTCTCGAGCGCAATCATCATGTAGAATTCGTGAGCGTGGTTAAGCAGATGTGCCTTCTCTCCATTTCCACCCTGAAAAGTGAGCTGTAATCCTCGATGGAGGTCTCTGCATCCTTGATTTTCTCGAGTGCAATCCTCGTGTAGTTCCTGTGACCAGGAGGTTCCCTCTCCTCGTCTGCCGGTGAGATCCTGCTCTGACCCTTTATAAACAAGAGGCATGTGAACGGGCCTAGAAGCCCCGCTCGTTTGGCCCTGCCACACATTCGTGAGCGTGGTTAAGCAGATGTGCCTTCTCTCCATTTCCACCCTGAAAAGTGAGCTGTAATCCTCGATGGAGGTCTCTGCATCCTTGATTTTCTCGAGTGCAATCCTCGTGTAGTTCCTGTGACCAGGAGGTTCCCTCTCCTCGTCTGCCGGTGAGATCCTGCTCTGACCCTTTATAAACAAGAGGCATGTGAACGAGCCTAGAAGCCCCGCTCGTTTGGCCCCGCCACACATTCGTGAGCGTGGTTAAGCAGATGTGCCTTCTCTCCATTTCCACCCTGAAAAGTGAGCTGTAATCCTCGATGGAGGTCTCTGCATCCTTGATTTTCTCGAGTGCAATCCTCGTGTAGTTCCTGTGACCAGGAGGTTCCCTCTCCTCGTCTGCCGGTGAGATCCTGCTCTGACCCTTTATAAACAAGAGGCATGTGAACGGGCCTAGAAGCTCCGCTCGTTTGGCCCTGCCACACATTCGTGAGCGCGGTTAAGCAGATGTGCCTTCTCTCCATTTCCACCCTGAAAAGTGAGCTGTAATCCTCGATGGAGGTCTCTGCATCCTTGATTTTCTCGAGTGCAATCCTCGTGTAGTTCCTGTGACCAGGAGGTTCCCTCTCCTCGTCTGCCGGTGAGATCCTGCTCTGACCCTTTATAAACAAGAGGCATGTGAACGGGCCTAGAAGCCCCGCTCGTTTGGCCCCGCCACACATTCGTGAGCGTGGTTAAGCAGATGTGCCTTCTCTCCATTTCCACCCTGAAAAGTGAGCTGTAATCCTCGATGGAGGTCTCTGCATCCTTGATTTTCTCGAGTGCAATCCTCGTGTAGTTCCTGTGACCAGGAGGTTCCCTCTCCTCGTCTGCCGGTGAGATCCTGCTCTGACCCTTTATAAACAAGAGGCATGTGAACGGGCCTAGAAGCCCCGCTCGTTTGGCCCCGCCACACATTCGTGAGCGTGGTTAAGCAGATGTGCCTTCTCTCCATTTCCACCCTGAAAAGTGAGCTGTAATCCTCGATGGAGGTCTCTGCATCCTTGATTTTCTCGAGTGCAATCCTCGTGTAGTTCCTGTGACCAGGAGGTTCCCTCTCCTCGTCTGCCGGTGAGATCCTGCTCTGACCCTTTATAAACAAGAGGCATGTGAACGGGCCTAGAAGCCCCGCTCGTTTGGCCCCGCCACACATACTCTCGGTATGCTATGTCTTCCCGCCCTTTCCCCACTATGATGGACAGCTTACTCAAAGGACCCCGGCGCTTTCGGCGCGGTGGCAAAGTTACAGACACACAGGTCACTGGAGACAATTCTTCTGGTCCTTTACGCAGCTGTAGTGTAGGAAAGGCACTATACATTACCCAACGAGGTAGCACTTACTGATTAGCCAGTAGAAAGTACTCCAGTTGAGTAGAGGTATTGCACAAAACGGTGGCATCTTCGTGGATAAATATGCAGGGCAGATGTGGCTTCTCTCCATTTACACCCTGAAAAGGTAGCTGTAATCCTTGATGGAGGTCTTTGCATCCTTGATTTTCTCGAGCGCAATGCTCGTGTAGTTCCTGTGACCAGGAGGTTCCTTCTCCTCGTCTGCCGCTGAGATCGTGCTCTGACCCTTTATAAACAAGAGGCATGTGAACGGGCCTAGAAGCCCCGCTCGTTTGGCCCCGCCACACATACACTAGCGGTATGCAACGTCTGCCCGCCCTTTCCCCACTATGATGGACAGCTTACTCAAAGGACCCCGGCGATTTCGGCGCGGTGGCAAAGTTACAGACACACAGGTCACTGGAGACAATTCTTCTGGTCCTTTACGCAGCTGTAGTGTAGGAAAGGCACTATACATTTACCCAACGAGGTAACACTTACTGATTAGCCAGTAGACAGTACTCCAGTTGAGTAGAGGTATTGCACAAAACGGTGGCATCTTCTTGGATAAATATGCAGGGCAGGTGTGCAGAATTCGTGAGCGTGGTTAAGCAGATGTGCCTTCTCTCCATTTCCAACGTGAAAAGTTAGCTGTAATACTTGATGGAGGTCTTTGCATCCTTCATTTTCTCGAGCGCAATTCTCGTGTAGTTCCTGTGACCAGGAGGTTCCTTCTCCTCGTCTGCCGCTGAGATCCTGCTCTGACCCTTTATCCCCTTCGGTGCTTATGACGAGCTGGACTCGTCATGGCACACAGTGCTCGTGTGCTCATGACGAGTCCAGCTCGTCATAAGACCACCCACGGGGAAGCGCTGGCGCTCCCCGTGGGAATCCGATCGTTAGGTTTTTTTTGGGGGAGGCAGGGGAAGGGCTTCCCCTGCCTCCCCCGCCCCATCAATGACGTCAGCGCGCTGACATCATTGAGGGTTTCCCTTTCTTCCCCGACGCGCTGGAAGCCATTTGCTTCCAGCGCGTCTGGGAAATCAGGTGAGGTTTGGCTCGGGGAGGGGGGGTGTTTGTATCAAAAGAGGCATCGAGGGAAAGGAAAGGGTTTTCCTTTCCCCGATGCCTCTTTTGTGCATTCCTGCTGCACGATCATGTGATCGTGCAGCAGGAATGCCCACTAGGCACCAGGGTTTTTTTTAATTTTTGTGTTGGGGAGTGGCCAAAAGGGCAAGGGTTGCTCCCCTTTTACGGAGGTGAATATTTTATTTATACTGTTAGGCCCACCTACCCCTTAGCTTGGCTGGTGGATTGGGTGTGGACTGGTGCATTATTTGCATATGTGATTG
Organism: Calotriton arnoldi; assembly: GCA_963921515.1. Lineage (NCBI taxonomy): Eukaryota > Metazoa > Chordata > Amphibia > Caudata > Salamandridae > Calotriton > Calotriton arnoldi. The sequence continues at coordinate 440,339 of CAWUFW010010228.1, read as the reverse complement.
TAATGTTTTTTTCTCCTTTTTATTCTAGTGTAAAGCTTTTGATTCCTGTTTGCGGTTTCGGCAGTGGTGGTTCTGCAGTTTTGCGTAATTGCATTTATTTGGTAAGAAAAATATTTTTGTTGTGTGTACTCCAAATGAGTATTATTGTCATGCATGAATGAATTTTTTTGTAAGTGGTGCCATAATGGCAGCATATTTGTTAGTGTTCAGAGCATGAAATTCTTTGCGATGTTTTGCATTGTCTTATGTGTAATTTTTTTTCTTCTTCTTTTTTAGTGGGATATTGTTGATCCTTACTGTGTCTGTGCAGAGTAGGTGGTGGTGAGTCTAGCTGCTTCTGTCACGTGAGTGGTATAGTGTTGGAGTATATAGGTCTTTGTGATAAAGCTACATTTTGTTTATTTCTTTTTTTTTACAAAGGGTTTGTTGTTGTTGACTTGTTTGACAAGTAACCTTTATTAGTAAGCATTATGGCTAGCCGTAGAATTACTGCTCAGCAGGTGGTTGGTTTGCTTCTTGAATCTTCCTCTGAGCAGGATTATGAGACTGACAGTGCGTCTGAGGGAGAGGAGGGAGGGGAAGATTCAGGCAGTGAGTTTTCTCTCCACATGGAATCATCGGATGATGAAGGTACTCTCAGTGCAGATGAAGTGCCTGATTTAGAGGAGGATACTACTGTGCCGATGGTGCAAGAGGCATCTGGATTGCAGCCTGGGGCTGCTAGGCTTCCTACTGGAAGTGCTGGACTCTGGGTTGATCCAAACATGGTGCAGCCGGTGTTGCCTGCCTTTAGTGGTTATGCAGGGTGTAGAGTGGATTGTGAACATTATTTGCCTATACAGTATTTTCAGTTGTTTATGGATGATGTATTTTTGGGTGAGATTGTTGAGCAGACTAATTTGTATGCTGAACAGTTTTTGAGGGACAACAGTGCCAGACTTAGGCCCCATTCTAGAGCTACCCGGTGGAGTCCCACAAATCTGGAAGAGATGAAGAAGTTTTTGGGCTTGACTTTTTTGATGGGTTTGATAAGGAAGCCGTCCATGGGTTCATATTGGTCTACCAGTCCCTTGATGGCAACGGCCATATTTCCTGCAGTTATGACTCGTGATCGGTATTTACTTTTGCTTCGGATGCTGCATTTTGTTGATAATGGTTTGGCGTTGCCACGAGATCACCCTGAATGTGACCGTCTTTTTAAGATTCGGCCTGTTCTTGATCACTTTGTAGATCGATTTTCAGAGATCTATACTCCAGGGAAAGAAATATCTATTGATGAGTCTTTGGTGCTGTTCAAGGGCCGTTTGGTTTTTAGGCAGTACATTCCTAGCAAGAGGGCACGCTATGGAATTAAGCTGTATATGTTGTCTGAGAGTAGGACAGGATATGTTTTTAATTTGCGTGTGTACACTGGTAGGGATTCCACTATTGACCCCCTGGTTGTCCGTCCACTTTAGTAGGAGTTTCAGAGAAAATTGTATGGGAACTTGCTAGAGGACTGTTTAACAGAGGCCACCATTTGTACCTTGATAACTTCTACACTGCTGTGCAATTGTTTAAGGAATTGTTCAAAGTGGACACTTTTGCTTGTGGCACAATCCGCTCTAACCGTAAAGGTTATCCAAAAGAGCTTGTTTGCAAAAAACTTCAGAGGGGACAGTGCAGTGCCTTGCGTAGTGAGGAACTGCTAGCTGTGAAATTTGTGGACAGGAGGGATGTGTACATGCTGACTACCATCCATGATGAGAGTACTTCACCTGTGGCTGTTTGGGGTCAGATTGCTGAAGTGCGCAAACCTGTGTGCATTTTAGACTACAATAAGCACATGGGTGGTGTTGATAGAGTAGATCAGAGGTTGGAACCTTACACTGCTATTCGTAAGTCTTACATTTGGTATAAGAAGTTGGCCATCCATCTCTTCAATTTAGCAACTTTCAATGCTTTTGTTGTGTTCAAGGAGTGTTCTCCTGCGTCAAAGTTGACTTTTGTTCAGTTTCAGGAGTCTGTCATAGGCAGCCTTGTTGTTGTGGAACAGGCAAGTGTTCCTAGAGTTGGAGTGGTGGAGGATGTGGCTCGATTGAAAGAGCGCCACTTTCCTGATCACATTCCTTCTACACTCTCAAAAGACTTTCCCACTAGGAGATGTAGAGTCTGTTGGCGAAGAGGTACGCGGAAGGAGACTCGTATGTACTGCCCTGAGTGTCCTTCTAACCCTGGGCTGTGTGTGCCTGCTTGTTATAGAGCGTACCACAAGCAAAAGAATTATTGGGAGCAACCATGAGTGGTAAAGTGAACTGCCTGGTCTGTAATGTTTAAGAATTGTTGTTCTGTTTCAAGGTTGGCATTAGTGCAATGTTTCTGATTTTGTGTTAGTAGATTTGTATCTATTTGCAATTTGTTTGTGTTTTCTTTTTTGTATAAAAAAATCCTAAATGTGATGGTGGTGTGTGTAGGCTGGTGCTTGGCTGGCGGTGTGCGTGGAGTGGCGCTTGGCTGGCGGTGTGCGGGGAGTGGCTCTTGGCTGGTGGTGTGCGTGGAGTGGCGCTAGGCTGGCGGTGTGCGTGGAGTGGCGCTAGGCTGGCGGTGTGCGTGGAGTGGCGCTAGGCTGGCGGTGTGCGTGGAGTGGCGCTAGGCTGGCGGTGTGCGTGGAGTGGCGCTTGGCTGGCGGTGTGCGTGGAGTGGCGCTTGGCTGGCGGTGTGCGTGGACTGGCGCTCGGCTGGCAGTGTGTGAGTAGTGACTTGCTGCTGGTCACTACACACACTGCTAGCCGAGCAACACGCCACGCAATCCATCAGCTTGTGTGGTTGCTGTGTTAGGAATGTGGGCGTGTGAAAGTGATGGGCCCTTGAATGGCGCTGTCTGCTGGTGTGAGTGTTGTAATGTGATGGGCCCGCGGCTGGTGGTGTGAATGGTTTTGTATTTGTCACACGTATGAAAGGTGTATGAATGGCCTGTAAAGAGGTTGGTGCCTTGTCGTGGCTTTACAGCTCACGAGCTGTGAGTCAATGGTTCAGTTTCTCGTCCTTTCAATTATTAACAGTGCATTTCATTTTTGTGAAATCACTTGTTAATACAATTGTATATACTGAACCATCACTCACCCTCGTGCCAAATCCAACCAGTATGTGTGTGTGTGCTTGAGGATTAGATGGCTGTGCAGTAATATTTTTTTTTGTCTTTCTCAAGCAGGGTGTACCTTGTCCCTTTTTGTGAATGTTGTAATGTGTTTGTTTCGTGCCTGGGGGTGTGAATGGTCTTGTGTGTATCACGTATGAAAGGTGTGTGAATGGCCTGTAAAGCGGTTGGGGCCTTGACGTGGCTTTACAGCTCACGAGCTGCGAGTCACTGGTTCCGTTTTTGTCCTTTCAATTATTGACAGTGCATTTCATTTTTGTGAAATCTCTTGTTAATAAAATTGTATATACTGAATCATCACTTGCCCTCGTGCCAAATCCAACCAGTATGTGTGTGTGCTTGAGGAATAGATGGCTGTGCAGTAATCTTTGTCTTTTTAGTCTGTCTGCCAAGGTGTACATTCCGTCTAAGAATAACCTACCAACTGTAGATATTGTCGTAAACAGAAACACCCATGGGAGTACATGGTGATATCTCTCTTGTGGATCCCAACAAGTTATGGTACCCACAATGTCCTGCACACCTCAAAATGTCTGTCACATTTTCCTTGCAATATTGTGCCAAAATTTTCACGCTGCAGAAATAAACAACACATTATCTCATTATGACCTGGTTTTGCAAGGGGGTCACCTGGGTTTTTGGCCCGGGGCTCGGCAGCCACATAGGGAAACCTACCAAACCCACACATTTCTGAAAAGTAGACACCCGGGGGCTTCCAGGGAGGTATGGCTTGCGTGGATCCCCCAACGTTTCCTTACCAGAATCCCCTGCAAACCTCACTTTTAGCTGAAAAAATCACTTTTTTCACACATTTTTGTGTGGGAAAGTGTGGCATCACTGGCCTCACACAAATTTCCTACCACCCAGCGTTCCCCCAGGTCTCCCGATAAAAATGGTGCCTCACTTGTGTGGGAGGCCCAAGTACCCGCGTCAGGCAAGGGCCCACAACGTAGTGAGGCGACCTCAAAATGGCCTTTCACAAAACCACCTGGTTTTGCAAGGGAGTCACCTGGGTTTTTGGCTCTGTGCTCGGCGGCCATCTAGGGAAACCTACCAAACCCACACATTTCTGAAAAGTAGACACCTGGGGGCTTCCAGGGAGGTATGGCTTGCGTGGATCCCCCAACGTTTCCTTACCCAGAATCCCCTGCAAACCTCACTTTTAGCTGAAAAAATCACTTTTTTCACACATTTTTGTGTGGGAAAGTGTGGCATCACTGGCCTCACACAAATTTCCTACCACCCATCGTTCCCCCAGGTCTCCCGATAAAAATGGTGCCTCACTTGTGTGGGAGGCCCAAGTACCCGCGTCAGGCAAGGGCCCACAACGTAGTGAGGCGACCTCAAAATGGCCTTTCACAAAACCACCTGGTTTTGCAAGGGGAGTCACCTGGGTTTTTGGCCCTGTACTCGGCGGCCATCTAGGAAACCTACCAAACCCACACATTTCTGAAAAGTAGACACCCGGGGGCTTCCAGGGAGGTATGGCTTGCGTGGATCCCCCAACGTTTCCTTACCCAGAATCCCCTGCAAACCTCACTTTTAGCTGAAAAAATCACTTTTTTCACACATTTTTGTGTGGGAAAGTGTGGCATCACTGGCCTCACACAAATTTCCTACCACCCAGCGTTCCCCCAGGTCTCCCGATAAAAATGGTGCCTCACTTGTGTGGGAGGCCCAAGTACCCGCGTCAGGCAAGGGCCCACAACGTAGTGAGGCGACCTCAAAATGGCCTTTCACAAAACCACCTGGTTTTGCAAGGGAGTCACCTGGGTTTTTGGCTCTGTGCTCGGCGGCCATCTAGGAAACCTACCAAACCCACACATTTCTGAAAAGTAGACACCCGGGGGCTTCCAGGGAGGTATGGCTTGCGTGGATCCCCCAACGTTTCCTTACCCAGAATCCCCTGCAAACCTCACTTTTAGCTGAAAAAATCACTTTTTTCACACATTTTTGTGTGGGAAAGTGTGGCATCACTGGCCTCACACAAATTTCCTACCACCCAGCGTTCCCCCAGGTCTCCCGATAAAAATGGTGCCTCACTTGTGTGGGAGGCCCAAGTACCCGCGACAGGCAAGGGCCCAAAACATTTTTGATAGGCAATGTTGATGTTGCCTCAAAGCGTTTTGTGTCCTTGCCTGTCGCGGTACTTGGGCCTCCCACACAAGTGAGGCACCATTTTATCAGGAGACCTGGGGAACGCTGGGTGGTAGGAAATTGTGTGAGGCCAGTGATGCCACACTTCCCACACACAAATGTGTGAAAAAGTGATTTTTCAGCTAAAATTGAGGTTTGCAAGGATTCTGGGTGAAAGCGTTGGGAGATCCATGCAGCCATACCTCCTGGAAGCCCCGAGTGTCTACTTTTCAGAAATGTGTGGGTTTGGTAGGTTTACCTAGATGGACACCGAGCACGGGCCAAAACCCAGGTGACTCCTTGCAAAACCAGGTGGTTTTGAGATAGGCAATTTTGAGGTCGCCTCACTACGTTGTGAGCCCTGCCTGTCAGCGAGTATGGGCCTCCCACACAAGTGAGGCACCATTTTATCGGGAGACCTGGAGAGCACTGAGTGTAGGAGATTTGTGTGAGGCCAGTGATGCCACACTTTCCACACACAAATGTGTGAAAAGTGATTTTTCAGCTAAAATTGAGGTTTGCAAGGATTCTGGGTAGAAACGTTGGGGGATCCACGCAAGCCATACCTCCCTGGAAGCCCCGAGTGTCTACTTTCAGAAATGTGTGGGTTTGTAGGTTTCCCTAGATGGCCGCCGAGCACGAGGCCAAAACCCAGGTGACCCCTTGCAAAACCAGGTGGTTTTGTGAAGGCCATTTTGAGGTCAGCCTCACTACGTTGTGGGCCCTGCCTGTCGCGAGTACTGGGCCTCCACACAAGTGAGCACATTTTTATCGGGAGAACTGGGAGGCGCTGAGTGGTAGGGAATTTGTGTGAGGCCAGTGATGCCACACTTTCCCACACACAAATGTGTGAAAGTGATTTTCAGCTAAAAGTGAGGTTTGCAAGGATTCTGGGTGGAAACGTTGGGGATCCACGCAAGCCATACCTCCCTGGAAGCCCGAGTGTCTACTTTTCAGAAATGTGTGGGTTTGGTAGGTTTCCCTAGATGGCCGCCGAGCACAGGCCAAAACCCAGGTGACTCCTTGCAAAACCAGGTGGTTTTGTGAAAGGCCATTTTGAGGTCGCCTCACTACGTTGTGGGCCCTTGCCTGTCGCGGGTACTTGGGCCTCCCACACAAGTGAGGCACCATTTTTATCGGGAGACCTGGAGGAACGCTGGGTGGTAGGAAATTTGTGTGAGGCCAGTGATGCCACACTTTCCCACACACAAATGTGTGAAAAAAGTGATTTTTTCAGCTAAAATTGAGGTTTGCAAGGGATTCTGGGTAAGGAAACGTTGGGGGATCCACGCAAGCCATACCTCCCTGGAAGCCCCCAGGTGTCTACTTTTCAGAAATGTGTGTGTTTGCTAGGTTTCCCTAGGTGTCGGCAGAGGTAGGGTTCCAAAACTACAGCTAGGCACTTTGCCAAAAAAGGGTCATTTTTCACTGCGAAATTGAGGTGTGACCGCGTTGCGTTTTGCGCCGTTTCCTGTCGCAGGCACTAGGCCGACCCACACAAGTAAGGTACCATTTTTCTCGTAAGACTTTGGGGAACACGGGGTGGGTGGAAATTTGTGGATCCACGCAGATTCCAGAACTTTCCACCACAGAAATGTGGGGAAAATGTGGTTTTTTGGACAATTTTTTATGTTTGCAAGGGATTTTGGGTAACAGAACCTGGTGGGAGGCAGTCAAGTCACCCCATCCTGGATTCCCCTGGGTGTCTAGTTTTCAAAAATGTATAGGTTTGCTACGTTTCCCTAGGTGCCAGCAGAGGTAGGGTTCAAAAACTACAGCTAGGCACTTTGCCAAAAAAGGGTCATTTTTCACTGCGAAATTGAGGTGTGACCACGTTGCGTTTTGCGCCGTTTCCTGTCGCAGGCACTAGGCCGACCCACACAAGTGAGGTACCATTTTTCTCGTAAGACTTTGGGGAACGCAGGGTGGGTGGAAATTTGTGGATCCACGCAGATTCCAGAACTTTCCACCACAGAAATGTGTGGAAAATGTGTTTTTTTGGACAATTTTTTATGTTTGCAAGGGATTCTGGGTAACAGAACCTGGTGGGAGGCAGTCAAGTCACCCCATACTGGATTCCCCTGGGTGTCTAGTTTTCAAAAATGTATAGGTTTGCTAGGTTTCCCTAGGTGCCGGCAGAGGTAGGGTTCAAAAACTACAGCAAGGCACTTTGCCAAAAAGGGTCATTTTTCACTGCGAAATTGAGGTGTGACCACGTTGCGTTTTGCGCCGTTTCCTGTCGCAGGCACTAGGCCGACCCACACAAGTGAGGTACCATTTTTCTCGTAAGACTTTGGGGAACGCGGGGTGGGTGGAAATTTGTGGATCCACGCAGATTCCAGAACTTTCCACCACAGAAATGTGGGGAAAATGTGTTTTTTTGGACAATTTTTTATGTTTGCAAGGGATTCTGGGTAACAGAACCTGGTGGGAGGCAGTCAAGTCACCCCATCCTGGATTCCCCTGGGTGTCTAGTTTTCAAAAATGTATAGGTTTGCTAGGTTTCCTTAGGTGCCGGCAGAGGTAGGGTTCAAAAACTACAGCTAGGCACTTTGCCAAAAAAGGGTCATTTTTCACTGCGAAATTGAGGTGTGACCGCGTTGCGTTTTGCGCCGTTTCCTGTCGCAGGCACTAGGCCGACCCACACAAGTGAGGTACCATTTTTCTCGTAAGACTTTGGGGAACACGGGGTGGGTGGAAATTTGTGGATCCACGCAGATTCCAGAACTTTCCACCACAGAAATGTGGGGAAAATGTGGTTTTTTGGACAATTGTTTATGTTTGCAAGGGATTCTGGGTAACAGAACCTGGTGGGAGGCAGTCAAGTCACCCCATACTGGATTCCCCTGGGTGTCTAGTTTTCAAAAATGTATAGGTTTGCTAGGTTTCCCTAGGTGCCGGCAGAGGTAGGGTTAAAAACTACAGCAAGGCACTTTGCCAAAAAAGGGTCATTTTTCACTGCGAAATTGAGGTGTGACCACGTTGCGTTTTGCGCCGTTTCCTGTCGCAGGCACTATGCCGACCCACACAAGTGAGGTACCATTTTTATCGTAAGACTTTGGGGAACGCGGGGTGGGTGGAAATTTGTGGATCCACGCAGATTCCAGAACTTTCCACCACAGAAATGTGGGGAAAATGTGGTTTTTTGGACAATTTTTTATTTTTGCAAGGGATTCTGGGTAACAGAACCTGGTGGGAGGCAGTCAAGTCACCCCATCCTGGATTCCCCTGGGTGTCTAGTTTTCAAAAATGTATAGGTTTGCTAGGTTTCCTTAGGTGCCGGCAGAGCCAGGGTTCAAAAACTACAGCTAGGCACTTTGCCAAAAAGGGTCATTTTTCACTGCGAAATTGAGGTGTGACCACGTTGCATTTTGCGCCGTTTCCTGTCGCAGGCACTAGGCCGACCCACACAAGTGAGGTACCATTTTTCTCGTAAGACTTTGGGGAACGCGGGGTGGGTGGAAATTTGTGGATCCACGCAGATTCCAGGACTTTCCACCACAGAAATGTGTGGAAAATGTGTTTTTTGGACAATTTTTTATGTTTGCAAGGGATTCTGGGTAACAGAACCTGGTGGGAGGCAGTCAAGTCACCCCATACTGGATTGCCCTGGGTGTCTAGTTTTCAAAAATGTATAGGTTTGCTAGGTTTCCCTAGGTGCCGGCAGAGGTAGGGTTCAAAAACTACAGCAAGGCACTTTGCCAAAAAAGGGTCATTTTTCACTGCGAAATTGAGGTGTGACCACGTTGCGTTTTGCGCCGTTTCCTGTCGCAGGCACTAGGCCGACCCACACAAGTGAGGTACCATTTTTCTCGTAAGACTTTGGGGAACGCGGGGTGGGTGGAAATTTGTGGATCCACGCAGATTCCAGAACTTTCCACCACAGAAATGTGGGGAAAATGTGGTTTTTGGACAAGTTTTTATGTTTGCAAGGGATTCTGGGTAACAGAACCTGGTGGGAGGCAGTCAAGTCACCCCATCCTGGATTCCCCTGGGTGTCTAGTTTTCAAAAATGTATAGGTTTGCTAGGTTTCCCTAGGTGCCGGCAGAGCTAGGGTTCAGAAACTACAGCTAGGCACTTTGCCAAAAAGGGTCATTTTTCACTGCGAAATTGAGGTGTGACCACGTTGCGTTTTGCGCCGTTTCCTGTTGCAGGCACTAGGCCGACCCACACAAGTGAGGTACCATTTTTCTCGTAAGACTTTGGGGAACGCGGGGTGGGTGGAAATTTGTGGATCCACGCAGATTCCAGAACTTTCCACCACAGAAATGTGGGGAAAATGTGGTTTTTGGACAATTTTTTATGTTTGCAAGGGATTCTGGGTAACAGAACCTGGTGGAAGGCAGTCAAGTCACCCCATCCTGGATTCCCCTGGGTGTCTAGTTTTCAAAAATGTATAGGTTTGCTAGGTTTCCCTAGGTGCCGGCAGAGCTAGGGTTCAAAAACTACAGCTAGGCACTTTGCCAAAAAAGGGTCATTTTTCACTGCGAAATTGAGGTGTGACCACGTTGCGTTTTGCGCCGTTTCCTGTCGTAGGCACTAGGCCGACCCACACAAGTGAGGTACCATTTTTCTCGTAAGACTTTGGGGGACGCGGGGTGGGTGGAAATTTGTGGATCCACGCAGATTCCAGAACTTTCCACCACAGAAATGTGGGGAAAATGTGTTTTTTTGACAATTTTTTATGTTTGCAAGGGATTCTGGGTAACAGAACCTGGTGGGAGGCAGTCAAGTCACCCCATCCTGGATTCCCCTGGGTGTCTAGTTTTCAAAAATGTGTAGGTTTGCTAGGTTTCCCTAGGTGCCGGCAGAGGTAGGGTTCAAAAACTACAGCTAGGCACTTTGCCAAAAAAGGGTCATTTTTCACTGCGAAATTGAGGTGTGACCGCGTTGCGTTTTGCGCCGTTTCCTGTCGCAGGCACTAGGCCGACCCACACAAGTGAGGTACCATTTTTCTCGTAAGACTTTGGGGAACGCGGGGTGGGTGGAAATTTGTGGATCCACGCAGATTCCAGAACTTTCCACCACAGAAATGTGGGGAAAATGTGGTTTTTTTGACAATTTTTTATGTTTGCAAGGGATTCTGGGTAACAGAACCTGGTGGGAGGCAGTCAAGTCACCCCATCCTGGATTCCCCTGGGTGTCTAGTTTTCAAAAATGTATAGGTTTGCTAGGTTTCCCTAGGTGCCGGCAGAGCTAGGGTTCAAAAACTACAGCTAGGCACTTTGCCAAAAAAGGGTCATTTTTCACTGCGAAATTGAGGTGTGACCACGTTGCGTTTTGCGCCGTTTCCTGTCGCAGGCACTAGGCCGACCCACACAAGTGAGGTACCATTTTTCTCGTAAGACTTTGGGGAACGCGGGGTGGGTGGAAATTTGTGGATCCACGCAGATTCCAGAACTTTCCACCACAGAAATGTGGGGAAAATGTGGTTTTTTGACAATTTTTTATGTTTGCAAGGGATTCTGGGTAACAGAACCTGGTGGGAGGCAGTCAAGTCACCCCATCCTGGATTCCCCTGGGTGTCTAGTTTTCAAAAATGTATAGGTTTGCTAGGTTTCCCTAGGTGCCGGCAGAGCTAGGGTTCAAAAACTACAGCTAGGCACTTTGCCAAAAAAGGGTCATTTTTCACTGCGAAATTGAGGTGTGACCACGTTGCGTTTTGCGCCGTTTCCTGTCGCAGGCACTAGGCCGACCCACACAAGTGAGGTACCATTTTTCTCGTAAGACTTTGGGGAACGCGGGGTGGGTGGAAATTTGTGGATCCACGCAGATTCCAGAACTTTCCACCACAGAAATGTGGGGAAAATGTGTTTTTTTGACAATTTTTTATGTTTGCAAGGGATTCTGGGTAACAGAACCTGGTGGGAGGCAGTCAAGTCACCCCATCCTGGATTCCCCTGGGTGTCTAGTTTTCAAAAATGTATAGGTTTGCTAAGTTTTCCTAGGTGCCGGCAGAGCTAGGGTTCAAAAACTACAGCTAGGCACTTTGCCAAAAAGGGTCATTTTTCACTGCGAAATTGAGGTGTGACCGCGTTGCGTTTTGCGCCGTTTCCTGTCGCAGGCACTAGGCCGACCCACACAAGTGAGGTACCATTTTTCTCGTAAGACTTTGGGGAACGCGGGGTGGGTGGAAATTTGTGGATCCACGCAGATTCCAGAACTTTCCACCACAGAAATGTGGGGAAAATGTGGTTTTTGGACAATTTTTTATGTTTGCAAGGGATTCTGGGTAACAGAACCTGGTGGGAGGCAGTCAAGTCACCCCATCCTGGATTCCCCTGGGTGTCTAGTTTTCAAAAATGTATAGGTTTGCTAGGTTTCCTTAGCTGCCGGCAGAGCTAGGGTTCAAAAACTACAGCTAGGCACTTTGCCAAAAAAGGGTCATTTTTCACTGCGAAATTGAGGTGTGACCACGTTGCATTTTGCGCCGTTTCCTGTCGCAGGCACTAGGCCGACCCACACAAGTGAGGTACCATTTTTCTCGTAAGACTTTGGGGAACGCGGGGTGGGTGGAAATTTGTGGATCCACGCAGATTCCAGGACTTTCCACCACAGAAATGTGTGGAAAATGTGTTTTTTGGACAATTTTTTATGTTTGCAAGGGATTCTGGGTAACAGAACCTGGTGGGAGGCAGTCAAGTCACCCCATACTGGATTGCCCTGGGTGTCTAGTTTTCAAAAATGTATAGGTTTGCTAGGTTTCCTTAGGTGCCGGCAGAGGTAGGGTTCAAAAACTACAGCAAGGCACTTTGCCAAAAAAGGGTCATTTTTCACTGCGAAATTGAGGTGTGACCACGTTGCGTTTTGAGCCGTTTCCTGTCGCAGGCACTAGGCCGACCCACACAAGTGAGGTACCATTTTTCTCGTAAGACTTTGGGGAACGCGGGGTGGGTGGAAATTTGTGGATCCACGCAGATTCCAGAACTTTCCACCACAGAAATGTGGGGAAAATGTGGTTTTTGGACAATTTTTTATGTTTGCAAGGGATTCTGGGTAACAGAACCTGGTGGGAGGCAGTCAAGTCACCCCATCCTGGATTCCCCTGGGTGTCTAGTTTTCAAAAATGTATAGGTTTGCTAGGTTTCCCTAGGTGCCGGCAGAGCTAGGGTTCAGAAACTACAGCTAGGCACTTTGCCAAAAAAGGGTCATTTTTCACTGCGAAATTGAGGTGTGACCACGTTGCGTTTTGCGCCGTTTCCTGTTGCAGGCACTAGGCCGACCCACACAAGTGAGGTACCATTTTTCTCGTAAGACTTTGGGGAACGCGGGGTGCGTGGAAATTTGTGGATCTACGCAGATTCCAGAACTTTCCACCACAGAAATGTGGGGGAAATGTGGTTTTTTGACAATTTTTTATGTTTGCAAGGGATTCTGGGTAACAGAACCTGGTGGGAGGCAGTCAAGTCACCCCATCCTGGATTCCCCTGGGTGTCTAGTTTTCAAAAATGTATAGGTTTGCTAGGTTTCCCTAGGTGCCGGCAGAGCTAGGGTTCAAAAACTACAGCTAGGCACTTTGCCAAAAAAGGGTCATTTTTCACTGCGAAATTGAGGTGTGACCACGTTGCGTTTTGCGCCGTTTCCTGTCGCAGGCACTAGGCCGACCCACACAAGTGAGGTACCATTTTTCTCGTAAGACTTTGGGGAACGCGGGGTGGGTGGAAATTTGTGGATCCACGCAGATTCCAGAACTTTCCACCACAGAAATGTGGGGAAAATGTGGGTTTTTTGACAATTTTTTATGTTTGCAAGGGATTCTGGGTAACAGAACCTGGTGGGAGGCAGTCAAGTCACCCCATCCTGGATTCCCCTGGGTGTCTAGTTTTCAAAAATGTATAGGTTTGCTAGGTTTCCCTAGGTGCCGGCAGAGGTAGGGTTCAAAAACTACAGCTAGGCACTTTGCCAAAAAAGGGTCATTTTTCACTGCGAAATTGAGGTGTGACCACGTTGGGTTTTGCGCCGTTTCCTGTCGCAGGCACTAGGCCGAGCCACACAAGTGAGGTACCATTTTTCTCGTAAGACTTTGGGGAACGCGGGGTGGGTGGAAATTTGTGGATCCACGCAGATTCCATAACTTTCCACCACAGAAATGTGGGGAAAATGTGTTTTTTTTGACAATTTTTTATGTTTGCAAGGGATTCTGGGTAACAGAACCTGGTGGGAGGCAGTCAAGTCACCCCATCCTGGATTCCCCTGGGTGTCTAGTTTTCAAAAATGTATAGGTTTGCTAAGTTTCCCTAGGTGCCGGCAGAGCTAGGGTTCAAAAACTACAGCTAGGCACTTTGCCAAAAAGGGTCATTTTTCACTGCGAAATTGAGGTGTGACCGCGTTGCGTTTTGCGCCGTTTCCTGTCGCAGGCACTAGGCCGACCCACACAAGTGAGGTACCATTTTTCTCGTAAGACTTTGGGGAACGCGGGGTGGGTGGAAATTTGTGGATCCACGCAGATTCCAGAACTTTCCACCACAGAAATGTGGGGAAAATGTGGTTTTTGGACAATTTTTTATGTTTGCAAGGGATTCTGGGTAACAGAACCTGGTGGGAGGCAGTCAAGTCACCCCATCCTGGATTCCCCTGGGTGTCTAGTTTTCAAAAATGTATAGGTTTGCTAGGTTTCCTTAGGTGCCGGCAGAGCTAGGGTTCAAAAACTACAGCTAGGCACTTTGCCAAAAAAGGGTCATTTTTCACTGCGAAATTGAGGTGTGACCACGTTGCATTTTGCGCCGTTTCCTGTCGCAGGCACTAGGCCGACCCACACAAGTGAGGTACCATTTTTCTCGTAAGACTTTGGGGAACGCGGGGTGGGTGGAAATTTGTGGATCCACGCAGATTCCAGGACTTTCCACCACAGAAATGTGTGGAAAATGTGTTTTTTTGGACAATTTTTTATGTTTGCAAGGGATTCTGGGTAACAGAACCTGGTGGGAGGCAGTCAAGTCACCCCATACTGGATTGCCCTGGGTGTCTAGTTTTCAAAAATGTATAGGTTTGCTAGGTTTCCCTAGGTGCCGGCAGAGGTAGGGTTCAAAAACTACAGCAAGGCACTTTGCCAAAAAAGGGTCATTTTTCACTGCGAAATTGAGGTGTGACCACGTTGCGTTTTGCGCCGTTTCCTGTCGCAGGCACTAGGCCGACCCACACAAGTGAGGTACCATTTTTCTCGTAAGACTTTGGGGAACGCGGGGTGGGTGGAAATTTGTGGATCCACGCAGATTCCAGAACTTTCCACCACAGAAATGTGGGGAAAATGTGGTTTTTTGGACAATTTTTTATGTTTGCAAGGGATTCTGGGTAACAGAACCTGGTGGGAGGCAGTCAAGTCACCCCATCCTGGATTCCCCTGGGTGTCTAGTTTTCAAAAATGTATAGGTTTGCTAGGTTTCCCTAGGTGCCGGCAGAGCTAGGGTTCAGAAACTACAGCTAGGCACTTTGCCAAAAAGGGTCATTTTTCACTGCGAAATTGAGTTGTGACCACGTTGCGTTTTGCGCCGTTTCCTGTTGCAGGCACTAGGCCGACCCACACAAGTGAGGTACCATTTTTCTCGTAAGACTTTGGGGAACGCGGGGTGGGTGGAAATTTGTGGATCTACGCAGATTCCAGAACTTTCCACCACAGAAATGTGGGGAAAATGTGGTTTTTGGACAATTTTTTATGTTTGCAAGGGATTCTGGGTAACAGAACCTGGTGGAAGGCAGGCAAGTCACCCCATCCTGGATTCCCCTGGGTGTCTAGTTTTCAAAAATGTATAGGTTTGCTAGGTTTCCCTAGGTGCCGGCAGAGCTAGGGTTCAAAAACTACAGCTAGGCACTTTGCCAAAAAAGGGTCATTTTTCACTGCGAAATTGAGGTGTGACCACGTTGCGTTTTGCGCCGTTTCCTGTCGTAGGCACTAGGCCGACCCACACAAGTGAGGTACCATTTTTCTCGTAAGACTTTGGGGGACGCGGGGTGGGTGGAAATTTGTGGATCCACGCAGATTCCAGAACTTTCCACCACAGAAATGTGGGGAAAATGTGTTTTTTTTGACAATTTTTTATGTTTGCAAGGGATTCTGGGTAACAGAATCTGGTGGGAGGCAGTCAAGTCACCCCATCCTGGATTCCCCTGGGTGTCTAGTTTTCAAAA
The DNA here is from genome assembly GCA_963921515.1 of Calotriton arnoldi. Lineage (NCBI taxonomy): Eukaryota > Metazoa > Chordata > Amphibia > Caudata > Salamandridae > Calotriton > Calotriton arnoldi. The sequence goes on along the minus strand of CAWUFW010010228.1, from coordinate 424,941 downwards.
ATGTGTAGGTTTGCTAGGTTTCCCTAGGTGCCGGCAGAGGTAGGGTTCAAAAACTACAGCTAGGCACTTTGCCAAAAAAGGGTCATTTTTCACTGCGAAATTGAGGTGTGACCACGTTGCGTTTTGCGCCGTTTCCTGTCGCAGGCACTAGGCCGACCCACACAAGTGAGGTACCATTTTTCTCGTAAGACTTTGGGGAACGCGGGGTGGGTGGAAATTTGTGGATCCACGCAGATTCCAGAACTTTCCACCACAGAAATGTGGGGAAAATGTGGTTTTTGGACAATTTTTTATGTTTGCAAGGGATTCTGGGTAACAGAACCTGGTGGGAGGCAGTCAAGTCACCCCATCCTGGATTCCCCTGGGTGTCTAGTTTTCAAAAATGTATAGGTTTGCTAGGTTTCCCTAGGTGCCGGCAGAGCTAGGGTTCAGAAACTACAGCTAGGCACTTTGCCAAAAAGGGTCATTTTTCACTGCGAAATTGAGGTGTGACCACGTTGCGTTTTGCGCCGTTTCCTGTTGCAGGCACTAGGCCGACCCACACAAGTGAGGTACCATTTTTCTCGTAAGACTTTGGGGAACGCGGGGTGCGTGGAAATTTGTGGATCTACGCAGATTCCAGAACTTTCCACCACAGAAATGTGGGGAAAATGTGGTTTTTTGACAATTTTTTATGTTTGCAAGGGATTCTGGGTAACAGAACCTGGTGGGAGGCAGTCAAGTCACCCCATCCTGGATTCCCCTGGGTGTCTAGTTTTCAAAAATGTATAGGTTTGCTAGGTTTCCCTAGGTGCCGGCAGAGCTAGGGTTCAAAAACTACAGCTAGGCACTTTGCCAAAAAAGGGTCATTTTTCACTGCGAAATTGAGGTGTGACCACGTTGCGTTTTGCGCCGTTTCCTGTCGCAGGCACTAGGCCGACCCACACAAGTGAGGTACCATTTTTCTCGTAAGACTTTGGGGGACGCGGGGTGGGTGGAAATTTGTGGATCCACGCAGATTCCAGAACTTTCCACCACAGAAATGTGGGGAAAATGTGTTTTTTTGACAATTTTTTATGTTTGCAAGGGATTCTGGGTAACATAATCTGGTGGGAGGCAGTCAAGTCACCCCATCCTGGATTCCCCTGGGTGTCTAGTTTTCAAAAATGTGTAGGTTTGCTAGGTTTCCCTAGGTGCCGGCAGAGGTAGGGTTCAAAAACTACAGCTAGGCACTTTGCCAAAAAGGGTCATTTTTCACTGCGAAATTGAGGTGTGACCACGTTGCGTTTTGCGCCGTTTCCTGTCGCAGGCACTAGGCCGACCCACACAAGTGAGGTACCATTTTTCTCGTAAGACTTTGGGGAACGCGGGGTGGGTGGAAATTTGTGGATCCACGCAGATTCCAGAACTTTCCACCACAGAAATGTGGGGAAAATGTGGTTTTTGGACAATTTTTTATGTTTGCAAGGGATTCTGGGTAACAGAACCTGGTGGGAGGCAGTCAAGTCACCCCATCCTGGATTCCCCTGGGTGTCTAGTTTTCAAAAATGTATAGGTTTGCTAGGTTTCCCTAGGTGCCGGCAGAGCTAGGGTTCAGAAACTACAGCTAGGCACTTTGCCAAAAAAGGGTCATTTTTCACTGCGAAATTGAGGTGTGACCACGTTGCGTTTTGCGCCGTTTCCTGTTGCAGGCACTAGGCCGACCCACACAAGTGAGGTACCATTTTTCTCGTAAGACTTTGGGGAACGCGGGGTGCGTGGAAATTTGTGGATCTACGCAGATTCCAGAACTTTCCACCACAGAAATGTGGGGAAAATGTGGTTTTTTTGACAATTTTTTATGTTTGCAAGGGATTCTGGGTAACAGAACCTGGTGGGAGGCAGTCAAGTCACCCCATCCTGGATTCCCCTGGGTGTCTAGTTTTCAAAAATGTATAGGTTTGCTAGGTTTCCCTAGGTGCCGGCAGAGCTAGGGTTCAAAAACTACAGCTAGGCACTTTGCCAAAAAAGGGTCATTTTTCACTGCGAAATTGAGGTGTGACCACGTTGCGTTTTGCGCCGTTTCCTGTCGCAGGCACTAGGCCGACCCACACAAGTGAGGTACCATTTTTCTCGTAAGACTTTGGGGAACGCGGGGTGGGTGGAAATTTGTGGATCCACGCAGATTCCAGAACTTTCCACCACAGAAATGTGGGGAAAATGTGGGTTTTTTGACAATTTTTTATGTTTGCAAGGGATTCTGGGTAACAGAACCTGGTGGGAGGCAGTCAAGTCACCCCATCCTGGATTCCCCTGGGTGTCTAGTTTTCAAAAATGTATAGGTTTGCTAGGTTTCCCTAGGTGCCGGCAGAGGTAGGGTTCAAAAACTACAGCTAGGCACTTTGCCAAAAAAGGGTCATTTTTCACTGCGAAATTGAGGTGTGACCACGTTGGGTTTTGCGCCGTTTCCTGTCGCAGGCACTAGGCCGACCCACACAAGTGAGGTACCATTTTTCTCGTAAGACTTTGGGGAACGCGGGGTGGGTGGAAATTTGTGGATCCACGCAGATTCCAGAACTTTCCACCACAGAAATGTGGGGAAAATGTGTTTTTTTGGACAATTTTTTATGTTTGCAAGGGATTCTGGGTAACAGAACCTGGTGGGAGGCAGTCAAGTCACCCCATCCTGGATTCCCCTGGGTGTCTAGTTTTCAAAAATGTATAGGTTTGCTAAGTTTCCCTAGGTGCCGGCAGAGCTAGGGTTCAAAAACTACAGCTAGGCACTTTGCCAAAAAAGGGTCATTTTTCACTGCGAAATTGAGGTGTGACCGCGTTGCGTTTGCGCCGTTTCCTGTCGCAGGCACTAGGCCGACCCACACAAGTGAGGTACCATTTTTCTCGTAAGACTTTGGGGAACGCGGGGTGGGTGGAAATTTGTGGATCCACGCAGATTCCAGAACTTTCCACCACAGAAATGTGGGGAAAATGTGGTTTTTGGACAATTTTTTATGTTTGCAAGGGATTCTGGGTAACAGAACCTGGTGGGAGGCAGTCAAGTCACCCCATCCTGGATTCCCCTGGGTGTCTAGTTTTCAAAAATGTATAGGTTTGCTAGGTTTCCTTAGGTGCCGGCAGAGCTAGGGTTCAAAAACTACAGCTAGGCACTTTGCCAAAAAAGGGTCATTTTTCACTGCGAAATTGAGGTGTGACCACGTTGCATTTTGCGCCGTTTCCTGTCGCAGGCACTAGGCCGACCCACACAAGTGAGGTACCATTTTTCTCGTAAGACTTTGGGGAACGCGGGGTGGGTGGAAATTTGTGGATCCACGCAGATTCCAGGACTTTCCACCACAGAAATGTGTGGAAAATGTGTTTTTTTGGACAATTTTTTATGTTTGCAAGGGATTCTGGGTAACAGAACCTGGTGGGAGGCAGTCAAGTCACCCCATCCTGGATTCCCCTGGGTGTCTAGTTTTCAAAAATGTATAGGTTTGCTAGGTTTCCCTAGGTGCCGGCAGAGCTAGGGTTCAGAAACTACAGCTAGGCACTTTGCCAAAAAAGGGTCATTTTTCACTGCGAAATTGAGTTGTGACCACGTTGCGTTTTGCGCCGTTTCCTGTTGCAGGCACTAGGCCGACCCACACAAGTGAGGTACCATTTTTCTCGTAAGACTTTGGGGAACGCGGGGTGGGTGGAAATTTGTGGATCTACGCAGATTCCAGAACTTTCCACCACAGAAATGTGGGGAAAATGTGGTTTTTTGGACAATTTTTTATGTTTGCAAGGGATTCTGGGTAACAGAACCTGGTGGAAGGCAGTCAAGTCACCCCATCCTGGATTCCCCTGGGTGTCTAGTTTTCAAAAATGTATAGGTTTGCTAGGTTTCCCTAGGTGCCGGCAGAGCTAGGGTTCAAAAACTACAGCTAGGCACTTTGCCAAAAAAGGGTCATTTTTCACTGCGAAATTGAGGTGTGACCACGTTGCGTTTTGCGCCGTTTCCTGTCGTAGGCACTAGGCCGACCCACACAAGTGAGGTACCATTTTTCTCGTAAGACTTTGGGGGACGCGGGGTGGGTGGAAATTTGTGGATCCACGCAGATTCCAGAACTTTCCACCACAGAAATGTGGGGAAAATGTGTTTTTTTGACAATTTTTTATGTTTGCAAGGGATTCTGGGTAACAGAACCTGGTGGGAGGCAGTCAAGTCACCCCATCCTGGATTCCCCTGGGTGTCTAGTTTTCAAAAATGTGTAGGTTTGCTAGGTTTCCCTAGGTGCCGGCAGAGGTAGGGTTCAAAAACTACAGCTAGGCACTTTGCCAAAAAGGGTCATTTTTCACTGCGAAATTGAGGTGTGACCGCGTTGCGTTTTGCGCCGTTTCCTGTCGCAGGCACTAGGCCGACCCACACAAGTGAGGTACCATTTTTCTCGTAAGACTTTGGGGAACGCGGGGTGGGTGGAAATTTGTGGATCCACGCAGATTCCAGAACTTTCCACCACAGAAATGTGGGGAAAATGTGGTTTTTTGACAATTTTTTATGTTTGCAAGGGATTTTGGGTAACAGAACCTGGTGGGAGGCAGTCAAGTCACCCCATCCTGGATTCCCCTGGGTGTCTAGTTTTCAAAAATGTATAGGTTTGCTAGGTTTCCCTAGGTGCCGGCAGAGCTAGGGTTCAAAAACTACAGCTAGGCACTTTGCCAAAAAAGGGTCATTTTTCACTGCGAAATTGAGGTGTGACCACGTTGCGTTTTGCGCCGTTTCCTGTCGCAGGCACTAGGCCGACCCACACAAGTGAGGTACCATTTTTCTCGTAAGACTTTGGGGAACGCGGGGTGGGTGGAAATTTGTGGATCCACGCAGATTCCAGAACTTTCCACCACAGAAATGTGGGGAAAATGTGGTTTTTTGACAATTTTTTATGTTTGCAAGGGATTCTGGGTAACAGAACCTGGTGGGAGGCAGTCAAGTCACCCCATCCTGGATTCCCCTGGGTGTCTAGTTTTCAAAAATGTATAGGTTTGCTAGGTTTCCCTAGGTGCCGGCAGAGCTAGGGTTCAAAAACTACAGCTAGGCACTTTGCCAAAAAAGGGTCATTTTTCACTGCGAAATTGAGGTGTGACCACGTTGCGTTTTGCGCCGTTTCCTGTCGCAGGCACTAGGCCGACCCACACAAGTGAGGTACCATTTTTCTCGTAAGACTTTGGGGAACGCGGGGTGGGTGGAAATTTGTGGATCCACGCAGATTCCAGAACTTTCCACCACAGAAATGTGGGGAAAATGTGGGTTTTTTGACAATTTTTTATGTTTGCAAGGGATTCTGGGTAACAGAACCTGGTGGGAGGCAGTCAAGTCACCCCATCCTGGATTCCCCTGGGTGTCTAGTTTTCAAAAATGTATAGGTTTGCTAGGTTTCCCTAGGTGCCGGCAGAGGTAGGGTTCAAAAACTACAGCTAGGCACTTTGCCAAAAAAGGGTCATTTTTCACTGCGAAATTGAGGTGTGACCACGTTGGGTTTTGCGCCGTTTCCTGTCGCAGGCACTAGGCCGACCCACACAAGTGAGGTACCATTTTTCTCGTAAGACTTTGGGGAACACGGGGTGGGTGGAAATTTGTGGATCCACGCAGATTCCAGAACTTTCCACCACAGAAATGTGGGGAAAATGTGGTTTTTTGACAATTTTTTATGTTTGCAAGGGATTCTGGGTAACAGAACCTGGTGGGAGGCAGTCAAGTCACCCCATCCTGGATTCCCCTGGGTGTCTAGTTTTCAAAAATGTATAGGTTTGCTAAGTTTCCCTAGGTGCCGGCAGAGCTAGGGTTCAAAAACTACAGCTAGGCACTTTGCCAAAAAAGGGTCATTTTTCACTGCGAAATTGAGGTGTGACCGCGTTGCGTTTTGCGCCGTTTCCTGTCGCAGGCACTAGGCCGACCCACACAAGTGAGGTACCATTTTTCTCGTAAGACTTTGGGGAACGCGGGGTGGGTGGAAATTTGTGGATCCACGCAGATTCCAGAACTTTCCACCACAGAAATGTGGGGAAAATGTGGTTTTTGGACAATTTTTTATGTTTGCAAGGGATTCTGGGTAACAGAACCTGGTGGGAGGCAGTCAAGTCACCCCATCCTGGATTCCCCTGGGTGTCTAGTTTTCAAAAATGTATAGGTTTGCTAGGTTTCCCTAGGTGCCGGCAGAGCTAGGGTTCAAAAACTACAGCTAGGCACTTTGCCAAAAAAGGGTCATTTTTCACTGCGAAATTGAGGTGTGACCACGTTGCGTTTTGCGCCGTTTCCTGTCGCAGGCACTAGGCCGACCCACACAAGTGAGGTACCATTTTTCTCATAAGACTTTGGGGAACGCGGGGTGGGTGGAAATTTGTGGATCCACGCAGATTCCAGAACTTTCCACCACAGAAATGTGGGGAAAATGTGGTTTGTTTGACAATTTTTTATGTTTGCAAGGGATTCTGGGTAACAGAACCTGGTGGGAGGCAGTCAAGTCACCCCATCCTGGATTTCCCTGGGTGTCTAGTTTTCAAAAATGTATAGGTTTGCTAGGTTTCCCTAGGTGCCGGCAGAGCTAGGGTTCAAAAACTACACCTAGGCACTTTGCAAAAAAGGGTAATTTTTCATTGTGAAAATGTGGTACGTCCACGTTGCATTTTGAGCCATTTCCTGTTGTGGGCACAAGGGCTACCCACACAAGTGAGGTACCATTTTTATCGGGAGACTTAGGGTAACACAGAATTGTAGAGCAACTGTTATTACCTATTGACTTTCGATGCATTTCTGCCTTCCAAATGAAAGACAATGTGTAAAAAATAAGTCATTTTGAAAAATGACCTATAATTCTCATGCTAGTATGGGTACTCCCAATTTCGGAAATGTGCAAATATCTACTGTTTCTAAAATCTACATTTTGTTCCCATTTCAGAAATACATAGGTGTCTTTCATAACAATTTTTCCATGTATACATTTTCCCAAAATAATTGCTATATACCCGGTACTTAAAAAAAAATCATTGCAAGATGTTGCTCAATTATTGGCTCTGGGTTCGTCGGGTTCTTGGTGAACCTACAAGTCCTATATATCCCCACAACCAGAAAGGTCCAGCGGATATAACGGTATATTGCCTTCAAATAGCTGTCATAATTAGAAGAAGTTACAGGTGAAAACGTTGACACAAATGGCTGTTTTTTTCAACTAATTTTCAATTTTTCCTTTATTTAACTGTTAGTTTCTATAAGGAAAACTTTAAGGATCTACACAAATGACCCCTTGCTGAATTCAGAATTTTATCTACTTTTCATAAATGTATGGCTTTCCAGGATCCATTATTGGTTTCATACCCATTTCTACCATTAACTGGAAGGAGGTTGAAAGCACAAAAAATAGCAAAAATAGGCTATGTCCCAGAAAAATGCCAAAACTGTGTAAAGAAAGTTGGTTTTCTGACAAACGTCTGCTTGTCCCTGAAAGCTGGGAAGATGGTGATTTCATCCCCACAACCCCTTTTTGATGCCATTTGCAGGGAAAAATCAAGACGCTTTCATCTGTAGCCCTTTTTTTGCCTTTTTCCAAAAAAAAACAAAATTTAGCTGTATTTTGACTAATTTCTGGGTCCCGAATCCACAAACCCTGGGTACCTTTACAATCCCCATGATGTTAGAAAAAAAGGACGCAAATTTGGCATGGATACCTTATGTGGTCAAAAAGTTACAGGGGCCTAAGCGCGCACTACCCCAAATAGCAAAAAAAAGGCTTAGCACAGGAGGGGAAAAGGCCTAGCAGCGAAGGGGTTAATTCACTATTGTTTTCATTGCTCCCAGTGTTTCTTTTTACGTGGTATATCTTTGGAAATACTATTCCAAAATAACAACTTCCATACCATAAGCCTAAAGTAAGCCTTATTCCCACACACATAATAAATTCCAGGAAAAACTGAATCTGTTCCTCCTTTGATCCCCCAACCTCCAAGAATTACGAAATTGTGTTCACATTCACTGGTACCAATGAAAACATTGTTATAATCAGTCTTTAACCTATGAAGACAAATTTTCCCTGTCTTTACGAAATCCAGAGCCATAGCAGCTTGAGCCTTGCCAGGTGTGTAACTCCCTTCTTTCTCCGCCCAAGGTGGCAAATGAGCCTTATGCTCAGAAGCTTTCTTTTGAAAATCTTGTCTTCTATCTTCTACTAAATTCAAAAATATCTTTTCTTCTTCATGTAAAGAACATGTTAGATTGTGTCTATGTGCATGTGTTATGTCTATTGATTTCATTGTTAAGAAAAATTCTCCCATAAACTGTGCGTCTTGACTACTAAGCACTGGGTTCATACTCTTGCGAATCGGAACCTCAGAAAATATCACATCTAGGTTTGAATAATAATACTGAAGTCTCCCTGTTCTATAAAATAAACTAGACAAAACACTACATGATATGCCATATGTCAGTGGTAAGTGATGGTATGTTAATCATTCTGCTACTGATTCAGGTAACTTCATACAGACATAACAGTTACTAACTTCCATTGTGTCTACATATTGAAACAATAACTTTGTGAAAACGTTTAAACTAGTGTCGTTGTCAGCTACTTCATGATGAGTTTCTGGTTCATTCTCTGCCATTAGTTCTACTCTATTGCCCTTCATGTTTGCTGTCCTCTCCTTAGTTTCATTATTAATCTTTTTATCCATTATCATAAGGTAAGGAACTGCTACAATCAGGACTAACCATACTATAAGCACCATTACTAGACTACATATGCATATTGCACAGCATCTTCTACAACATCTCTGTTTTGGTCTCCCAGCAACTCTATCGTCAGGCATTTTCGACAAGGAAGATCGCTCTTCTTATCTATTTCCTTTTCTTTATGTGACTCTTTTGCTTAGTCACGGTGGTCTTGTTTCTTTTTCGTACGTCAGTTCTGCACTTGTTCCTTCGTCACCACTTTCACTTGACTCTGAGCTTTCGTAATCTTCAAGAATGATGTAAGTCCAATCACAAGTTTCAGTCTTTTACTTCTTCTTTTCTCAGTTTTATTTTCTTGTTCAGTTTGACTTGTTACTTCATTCACTTGATCTGGATCTTCACTTCTGGTTGTTATGTGGTATTTTACTCTTTTAATGACACTCGACCAATGATCTCCTTTTCTTGTCTTCTTTGTTTGTACTATTTCTTTATCTTCGTCTTCAGAAATCTTTTTATTTTCACTGCTTAGTACTGTTTCGTGTTCTGCAATTACTGTGTTTCTTGTTTGCTCTTTTTCAGGTCTGATTGGTTCCTCTGCAACAGCTCCACTGTGAGTTTCCAATAATTGATCTTGTTCTTGATTTATTTCTTCATGTTCTTGATTTTCATGATCCTTTTCTTCTGTGCTTTTTTCTTGACCTAACTTATTCTGATCAGGGCTTATTGCACTTTGTACTTCTGCAGCCTGACCGGATTCTTCTAAACCTGTCTGTCCCTGCTCAAAGTTTATCAAATCTTCGTCGCTTTGAGCCCAGTTTCCTTTCCCTATCTGATCTTGCTCAGGTTCTCTTATTGTCTCTTCTTCTTGTGCCTGAGCTGCTTCTTCTTCACCTATCTGATCTTCTTCAATTTCTTCCAATTTTGTTTGACTTCTGGTTCTGTGGTAAACTTCAGAAACTTCTACCACCGGTATCCAGTCCTGACTTGTGCTCGGTTGTTCTTCTTCAGCTTCTCTTGAATCTCGAGCCTGAGATTCCTCAGCTGGGCAACCTTCAGCTTCCTCAGTGATTGATGCTGTCTGAGAATTTTCTTCTTCAGGATCTGGTACTCTTTTGGTGTGGCTTACGTGAATCCAATTAGGAAGTCCTGCACACTTCACTGCTGTGTTTGTGGTTAGTATGACTTGACAAGGACTGCTCCATCTGGGTGATAGCCACTCTGGTGTGATTCTTCACTACCACCCAGTCACCAGGATTCAGATCATGTTCTTGTTCAGGCTGCCTGGAAACTGCGTCTTCTCCAACCTGATGAGAGACAGAACGCACTAGGTCAGCCAGTCCTTTACAAAAGTCCAGAACCATATCATCAGATATATTCAGTAGTTTGTTTGTGGGAACATATGTTTGTCTCATTGCTCTTCCCATCATTATTTCGTGTGGGCTCAATCCTGTGTTTCTGTCAGGTATGCTTCTGAGTCCCATTAAAACAAGTGGCAATGCATCTGGCCATTCTAATGATGTTGATGCACACATTTTTCCCAATCTTGACTTTATAGTGCCATTCAATTGTTCAACCACTCCAGAAGCTTCTGGACGATATGCACAGTGCAGTTTCTGTTGGATTTGGAATGCTTCACAGATTAGTTTGATCACTTCACTGTTAAAATGTTTTCCTCTATCTGATTCCAAAGTTACTGGGAAACCAAACCTAGGAATGAGCTCTCATAGCAATAATGTTGCCACTGTAATGCTATCATTTCTCCTGGTAGGGTAAGCCTCCACCCACTTTGAAAACAGACATACTATGACCAGTACATATTTCAGCCCTCTGCATGGTGGTAACTGTATAAAGTCGAATTGAAGTCTTATAAATGGTCCTTCTGCTTTTCCAATCTTTCCAAACCCAATTATTGTCTTCCTCCCTGGATTGTGCATCTGGCAAGTTAAACACCTTTGGCAAAGACTTTCTGCTACAGCCCTGAACCTAGGATTATACCAGTTTTGTCTGAAGAGCCTAATCATTGCATCTCTCCCTATGTGTGTGTCTCCATGATACATTCTGGCCATTTGTGAGAGTAGACAATCTGGCATGACTGGTCTGCCATCAGCACTGATCCACACTTCATCATCTCGTCTCTGGGAACAACCTACTTTGATCCACAAATTCTTTTCACTTTCATCCACTTCATCTTGCAGTCTTTTAACATCATTCCATGTTTCAGGCGGCATATACAGCATAAGTTGGCAGCTGATTCCCATTCTTTCCACCCTCTTATTGACTGACAATCTATTTTTGGCACAATGTTGAGCCACCAGATCTGCGTATCTGTTGCCGACTACCACCCAGTCATCTCCTGACTGATGTGCGGCACATTTCACCACAGCCAATTCTTTTGGTGATTGTATTGCTTCCAGCAATTCCTTTACAAACTGTCCATTTTTAATGGGGGCTCCTGAAGAAGTCAGGAAATCCCTCTGCATCCATAGTTGGCCAAAATCATGCACAACCCCATAACCATATTGACTATCGGTGAATATAGTTACTTTTTGATTCCTCCCAATTTTGCAGGCTTTTATCAACGCAATCAATTCAGCTACTTGTGCAGATTTTACTCCTGGTAAATAGGATGCTTCAACTATTCCAGTTAATTCACATACCGCATAGGCAGCAGTTAGTTTACCGTCTTCATGTCTTTGACATGAACCATCAACAAATAGCTCCCTGTCTGGCTTTTTAAGAGGCTGTTCCTCTATATCTGGGCGTGGTTTTGTGCACAATTCTGTAATTTGTAAACAATCATGTTCATCTTCTTCATCATCTTTAATTCTCTCATGATATGGGTCTGGTAGTAAGGTTGCTGGATTTATTATAGTACACCTTACCATGGTCACATTTTCAGCACCCATTATTATTCTTTCGTATTTAGTCAGCCGACTAGGAGTAAGATGCTGAGTTGGAGTTCTTGTCAACAGAATTACAACCGCATGTGGAACATACACTTTTACAGGATGTCCCATCACAATTGACTCACTTTGTTCAATGCTCAAACAAGTAGCCGCCACTGCTTTTAAGCATCCTGGCAACGCGGCTGCTACTGGGTCCAATGTAGCAGAAAAATACGCTATAGGACGTCTGTCTAACCCGTGTCTTTGAGTTAGGACAGAAAGTGCACAATTTTCTCTTTCCTGACAGAATAATGCAAATTCTTTTTTATAATCAGGCATGCCTAAGGCAGGTGCTGAACATAGAACATTTCTCAATTTTACAAAAGCTCCTACACTTTCATCATCCCACTCAACAGGATCCTTTGCTTTCTTTTTCGTCATGTTAATTAAAGATTTAGCTAGTAGGGAAAATCCTGGTATCCATTGCCGACAGTAACCTACTATTCCTAGGAACATTCTTACTTGTCTTTCGGTTACAGGCATTTGCATTTTCTTTATTAATTTTACTCTTTCAGAGGTTACTCTTCTTTTTCCCCTCTCAATTTGGTGTCCCAGGTACTTAACAGCTGTTGTACAAAACTGCAACTTTTCAGGTGAGACTTTATGCCCTTCTTCTGCCAAAAGATTTAATAATGCTATGGAATCAACAACACAGTCCTCTCTGGTGTTCGATGCCACCAATAAGTCGTCGATATATTGCACTAAGACTGAGCTTCCTGGCACACTAGTTTCTCAAGGCACTTTTTCAATATCTGATTGAAAATAGAAGGACTTTCTGTGTACCCCTGAGGAACACGATTCCATACATAGACTTTGTTCTCAAATTTAAATGAAAAAAGATATTGGCTGTCTGGATGCAATGGTATTGAAAAGAACGCTTGACACAAATCAATTACTGTGAACCATCCTGCACTCCACGGAATCTGGTATAGGATTACTGCAGGATTTGGTACCATAGGACAACATAGTTCTACAATCTTATTTATTTTCCTCAGGTCCTGAACAATCCTATATTTTCCACTATGTTTCTTTAATCCCATTATTGGTGAATTACATGGGCTACTCATTACTTCTTTTAGTATGTTTTGTTCAACCATTCGATCGATTTCTTCAATGACTCCTGCCTTTACTTCTGCACTCATTTTGTACTGTCTGGTATTTGGGAAAATTGCACCTTCCTTTACAGTAATTTTAACTGGGTCTATTTTAGCCATAAGTCCTACTTCTTTTCCTATGAAATCCCAAACTATGGGGTTTACTGTACCTTTTAATTCTTCTGGCAACTCGTCTTTTTTTATTAATGAAAACATCTCATCTACTTCTGTACCCTGTTTTGCAATCATAATTTTATATACATGGTCTTCATCTGGTGTCTGAACTGCCACACCATCCGCTGTGCAGAAAATTGTACAATTCATCTTGCACAACAAATCCCTACCTAATAAGTTTACTGGACTAGAATCACACACTACAAATTGATGCATTTCTCTGAAGTTTCCAATTTTAACTTCCATTGGTTCGGTAAGAGGTGTTCTAATCCTCTGATTAGCTACCCCCACTACTTGAATATTTTCACCAGAGAGAGGAAGGTCTGGAATGTCTGCTGTTCTTACAGTAGACCGGGTAGCACCAGTGTCCAAAAGAAAAGTAATATCATTACCTTTCACATTTCCTTCAACATATAGACCTGACTGGTCTACCGGTAGGGATGCGCCAAGTACGCACTCCTTCTCCCCCTCTCCTAGGCACCGTCATGAACTGTATTGACAGAAATCGTCCTGAAAAAGAAACTGTGATGTTATATAATCATTCTTACCACTTCCTCCCTGATATCCGATGTCTGTACCGTGCTTTGCTCTGCTTACATTACCCTGAATAGGTGCAGGTGGCAACTGACTCTGAGGGTTTACACCCTGCTGTGAGTCATGCTGCGTCTGTGGATTTAAATTTTGATTTGGGCCATTAATATTCCGGATCTTTTTACATTCATCCTTCCAATGCCCCAATTTTCCTCATCCATGACAAGGAAATTTCTTTTTAGCTTCTTCTCTACTCATTCGTCCTCTAAATTTTCCACCATTCCCAGTATCTCCATTCATTCCAGAATCTTTTCCTTGATTTTCACTCGGATTTTCCAAATTAATTCCCTGTTTCTCAGCCATTTTCACCTGAGCCCACATCACTTTTTCCTGCAATTTCTTGTGCCTATCCTCAATATTGTCTACACAATATTTTGCATACTTCAAGATTTCATCAATCGGCTTCCCTTGCCAACATAGCATATGCTGTTTAATCATCTGACAAATTTCTGGCTTCAAACCGTAAACAAATCGATACACAAACTGACTCATGTTCTTGTCTCCAATGTCCTCAAATCCACTATACTGTTTAAATACCTGCAATAGACGCTCATAGTATGAATGTACCGATTCATTAGCTTCTTGGGTAGTTCGATCTATTTTCACCCAATCTGTTTCTTTCGGTGGTATTTTCCCTTTCAGGTAAGTTATCACCTGCTGATACTTTTTCATCACATCATTTGACGGGGCACCTGTTTTCGGATCTCTAGGATACTCGTCACTTGGCCAATCAACTGTAATTTTACAATCTGTCCACAAATCGGCAGGTACCACTATGTCAAACAAACCATCTAAATCTTTCAACAATACCTTTGACACCTTCACAAACCTGTCAACCTGCTTGTACCATTCAATTGGTTTTTCTCTCAATTTTGGAAAATCATTCGTAAATGACAAAATATCCTGTCTGCTCCATGGGACATGTACATATCCTCCTCCCGCAACTTCTCGCATTGGATACATTTGGTCTGCTTTCCCTGTCTCTTTCATCACATATTCAGATGCTGTTCTACTTGTTCGTGCTTCTTCCTTTTTCTTGGCCCACCTAGTTCTCCATTTATCCAAATCTCCCCATTTTTGCAAAACTATCATTAATTCTCTTATTTGTAACTTTCTTCCAGAGGCATTCATATTTTCTAAATCTTTGTCTGAGGATTCTGCTCTATAGGGTTTCTGTAGTACTTTTGATCTCTCTATTTCTATTCCCATCTGTAGTGCTAGATTGGATAATTTTTCATGGAATAACCTTACATTTCTTGTGATACTCCTGCACATGAAGAATAATTCTTCATCATCATAGGTATTTAAGCGATCTAGTCCTACATTTCCTGCTATTATTTCTTCTAATTTGACTTTCAATTTGTGAATGTCCATTATTTTCGGAGGTGTGCACTGTTTAACTGATTCTTGTGCCCACCTTTCTAAATCTTCAGGGGTGACTATTGTGGCACTTTTTGCTCCTGATGAAGTCACTAGACTTATATCTTTTGAACACCCAGGTGTAGTTCTCTTGGGAGAAATATTGACAGAATCTCGAATGGGTAAATCCATCAATGATATTGTGGATTCGCTGTCACTAAAGTGATCTTCAAACATTACTACTGTTTCAGGGTTTGTAGCGTTTACAGGAGTAGGTGCAAGTATCGGTGAAGGACAGTTTCCCTGAGTACCATATAATGGAACTACTGGACCAATTGTTACAGGTATGGTCAATGAATCAGGATGTACTTTTATCTGTGTTATTTTCTGTATTAATTCTGCTCTGGTCTTTTCTAGGGCTTCTCTTTCTTTGTCATGAAGTATTCTACTAGGGGTGAATTCATGCATTACCTGTGGCACTAATGGAGTTTTTATCTGTGGTGCACTTGGGGTGCATCCACTTGCCCCTTCCTGATATGGTGGGGGGTTTCTTAACATTTCCTCCATAAATTTGTCTTCAGAGTCGTCACTTCTCATTAAATGTTTTGTCTTTTCTATGCATTTACTTCCTGATTTCTCCTCTGCGGTTAACAATGGATATAATCCTTCTGTAATCATTGCCCTTCTCCATTGTTTCATCTGACCGTCCCTAGACTCATGTAGGTATCTGGGGAAAAATCCTGGATAACCCCTATTACTCTTAGATCGGTCACGCTCAAATGCCTCGGTTTCCCATTCCTCTAGAGCTTCGTACTGAGTTAATCTAGGTCTGGGTTCTAAGTCATTCATCCTCAATCTCAAGTTTTGCAGAATTCGCCCATTGAACGTACCATTCTCGGGAAATGCTAGTATTCCATCATTTTTGGTATATTCTATCCAATTCTCTATCCATACACAAGTATGATAACCTCTCTCCATCATCATGAATGAAGCGGGCGTTTTAGCTGGTGGAATAATTCCTTCTCTAGTTTTGATCGGTTTGTCCTTTTTAAAATAATTCTTAATCTTTTGTAAAAATGACATTTTTCTCTTTTCTCCGTACATCTTGGGTAAGTACCGATGTATAAAATTATATTCTGCAAAGTCTAAATATCCCCTATCCGGACGAGTTCCTGTTAAAGTCGGATCGCGTTTTAACATGCAATCCTTATCCACTAAGAATTTCGCTTTTATTTTTTTTTCGTCCAATCAAATGTCTGCTATCTTTTATTTCCGAGCCTTTTGGTGACGTTTGTCTGTCAACCCCTCCTTTACAATCTGCGCTTTTCTGTCCCTCGCTGTTTTAACCAATCCCAGCGCGGTACCTGTGACGTCAGTACTGCTCCTAACTACTGACCCCTCCTTTACAAGAGTCTCTCCACACCCGCTGATTCAACCAATCCCAGCGCGGCGTCAGCTCCCTCTCCGGCAACTGACCCTCCCTTTACAAAAATGTACGCAAACTTATTTTCTCTACAATTCTTCATTTCAGTAACAACATAAAACATTCGCTATCGTGCCAGTTTCTCTAAATTCGAAAAAGATAGTTTCTCTCACATTTAGTAAAACTCTTTCCGTTTACTAACATACACTACGAGTAAAACTCTTCCGTTTACTCTTCACACAAGCTCCAGAAGTACCTGTTACTTCTTCAAAGTTACCCTTTCTAGGTGATATAACATCAAATTTTCACCAGCGTACTCCTTTGCTATTACTCACACGCATAGAGTCCCTAACGAGTACTGATAGTCCTGCTTAACTTTTCAGTACTATTTCTGCCTGACAGATAACCTCACTGCAGTATGGATTCCACTTACCATCCGCTATTCTTTTTACCCCGGGGATTCTGGACAACATAAAACAAAACTTTGAATACACGGATGTTAGTTCATAAAAATAAAATTCGCATTACCCAATTAACAAAGAGTAACCATCCTCTGATTACCAGAAAACTGATCCAGCGCGATATTAGCAAACAGCATTCATATACCAGATACTCACTTGGGCCCATCCATTCATACTATGCTAATACTTACGCTGGGATGTCAGTTATACTCTTTTATCAAATCCCTGCTACCAATTACCTTCTGATTGAAGAGTAATGACTTATCAATGAATCCTTTGCTAATTGGGAAATTTAAAATGAGTGACATTCATTATAGTACATTATCCTGAAATAACCACTGAGTCAGGAAGTTTTAAAATGTTTATCTAAAAATTTAGCAGAGTAAAATACAGAACCACACGGTACTTAATCGCAATACCCAAGATGAAGCATAGAATAATTATTGCTAATTAATGACGGTTCCTCAGGAAAGGAGAGGATAGAGACAGCAGCGCAACTAAAGGTTGCATTATATTTACCTAAGTGCGAGAACCAAACCCTTGGCCAAGGAGTTGGAAAGAATAGGACCCAGGAAGGATGAAGAGCAAAAGACCTCCTCCAGGATCAGGACAGGACCGGTGACCTCTCTACAACGACGCCTGCGTCGCTCCCCTCTCTGATACTCGACATCTCCTCGATTCTCCCGTGTCTCCCTTCTAATGGACTCCGCCGCCCCCTCCTCAGGACTTCTTCTGGACAGGGATTCGGTCTGCAGTCGGTCAGCTTGGCAGTCTGGAGCTAAGAGAGCTAACTAATTAGCTAATTCTATATCTATTATACCCTTCTACGCCCATGCACCTCCCCTTAATGTTGCTAAAATATGGGACCACTACTTCTGATTGGACAGAGACAGGGGGTTGATCCTCACACCATATTGATTTGCCTTGTATTTCTGAAGCCTATTGTTTTTAAACTACCGCCCCTTCAATTTAATACATTTGCTTTATTTCCCACCCGTCTCATGACAAACTTTACAATTTATTCATATAAAATGTTTCTCTTCGGCAAGAACATCTTGGTATGTAGTGGTGTCGGCCAGCAGGTCATGGCCTTGGGTGATGTCCAAGTTGACTTCATCTTTTTCTATCTGGTCTGCTACTGCAGGGCGCATGTGCGGCATCTTTGGCACACGAGCTTTCATTGCACCAAACCCAGGCCCAAGTTTACGAACTGATAAAAAGTCAAAGAAGAAAATATTAAAATCACAAATAAAATGTTTCACTGTATGCCCACATTTCCTACTATATTCCCATTTAATTATAATACTGTCCCGCATTAGTAGCGTTAAGAAAACGACAATTTAATAATGACATGAGAGCAAGCTGAAGCATGTGAAAACATCAAGCAGCCATTTTAAAGCACACTGCGCAGAAGCAGAAGTTTCCCACCAAGCAAAGAGAGACGTCACAACACGTGATATGGTTGAGACATGCGCAGATAGTTTCCCACGCTTTAGCGGCCATTTTAGATTACGGACAAGCGTTATTCATTAGTAAAACCCATAGGCAAGCATCCTTTCTATTCGTGTAGTGTATGCAATGATTAATAGAGACAATACAAGTTTAATAAATTAATACTATGAGGAGGATTGTATACAAGCAAGTTTCGTTTATGAAACCTTGCTCCATCAGTATCAATGGCAGCGACCCACATGGGTAGAGATCGTTCAAACCACCAGTCCCAGAATGCAAATTACTCACCTGAGTTTCATCTGTGTAATGAAAATAAATGAGGGGATATACTGGTGACACGTGTTTGCCTTGATTTTTCAGATACTGTCCATGAGGAAGGGCGCACACCCGAAACGCGTCGGACAGGAGGACGAGTGAGGAGAATGCCCGTGGCAGCTGCTTGTGCCTTTCAGCATGTCCTACCTGCCTGTGCTGTCCCACTGAGGGGGAGCTCTTTTCTTGCATTTATTGTGGCCGACCCGGTCACGGGGCCGCACCATCGTGAGATCTGAGCGGGTCCGCCGCTGCGTATTTGAGCAGCTGATGGTGGAGCAAGAGGGGCTGGGCAAGGGCGGCTCTGCAAGGACATTGTTTCCTCTGGAGAGAAAAAAAACTTTATTGATGGTATCAATGGCAGCGACCCACATGGGTAGAGATTGTTCAAACCACCAGTCCCAGAATGCAAATTACTCACCTGAGTTTCATCTGTGTAATGAAAATAAATGAGGGGATATACTGGTGACATGTGTTTGCCTTGATTCTTCAGATACTGTCCATGAGGAAGGGCGCACGCCCGAAACGCGTCGGACAGGAGGACGAGTGAGGAGAATGCCCGTGGCAGCTGCTTGTGCCTTTCAGCATGTCCTACCTGCATGTGCTGTCCCACTGAGGGGTAACTCTTTTCTTGCATTTATTGTGGCCGACCTGGTCACGGGGCAGCACCATTGTGAGAGCTGAGCGGGTCCGCTGCTGCGTATTTGAGCAGCTGATGGTGGAGCAGGAGGGACTGGGCAAGGGCGGCTCTGCAAAGACATTGTTTCCTCTGGAGAGAAAAAAAACTTTATTGATGGTATCAATGGCAGCGACCCACATGGGTAGAGATCGTTCAAACCACCAGTCCCAGAATGCAAATTACTCACCTGAGTTTCATCTGTGTAATGAAAATAAATGAGGGGATATACTGGTGACACGTGTTTGCCTTGATTTTTCAGATACTGTCCATGAGGAAGGGCGCACACCCGAAACGCGTCGGACAGGAGGACGAGTGAGGAGAATGCCCGTGGCAGCTGCTTGTGCCTTTCAGCATGTCCTACCTGCCTGTGCTGTCCCACTGAGGGGGAGCTCTTTTCTTGCATTTATTGTGGCCGACCCGGTCACGGAGCCGCACCATCGTGAGATCTGAGCGGGTCCGCCGCTGCGTATTTGAGCAGCTGATGGTGGAGCAAGAGGGGCTGGGCAAGGGCGGCTCTGCAAGGACATTGTTTCCTCTGGAGAGAAAAAAACTTTATTGATGGTATCAATGGCAGCGACCCACATGGGTAGAGATTGTTCAAACCACCAGTCCCAGAATGCAAATTACTCACCTGAGTTTCATCTGTGTAATGAAAATAAATGAGGGGATATACTGGTGACATGTGTTTGCCTTGATTCTTCAGATACTGTCCATGAGGAAGGGCGCACGCCCGAAACGCGTCGGACAGGAGGACGAGTGAGGAGAATGCCCGTGGCAGCTGCTTGTGCCTTTCAGCATGTCCTACCTGCATGTGCTGTCCCACTGAGGGGTAACTCTTTTCTTGCATTTATTGTGGCCGACCTGGTCACGGGCAGCACCATTGTGAGAGCTGAGCGGGTCCGCTGCTGCGTATTTGAGCAGCTGATGGTGGAGCAGGAGGGACTGGGCAAGGGCGGCTCTGCAAAGACATTGTTTCCTCTGGAGAGAAAAAAACTTTATTGATGGTATCAATGGCAGCGACCCACATGGGTAGAGATCGTTCAAACCACCAGTCCCAGAATGCAAATTACTCACCTGAGTTTCATCTGTGTAATGAAAATAAATGAGGGGATATACTGGTGACACGTGTTTGCCTTGATTTTTCAGATACTGTCCATGAGGAAGGGCGCACACCCGAAACGCGTCGGACAGGAGGACGAGTGAGGAGAATGCCCGTGGCAGCTGCTTGTGCCTTTCAGAATGTCCTACCTGCATGTGCTGTCCCACTGAGGGGTAACTCTTTTCTTGCATTTATTGTGGCCGACCCGGTCACGGGGCAGCACCATTGTGAGAGCTGAGCGGGTCCGCTGCTGCGTATTTGAGCAGCTGATGGTGGAGCAGGAGGGACTGGGCAAGGGCGGCTCTGCAAAGACATTGTTTCCTCTGGAGAGAAAAAAAACTTTATTGATGGTATCAATGGCAGCGACCCACATGGGTAGAGATCGTTCAAACCACCAGTCCCAGAATGCAAATTACTCACCTGAGTTTCATCTGTGTAATGAAAATAAATGAGGGGATATACTGGTGACACGTGTTTGCCTTGATTTTTCAGATACTGTCCATGAGGAAGGGCGCACACCCGAAACGCGTCGGACAGGAGGACGAGTGAGGAGAATGCCCGTGGCAGCTGCTTGTGCCTTTCAGCATGTCCTACCTGCCTGTGCTGTCCCACTGAGGGGGAGCTCTTTTCTTGCATTTATTGTGGCCGACCCGGTCACGGGGCAGCACCATCGTGAGATCTGAGCGGGTCCGCCGCTGCGTATTTGAGCAGCTGATGGTGGAGCAAGAGGGGCTGGGCAAGGGCAGCTCTGCAAAGACATTGTTTCCTCTGGAGAGAAAAAAAACGTTATTGATGGTATCAATGGCAGCGACCCACATGGGTAGAGATTGTTCAAACCACCAGTCCCAGAATGCAAATTACTCACCTGAGTTTCATCTGTGTAATGAAAATAAATGAGGGGATATACTGGTGACATGTGTTTGCCTTGATTCTTCAGATACTGTCCATGAGGAAGGGCGCACGCCCGAAACACGTCGGACAGGAGGACGAGTGAGGAGAATGCCTGTGGCAGCTGCTTGTGCCTTTCAGCATGTCCTACCTGCATGTGCTGTCCCACTGAGGGGTAACTCTTTTCTTGCATTTATTGTGGCCGACCCGGTCACGGGGCAGCACCATCGTGAGATCTGAGCAGGTCCGCTGCTGCGTATTTGAGCAGCTGATTGGTGGAGCAGGAGGGGCTGGGCAAGGGCGGCTCTGCAAAGACATTGTTTCCTCTGGAGACAAAAAAAACTTTATTGATGGTTTCAATGGCAGCGACCCACATGGGTAGAGATCGTTCAAACCACCAGTCCCAGAATGCAAATTACTCACCTGAGTTTCATCTGTGTAATGAAAATAAATGAGGGGATATACTGGTGACACGTGTTTTCCTTGATTCTTCAAATACTGTCCATGAGGAAGGGCGCAAGCCCGAAACGCGTCAGACAGGAGGACGAGTGAGGAGAATGCCCGTGGCAGCTGCTTGTGCCTTTCAGCATGTCCTACCTGTGTGTGCTGTCCCACTGAGGGGTAACTCTTTTCTTGCATTTATTGTGGCCGACCCGGTCACGGGGCAGCACCATCGTGAGATCTGAACGGGTCCGCCGCTGCGTATTTGAGCAGCTGATGGTGGAGCAGGAGGGGCTGGGCAAGGGCAGCTCTGCAAAGACATTGTTTCCTCTGGAGAGAAAAAAAACTTAATTGATGGTATCAATGGCAGCGACCCACATGGGTAGAGATTGTTCAAACCACCAGTCCCAGAATGCAAATTACTCACCTGAGTTTCATCTGTGTAATGAAAATAAATGAGGGGATATACTGGTGACATGTGTTTGCCTTGATTCTTCAGATACTGTCCATGAGGAAGGGCGCACGCCCGAAATGCGTCGGACAGGAGGACAAGTGAGGAGAAAGCCTGTGGCAGCTGCTTGTGCCTTTCAGCATGTCCTACCTGCGTGTGCTGTCCCACTGAGGAGTAACTCTTTTCTTGCATTTATCGTGGCTGACCCGGTCACGGGGCAGCACCGTCGTGAGATCTGAGCGGGTCCGCCGCTGCTTATTTGAGCAGCTGATGGTGGAGCAGGAGGGGCTGGGCAAGGGCGGCTCTGCAAAGACATTGTTTCCTCTGGAGAGAAAAAAAACTTTATTGATGGTATCAATGACAGCGACCCACATGGGTAGAGATCTTTCAAACCACCAGTCCCAGAATGCAAATTACTCACCTGAGTTTCATCTGTGTAATGAAAATAAATGAGGGTATATACTGGTGACACGTGTTTGCCTTGATTCTTTAGATACTGTCCATGAGGAAGGGCGCATGCCCGAAACGCGTCAGACAGGAGGACGAGTGAGGAGAAGGCCTGTGGCAGCTGCTTGTGCCTTTCAGCATGTCCTACCTGCGTGTGCTGTCCCACTGAGGGGTAACTCTTTTCTTGCATATATATATATTCACTGAATAAACCATAGGTTTTACAGACGTTATAGTTAGAAATTAGCATTTAAAAAACCTTTGAAATTCACTGAAAAAACCATAAGTTTCAGGGGCGTTATAGTTAGTTGGACACTTCGCTCGTACAAAACCAGAGAAATTCGGCCATTATAGTTAGTTCAGCTAACTATAACTCGCGCCCCCGCAATGCACTGCTGATGACGTCACATATTACATCATTCATGACATGGTCAGTGACATCACTGATGACATCTCAAATGACATCACGGATGACATCACTGATGCAATCATCCACGTGATAATCTGATGCACCTCCTCATACCCTAATATAACCTTTGATACACCCACTCTAAAATACAGACTACCATTTTTGAAACCATAGACCCACCAATACTAGTTAGTACATACCCACTCACTAATTCCTAGGTCTACACACACATCCACTCATTCACCCATACAGTCACTTATACATGCAGTCAACCATCAATTCGGCATTATCATATGCACTCACATATCTATACAGACACTCACACACCGCCACTCATCCATAGAGTTACTCACACACCTAGTCAGTCATGCAAACAATCAATCACACTCCCATTTACTCACCTATACAGTTATACACACACCACCTCACTTATTCAAACTTATACTAACACATACTTACACTCTTATACAATAACTAATACAAGCACATACTGATCCATACAGCCACTCTCACAATCACTCACTCTCACATATAGTCATTTATACACTCCTACACTCACATATACTGCCTTTCACATATGCAGTTACTCACACATGTACCACTGAGGCATCCATTCACTCACCAACACACCCATACACACACTCACCCACCCATATAGCCCTTCACAGATGCACTCTTGAACCCATACACCCAGTGAATCATCCACTCACACATCTATGCACAGAGTCACACCCCCCCACCCACCCACACAGACACTCAGGCACCCATACAGATACTCAGACAATCAATCAATAACCCATATAGATCCTCATTTAGCTACTCACCAACCCATGCAACCGCTTACACACCAACTGACAAACTAAACTGTGTGAATGTCTGTATCAGTCACTAACCCATGCATTTAGTAAGACACGTTTAATCACTCACTTATACAGTCAGTCACGCACCTACTAAATCATCCATCCAGACACTTATACACCCACTCATTCTTCAATACACCTTGGCATTTATATAAAACATATTTAAACTTTATAGAAACACACAGTCACTGGATGATGTCATCAGTGATGTCATTTGAGATGTCATCAGTGATGTCATCAGTGATGTCACTGACCATGTCATGAATGATGTAATATGTGACGTCATCAGCAGTGCATTGCGGGGACATGAGTTATAGTTAGCTGAACTAACTATAACGCCAAATTTCTCTGGTTTTGTATGAGTGAAATGTCCAACTTACTATAACGCCCCTGAAACTTATGGTTTTTTCAGTGAATTTCAAAGGTTTTTAAATGCTAATTTCTAACTATAACGTCTGTAAAACCTATGGATTTTTCAGTGAATTTCAAAGGTTTTATAAATGCTAATTTCTAACTACAATGTCCCTGAAACCTATATTGTTTTTAACTAAATTTAAAAAAGACGTGCATACTTTTTCTAGTGAAAAACTAACTTCTATTCTGAAAGATCTTTTTTTTTATGTCTTCTATTTAGAATTACGGCAATTAATAAATGTATTTACTCATGAGAATGGAAATGACGCGGTTTTCCGGGTAACAGTTTTTAAGATCTCCAACGTATGTACATATTAAGGACCTTATACGTGTTAGGTTCGAAATCAAAACGTTTTCCGCTTCACATTTTGTAACTTTTCCCAACACGTGCACAAGTTAAACAGTTATAACGTGAGCACGTGTCAACTGTAAAACGTGACATCTAAATGGACGGAGCCGCATCTTCCTTCCATAGACTACTCAATAACCAAAAAGTATATAAACCACACTTTTTCTAGTGAAAAACTAACTGTAACAGTAGTCTGTTATAAGTTATAATTTAACAATGTTTAAAACTTAATTAGCAGTAATTAACATATAAGTGTGGAAAAAGTGTGACGCAGCAGCTATGATACCTGACTTCGAACAACAGCGTTCAGAGTTCGATTCCCGGCTCCAGCGGCACGTTAGCCCACCACTATGTCACTGTGGGCAACACCTTGCTTAATCTTTCTGACGCCCCGGAGCGCCGGCACACCTTTCCAGGGGTAGCTGTACGCTTTACAAATGCTCGCATTTTTTTTATTTAAAACCATAGTGATGAGAAATATTATCACGTTTTTTTTTTCTTCTATTCTGAAAGATCTTTTTTTTTATCTCTTCTATTTAGAATTACGGCAATTAATAAATGTATTTACTCATGAGAATGGAAATGACACGGTTTGCCGGGTAACAGTTTTTAATCTCTCCAACGTATGTACATATTGAGGACCTTATACGTGTTAGGTTCGAAATCAAAACTTTTTCCGCTTCACATTTTGTAACTTTTCCCAACACGTGCACAAGTTAAACAGTTAAAACGTGAGCACATGTCAACTGTAAAACGTGTCATCTAAATGGGCGGAGCCGCATCTTCCTTCCATAGACTACTCAATAACCAAAAAGTATATAAACCACACCCGTTGATTGATTAGTTTTGTTTTTGCGAGTTATTTACGCGTCTCCATTCAGTGATGTAGGTGCTCTTTTCTACAGTCGGATTCTTCTTTTGCGGCCACAAAATATAATCCTGAGTTATAAGTTGTTTGATTATGGCATACTAGATATATATAATACGTAGCTATTTGTCAATATTTAAACACTTGTATTTAGAAAAAAGTGTTATTGGTTGTTTTTGCCATTTATATGTAACGTCAGCAGCTTGTTTTCAGAAACAGACAGAATACAGCAAACATTGTTCCTGTTCTGGCTCCTTTGAGCTCATATAGTGTGACTTTGTATATTATAATATTGACACTGTACTTGACCTCAGAAGTGTTGGTAACCCGTCGGCGCGAAGACTAAAGATTTATATGTAATGTCAGCAGCTTCTAGTTTGTAGTCTATTTCCCCCTTGAGATCATATAGTGTGAGTATGTATATTATAATAACCACACATTATGATCTCAGAGGAGTTTGTGACCCGTCGCCGCGAAGACTAAAGATTTATATGTAACGTCAGCAGCTTCTGGTTTTTAGTCTATTTCTCCCTTGAGATCATATAGTGTGAGTATGTATATTGTAATATTTACATTTATACTGACCTCAGTGGATTTTTTTTTATATTTCTATTTTTGTCTGTTGCGGTTCCTATTCACCTTTTCCCTATAGAATATATACTACCAGTAGTGTATATTATTATACTACTATCCTATATATTCTCAAAGGAGTACGTGATATTTTAGCGGAGCAGTGAGCGACCTCTAAGCACTACGACCGAACTTTCCCGAATTCTACAGAATAGAAATTATAAAAAATGATAAAGCGTACATTTTTATGTAATATAAAGTGATTTGTGTTTAACTGTTTTTTACTTGTTATTGTTCTTGTGACCTGATATGATGTAGTGCGGGAGTGTTTCTTGTAGCACTTCTTTTCTACTTTATCTAAAAGTAACTCATGCCCTCTTATATTATCAAGAATATGGGGCAACACTTTTACAAACTATAGCAGAAAAAAAGGGAGGGAGTGCCCACGCTTAAGGGATATTTTATGAATTGCGTTTTTATTTGTCACCCCTTTGATATATACAGCTTCAGTTTCCGAAGAAAGTATATTTGTAATTGCTTAATAAAAACTATTTTAAACCTAGACTGAAATTTTTGCTGCACAACCACAGCTCCCCGTCAGAAAAGTAAACACCACATTATAACTAAACAGTGCTCCTGGGAAGTATCCCACCCACAAACTTAATAAAAAGAAGACCGCAACACACTTTGTTTTTTTCCCACCGTGATTTGTACACCCCACGCCAATTATATAAATGGCCCTTAAAATATATAAAAAACAATTTTTACCTTCACAATCCCTGTCCACCACCTTGTGACCACTGTACAGAGTTAATAGTGTTCCTACCCTCCCCGCTACTACTTTCTTTTCCCATACTCCATTGAAGTGCGTCACAAAATGGTTCACAACAGTGAACCGTTCCCAGCCAATAATGAGCAAACTTGTACTCTGAACACTTTAGCCAATAAAATGTCCATGGTGTTCCGCAGAGGGGGAGGGAATCGCTCCCAACACTTCTACTTTCAATGGTTTACAGCCAATGAACATTAATCTTGGGAAGGTCCTGCTTGGAACACGTTACCCAATCAGATGTCCCTGATGCTCAACGGAGGGGGAGGGAATGGCTGGCAACACTTCTACTTTCAATGGTTTACAGCCAATGAACATTAAGCTTGGGAATGTCCTGCTTGGAACACGCCAGCCAATCACATGTTCCCGCTACTCCGCGGACGGGGAGGAAATGGCTGGCAACACTTCTACTTTCAATGGTTCGCAGCCAATGAACATTAAGCTTGTGAAGGTCCTGCTTGGAACACGTCAGCCAATCAGATGTCCCTGCTACTCCGCGGATGGGGAGGAAATGGTAGGCAACACTTCTACTTTCAATGGTTCGCAGCCAATGAACATTAAGCTTGGGAAGGTCCTGCTTGGAACACATCAGCCAATCAGATGTCCCTGCTACTCCGCGGACGGGGAGGAAATGGCTTGCAACACTTCTACTTTCAATGGTTCGCAGCCAATGAACATTGAGCTCGTTGTTGGAACACCTCAGCCAATTAAACGTTAATTTTGTTCCAGACACACGAACAGAACACGCCCTCCCACATAATATTAAATTTCGTCTAAGAAAGTGACACTGTCCGTGATAAAAGTGATAAAAGTGAACACAGCATTATAAGTAAACATTACTGCGGATTATATTAAAGGAAGGCTGCAATACGGCGCATTGTTATTTTCCCGATATGATTTACACAGCCTACTGAACATTGCCGCAATACACCACATTCACACTCCCTGTGTGTGCACCCTACACACTGCTTGCCGCAATACGGCTCATTGTTTTCCCGACGGGATTTCCAGAGCCTACGCAACCTTGCCCCAATACCGCGCACCGTTGTTCTGCGGACGTGATTTCCACGGCCTACGCAACATTCAAACTCCCTGCCTATGCACCGTACAAACTGCTTAAAGTAAGACCACAGTGTTCCTACTATACCCTCTTCTACAATTTTTCTCTTTTGTTTCGCCCTACGCCTTTCAACTCAGTCACAAAATGGCTGCCAACACTTCCTAGTTTCAACAGTTCGCAACCGATGAGCCACACGCTCGTGCTAGTAACGCCTCAGCCAATCAGATGTCAGAATTCTCAAATATCGATATCTGTAAATTTTGATATTTCTCTAAAACTACTGAACGGACTTACCCCATTTAAACAAAAGCGTGCTTTCTGGACCAAGACCTTTCTCCATGCCAAATTTGGCATAATTCCGTTCCGCACTTTGACCTGTAGCCTTGTCTAAATTTTCCTATGGAAATTGCATGGAGAAAACACGTTTTGGGACCCCCATTTTTCTCAGCCCCCCTTCACGAATCACCCCCACACTTTCAGGATAGGAGCTCACCTGAAAAGAGGAACTTTTGGAAAATTTCGTAAAGATTCGTCAAACGACGCCAAAGTTATAAGCACATCAAAAAATGCTTTTCCTATGGAAACGTGGTCCTAACTATAACTATCTACTGGCGGCCGCCAGTAGATAATATATATATATATCTATATAAACCAAAGGTCACAGGGATGTTATAGTTAGGCTCAGATTTCCCTCATACAAAACCAGTGAAATTCAGCAGTTATAGTTACCTGAGCTACATATAACGTACGCCCCTGCAATGCACTGCTTTTGATCCCACATATTACTTCACTCATTACAAGCGGGGCCTCCGACCAGCTCTCAGAAATCCTGCTGTGTCGGACTTACTGGAGGTAACAGGAGGGTTCTGGGCCCCCAAGAACCCTCAGCACCCAAGACGAATTCATCCCTCAACCAACAGTGTGCCAGAAGGCGCATTTGCAGAGTACTGGAGAAAGGGGGCTTGGACTCCGATGACCTCTCAGCAATTCCGCTGTGTGGGACTTACTGGAGGTAACAGGATGGCTTGTTGACCCCCAAGGGCACTCTAGAGCCAAGGGGACTTCATCTCCCAAGCAGTAGTGCACCAGGAGGCACGTTTTCAGAGTGATGGAGAAAGAGGGAGTGGCCTCCAAAGTCCTCTCAGCAATCGTGCTCTCTGGGACTTACTGGAGGTAACAGAAAGGGTTCCTGGCCCCAAAGGACCCTCAGCATCCAAGGGGACTTCATCCCCCAACCAACAGTGCACTAAGAGGAGCGTTTGCACAGTAGTGGAGAAAGGCGGTGTGGCCTCTGAAGACCTCTAAGCTATCCCGCTGTGTGGGAATTAGTGGAGGTAACAGGAGGGCTTGTTGACCCCCAAGGACCCTCAGCATCCAAGAAGACTTCATCCTCTCACCAGCAGAGCACCAGGAGGCACGCTTGCAGAGTGGTGGAGAAAGGGGGCATGGCTTCCAGAGACCTCTCAGCAATCCCACTGTGTGGGACTTACTGGAGGTAACAGGAGGGCGTGGTGGCACCCAAGGACCCTCTGGAGCCAAGGGGATTTCATCCTTCAACCAGCAGTGTGCCAGGAGGTGCGTTTGCAGAGTGGTGGAGAAAGGAGGCGTGGCCTACAAAGTCCTCCAAGCAATCACGCTGTTTGTGACTTACTAAAGGAAACAGGAGGGCTTGTTGGCCCCCAAGGGCCCACTGCAGCCCAGGGGATTTCAGCCCCCAACCAGCTGTGTGCCAGGAATTGCGTTTGCAGAGTGGTGGTGAAAGTGGGCGGGACCTCTGTCGGTCTTTTTCTTTTTCTTTATTTATTCAGAGAGGTGGGCCACATAGCCCCCCCCTACCCTGGGCCAATGTTGGCCCCGGTGACCCCATCCTCCAGGGCCAGGCCTATTTTGAATGGGGAGGGGGCCATGCAGCCCCCCTCCCTGGCTGATTTTGGCCCTGGGGACCCCATACCCCAGGTCCTGGCCACTAGTGTGGTTGCCCTGGTCCCACCTAGGGCACCCATTTTGTAGTGTTGTAGACTGCAGGGGGAGCCTCGAAGCCCCTGCAGTTCCTGCATGCTTTCTGCCTCCTGCGAGAGTCGATATTGCTTTGACACAGAGGGAGCTGCTGAACATGCATCTCCCTCTCTGTCAAAGCTCCCGCCAAGCCATAGCAAACAGCTAAGTCCCGGGGGTGGGTACCCAGGGACATAGCAGGAGCCGGCCCTGGCGGTCCGCAGGGCCATGTATGGCTCCAGGAGGGGTGGATGTGGTCCCTCTCCTTCTTTGTTTTCAGGTCTTCCCTTGAGAGCTAACAGTCCCCGGGGCCAAGAACAGCCCAGGAGGGGGGGTCACATGGCCCCCCTCCAATTTCTATAAAAGGAGTTTGGCCCCGGCGAAGTGGTGGTCCCCAGGATGGGGTCAGTGAGGACCCCCATGTCAAAAATAAACAGCCCCAGGGAGGTGGCGGTCCCCGGGGCTGCAGGGGAGGCCATATGGGCCTCTCCTGCACTAATTTAATAAATAGCTCTGGGGAGGTAGCCCGAATCAGTTTATTATTGTTATCCACGAGGAGGTGGCGGTCCCTTGAGCGCGGTGTGTGCAACATGGCACCCCCGCATAATTATAAAACACTTCCCCCGGGATTTGGCCCACATGGGGGCTTCCTATAAAACACGCGCGGGAGCACGCGCATCTTTTTTTTTCAATTTTACGTCTGATTCACAGATCTATCCATGAATCTGTGGCAAAATTGGATAAAAAAATGCTTTTAACCCATGGCAGGGTCCCTGTGGGACCCTCCCCACCATATCTTGGGTGTCAGGGTGTTTTGTGGGATTCGGCTTCAAGCCAGGTCACAAGATGGCTGCCAACACTTCCTGGTTGAAGTGTTGGCAGCCAATCAAATTTCAGTAGGATCCGCAAGTCCACTGCAATGATCCGCGTCCCAAGATATCTGTATTTTTAAACTTAAATATCTCTAAAACTACTGAACGGATTTACAACAAATCACAAAAAGCACACTTTCATGACCAGCATCTAGCTTTCTGCCAAATTTGTTGTAATTCCGTTCAGCGGTTCGAGCTGTAGTCGTGTTCGAAATCCCTATGGGAAAATTCTTGGGGAAAATGTGTTTTGAGACACACTTTTTTTTCTCAGCCCCCGTTTTAATGGATCACCCCAAAATTTCCAACACAGCAACTGAACCAAAAAGGGGGAAAAGTTTTGAAAATTTTGTGAAGATTCGTCAAGCGGTGCCAAAGTTATATGCAAAACAAAACACGCTTTTCCTATGGAAACATGGTCCTACCTATAACTACCTACTGGCGACTGCCAGTAGGTAATATATATGTTAAATTTTTGTCATTTTTGTGCCATCTGATCTCATACAGTACATCTTTGACTGGCTTCAGAATTAATGTTTTGGGTTTTGGTAAATATCATTCAGGTTTCAAATGCTTCCAATATGGCTTCTCTTTGGGTTACAGGACGAACAGTGTTCTCTTAGACTGTGGGTGGTGAAGGGACCCTAAACTAACACTACAGCTTCTTTCCTACATTTATCTATTAAATATATATATTTTTCAAGACATACATCTTATAGAAATACACACAATAATACAATACAATAGACAATGTAATTAATTAAAAGCCATAAAATTCATCACTGAAAAACCCTTCCACTATTTTTCTTTCCTATATTGACAAACTCTTTGGCAGAGCAGAAATCAAGTCACTGATGTGATTTTCAGTTATGGGTATATATAGTAATGTATTATAAAAAAAAGTTGTTTCACATAATGTAACAAAATTAGAACTTAAATCATCAGAGTTGTAACTAACTCTATTTTGCTTAATAATTTGAATGACTATATTTCATTACAGAAGCATATGAGACTGATTAGTTTCTTTAAATTGTGTGCCACATATCATTAATGAAGACCACCATTCTTCATTTACCTATTTCTTGATTTTTCATTCATTAGACTTTGGTCCAATGATGCACTTGCTTTTCAGCATGAATGGAAAACCAGGTTGAACAATCATGTAGTATATAAGTGTAAAAACCACCGGAGGTCACGGGAGCTCCCGTCATGCTCTGTGACTGAAGGTGGGCGTGGCTAAGCGGCTGGCGGGCTAGTCCAGTTGGGAGAGGAGGCGGCGGCTGTGGCTCGCAAACCCCGAGCAACCCTCGAGCGTTTTTCATGCTTTTTTGGAGACCTGGATGCCTGCAGTGCGATATTCGTAAAGACGCGCCCCTTTGTCTCCTGTATCACCTCCCGTGATGGGACTTCTCCCTTGCGGTGGGAAATCAGCGCTGTGTATGGGAGGCTGAGGTGGCGGCTCAGACGCCCTGGGAGGAGACACGCTGAGTGGCCACATTTACAACATTGGCAGCAGGACTGTGGAGACCAGGAATGCTTTCCACTTGAATGACTTCAGAGGAAGAACATGATGCAGCCCCTGGGCCCTTTTCTGACCGATGCTGCAGCCCTTTAAGAGGTGAGGCAAGGAACAATTTGCGCTTGGTTGTAAGGAACTCGAGTGAGATTTGTTAGTAGCACGAACAGAATTACAGAAATATAGAATAGGGGCTGGGACTATACCTTATTCAAGATCATGTTTTTTAAATTAAAAGACTGTGTCATTTTCATATTAAAACATCAACATCACTCATTAAGGCTTCAAATATCACCTACGTGGGGGCTATATGGACTAAGCAAAGAAGAGGCATGGAGGCTTTCCGTCAGAGATAGCTGCACAGGGGATAGGGTGCGGAAGTGGCCTAATTGGATTGGGTGCGGCTTGCGCCTTCCTCTTAAACGGTTTTATATCTGGCTCATAAGGAAACAGGAATAAGATTGAAGGGATAATTAATATGAAAAGAATTTCTCGAGATCCTACTGTGAAACCTTGTTTGATGGCAAACTCTGCAAAGGGCACGCGAACACGTCATAAGAGCAAGAGTCCATCCCTCCCACCTCATAAAGACGTTGAGTTCAGGCTGTTCAGCGGAAGCTTACGAAAAGATTCATCCAATAAGCCAGCAGGTCTACCAGGTCTGGGAGGTGTGGGTATCCAACTGAAGCTTGATATTCAGCAATGTATGAATGCCCTCCAGGGATATGAAGATCAATTAGCCCCCATTAACAACGAAGTCGTCGGAAGATCCAAATAATATCGATAAGCCTCTCTTTAGCCCAGCTAACTCAGCTTCTCTACAATGCAATGATAAACCTTCACTGAAAACACCTGTGGTATCAACAACGGAGAGTCTCCCAGTGGATAAACAGTATATTCCTTGCCCGCTCTCTCTGGGACCAAATGTGAAGGCTCAGACACAGACTAATTTAAAAAGTTTTATCTTATCTAAACCCAATGCAAGCCCCCCGACTCAGGATGTGGGGAGTCCCAGGCTGTTAGACGCTTCCCTATTTACTACGGCAATGGAAGCCGCAACTGCAACATCAGACAAGAACTTATCCCAGGACCCAATTACCCAGCGATCAGTCTCAACGCCATTAGACTCAAGGAGCGTGTCTGCTACAGAAGATTCTACACAAACCCTTCTTCTCCAGTTTTTAAGAGAGTTAGGAAATATGAAACTCTCCCAGGAAGAAGCTCAGA
Organism: Calotriton arnoldi; assembly: GCA_963921515.1. Taxonomy (NCBI): domain Eukaryota; kingdom Metazoa; phylum Chordata; class Amphibia; order Caudata; family Salamandridae; genus Calotriton; species Calotriton arnoldi. The sequence goes on along the minus strand of CAWUFW010010228.1, from coordinate 391,506 downwards.
AAAGGATGGATTCACAACTGAACTCAATACAATCTCATGTTCAGCAGCTTACATATCGAGTCTCGGAAGCTGAACAACATATATCTGATCTTGAAGATATCGCCCCCGACAAGCGGATCAGGTAATTAAACTACAAACTGAACTAGCAAGTCTTCATCTTAAGGTAGATGATGCTGAAAATGGTGCTCGAAGATGTAACTTATGCATTACAAGGATCCCGGAAGGCTACGAGAAGGGGCAAGCAATGGACAAAGTTATCACGGACTTGGTCACCAAGTATGTTTGCCCTGAAGCCACTGCTCAGACGACGGATCTTACGATCTTACGTGCACACCGAGTTCCGGCAGTTCAATACCCAAACTCCAAATATCCGAGAACAATTATTGTGAACGTTGGTGACTTTAGAATAAAGGAAAAAATTCTAGCCTGTGTAATCTGTGATAAAAAATATCAGACAAATGACAATTTTTCGTTTAAAATTTTCTCAGATATGTCTGTCCTCTCTGCCAAGCGCAGAAAGGAATTTAGAGGCACGATAAACTGTTTCCAACAGGTGGGGGCTCCTGCGGGTATAGTTCAACAATTGAAGTTGAAGGTCCTCCATAAGGGGAGAGTTCATATATTTCAATCAGTTGAAGAGGCACAAGAGCTCCTCCATTCTCTGCAACATTCAGGGGTAGAGGGTTAAATGAACTATAAGTTTGGTAAAAGTATAACTAGTTGAAGCAAGAACTAGGTGAACTTCCCTCTGCTTCTCCCCTTTTTGCTGTCTCTTCTTTTTCTTTTTTTTTACGTCTTCTTGGACCGCCAGCTACTGGCTCACCACCTTGGGTGCCATGTCACAGCACCCCAATGCAGGGTGGAGGGTGGGGCCACATGGGGTAGGTGGGAGGGTGTCAGGGTCACATGGGGGGGGAGAGAAACACCTCGGGGAGCCCCAGTCGGGGAAGGCTCCGATATTGAGGGGATCCATGGGTGTGGGGAGGAAGGATTCACGAAGGGTAGGGGGTGTGAGGGGGGTTGGGCTCACAGGACACGGGGTGAAAAATCAAAATGTAGCAGATTTATGATAGAAATGCAAGGGATCGAGATAATCTTTTTTCTTATTCCTATACATAAATGACTGCTAGGTCATTAAAGATTATTTCTTGTAATGCAAATGGCTTTAATTTAATAATAAATTGAAGCGCTGCTCAATGTTGGCTTGGTTTGAGTCATTCCAAGCCGATATAATTTTTTTGCAGGAGACTCATTACAAGGAGGGCGTGCCAAGGGATAAAACCCCTGCCTTCGGTCAACATGAATTTTATGCCTCCGCAAGTGCGGCCATTATGGGAGTAGCCATATTTGTTAGTAAAAAGGTACAGGGGGATATTATAATGGTCCAAAGGGATAATAGTGCTAGATGGCTTTGGTTACAGATGAAGATCTGTAACCAACTATTCAATTTTATTAGCTTATATGGCCCAATAGAAGACTCGTCAGAGACGCTTCGGTCTCTATATGATTTTGCCACTGCTCAAGCACGATATTTGGTTATTGGGGGGGACTTCAACCTGTTAATTGATCCAACTATTGATTCTTCATGACCCCAGAAAACCCAGACAAAACCGAAATCCATCAGGGTTTGTCAGGAGTTGATACGGGACTTTAGGTTGGTTGATTGTTGGCGTGTTGAATTCTCCCGAGAGAAGAAGTTCATTTCCCATTCGAAGAGATATTATTCATCTTCACGAATTGACTTTTTTCTCATCTCACATGCTCTTTTAAGTACTAAATCAGAGATTATTGAAAATCCTTTTTCTGACCACGCATTAATTTCGGTCCAATTTCAAATCCAAGATCAAGCTCGAATTGAGCTTAGGTGGTCATTGGACAAGTCTCTCCTAGTGGATGAGCAATGGGTGGCCGGCATGCGCTTGCTGTTAGCGGATTTTTTTAAACGCAATAAGGATACAGCTCCGCTTTTTGCAGTCTGTGGAGTTCTTAAGGCATTTTTTCGAGGGGAAGTAATTAATTATAAAGCATGCAAAAGGAGAAAAGAGAATGAAGAAAAGTCTCAGCTAGAAAAACAATTTTCGATTCTCACGGCTAAATATCTAGCAGCACCCTCTAGGTAAAATAAAATTAAGCTACATCAAATAAAATAAAATTTACAAGATTTCTTTGTCTCCAAGGAAATCCTAGCGAACGACGCGGTCCTGCAGAAAAGGTATGAAGAGAATAAACACATAGGCAAATATCTTGCGTGGTCAGCAAAACGTAGGGCTAATAAGAGTACTATCAAAAAGATAAAAGACCCAGCTAATGGAAGATCTACATCTCACCCCCAGGACATTTCTGCCATCTTTCTGGAACATTATAGGGAGCTTTATTCTGATCCTCATAACACCCCAACTGAGGAAGCGGCTGCCTGGCTTGATGGAATTAATTTTCCCTCATTACCGCAGGAGAAAAAAGATAGCTTAATCACGGAGATCACAGCAGAATAAATGAATCAATGTATGATGTCTTCACCCTCCGCTAAAGCATGTGGGTGTGATGGGATGCCCATAGAGTTTTACAAGCTTTTCCTACCGCAGCTTAGCTTTTTTTTTAAATTATTATTTAATTAAATCTTCAAAGGCAAAACGCTCCCAGTCTCATTTACGAAAGCTGTAGTAGTCAGCTTTGTTTAAAAAGGTAAATCAGAGGAGGAGGTCAATTCTTATCGCCCGATAATCCTACTTAATAATGCCTACAATATCCTTTCAAAGATTCTGGTAAATCGCCTATCTCAAGTGTCTATTTCTCTTGTACATAGGGACCAGAATGGGCTCATCCCAGGCAGGCTTTTTGCTACTAATACTCATTATCTATGTTAATCAATCGATTATTTTAACACCAATAAATAAAAAGCAGTCATTATAATGTTGGAAGCAGAGAAAGCGTTCAACAGAGTTCAGTGGAATGTACTATTTGCTATTTTAAGAACATTTGCGGTTCCATCTGAATTCTGTCGAGCAGTGAAAAATCTGTATTTAGGCGCTCAGGCATCCATAGTTATTAATGGCAATAAGGTTGGTAATATCTCTATAAGTCGGGGGACGTGGCAAGGCTGCCCCCTTTCTCCAACACGTTTTCCTTATTTTTGGAACCTCTAGCCTGTGCAATAAGGCAGGATGGCTCTATCTTACCCCCGGTCCCTGGCTCGGCTAAATTGAAGCTGTTCGCCGATGACTGACATGGCTTTATATTTGGCAGCTGAAGAAGGTAATATCCGGCACACTCTGGCCAAAATAAGTGAATTTACAGCTATTCGGGGTTACAAAATAAATCATGCAAAGTCAGAGGCTCTGATTTTTAATTGCTCCCCAGCTGTTTTACCTCTCTCGATGCAAGGACAACACCCAAGGTCCCATTCTATAAGATATTTGGGAATATTTGTTACGTCTCATCTGGAAGATCTGTTTTCGCTCAATTTTATCCCTACTTTTAATAAGATGTGAAATTTGTTATCACAAAGGAAGGACCTTCCTTTGACAATTATGGGTCGAGTACCTCTTATTAAAATGAATATACTATCCCTGTTCTTATTTCTATTCTCTAACTTGATGGTCAGGGTCCCTCAGTCCTTTTTTGAGCAAATCAACTCTGAAATAAGATGTTTTATATGGCAAGGTAAAAAACCAATACTGAAGTTAGAAACGCTACAACTAGATGTCGAAGATGAGGGTCTTGCACTACCCAACTTACGATTATATTACCAAGCCTCACTAATCAATTGGCTAAATGACAACGGTTCAGAAGAGATGTCTTCCGCTAACTTCTTTCAGGATCTAATCCTAGGAGAAATGGAGATCGCTGTTGCTCCTTTCCTGCAAATCCCTAAGCTTCCTAAGAGATCACGCCAAAAAATTCCCAGGATTGTAGCCTCTCAGTTCCAAAAGGTATGAGAGACATCTGATATCCCTTGGTTACACCTGCAGTTGAGATTAGCGGAATGCCTCTCCCTGGGACTTCATATGTCTATCCAGACTTGTGATCTTTGGGCTAAATCCGGGTTTCTTAAACTTCAGGTTTTTTTTTTTAAATGACAGATTGAGAACCTGGCAGGAAATCAGGGAGCACAATAGTAATATTAAGACGTCTCTTTTTTTAGTTACTTCCAGATAAATAAGTTTTGTTCAGGATTAAGGAAATTGGACAATTGTAAAGGTCGACTATGAAGCAAAGCTCATTTTATACTTGAAGTTAGGGGAATTGGGAATTGGTACAAAATGCTTAAATCTACTCATAACGATCGAATAGTGTTAAACCACTTAGAAAAAATCTCTGACTTAATTGACTGCTGCCTTAATTTTCAGCAATGGCAAAGCTTCAATAAAATGAGTTATAAAGCAGTAAGAGCAGCTAACCTAAAGAGGATGGCGTTTTTCAGTAAATGGCTGATTTATTTTATTACTGCCAAAGTCCATAAAATCTACCCAGCAGTCGATTCTCGATGCTTTAGATGATATCAGGCTATAGGAGATTGGCTACACATGGGATTTACATGCACCTAGATTACAAGCTTTTGGGAAAAAGTTTTTACAGAAGTAGGAAGAATACTGGCAGTCGATCTTCCTCCCAAGGCTTCCACAGCTCTCCTAGGTCGAGTAAAAGCTCGAAATGTATTAACTCTACCTCAACGCCAATTTATTTTTATCTCTACCTTGGTTGCAAGATCATTAATTTTTGGCTAATTGGAAATCAGAAGTAATTCCAACAATATCCCAATGGTTAAATAAAATGAATAGAATTTTTAACTGGGATACTATATATGCAAGAAGGGTGGGCACTGTAATTAGATTAAATAGAATATGGAAAGAATGGAAATAATCTTTTTTCTTAGAGGAAGGCTAGGACGTCGATAAAGGTTTATGTAGATACTAGATATGCTACTAAAGTAATATTTATGAGTAATTTTTAAGGTTCTTTCATGTCTAATGCATTGATTCATGATATGTATTTCGATCTCTATATGCACTTCATGTAAATCTTGGAAGAAGTAATATAAAATGTTTTTTATGCTACATTGAAAATAAAAATTTAAAAAAAGTGTTAAAACCACAGCATGGGGGCAGATTTACAAGCCCCTTGCAACACTTTTGCGCCGCCATTGCATCACTTTTCTGACACAGTGGCAGCGTAAACAATGCGGCCAATATACAATGTGACGCCCGGCGTCACATTATACCTGCGTCAGGTAGAATGTATGCTGGGTGGGTGTTCCCACGCAGAAAGACCTCGTAAATGTGACGCAGTGAAATCTACAAGATTTCACTGCGCCACTTCTAGGATGCCACTGCTTCAAAATCTTACACCTGCTTGAAGCAGGTGTAAGGAGTGACGCAGTACAATAAGTATAGGCCTCAACATGCATTGCTGGAGTTGCGTCGTGCTTGCGACACGACTCCAGCAATGCGTGACTTTTGGGCCAACAGATGCGTCCGAATTTCAGACGCATCTGTCAATCCTTGCGCCATGGTGCACCGTATTGTAAATACGGTGCATCCATGGTGGCGCAAGGTTATCGCAGGCTGGCGCAGGAAAACTGATGCATCTCTACAGATGCGTCAGTTTCTTATAAATCTGCCCCTTGTTGTCTTACAACAACCAATAATCTGTATTAAATTAACATGATGGAAAAGAAATCCTCAGTTTATACATTCAAATTGTTTTTTCCTTCTAATGTACTGTGTTGTTTAAAAAAAAGCTTCTTGGATTAGATGGTCGGTAAAATTCATCTGTACAAACTATTAAAGGATTATTAGAACATTGGAATGTGGAGCACTCTATTGAATACAATGGAGCGCTCCGGGCTTCTACGTGCCGGTAGTAGCCCGCAGAGTAACATTCCAATGTTGTTTTTGTTCACAGTTGCTGCTGTGAACAAAGGCCTCTTGGAGCCCAAGGGGATTTAAGCCCCCTCGGGCTCCGAGAGGCCTTTATTTTTAGTAATTAGAACATTCTGCCCACAAGGGATGGAATGTTCTAATAGCCTTAGAGCCTTAGAGCCTTAGAGCCCTCCTAGCAGGCTCTACCGGCCATTAAACGCCTGCTACCTTGTTCAAGGCCCTCACCTTCGGCTCAAGCCGGCTCAACGCTGGAGCAGTCCTTTAATGGCTGGTAGAGCCCACTAGGTCTGGCTCTAAGGATATATTATATATTGGATGATAAAGTGCTGCAGTGTAAACCCTTAAAAAGCCCTTTGATGACAAAAAAGTGCATGTGAGCAAAGTTATAAGCAGCAATATCCAGTAAAAGCATTACAACAGGTGCTCCAGAATGCTGAGCACTCACTGCATGACGTCACAGAGACTGATTTGGCCTGACTGTGTCTTTTGTGTGCCATGTCCGAATGCCCACTTTACCTGCGTCATCAAGAAGTGCACGTGTGCAAAGTAGCATGTCAAATTATCTATTAAAAGCATTGCTAAAGGGCATGCATGCAAAGTTATAAACAGCAATATCCAGTAAAAGCACTACAATAGGTGCACTAATTAACGCTGAGCACTTGCTGCATGACGTCACAGAGACTAATTTGGCCTAAATATGTCTTTCATGTGTCATGCCCAAATGTCCACTTTACCTGTGTCATCAAGAGGTGCATGTGTGCAAGGTAGGATAGTACATCGTCCATTACAAGCATTGCTAAAGGAGCACAGTTTGATGCTGAGCACTCGCTGCATGACATCTCCGAGTATGATTTGGCTGAGAATTTATTTCGTGGGACATGTCTGACGCCCATTCTACCTGCGTCATCAGAAACGATTAAATTAAGGGTAATGATCTTAAGGCCAGGCATTTATCCACTATGTCCATAAATTTTATGATGTCAACAAGAGAGGGGACGAATAGGGCTTATAAAGGTCCAACGTACATGCCCTAAGTTAAGGAACCTTCCTGGTTGCAGCGGAGCGGGTAGGTCTGCCACGAGGCTCCGAGCGGGAGCAGAGACACTACATTCTGTGTCTTAACACTTCGCTGATACTGATGAGGCACAACTAGATACCTTGAATAGGTTGGCTTCCTTCCCTTCGGGTAACTGTCCCGTGGGAACAATAAGTGGTAGGTAGCGTTGCACCTTGCCACCCATTGTAGATAGTTTTTATCATTCACTCGGTCCTGAAGAATCGCCATTGATCACTTTTGACAACCTGAGGCGAGAAACATGTTGACCATCTGGGGGATGAGCGCAATTTTTGTCACATTATAACAAAACAGCCGCCCCCCCCTTCTCCTTTTAACCAGGTTGGGACCCTCTCAGAATAAAGTTTACCATAGAGGACTCCCTCACCTGTTTTAATTCTCACTTTTCACATCTACACTCACTTAGGTCCCTCACACCCACGGCACCTATACGGCAAGGAACAGAAGATCTCCGATAAAGAGCCCCTTTATGGGTGCCCGTCGGGCATTGCAGCGCCGGCCCGACGAGGAGCAGGCCCATTTGATGAAGCATGACACCTAGCTTGCTGGGTATGTGAGGGCCCTAGTTCCAATAGGAGGAATTCCCCACCTCCTCACTACCTAGTAGTGAGTACATATACAGGGTGGTTAGTATACTACCAAGGAACTTCGTACCCTTCTCTTTTGACATAAATTTTATGAACCTCACCAAACGAAAGGAGGCAGAACATTTTCGTATGTCAACATGGTCTGACTTTATATTGATTAAAAATGTTGCAGAGCCAGAAGCGACATTCATTGAGCAAGAATGGACACGTGCATAAAAATGTGTGCTAATGATTCTTCCTGATTTTTGCAGAGTTGGCACATCTTGGTTAAGGGTTTTGGTAGCCATGTCGGCCAATGATCAAGTGTTGTGACATTACCAAAATGGAGACGCATCAACCGGATCTTATAATAGCGTCTAAAATTCTCTGTCAGATATGCCTGTGGCATCAGATGCTTGTAAGTTTTCATGGACATCCAAGCATGACTTCTACGTTGAAATGACTCCTTACATTAATGAATGAAGAGCGTCTTAATTGTTTATTAAGGAAGTGTTTCAACCGATTTTTTGTTACGGGTTGATCCCACAGTGATGCAGCTTCAAGCTTTGAAAGTGCATATTTTAGTGCACTTGCTCATGCATTTTTAGATGGATCTGTTTGAATTTTTCCCAAATTAGGGCTTTGAGGGTTTCAGTATCCGCTCTTCACAGAGCAAAGAAATATTTCAAAAGTCCTGACTTGTAGGGCAGATCTTGTTCAATCAGCCCAAACTCAAGACTAATTTGGGACTGTGAGATGTCTACTGGTAGGCCAAAAAGAATGCGGAAGACTTTGCATTGTGCAACCTTTAGAAGCAAGGTTAACTTGTTCGATAAGGGTTCGGCCCCGTAGGCTAAAGTTGTAATTAGTTTGGCCTTTATCACGTGAAGTAGTGGGCTGAGCATGGGGTTTGCAGTGTTAGCTGGGAGTTCCTGAAAGGCAAAAGTGAGTGAGGCAAGCTTGGGCTTCAGGGCACTCATGTGCTGAAGGTGAGAGGTGCAGTCCTGAAGCCAGGCTCCCAGATGTGTATAAGAACCTGTTCTCTTTAGGTTGGTGCCACCCAGGTGCCATGTGCCCCTTTTAATAAGATGTTTCCCCAAAATGTTCCTGGTTAATCGTCATTTCATTTTCCTTGCAGGACGTCAAGCAGTCTTAGGAAGCCAATGCAGTTTGACTCAGTAAGACTACATCATCTGCATATTGCAGGGTTGAGATCGGTTGTTGAGCCGGTCACGGCGGATGAGAGTCTGCTTGATCTAGTCGAGTTGTGAGATCTTCTAAAAACAGGTTAAAAAAAGGAGGGTGGCCAAGACGCATCCCTGTTTCAATCCACTGTTCATTTGAATTTTAGGGGATAATAATGGTTTTCTCCCAGCTTGACTTGGTCCCATGTGTTTGCACAAAGCAGCTGAATTGCACGGAGGAGATTTGAAGAAATAGGGGCTCCCCATCGTTCCCTTCGATTCTTGATGAGTTGTTTCGGAATCACCTGATGACATTCCAAAACACTTGTTTGTTTTTGCTTGAAAATGACTTGTAAACTTTTATCCATATCTCATTTTCTTTATTTTGTTTTGTTGCTCAAAGTGATTTTTTATGGGTCTTCCTTAATAATTTTATTTTTTATTTTCCACCTTTTGGATCTCCTTAGGCGTTAATGGCCCTGACTTGCCTATCCACATTTTTCTTCTCGTTTCTAAATGTTTTAGTGTACCAAAAACTTAGATTAAAGATATTTTTGGGTGTTTGAGGAGTTGTTTGCATTCCAAGAAGTCTTTTAAGCTCTATTTGAATTTGTTTCCAGATTTGAAGAGGATTTCCATTATCTTTTCAGCATGTCAACCCTTGCAAACTTTTGTTTTTAGATCTGGCTTGAGAGAGTTTCTGTAAACACAGATACCAGCACAATGAAAGAAAATGGTTCTCAGCTATTTTAGGTGCATTTCTTGTTGTCATTTTTTATCCTTTGTGCTCTACGTGTTTGCAGCAGTGGTGTTGTGTGTGTCTGCAAAGGATAGATTGGCTTGGTGTGCCAAGGGTAAAATCAAAGTGCCATAGAATAAACAGTTTCTATTTTTTTAATACTTTTTTGCATCACTTTTGAAAGAGTATTTAGTCATAATCTCTGTCTCTGTGTCTTTAATAAAATAAAAACCTCCTCTCAAAATACTGAGAGATAATCTAAATTATGAGAAAAACATAATAATTCCAGAACCATCCAAGTAATAATTATCCTAACAAGCAGTGCTGCACACTAAGGACACTACTAAGCATGGGTCAAATTATTTATTAAGTACTTTGGGTACTGTGCCAGAAATAAAGGCATATGTGTTTATCCTGCCCATGTCAGCAGCCCTTTTGGGCATTAAATAGGTCACAATCTCATGTCATATCACAGAGCTCCTCCGATGCCAGGAATCATAAAGATGAAAATAATACAGTCAGAATCGAAACCAGATCCCAGAAAAGTGCCAAACATGCTAAAAACAAAAAGAGTTCAGAACTACATTAAAACACCTTGGTGAGCTGGACCATATATTCAAAAAATGTAATAAATGTATAATAATTTAAATAGACTTGATGAAAAAGGTCTGCATGTCTAAGATTGAAATATAATGATGTATGGTGTATGAAGGTCTTGTCTTGTTGATTATATTTACGTCACCAAGCACACCTCACACAACTCTGCCCGATCCACTGCTCAGCATACTGAATTCCATGGCAGTGGAGGAGAACAACGTCAGTGCTTAATTTGAGCCGGTGGTTACCAGTGGGGGTTATCAGCAATTATTTTTGGGGACCGGCACTTATTTTTTCCGCATCAAACATTTACAAAGAGCAAGAGAGGGAGAACCACACATAGCAGAAAGACGGGGGAGGAGAAAGAGGGACAAAAACGTCACCAAGGAAGAAAGCAAGAACCTGCTCGAGTGAGGTAAAGGAGTATGGAGTGTCTGCTGGTGGATGAAACAGGCATGCGGTGGATTTAAGACTATGAAGCCTTGGTAGTTGGAGCACTAACATTTAATAGCGCTGCCCGCGGGCTTCTGAGAAGAGCTTTAGGGACCGCCACATTTTTTCTTTTTACAAATTAAGCACTGAACAGCATGCAATTTTATGAAGAAAGACACATCACCAGCAACCTGGCACAATAACACAGGAAGCCAATGGCCTTTGCCCACCTTAGCTCCTGCCCACTTTCACCAAGTCTGGAGCATAACCAAAGAGCCATCAGCATCAACTGATCAACAAGTCGCCCCTCAATCTCTCAAAAAGCACTGAGCCTCTGCAGGCAAATTCATGAAACTACTGACAAAAATGAGCGGCTGTAAATAGACAGAACTATGTGCACTACGTCATTGACTGACACTTACAACCCCGAATGGATCTCTTGTTTCAATGTACCGAAATATGACTGGCACTTTTTCCATGCAATGACCGAACAGGGCTGACCCCAATTTACTCGCTGGAAATAAATTAATTTTTTATGGATGTTTTGGTGTTTTGTTTAAAAAGGATCTGAGAGACGGGAATGTTGTCTTTAGTGCAGACCTTCTAATGATGCTTTAACAAGGTTTTGTAATTCACTGCAGAGAGCAAGTGCAGGGACTGGAGAGGTCATTGGCATGGTTGGAGGGGGGCCAAGGAGGAGACACGCCTGACAATTAGCTCGGGTTACCTAAGTGATAAGCAGTGAACTCCCATTTTGGATTCGCTGCATGTATAGCTGTCGTATCCAGATTATTTTTTGGAGAGGTGGCAGCCTCCTGGCTTAGTGGCTTTGATTGTCTGAGTGACATCTGCCTACTCTCTGCTCCACACCTCTCACTTTATTGCTTGCCTACAGGCTTTACTGTAGTAAGAGAATCCATATCTGTGCCTCTGCCAGCTTTATTTATTTCCATAATATCAAAAGACAACTTGCAAATCCTTTCAAACGGTGACATAATCCAGTTCGATCTCACTCATCTTCTCGGAGCTGTGAAATCTCACTTTTGTCGAATCGCTTTGATTTCTAGCTATCGACTTTCTGCTGCATCAATGTCTACAATGAAAATATATGACTGTTTGCACAAAACATATATTTTCGCGTTTGGGAGTTGTTCTTCAGCTCTTCATACATTGATTCTTTTCATTAACTTCCTTTCCATGAGTGTGGAAAGAAAAAAAAACATGTAATGACTCTTTCTTCTTAGTCTGACAGCTGGAGCTCTAAAACAGAATTGGTATAAAATCATAAAATTTAGCAATGCCAAGAAGTCCACACACAGGTTGGCTAGCCAACATTCCTGAAACACCTTCAACTCAATTCCTAAACCACGTACACACATCACAAACGAGGGAATGGGCAAATGGGCAAAATTATTATTATTTTCTTAGAGACAGTATATCCCATGCTGTTGTTTTTTTTTTTTTAGATTTGGGATTTGCTAAGATCTTTTGATTTAACTAAAAATCCTTTTATTGTTAGGTAGGGTTAAAATATCCATCAACACATAAAAATATAATAACTAGCTACATTTACAATTAAAAAACAAAACCTTTAATTTTCAACCCACACTCTTCTGGGGTGTCTACATACTTCCTTACCAGGTCTTCTACCAAGAGGGCACACTTGTACCTGTCACTCACTCCTAGAGCCAGTAGAGTGTCTCTCCCACCACTAGTAATATGACTCCCCCTGCCAGTTCCCCAATCCACCTCAGGGACCCTGCGCACCTCTGGAGCTACCTCATAAACCTGACCCCCTGGTGTATGTCATTCCCCTCCTTGAAGTCAGGCGCCAATTCCTTGAGTATGTGATACTAGTAAACAGTACACTGGCAATGTGGGCTCCAAACGGTGCACTGGTATGTAATCAATACAAATTCTGTTTCCTCCAACGCTCTTCTTTTGTGACCCCATTGCCAAGAGGCCACCCCAATACAAGGTCAAGAAATAAAGGAAAAGGAGCGTTCAATTCTATACAGGATTATCTGTTCCAAAATCAACAGATGGTTAAACTGTTCTCCAGCAATAGATCAAGTAGTCATGATGTGACAAATAAAAGTTATTCAGGAGTCTTGCGAGTTGCTTTGAATCCAATTTTATTCAACAAATGCCAATTTGACAGAAGCAATCCATTCGGCCCAGCCAACGCGTTTTGTCCCAGTGGGACTTCATCAGGGTTTGATCAATATCGATTGTTATAGGACATTCGAACCAGGGAAGAAAGGATGAAGATAAGATGGGAGGGCAACACGCCATCTAGTGGTACAAAATTGTATCTATGAGGATTGATGAGATAACAACAGGAGCCAGCACTGGATGAATGACAACATTGGAATATTGATCAAGCCCTGATGAAGTCCTGTTCTGCAGTACTAGACATTACATTTTTCGCTGCCACCATCTGAGCTAGACTCAGCCCTCCTGGCTTTCAACTCCAGCTCTCCTAAGCTCCGCTCATGAGTGAAAAGCATTTTTCTTCTCTCTATCTCCAATTTCTTTCTTTCTGTCTCCAAAATGTTCTCTCTTTTCTGCTTCAACCTGAGTTTTACAAGCTCCAACTTGAGCTTCCTGGTTCCTTACTGTCATGGGAGGTGATGCATTGGTTCCTTACTGTGAGGGGAGGTGATGTGTTGATTTCCGGACATTGAGCCTCGGTTCCTTACTGCTCGGCAACATCAATAAAGAACTGAGCGCACAGGTGCGATGTGTCAAAAATCTGGACACGCTGGGTAGATGCGGAGGAGGTGAAACATGCACTGCATCAATTTTCCAGTCGTGAAGCAGGTGATGCATCAGTTTCTTCAGCCGCACAGCAGGGCCTGCATAGGGGTAGGAGCGAGTGCCTCGGACATCAGAGACAAGGTGTTCAGGACTCGGGTTGGGGTGATCTTTCAGCCGCAAAGCAGATGCTGCGTTGATTTTTCAGCCACACTGTGGCGATGCATAGGTTTTTCAATTGCACGATGGTGCAGTGTCAGAGAAAACAGGCACTGGAGGTCGATGAATGGATTTTCTTGGTTCTTTGCAGCACAAGCCACCTCCAAGGGCCCAGGACTGGAATTGGCACTACTTGGCAGGTCAGAACCCCCAGTAGAGGAGTTCAGGGGCTGCAGCTGAAGTCTTTGATGGCCCTGAGCCTTCTTAACAGGAGGAAAGCCCTTGGAGAACTTTGGCAATCACGATAAAAAAAGCACAGTCCAGTCCTTTCATTGTCCAAGACAGAAGCAGCAAGCAGCAATAGGCCAGCACAACACACCAACAAGCAGAGTGACAGTTCTCCTCCTACAGCTTCTCCAGCTCTTCTTCTTTACAGAATCTCCTCTTAGTCCAGAAGTGTTCTGAAGTTATGGTGGCACAGCTCAAATACTTATACCAGTTTCTGCCTTTGAAGTAGGCAAACTTCAAAGGAAAGTCTTTGTAATGCACAAGACCCTGCCCTTCCTTGACCTGGCTCCAGACACACTACAGGTGGGTGGAGACAGCTTTCTGTGAGGACAGGCACAGACCTTTTCAGGTGTCAGTGACCACTCCTACCATCACTGTAGCTCCAGAAGACCCATCAGCCTGGTGATGGGCCATCAGGATATGCAGGGCACACCTCAGCTACCTTTGTGTGACTGTCTAGAGTGAATGTACAAACAGCCCAACTGTCACCCTCCCTCAGACGGGGATTCCACAGGCAGGCAGAGGAACAGCATGGTAAAGCATGAAAATGCCCACATTCTAAAAGTGGCATTTTCAAACTCGCAATCTAAAAACCAACTTCACTAAAAGATGTATTTTTAAATTGTGAGTTCATGGACCCCAAACTCCAAATCTCTATCTCTTCCCAATTAGAAGTTATACTTGCAAGAGGTTGCAAGGCAGCTCCAATGATAACCTATGGGAGAGATAGTCCTTGCAATAGTGAAAAATTGAATTAGCAGTATCTCACAATCAGGACCTGTGGGGAAACAGTGTTTACAACGCTGTCTCCACAACGCGGTTCCTTTACAACGCAGTCGTTACAACGACCGCGTTGTTACCACGCGTACCATTACATTGCAAGTCGTTTCAACGACTTGCTGTAGGGGGCGCGCTGGTGTTGGATTTAGAATCCAACACCTTCCCTGCTGTTGCACAAACTGGAGTAGGAAAAGTAAATAATACTATTCCTAAGTCCAGCCCGCCCCCTACAGCAAGTCGTTGAAACGACTTGCCATGTAATGGTTCGCGTGGTAACAATGCGGTCGTTGTAAGGACCGCGTTGTAAAGGAATGTGTGAACAACGTATTTGTTGTAAACAGCTATATTCGGACCTGTGAAGCACACCAGTATATGTCCTACCTTTCACATACACTGCACCCTGCCCATGGGGCTACGTTGGTCCTACCTAGGAGGTGCCTTACATATAATAAAAGGGAAGGTTTGGGCCTGGCAAGTAGGTGCACTTGCCAGGTTGACCTGGTAGTTTAATTCTGCACTCATAAACACTGCAGTGGCAGGTCTGAGACAAGGTTGCAGGGCTACATATGTGGGTGGCACAACCAGGGCTGCAGGCCCACTAGTAGCATTTGATTTACAAGTCCTTGAGCACACACAGTGCACTTTACTAGGAGTTACCAGTAAAGCAAATGTGCCAATCATGGATAACCAATCACAATCACAATTTACACAGGAATCACTTGCACTTTAGCACTGATCAGCAGTGGTAAAGTGCCCAGAGTTCTAAAACCAGCAGAAACAGGTCAGAAAAAATAGGAGGAAGAAGGCAAAAAGTTTGGGGATAGCCCTGCACAAATGGCCAGGTCCAACAGCGATTGTGAAAGTTGATTGAATGTTTTTTTAAATGGCTGGCGCTCTATGCTGAAGCATTATCTGAGTTTTAATGATTTGTGATGACAATGATAAGGTGTTTGTCAACCTGACACCAAGTGAATTCTTGACTGTTATGTTTTGTAATTGATTGCCCCTTGTGGGTGGTTTAGAAACATGCCCCTCTGTGTAAGACCCTGCTTCACAAATATTTACTATTGTTACTATTTACCATGTTGTTCTTTTCTCTTCCCACAGCATGATAGTCATTAAGCAATTGCGGAAATTTGGGTGGGGGACACACTCTCATGAGATTTGCTTTGAGCTAAACCAGATGATTCCTTGAAGATAACATTGCCATTATCACCTCCCATTATTGGTCGTTTTTTTATTCCCTAGTAATTTGACCATGTTTTTAAAGTCACTAACTTCCAGTCTGAGTGCTTCAGTCATTTGAACACGACCAACCTTATTTGCAATTTCATTGGTATCAATTAAATTCATCGTTTTTTGTTCACGTTGTTAGTGTTTTTGCCCAAAGGATCTATCTCTAAATTTGCCAACGATATAAATCTATTGCTACAGACTTTATTCAGCACTATATTAGTTGGCTCTTCAGTAGATAAAACTGAGATGTTGCCACTAGATGATGGGGTCAATCGTTGGTGCATTGTAGGTCTGTAGGTTTAAATTCCGTCCTTCACGCTGTCATGTCTGGTTGGTGGATTCACTGCCCTTCTTGTGAACAGCCAGGCAACCTTGGCAACTGAACCAGAAATTGTTATTTCTATCTGGATTTGGGATGGATTTGAATTCTTCTATCAGGATTTCTATTTCTCTTAGAGTGCAATTTCCGGCGAAATGTTTTACCGTCTTTTTTGTTTTTACCACCATCTGTGGGCTCTCTATTGCTTTCCTCTTACACATTAGAATACACTGTTAATTTATTTAATTGGTAATCGCAATGTCGGCTCAGGCAACACACATTAAGTTACTTGTTAATGCCCTGATGATAAAACAATCAACTGCAAGCACAATATCTAAGTAGTTTATAACTTCCTATACCAATCATTTGTCCTGGTCCAAAGGAAGAAACAAAAAACTTTAAATGGTATCACAAAATTAAGCATTACATATACAAAACTTGAAACACTTCCTTTTCTAAAAACCCCTAAACATGGTGAATCATAACACCAAGGGGTGTGGCCGAGCCTCTTCAGGCAATGATGGATGATCTGCAGTATTACAGCTCACTTCACCCATTGGCTAATTTCACTGTGAGTATTGGCATTCTGCCTTTTCACAAGAAGCACAACCACAAGCAAAGTAGTACCCTTAAGTGTCTTGGTCTACTATTCAATATTGGACTTTTGAGATAATTTTTTTTTTTGCTTTTAGCCACTTTTTTGAATGATAACGGCCCAGCAACTTTCTCACAAAAAATGTTTTACAAAAACCATGGCAAAACAAGACGGGCGTTGACAAAGCCCAAAGGATGGCGGTCAATTCCAGTCCTGTTGTTTTTGTCAATGCTTGTTCTTATATATGCCCGGAATAGTGAGACCGCCCAATCTCATGAGATGATAGAAAACAATACATTCAATAATGAAATGTGCTGTGTATTATTTTATTAAGAGACATTTGCTAGAATGAAAGGAATTGTTCGTATCACGAAAAAATGCTGGCCCTAATTACGATGTCGGGCGGACTTGAGTCCGCCCGACAGTGTTGCGGTGTAGGAACCGACCGACCGTAGGTCGGCGGTTCTGAACATCGTATTAGGATGCGACCGCGGTCACAAACTACCATTTTTCTATAGGAGCTTGTGCTGTGGGCTTGTGCTGCGGACCGTTGGGGGCCCCCTTGGCCCCCAACCGGAGGCCACAGTGAGAGGGACCCCCAAAGTTGCTTTCCGACAGGCTTTTCATGTCAGAAAACCCGACATGAAAAGCCTGTCCTTAACAACACCTACTCCCGACGGTGGAAACGCTGTCCGTGGGGATTATGTTGCAATTTCCGAGCCCGTCAGAAGCCAGCCAGAATGACCGGCCAGTTTGACTTCCGACCACCTACATTGGTATTAGGTAGTCGGAAATC
The DNA here is from genome assembly GCA_963921515.1 of Calotriton arnoldi. Classification (NCBI taxonomy): domain Eukaryota; kingdom Metazoa; phylum Chordata; class Amphibia; order Caudata; family Salamandridae; genus Calotriton; species Calotriton arnoldi. The sequence goes on along the minus strand of CAWUFW010010228.1, from coordinate 374,104 downwards.
AAACAGGGATGTCAGTCGGAAAGCCTCCAACCTGTGGCCAGAGGCTTTACAACTGACATCCAAATGAGGCCCCATGTGTCAGCTGTATTTAAATGTATAGCCTCCGATACTCCATCACATCAAGAGGTTTGTGATTCCCTGGTATTTGAATTTGTGAGGAGTAAAATGTCAAGGGCATTTTAATTTGTCAGCTGTATAAACTGTCAGTAGTGTTTTAATTTGTCAGCAACAAAACAAAATGCGTACTCCTTGTAGCGCACTTCATTTTTATCCTGTTTTTTCGATGTGGTCAAAGTTCTATGCCTATGTTTTTTCTTTTGGAAGGAAGCGTAGTGTTTGGCGACCTTTTCTCGCTTTTACAAGCATAATTGTCAAAATATGACCCCAGCTACTTTATCTGATCTGTGGGATATTTCTGTAGAAAATCACAGGAGTTAACGGGTAACTAAACATCCTTGTCAGTGGGACATGTCTTGCCCAACAGCCTCCTACACGAGATCAAAGTTGAAATTGACCTGCTGCCGTTTGGAATGTTCCAGAAAAAATGCCTGACGACCACTGCTTCAGCCAGGCTTCCCACAAAGCACGAAGGCCAGCCGCAGGTTGCCAGTCAAGCCACACAGTTCCAGCCGTACGGATGCATTTTTATCGCCCAGCTAGATTTTGAAGGATAACAATGTTATGTTTTTCGATTTCTGAAGCACAGCGCGACCGCAAGTATCAATAAATGTTTTAAAAGCTTTTGGAGAAATAATTCATGTTCGCTGCAACAGTACATGTTCTGCCAGCATGTGTGTGCCTCATTCATGTGCTCTTTGTATAAACGTTCCGAGTAACAGTGCAGGATTTCCTGCGTGGGTTCACAGCAGGACGACAACATTTTTCAGGAATTTAACCTATTTTTTAGGACTGCATTTCTGCCGCGTTTTATTGAGTATATGGTGCGTCACTACTGGATTAGATCCCATAATGTCACAAGGAGATGATTGGCGCACAACACTTCTTCACCAACAACACGTGTCTACATGGCAATGAAGCTGCAACCTCACATGACAGTCAAGACATCCTTCCAATCGTTATGGACAAGCAATTTCTACTCTTAAATGTTTCCGCCTTTGTTAAGAGGATGGCTCGTTTTTTATGGTGCCTGTTATATTTGACCATCTGTTAGTCAGCAAATTAGAAAAGAAAAAGGGAAAAGTGAGGTTTGGCGTGGGCAAGCAGTAAAAGAGGTTGGACTACGCTGGATAACGTTCTTGTGGTAGCACGCGCTGGTAAAGCCAACAGGTCTGGCCTTTTCAAGCAGGTATGATAGTCAATTTTATTTTTTACTATTGTAAGCAAAACCCATAAAAAGAAAGAAAAAGAAAAGAAAAAAGAAAACATGCCACAACATGAAGGTGGTGACACCTGTTACAGCAGCAAAAATGCTAAGTTAATAATAAAATGTATATAATTTTAAATTAAAACTACAGGCACTTATTAGCAGGTACAGAAACCCGTAATCATTTTAATGTACATCATGGGAAAATATTATTCTTACTGGTGCAATGAAAAGGCTCTTTTGGTTTTCAATCACAGGAACCTGACCGCATAAGTTAAGCAAACAAGAATCAATAAATACATTCAAATAAGGATAAGGAATGGGAAGACAAAAGCTTTGGCCAAGTATCGTATTGGACAAGCATCCCTGCCGCTGAAGCACACTTCTTTTTAGGTTGGATAAAGCAAAATGGTGTCCCTCACAGTACATGCAAGCCAGTAGCTGAAGCAGGCTGCTCCAGCCCCCCCATGCTCTATGGTTGTTATGGGAGAAATTAAACTGTGACTGACAGTTGAACAGACCAAAGATTGACGAGGACTGACACAAAGCCCCTCTATGTATGCATGAATGTATGTATGCATTTTATTATTGATCTTTTTATCAGATAACACTGGTGAGATATACATTTCAGTTTAGGCCAGTCCTAAGAAGATGGAGAGACCCTCTCTACCACAATTGAAACAACTACAGTTGAGGTAAAATCTGTGATTTTTGTAACTGCACCGAGACGATCAAATGGAAGAATTTGGGGTTCCCTCAGAAATTTAACAGAGAACGTTTGGTTGTGGGATGTAGATGGCGAAAATAAGGCCAAAAAAGGGCTGGAGGGATAAATCTTACTGTAGAGTAGGAAAGAATCATGAGATCTGCAATCATCAGGTTCCAAAGACATTTGGGATGACAAAATGCACCAAGGTTGGAATCAACCACAGGTGGTGGCGTTTTGTGTCAAATACTGTAGGAAGGTGGAATCTGACTGCATGGTTGCCCCCACTTTTTTCCTGGTGTTTTGCTGGTTTTCGACTTAGTTTGGCTGGGATCCTGCTATTCAGGACCCCAGCCTATCTGCTTTCCCCTTAAATTGATTACATGTACTTTAGGTACACTCCAGATTGGATTCTGGGGTACCCTTGTGAGTCCCTAGTATATGGTATACTATATACCCAGGGCATAGGTACCCCAGAGGCCTACCAGGGGCTGCAGCATGTATTGTGCCGCCCCTGGGAAGCCTTTTAAAATGACACAACAGGTCTGCTACAGCAGCCTGTGTAAGGTGGTGTATCCACCTGAGATATAGGTTCCCTATATTTCTCCATATCACTGCACATGTAAACCTATCAGTCACCCCTATGGCAGGCCTTAACAATCCTGAAGGCAGGGTGCTGGGTTTCATGTGAGAGGGTGCCCATGCATGAGCAGAGCCCCTCTGCAGCTTTCGGAATCTTCATTCCGGGGTTGTTTGTGATGCAGCCAGACCATATACTCTTAAGTGCATTATAACCAAACGGTAAATGCTAATTTTGGAGTGGCTGCATGGAAAACTGTCGTGTTTGGAGTCAAACACCTTGGAATCATACCCCCACACCAGTTGTGGGAGTATGATCCCACCCTTCTAGAGGGAGAGACATGACAGCACCGGTATACCCGGTACCAGCTAACAGAGCCCTGGCATCACAAAATGGATGCTGCAGCCACAGACACGAGTCTGCCCTCCTGCTGCTGGATGAAACTCCGGCAGGGGAGGCCTGGACAATAGGTTTCCTGTCACAGGGAGGTGTGACCACCTCCCAGACAGGCTCTAGTGTATTGGGGCTGGGTGGGTGCACTCTCAGAGTGCTTTGAAGTCTGCACTGGGGGCACATTTGGTGTCCCTGTGCATAGTCCAGCTCAAACCGGTTGCAGGGGCACACAGCCCCTGCTCTGGTGCAAAACTGGACAAAGGAAATGGGTGTAGCCACCCCTCATTCCTGACCCTCCCATATGTGGGTCCCCAGAGTTTGTCCAACCCCTTCCTTGGGCATAAAGTAGGAAACCCTGACTACAGGACTTTAGATTACACCTGGACTAAACTCTGATACCAGAAACCAAGTACTTCAATGATCTGCACGATGCTAGATGACTGAAGAATCTCCCTCGGAGTAAAGGAGTTACTCCCCTGCAAGGCAGGCAACTTTAACGCAACTGACCGGTTGGCATCTCCGAGCTCCGACGGACTCCGAAGAATATTGCCACACAGGAGGTGGGTTTTCCTAGGTCTCTGAGGTCGATCTGTGCCCACAGTAAGTCTGAGGCCTGTTTCCCTCGTGGAAGACCGTGCAACCCGAACCCCTGGACACCGCAACCATTTGCAGAAGCATCAGCTTTCCGGCAACCCCTGAGACTAAGCTTTCGAATACTTGTAGCCCTGACCCCGAACAGTAATTGCACCGAAGATTGCAGGCCTACACTCAACGAGTATTCCGTGGGCTGCCATTTTGTGATTCCTCTTGAGGTCCCTTCGCGATCCCTGGTCCGTTGACCTGTGGGTCCCCAAGAAGGCAACTCTAACTTTTATTGGGCTTCCCTGGTTGCTCCAGACGTGCCCTGACTCTCCATCACTTGGGGAGTCCCCAGGATCTTGCTGGTCCACACAGAAGCATCTTTTCTTTTCCTGCGTGGGTTGCTGTTGCCAAGGCTTGTTGTGGTCAATCCGATCACCGACACCCCAGCACTCGACATCCTTTGTGGGACAGCTCGAATCCGGCTCCTGGTCATCATCGACATCTCCAGGACCCCATGGCTGCAGAGTCAAGCTTCACCTCTTCGCACCTGAAGCACCCGACATCAGTGGGCATTCGATTGCTCCGCTCCTGGTCACTGGCTAGTGACCCAGACTCTGTCCCCTCTGCTTTTAGGTTCTTCACATCCTCGATCCAGGCTTGGATCACCCCGGACACTTTTCTTCTTCACGGCAGCAGCACTTTGCAGCAGATCGCCATTGAAAACAATGACGATTCCTGACACCCTTTGACACCTATGCACCCGGCTTCCCTGGGTGAGGTAACTCGAGTACTCCGGTGCTCCCATGGGTGTTGGCCCTAGAACCCCTTAAGTCTAAAAGGGTTTGCTCAAAGTCCTCTCCTAAGTGTCCTTTTTGCTTTAAAATTCCAACTGCGACTTTCCGCATTGAATCCTATGGCGCTCGCGGCTGTGTTCACACACTGCACACGTCCCCCGTGGGTCCCCTGTGTCACTACCTTGGGTGGTTCCTTGGGGTCCCAGTGATTCTACGTGCTCTAGGCACTGTGTCTAGTCAAGTCGTGGTTCTTATACCACTTTCTTAGTATATGGTTTGGTCTCCCCCTGGAGCCCACTGTGTATTGTGCTATTTACTGTCGTTTTAATACTGTGATACTGTGTATCTTGAACTCTAATCTCATAAAGAAATTAGTAGTTAGTGTTTAGAAATAAATACATATATTTTATATATATCTTGTGTGGTTCTCCTTTCATTTAGTTATTCAAAGAGGTTATAATCTGGTAAACCAAGCTGCTTTACACTCCTTCAAGACTTAGCCTGAAGGCTGCTCTCCATAGCTACCACTAGGATAGCTTTCAATAAAGGTTGTCTTTAAACCTATCATCAATAAGGGTTGTTTGGACTGGTGCAAGGTGCCCACTATACCTAGTGGACAGCATATGCCAGGCCAACTTCTCACAAATACTGTTAGAGAGTTAAACTCTATGAAAAATAAGTTGTAAAAAGTAGTGAGAGGGGATCACATATTTTTTGAGACAGGATTTGTAAAGCTACAGACTATGACCCCAAATAGAATTTTTGTTCTCTTTTGGACTTCCTAGCTGTGTCAATAGAATGGATATCGGTAGACCATCTATTAATGATTGTGGAATTGGCCGGACTGGGAATAACATTAGCAGCACTGAATTTCTGGTGCTGAATTTAAGGAGATGGTTGCAGGTGGGGAAAGCTGGTACTCATATGTGATTTCTGATATAGCTGGAGTTTTTAATCCCATAACAATTGGGGACAACATTTCCACTTTTAATTTCTACAAACCACAAGCCTTCCAAGTAGCAAAAGGCAGCTTGAAGCATCGTCGGTGATTTTCACCTGGTGTGCTGCTTTACTGACCTCCTCCTCCTATTAATGCATCAACTTCCAGAAATAATATGACATTTTTAACATGCTCCATAGAGGAAGAATGTCCAGTAACTCGATTTCTCAATATTTTTCCTTGACTGGCATATTTGGAATGGCAAATGTCGGGTGCTAAACAGTCATGTCAAGCTTTCTTTATCGACTGCATTAGCAATATGATCTATCCATAAATTGGTATTTTGATTTTAGTCTTTTTATGCCAGGCATATACTGCTAGGGATTGCATAAATATTAAATAGTTTTTTTAAAATTATAAAACAATTATTCCAGTTGCCAGTTATTTGCTTTTTAAATACACAATTCACTGTTCCGTTGTTAATATTGTTTTGGAAATTGAGGTTGAGGGAATCTCCGTCGTACCACAAAACATAATCTCCACATTTTTTAATGAATATTATCAACATCCACTTATGGTTTACACTTTAAAATGAACCCTACCTCTTTTTACTATCACAAACTGATGTGTATTGAAAATGATCAATGTTACTCCTTTTTGTAAAAATTGTTTAGTGGATAATAACACCCCAACTACTCCTGACATAATTTAGCAATATATTTTGTAAAGTTCTTGTTAACTTCTTAAGTGGATTCTGGTCACTCTTAAGAGATGTTATATAGCACACAACTCAATGGTGCTGAATTTATTAATCTAGAAACGATGAAAAGGTGATAATTTGAGATTGATTTATGATTTCAATATAATCTGAAAAGCACACTACTACTGTTGTGCCGTGTTTATCTATAAGAAACACAAAATACAATGAACACATCTTGTATTGCATGGACCTGCACCATGGGCATAGGGATGGAACACTTGGGCTGGACAGCATCTCGTAGGGCACGTAGAGCCATAAAATATCAATAATTCATTTGTTAATCTATTCGTTTGCACATTATTTTAAAAATTCACTAAAGTGTAATTGCTGTGAGGGTCTTGAAAACATATGCAAGTACTAGGTTGTGAAAAAAAGACCACACATTTAAATTTGTGTGATTATGTTTTATTTCATAGTTCTACAATCTTGTTTGCAGACTTGCAAGATCATATAGATGGCCCACCAGACTGTGAAGTCTGCGAAGTCTACGGTCTCCACTCCCGTTATGAGGACTTCCCTTCCTATGTAGCGATCCCAGCCTGCCTGACAGGAATCTCTACACCTGCAGAGCATGAAGTCCTTCACCAGTTGTTCCTAAGACTAAAGAGCCTGTTTTGTGGGCAACTTGTTTGTTTCACTCACTCGCCAAACTTTTTTTTATCTTTCAAGAATGAACTCTCAAGATGGTAGTTAGTTTTTCAAAAACAAAAAATAAATGACGGTGCCACACAGGAAGTTTTCTTCCTGCATTGGGGAACCATTGATGTATTTCTCTGCGTGGGATCACAATTCTCAATGCCTAACAATGTGTTCCCAAGCATGAAATTCTAGGAACAGTCGACTCGTGCTAAATAGGATGGAGCAACCATAAGTATGATCTGTCTGCCCAGAGGTGGATGGGCCATCATGTCGGGGTTTTTTAACAATGAAACCAACTGAGTCTCCACTGGTGGAAACTCTGCACTTTGCCCTCCTCCAATTGAGTCCAGTGCCCTATGAGCCTCGGAGCCTGGGAGCCCTGCTAATTTATGTCATGGCATGCATTCAACCAATTCCTAAATTAACTCATCTGTCTTAGAACTGTTTTCAGATAATCAGCAGAATTGAAAGGTGGATCTCAATAAATGATTTAATTCTGTACATTTGTAATTTTGGAGATAGTTTGTGATTCCAAGACATCTCCCACACATCAGGTCCTAGAATCATCCCTATCCAAATAAAGGGGCATATTATCAAGAACGGCGTTAAAATTATCGCCGCTTTAGCGGCAGAAAACTGCCGCTAAAGCGGCGATAATGGGCTTGATAATATGCCCTTGAGAATTCCAATAGAAGCCCATGTTGACACCAGAACATGGGCTTCTATTGGAATTCTCAAGAGCATATTATCAAGCCCATTATCGCCGCTTTAGCGGCAGTTTTCTGCCGCTAAAGCGGCGATAATTTTAACGCCGTTTCTTGATAATATGCCCCAAAGTCTCTTTGTGAGCAGGTGGTTATGAATCCACGGTCCTTGTTGAAAATACTGTAAAATTATTATTTCCCAAAGCTCTCTCTCCAGACAGTAGATGCAGCCATATCAAACATTCCTGAAGTAAGGTTCAGATTAAGTGCAAGGGAAAAAGATTACCTTAATTCCAAACCTAGAAATTCTCTGTTAGAAGCCTCCACCAGGAAGGCAGAAATCGAGCAGAAGATCAATCCCAGAAGTAGGAGGTGTGAAATGTGTAGAGGGAGAACTGTAATTGCATCACCATCCTTTTTTGAGATACGCAGGATAACTAAGTTGAAAATTCCATGACCATCATCTCCTTAACCTGGCAATTCTGGTTTCAGGCAGTTGAGACAGATCCTTGTAGGCCATCATATTGTGTAATGCAATTAGAGTGGTTTCTGCTGAGCACCAGTAAAGAAATGCAGGCAAAATTACTCAAAAAATCAGGAGGGTGATGACGATCACCTTAAAGTGCCGTCTGGAGCCAGATGCCCTGGCAATATCAGAGGATCCTGGTGGTCCAATCTTTGGGCCTTATTTAGAGTTTAGAAGATGGGATACACCATCACAAACATGGCAGACATCACATCCGCTGTATCACAAGTACATTATAGCTTATCCTGCCTGTAATATTGCCTTTTTGAAGTATTGGCATGGTGGCATATCTACAAGTAAGTAAAGGATCCCCCTATTCCTGAGCACATGTTCCCATTACAGAGTGCACATGCAAAGACTCTCCAGGAAGAGAGTTACTTGTCTAACCCTAATCCGATTGGATACAATCACAGGTCACCAATAAATAGGGGCAGTGAAGATCCTACGTTTACGGTAATGACCCACTCCCCTTTTTAGGTCTCGCCTGAGCCAGCGCGCATGCGCTGCTCTGGCGAGACTTTTAGTAAGCGGGTTTTGGAAGTGCAAACAGTGGCTTTTGCTGCGGACTAGCCTGCGTTCACGCGAGCGTGCACGCGCGATCAGGCGCCATATGGCTTCCCTCGCCATCTGGACGCTCGCGTGAACGCAAGCTGGTCACCAGCAAAAGCCACTGTTTGCACTTCCACCCGCTTCCTCACGAATGCTTGTGTTTTTTTTCCTTCAGCGCGCGCGCGCGCTTGTTTGATCTTGTTTTTCCTGTTTCTAAAAAACCTTGTGGCCTAAGCTGAATCAAGTTCCATTATAAATAGGAATCATTATTATTTCTCCTCTTCAAACCCCGGTCAGCCTTTCCCAAGTTTCCGTCCTCTGAAGAGACACTTCATTCGTCATTAAATCCCTTTGTTTATTTCCAAGGTACGGGGGCCCTCCACAAAGGTTTCAGTTTGGGGCACCATCACAGATTGGCAGCGCCAAAGCTCCTATCTTAGCCACCCCTTCAAAACGTGAGATGACTTCTTAGTAAATAACCAATTAAGAATCAGAATATGTTTTTCCTCTATTAGCTCTATTGTTCCCTCAGACCATGGTGGTGTCCCTGTGATGCCTTTGAGACCTAAATAAGACAGCATATACACACCGTCTGCTCTCACCTGCCCCTGTTCGCAGGCTCATTCTCCTATCTCTCAAAACGTCCGAGTGGGACGCACTGGAGCAAAACAGAAACTCTGCCATGACGCCAGCTTTTCTCTTAAGACTTAAGAGGTGTCAGTCTATGTAGTTTATGTGCCTAGACACCACAGGATAAAGCATTTCATGGTGGTGGCAGTTACCCGGGGCCTTTATCTCCGCTCTTAGTCACAACTGGACAAAGTTGTTCCATGAGAAGTCATGATAGTAACAAACAACTTTTTCAAGGGTGTCATATTTAGGTGTGGGGAAGCAGTGTTTACCTACAGTTACAACTTGTGGGGTGACAGATAAATTGTTGCAGCGTGGGGGGCATTTGTAGCTATTCGTAATGTTGCAGCATGGGGGGGGCATTTGTAGCTATTCGTAATGCTTCCTTTACTACGCTCCTTTCTAGTTCCATGCTAACCTCAGAAAAGGTCGGGGTTTCCCTGACGCTGCAATGACCACCCCTTGGGACATGGTCACTCCCCTGGTTTAAACCGGAAATCATAGGACTTTTGGACGTCTGTTTCAGTTTTTATTTTGTGCATGTTGCCTCATGTTTCCAGTTCAAAAGTCTGGGTTTTATTCGGGTTAGCTTTTTCCACGGAGACGAGGACTTACTTGGCCTTTGCAGCATTACATCAACTTTATCCTTGCTTGTGCAGCTGGTGCTTCTTTTATGAGTTTTATGATATCTCTGTAATGGGTATTCATTTGTTTTTATTGGGGGCGTTTGACTGAAGGGCTGCACGAAGCTGCTTGGTGCCAGCGCATCTCTTAGCAGGAGGCAGGGGCTTTCACTCGAGTAGTGCGCCATGACATCACTGCTCTGAGCACAAATACCCTGTCGGAGAAGCATTCTTGAATGCATTAGCCAACTACACGTGTGCCAAAGAGCTCGGCAGCAGTTTGTAGCAGACTTGAGGCTTATCAAGACGTGCCAGTGATTAATGTAGGCGCAGCAGAGTTCGGCGCTGGATCCCGCAGTGACACCCTACTACCACCTGATAGTAGCTTTTATCCTGTGCTGCTGGAAGAAGTGGGACCGGTTTAAAACGGACCCCCATGCGCATCCCTTCCAGGGTTGTGCTGCTTCCTGGGTTCTAATCTGGGGCCCGCGTGTGTTTGGAGATGGTGTTGAGAGCAGGGAACTGCTCACACCAGCTGCTCCTCGCAGCAGCACCACCACCAGGCCCCTCCGTGTCTAAAATCGGTTGCATATGCGTAATGTTAAAAATGAGTTCTCCAGGATGACAAATTCGCATCTAAAAGACACTTGCCCGATGCTTTTTGGCCGTGACTGGCATAAGTTTACTACTTTTACTTCTGAAACCGGGTTTCACCCTGGCAGAACTAAGCATTTGTACTTTGAAACACTGTTCACGTTTTTACCCAATGTGTTTTTTCATGACAGTCCGTTTAGAGACCACATGGATAGCAATGAAAGGCACGCTTTTTAGGTCTCGCCCTGAGCCAGCGCTTGCGCACAGTAGCGCGCATTCCTCGCATGCTCCAGGCCATCTGCCTTTACTGTTTATTGCTCCTCCGCGCACATGCACGAGCTGAGGGCCATGTGGCATTCCTCTCGCTCGGCCAAGCGTGTGCGCCTCGCTTCAATGCCCCTCCCTCTCCCCCACCACAGAAACGTCTGCCATGCTTCTGTTGTGACCCTTTTGATGCACGGCATTGGAGGAAAACATGGGCATTTTGTTGTTTTTCACGTTGAAAGTTTTAACAGACACTTTGAGACTGTTGTTGGCATGATGTCAACCTGCGCCTCTTTCAACTTCAAAAAGTTATTTGGTAGCTTTGCAAGGAAAGTTATATCATCAAAGGAATCTGCAAATATACCTTGGCACAGGCGCTTGGTGGTAGCCACAATACACATATCTGCACCACCACTCCACCACTCAGCATCACAACAGCACCACTCCACCACCTCAGCACCACTCCACCACCTCAGCACCACTCCACCACCTCAGCACCACTCCACCACCTCCGCACCCCACCACCACCACCCCACCCCTCCACCACCACTCCACCACCACAGCAACACAACACCACCACTCCACCACCTCAGCACCACTCCACCACCACTCCACCACCTCAGCATCACTCCACCACCACTCCACCACCTCAGCATCACAACATCACCACTCCAGCCACCTGAGCATCACAACACCACCAATCCACCACCTCAGCATCACAACACCACCACTCCACCACCTCAGCATCACAACACCACCACCTCAGCATCACAACACCACCACTCCACCATCACTCCACCACCACTCCACCACCTCAGCATCACTCCACCACCACTCCACCACCACTCCTCCACCTCAGCATCACTCCACCACCACTCCACCACCTCAGCATCTCAACACCACCACTCCACCATCACTCCACCACCACTCCACCACCTCAGCATCACAACACCACCATCTCAGCATCACAACACCACCACTCCACCACTCCACCACCTCAGCATCACAACACCACCACCTCAGCACCACTCCACCACCTCAGCATCACAACACCACCACTCCACCACCACTCCACCACCTCAGCATCACAACACCACCACTCCACCAGCACTCCACCACCACAACACCACCACTCCACCACCACTCCACCACCACCTCAGCATCACAACACCACCACTCCACCACCTCAGCATCACAACACCACCTCAGCATCACAACACCACCTCAGCATCACAACACCACCACCTCAGCATCACAACACCACCACCTCAGCATCACAACACCACCACCTCAGCATCACAACACCAACACTCCACCACCTCAGCATCACAACACCACCACCTCAGCATCACAACACCACCACTCCACCACCACTCCACCACCTCAGCATCACACCACCACCACCTCAGCATCACACCACCACCTCAGCATCACCACTCCACCACCTCAGCACCATCACTCCACCACCACTCCACCACCTCAGCATCACAACACCACTCCACCATCACTCCACCACCACACCACCACCTCAGCATCACACCACCACTCCACCATCACTACACCACTTCACCACCACTCCACCACCACCACTCCACCTCAGCATCACAACACCACCACTCCAGCACCTCAGCATCACACCACCACTCCACCATCACTCCACCACCACTCCACCTCAGCATCACAACACCACCACTCCACCACCACTCCACCACCTCAGCATCACAACACCACCACCTCAGCACCACTCCACCACCACTCCACCACCTCAGCACCACTCCACCACTCCACCATCACTCCACCACCACTCCACCACCTCAGCATCACACCACTCCACCACCACTCCACCATCACTCCACCACCTCAGCATCACAACACCACCACTCCACCACCTCAGCATCACTCCACCACCACTCCACCACCTCAGCATCACAACACCACCACTCCACCACCACTCCACCACCTCAGCATCACAACACCACCACCTCAGCATCACAACACCACCACCTGAGCACCACTCCACCACCACTCCACCACTTCACCATCACTCCACCATCACTCCACCATCACTCCACCATCACTCCACCACCACTCCACCACCACTCCACCACCTCAGCATCACAACACCACCACCTCAGCATCACAACACCACCACCTGAGCACCACTCCACCACCACTCCACCACTTCACCATCACTCCACCATCACTCCACCATCACTCCACCACCACTCCACCACCACTCCACCACCACCTCAGCATCACAACACCACCACTCCTCCACCACCACTCCACCACCACTCCACCACCATCACTCCACCACCACTCCACCACCATCACAACTCCACCACCACTCCACCACCATTAAACACATTGGCAAAGTCAATAGCTCTGCCTAAACACTTATAAGGCCCCAAAGGCGAGACCTATTGGCTATGCCAATGCTTGTTCTGTAGTGTCGGTCCCTTCAAATAGGAGGCTGTGGTGCACACATGTTCAACATGTTCATTGCTTTCGATACAACAGTATTTGCCAGTGTACAGTCTGAACCCACCCTTTGAGGTTGGCATTCAGATGTTCACCCACAAAATGCCATGGAGCACGAGTTCCTCCGCCACTCCTTTGACTACTACACGTATCTATGCACAGACACTCTAAATGAACACGGTAGAGCAGGCATGAAAACACCATGGCCATGCACCAGAGGCGCAACTAGAGCCAAATTTCGGGGGGGCTAAGAAAGAATTTCAGGGGGACTGACTCTTCCAGCAATAGGCTGAGTGGGGGATGCAGGGGCTCTAAAAAGGGGTGAAAAACAACAGAGCCTCATTTACAAGCAAATGGTCTTTTAAAGACCAGTGAAGTACCCGGAAAGCTGTCTCAGCCCGGGCTGCCACACGCAACGGGAGGGCGGGCTGAAGCCCTTTGAGCCCAATGGGCGTTGCGCGCCTGCCATGCACCATGAACAGTATGATAGCTGTACGACTCTAGGCACGTTGCTCCAAATCCAAGAGAGACATTTGATATGAAGTACTTTTAGAACAATAAGTTTAGATAGCTAAGGGAGTGCGGACTGTGCTGTTAGCATTTGATCCCTCGCATTGGACCAATTAAAATTGGAAAGCATGATGGGATTATTGCATTGACAACAGATACATGAATGACTGATTATTTCCCTTGTCTTATGCTTATTTATTTGATGATTTTTTTGTTGTTGCAGGATTTCCAATTTATCTTATCACAAAAGTGCATTCCCTCTTCTGTTCTGTCCGTTCTTATCCATCCTTATTATAAGATTCCATTCACAGCAGATGAAAGGAGATCTCTGCTCGGAGGATGAGAAGCCGAGGCAGTGATTGATTGGGGGTGGGCGAGCCGCCTGGAAACTTTTCCTTTCTGCCACTTAAGTCGGCCTCTTATCTGTATTCCATTCACAAATGCCTTACAGTGCAATCACGTTCGAGGAGCAGGGGCGCGAGTGCAGGCGTCTCAAGAAATGATTTCGAAAAACCTGAAGAATGATCAGAAAAGAGATAAAAAGAAAATACCAAAGGTCTGAAGAATAGCAGCCGGAGGGCGCAAGGGGAATATGCCCAGGTGACTTTCATCACGAGAAGTGCTCTTCAGGGCCAAAACCTCAGAAGATTCTGTAATAAGTGCGCGCGCACATACCCAGAATGTTCCAGAGTAGGGCTCTTCCCTTTCACTGGGTGACAAAGGACTGAAACCAAAGACAGACTTTCCTAAGAGGCCTAGCCGAAAATACATTTTCAACCTTTGCTTGATGTCAGTGCCGAGTGACTGCAGTATCAGACTTACACGAAAAGTGCATCACATGTATTTAATTAAAAATGTTTTAAATTGCTAGCTTACACCAGACTGTGATATGTTTCAGTTTTTGCACCGCAGTTGAGACCACGATAGTTGACATTGTCTTGTAATGCGAATTATTGATTTTATAAAATCAATGGCCATAAAATAGATGCAAGTTAAACAACGAGCATTGTACACATAGGTTCGTACATTATTGACAAAAAGTCATTAAGCATCTGTACGTATATTCTCTAAACTACGAAAGTTAAAGGACAGTTTAGGCCCACAAGTGTATAATAGTTGCTACAAAACAAAAACCCAACAAGACTGGCAGTCCCCTAGTTAATGCCTAAATTCTCATTCACGCGGTACTTAACATTAAGACCTTCATCACTTGTGGAAGGTGCACACGGCATGTGAAAGAGAGATTAATTATGCGGATAAGTGTGTAAGAGTTTATATGATGGTGTGACTAGTTGTAGGGGAAGAAGCACATAGATTAAATGGTGATTGCATTTTACATGCATAATAATTTAGAAAGAAATAATACATAACAAAAATACACATATATAAATATACATACAGGGCTTTTCGTTCAGCGCTCTTCATGTGATATTTGGACATAATATCGAGTTACAGAAATAGAAAAAAATATTATTACACAAAAATATCGTGATGCAGAGATATTTTTGTCAAGAATATCGATTTTTCAGGTAAGTAATGTTGTCAAGATTATCGTTGTTGTTAATATTGGCTTCAATAATATAGTTGTAAAAAATATAGGGGCATATTCTCAAGGACTCATCGCCGAGTTAGCAGCACTTTATCGCAGCCAAAGTGGCGATAGATTTATCGCACCATTCACAAGCTGGTGCTAATAGCCGATATCGCCATTTTTCCTGCGATAGCAGCCGCAAAAAACATCGCTGCGGATGACACCGGCAACTAACGCTAATGAGATGCAGAGTAGGCGTTCCTGTGCAAAAAGCAGCGAAAATACCACTTCGCAATATTTTCTACAACCAGCCAGATCGGCGATAAGATCCCAAAACAGGCGATAAGGCGCGTTAGCAGCAGGGATTTAACACCTGCTCCTACCTGGTGTTAAGTCGGACGCCAACATGCACCACAAAAGGGAGGACAGACCAGAGCCACACCTGAAGAACAACAGATGCCATGTAGCTACTGATCATGCAGCTCGGAGCCCCAAGAGGGCCACAACACCCACCGTCACCACACCCAGGCCCGCCACCCCACCCCGGACCCCCCCCTCCCCCCCGGACTACCACAGAGGCAGCGCAGACAAAGACAGCAGACCTTCAGAAAACGCACCAGCCCCACAGACTTAACACCAGAGGATGTCATTGCCCACTACAGGCGCAAAAGGACAACCATCCTCCGCATCCTGACCATCATTGCCAACAGGCTGACGGTACCAACACAGCGGACAACCAACATCCCACTGCAGACAAAGCTGCTGGCTGTGCTGCACCTGTTGGCCTCTGGTACCTTCCAGCCAACAACTGCCAGAGTCGGAGGAGTCTCACAGCCAGCCCTATCCAAGTTCCTCACACCTGTCTAGGATGCCATCATCAGCTTGGTACCCTAGCACCTTTACTTCCACACACTGCGCAGGAACAGCTGGAGACCAAGCAAGGCTTCTACGCCATAGCTGGCTTCCCGCACGTGTTGGGGGCAATCGACTGCACACATGTACTCCTCGTGCCCCCTGCCGCCACTGCACACAATTGCTGCAACAGGAAGCACACGCATTCCATCAATGTGCAGGCAATAGTGGACCACCTGGGACTCCTCACCAATGTTGTCGCCAACTACCCAGGCAGTGCGCATGATTCCTTCATCTTCCGACAGTCCACCATCAACCAGCGCTTTCAGGATGGCACCCATGGGAATGCATTGCTCGTTGGTAAGTACCAAATGAACACACCACACACCTCAACTCCACAGTCATGCAACTCACGACTCTGGGAATGCACACATTACTAACGCACATACAACATGCCAAACAACATACCCAAGTACCAGACACAACAGCACAACTTACCGTGGTAACCTGGGCCAGCCATGTACACAAGCCATGAACGGCATGGCACCTCAGCCACACAATAGCAGAATGTGGTGAGAGGTGGGAACCAGGCATGTGCGAAGGAGGCAAGTGACCCATGAATGAGAATGTGCACAATGCCAAGTGTGGCGTGGATGTGCTGTATGCAGACCACAGACATGTCCATGTCGACAAATACTGCTGGTATCTGGAGTGTAGAGGACAGTGGACTCAACCATGTCACCCCAGGCAGTGGGGAAGATCGCGGAAATGTAGCTTGTTACATCCCCCCCTGTAAGCGTGAGCAGAGTGGACTGGCCCGGCGTATGCCAGGCCAGCGTAGGGGTGTGAAGAAAAAGCACGTAGCACCAGGCGTGGTTCTCTTCCGGAATGGCCAATGTGTCTGCCAGGGCGGCGCCTCTCAGCCCTCCACAAGGCCGACGCCATGAGCAGCGGTGCCTGCGATCCTGTGCGCCTGCTGCACCCCAGGCCGCTGGTCCCCAGACCGTCTTGGCCACCCCTGCGCAACCAGGCCTCACTGCTCACCTGCCGACACCGGCGTGTGTCAAAGTGGGCCCACCACGTGCCGGTGCAAGGCCCGAGGCCCGTGACCTTCGCAGCCTCCTCAGACCATCACGGCCTCTGCGACACAGGCCCCCAGCACTCCTTTCTCGTTGACGTACTCCACCGCTGCCTCCGGACTACACCGCGGTCCAGTAGGTCACACAGTTGGAACTGAGTCTTGATTATTCAATGGCCGAGTGCATATCACTGTACGCAAGGAGAGGAGTAAGAGGAAGACGCGATTCAGTCCGGAGTAAAAAAGGATCATCGTCATGGAGGTGATCGAACAGTACCAACAACTGCTCTGGTGCCACTAACTCTGTGCATTGCAAGCCTACGACACGTGGCTGTGGGCTCCTGCTGACCGCTGCCTCCGGCCTACACTGTGGTCAAGTAGGTCACACATTTGGAACTGAGTCTTGATTTATTTATGGCAGAGTTTATACCATTGTACAGGCCTCATCGCAGACTGCATCCCCTTTCAGCTCTGGTGCCACTAACTCTGTGCCACGAAATTCATGGACACTCTCTGGTTGAACTTTGGTGGCGTCTCAGTCAATGGCCTGGGGGTTGTCTCCATCATCATGTGGCTGGTACTGACTTGGTGTTAAACATGAGTCTGTAGCATTCATCTCCTCCATATTGCCTGTTTCTGCTTGGTTCTGCCCTCTGCATCATGCCCTGGAAGAACACCTTCCACTGTCTCCTGGAACACTCCGCGACATTCACCTTCGACATCGATGAGGACCCGCTCAGCTCTCGTGGCCCTACCTCAGTGCACCGCAAGTCACCGTCCCGTGGCGGTGTGCCTGTGCCGGCCGCAATGCATCCGGGGCCACTAACTCTGTGCAGCTCAAGTCCGGGACCCTGTCTGATTGAATTTTGGATGGCCTCTGAGTCGATGGCCTGGGGGTCATCAATGCCATGTGTCTGTGGCCCTGCACTGAACGCTGCGTCCGGCCTCAACTGCGGTCCACCAGGGCTCACACATCAAATTGAGTCCTGACCTCCCCGGACGACGCGTCACAGCTGGCTGCACACGCCACCACCGCCAGGACCACCTCCAACCAACAACTGCCAGAGTCGGAAGAGTCTTACAGCCAGACTACCAGAGTTGCTCACACCTGTCTTGGATGCCATCATCAGCTTGATACCCTGCTCAGCTCTTCAGGTGCCACTAACTCAGTGCACCACAACTCATGGACCCTGTCTGATTGAGTCTTGTGCTGTGTACAGCGGACACAACCATGTCTCCACAGGCAGTGGGTAAGACCTTGGACATGTAGCTTTGTCGTCCCCCCTTAATACGTAAGAGGGGTGGATTGGGCCGGCGTATGCAAGTACAGCGTAGGGGTGTGAATCATTATCCCTGGGCTCTGGGCGTGGTTCATTTCTGGGCTGGACAGGAAACCAACTGATGCGTGTGTCTCTGTTGCAGTGTCTGCGCCACACGGCCCGCAATCGACAATGTTGCATGCACCCGGAGGGTGCCCGCGCACGAAGGGATTGTACAAGGAGCACAAGGCTGCTCGGGCTCTTGGCTCATGCATGCCAACTGTTGTGTGTGTATCGCCATTGGTGCACCATAAGCCTAAGGCCTAGCCTCAATTGCAGCGCGAAAGCCACATCACATTTCCAGAATGCCAGCAGTAGTCATACTAACATTAGGGATGAAAGCTCCTTTGTCTCAATACAGAAGGCGGAAGGACATCTGCACCTCCGACCTTGGTCTTGAATGCGGCAGGCACCCCCTGAGAGAGATACCATATCAGATGATGACGACTCCCACACTACGCACAGCGCAAATGAAAGACCAACGTAGCCACACCCCACACACAGAAGTTCTTGCTCGAGGTACTCTTGCATGGAATGCCCTTGACACTTACGTACACAGCAACCCATATGTCCAAACATTGAACACACATACGACTCATTGCTCCGAGCTGTGGCATATCATCCACATAACTGCCGCAGGTCAGAAGAGTGCCGGTTCTACGAGAGCCACCAACGCAATGGCAGAACATCCCGGGCGCATGCACAACGCCTGTCACGTGGAACTGTACCATGTCCGAATGCTGCCTGTTATTGTCTGATGCATTGTTCTGCATGTTGTGGCCGTTGTCTTGCCCGTACTGACACACACATGCCAATAAAGTCTACGCAACTTCACTAGTGTTCAACTGTGATGAGTGTTGATTAGAATGACAAATCGTGTGCCTCAATGAGCATTGTCCGTACACAGGGAGGGGCTGACGCATTTCACTTAGGGGTGAGTCCCTATTGCCAGCTCCACCTCTGTGTGCCAGACATAGTGGTTAGGATAGTTGCTGATAGTCCTGTGCTCTTACGTGTCTTCAGCAATGTGAGTATGGTGTCCATATTCTTGCCATGTGGATCAATGTGATCCATCACTACAGGCTATGTCCACCCAGTTGTGTGTGAGTAGGTATGCGAAGAGATGTTCTGTTGTCAAATGTGATGGTGGACACTACTTTAGGCCTGTCAACGACTTTGACATCTCATACCCACCCCTATTTCTAACATTGCGTGGGGCAAAGCTGAGAAATTGCGCGATTGTTGTTTCAGAGCAATGAGGCCACAGCTAGTGCACACATTCCCAGTCATCTCACTTCCTATGTGTGTCACGGTCACACATGCGCATTGCTTTCATTTCCCAGGGTGTACCTTTTTGGGCAATCAATGTCCTTACATTCATCCATACTTTCATACTTGATCGATTATGGACATGACACATCTGTGTGAATTTGAATGATTTATTCACATTTGGTGGAGTGTCGGAGCTGGAGCAGTACATGCCCATGCAAACCCCACATTACATTGTAGCCCAGTGGAGGGCCAGCCAGAGTCACTTAGGGATTGTACATAGGAGGAGGAAGAGTACAGTCCGCAGTCTGATTGCTGTGTCATTGGTAAGCAAACAAAATATGGCAGTCCATGTCGAGGTCCAAGGTGAGTGTCGCAGAGTGTTTTGGGGGACAGTGGGAGGTGTTGTTACAGGGCATGATGCAGAGGGCAGAACCAAGCTGAAACAGGGCATATGGCGGAGAAGAATGCTACTGGCTCCTTCTTACTGGAAAGGTGGAATCACCCGCATCTTCATCCTCTATGTCATCTGTCTGACATGTGGGTGCTGATGTTTGGTCTGCAGCACTGTGTGCCACTGACACATCAGGGGCCGGAGATGTGTGTGTAGAGGGACCAGCAGCATTCATCAGCGACTGCCTTGGTGGCAGCAATGCGATGATGAGGATCTGCAGGTCATGGAAGATCCCAACAACTTTTCACTGGTGTGCATCCGTGGCAGACATTCATTCCGCATGCATCCGCTCCATGTTCTCCATTATCCTCAGCATCTGTGCCAACTCTCGGCTGACATCGCTGAGGCCACTCTGACTAGGCAGTTGTTCTCCTCTCAGAGTCATGATTCCAGCTATGTCAGGCATGGATTGTTGGACATCATGGAGTGTACTGTGGGTGTCCGTTAGGGAGTGTAAGTGGTCCCTGATGGGACTTAGACACCCACATATGTCATCTAGTTTAGCTGTCATGAGGTCGAACCCCACCCGCACCTGTTCAGCCACCTCCTTCTGGCAGTCTAACACATGGCCTTGGAATGCAATGTGCTCTTCGGTGAGGTGCTGGGAGCCAGCCGTGGTGGTGGGTGCTTCCTGCTGTGTGGTCTGTGCAGGGGGTGGGGTATCCTCGATGCAGCTGGGCTGCCCTGCTCCTGGAGGTGGGTTGCCGTAGCTGTCCATGAGCTGTTGTAGGGCGTCGGTGTCAAAGGTGTGGAGGTCCTTTTCATCATCACTGATGAGTTGTCTAGTCTGCTCTGCAGGAGGTGTTGATTGTCCCTCTGCACTGTGAAGGGGAGATGCATTTTAAGATTGTGTTGACATATATGTTGACGCATTGTTCAAGTTTACATACAGACTGCATGACCATGCACATTGTGACTGTTTGGGAGGAGCTGACTATTTGATGCGGGACAGTGGACCTTTGAACTACATCACGGATGTGAGGTTGTACACGTACATTATCACCTCACAGTTTCCTGCTATGCCAGATGTGATTGTCCAGTTTCTACGCACAAGCGGGACCAGTTGTGTCCTCTGTTCTGTAGTGAAAGTGTTGCACTTTGTACCACATTGTCGTCAATGTTGATGTGCTGTTATTGCTATGTGTGTGTGCTGCATTGTGGGAGAGTCGCCCCTGCAGCTGTGATTTTGCTGCCCCTTAGCCCTTTGAGGCGGTGTGCCTTTGTCTTCTGTGCTTCTACAGTGCTGAGATGTTGCAGACTTGGCTAATTTTGGCTCGAGTTCCTATTTTGGACTCTTGGGCATGGTTTATCCACAGATGTGTTGTTGACGTCAGGGGTTGTTTGTGCACGTTTATGTGTCAGAGTGTGACCTGCTCCTTTACGGATGTGTTCCACACTCAGCCACCTCAGTGTCGTGGCATGCACCATGTCATGATGATTGGACTGCAGCCATGCTGTTCGTCATGCGGTGTCACTTGCATTGTCAGTGTGGCTCACAGACACGCAGCTTTGCTGGTTTAGACACGTTTGCATGGGTTGGTTGTGGGCTTGGTGCTGTGTGGGGAGGGACCCCTCTGTGCCCATAATGGACGGGGGCCTACTTGCTGTTTGTATGTGTGCTGCAGTGTGCCAAGGGGATCAGGGACATGATCCAGAGTCATTGTGGGTGTGCAGCGTGCTCTACTTAATTGTGCATGTGTGCCATTGTGCCCTTCTCCCCCTATCCCCCCAGTCCCTGTTCGGTACTCACCCTGGTGCTGTTGTGTCAGGTCATGTCGAGCAGTGTCCGGACCCCCAACTCCTGCCACCGTCTCCCCACTGATGGCTGTGGCCACCATTTCCTCCATCTCATCCAGCTCCTGGTGTTCCGCTTGACTGCCACCTCCAGTCTGCATTGCTGCCTGATGGTTGTCAGCGAGTTTCTTCTTGGTTTTGCGCTTCGCATCATTCCAGCCCCTCTTGACCTCTCCAATTGTACTCCTCCTCACTCCGACTGCATTCACCTTGTCCAGGATGGACTGCCATATTGCATTTTTATTTGCCAATGACATGTTGGGGGTGACGTACAGTTGTTGGTGGTGTTCTATCACCTCCGTGATGATGATCCTGTTTTCCTGTGGACTGAACCTCGTCTTCCTCGTCTTCTTCTCCTTGCCCTTCCGTGACCCCGAGGTCCCAGGCTGGTCCTCCTGGGGGCTTGTGGGGTTCTGGTCGTCCTCTGTACTTGCTCTATCTTCCTCCATGGTGCTACGCAGTTTTAATTATTTTGTTTGGGTTTTTCAGTGCTTTTGTAGTGCATTGTCCCGCTTTACGCGTGGGAATTGCAGGCCTGTTGCTGGTTATCGCTGCTTTTTTTATCGCGGTTGGCCACATCGCAACTTTTTTCGCGTTCGTGTTTTGCATTTTTTTCGGCGTCGCTTTAATTTTAACGCGGTCATTTGGCGCGTTGTCGTGAGACTATCGCATGGTGCCGCCGGGTTGAGAATACAACGTTAACACAGCGGTATTTTCCTGCGATAGACTGCAATGTGCAAAGTTGCGTTAAGCTAATTTTGCGATAATTATCCCACATTCTTGAGAATTTTCCCCTTAGTTTTTTAATTATCTTTTTGTGTTTTAGTTCATATATTAATTTTATGTGTTATTGTTTTCTGTTTAATTGTTAATATTTGTTTTAAATGTAGTTTGTAATTTTAAGTCATTTGTAATTTTTAACTTAATTGCTAATATTAACTGATAGTGTTGTGGCAGAGTTGCTATGCTTGTAGGGGTATAGGGTGGGAAGTTAATTCAATATAATTAATTAACAATTAAATATTAATTTATTATAATTATTTAATTGATTATTAAGTCATGTAAATTGTGTAATAATTATATCTTTTAGTTATATATTGGGTGGGGGCTATTGGGTTTGTAGGAGTATAGAGTGGGAAGATCATTAAGTAATAATTTACTATCAATTAATTATGAATATGTTAATTATTTAAGTGATTATTAATTATTTAAATTGTGCAATAATTATAATTTATAAGTTATATATTAGGTGCAGACTGCTGGGTTTGTAGGGGCTAGGGCTGGGAAGGTAAGTCATAATTAATGAACAATTCATTATTCCTGTATTATTAAATATTCAATTGATTATTAAATATGTAAATTGTGAAATAATTATATGCTTTAGTTATTTATTAGGTGGGGCTGCTGGGTTTGTAGGGGTATTGGGTGGGAAATTAAGTATTAATTAGTTAACAATGATTTATTAATTTACTATTTGAATATTAGTTATGTTAATTTTGCTATTCTTATCTATTTTAGTTATATTTTAAGTGAGGGCTGATTGTTTTGTTGGGGTATAGTGTGGGAAGTTAATTAGATAATAAGTAAATATTTTTTTAAATCAATAATTATTTATTAAATTGTCTAATAATCGTGTAAATTGTTTGATTGTTTTTTATTCATATATATATATATCTATATATATATATAGATATATATATATATTACCTACTGGCGGTCGCCAGTAAGTAGTTATAGTTAGGACCACGTTTCCATTGGAAAAGCATTTTTTGATGTGCTTATAACTTTGGCGTCGTTTGACGAATCGTTACGAAATTTTCCAAAAAGTTCCTCTTTTCAGGTCAGCTGCTATCCTAAAAGTTTGGGGGGGATTTGTCAAGGGGGGGCTAAGAAAAAAGGGGGGTCCCAAAACGTGTTTTCTCCATGCAATTTCCATAGGAAACTTTAGACAAGGCTACAGGTCAAACTGCTGAACAGAATTACGCCAAATTTGGCACAGAGAAAGGTCTTGGTCCAGAAAGCACGCTTTTGTTTAAATTGGGTAAATCCATTCAGTAGTTTTAGAGAAATATAAAAGTTTCCAGATATCGATATTTAAGAATTCTGACATCTGATTGGCTGAAGCGTTACGAGCACGAGCTTGCGGCTGATTGGCTGCGAACTGTTGAAATTAGGAAGTGTTGTCAGCCATTTTGTGATTCAGTCCGTCAGCTCACAACTCTCCCTCTACAAGGCATCAGGTCTGTAGTTCTACCTCTGCGAGGCAACACTAAAAATATACCGCAGCTCTGTCTGTGCGAGATACCCCTTTCATGGTCCCTCTCCCCACATCACCAGCTCACGGCTATGCCTTTAGAAGCGAGTCCATCGGCTCGCAGCTCTGCGACTGCGAGCTGTGAGCCATTTTGTGACTCAGTCCATCTGCTCGCATCTCTCCCTCTAAAAGGCATTGGATCCGTAATTCTACCTCTACGAGGCAATACTGAAAATATCCCGCAGGTCTGTCTGTGCGAGATACTCCTTTTACGCTCCCTCGCCCCACATCATCAGCTCGCGGCTATCCCTTTAGAAGCCAGTACGTTGGCTCGCAGCTCTGTGTCTGCGAGCCGTGGGGCCCGCAGCTGTACCTCTGTGAGGCACCTCGTTAGCTCGTAGCTGTGTCTGTGCTAGCAGGCCAGTCGGCCCCTTACTCTCCCTCTGTGAGTTAGCCCGTCGGGTTGCAGCGCGGAGGGCTCGCAGCTGTATCTCTGCAAGCCAGCCCGTTAACTGATAGCTGTGTGTCTGCTAGCAGGCCTGTTGGCCCGTTGGTCTCCCTCTGCGAGTCAGGCCACAGCTCTCCCTCTGCGAGCCGGTACGGTGCTGTGCTTTAGCGAGCCAACGGCTCGTAGGTCTCCCTCTGCGAGCTGAGCCCACGGGCCGCAGCTCTTCCTCTGCAAGCCTGCCCGACGGCCCGCAGGTGTTCCTCTGCTAGCCGAATCGCAGCTGATACTCTGGGAGCCGAAATTGGGAATATAAGGCGGCTCTAAAAAAATCCCTTCTGTTTATTAGTTGGAGCTACATGTAAGTGCGAATGCACAGCTTCAGGTTAATCAGGAAAATTCGGTTTCCCTCATCTGTGAAGTCTACTCCATCACTTCTGTAGATATCAGCGATATCAAAACGTATGTTGTTGTTGTAAATCGACCCCATTCTATGGTCTCTGAGGTATGCAGACACAGCTTTGTTGACATTCTTCCTAGATTTTTCAATCTTATGACAAAATTGGTTTGACCATTTCCACTTCTGTCTTTGGCATATATTGGAATATACAAAGACAGTTTGAGGCAAAAGTAACATAAATTGTCCAAAGGTGTCCTTCATAAGCATTTCCAAACCTACCCAGTCAATGTGCCTAGGTCGTTACCACCACAGTGCACAATCATGAGATCAGGGTGTTGGAGATGCAAACAGGTTTTAACCAAAGGGAGCAATTGGTGCCACTTCAATCCTCTCTGTGCAAACCATTTAATGTACACATTTTGTAAACCTAGGTCTAAGTCAATACGTCTCTGTTCAGCATACCTCTTGCACCAGAAAACATAGCTATGTCCTACAATCCACACTAGCATTTTGAAGGTATGGCTAGAAGATTTGGATAAATGTCTGTAGCTCATGCAGTCCGTTCGTAGAATAAGAGATATGTTTAAACATGGGGAACTACTTTTTTTTTTACATACAAAACATTAACGGATTGGGAGATGAAATGTAATGTGTCCTAAAAAGTAGGGTGTATATTACTTTTGATGAAAAGCATCTTTGTGATTGGTTAATAAAAAAGCAGTTTATACGTGGAGTACATATTATAGGATGAAATTTGCTCAGCTCAACCACACCTGCTAATTGTATTTGGAAGGTGCAGTTCAAACTTGAAAGAATGGTGAACGTTTGACCTCCACGTGCCGTTAAATGTTGGAGAAAATGTTGCAAAAAAAATATCGGTCGGTTTAAAAAATGATGAACTTTTAACCTGCACGTGTCGTAGAATGTTCTAGAAAGTGTTGATACAATACCTTGAACTTTTCACCTGTATGTGTCCTTAACAAAACAGTTTATATGGAAAGTTCAAAAATAAGCAATAAAGAGAGGTTTTGCAATCTAAAAAAATAAGGAACTATTCTGATTTGTTCTTTACATGGATTTATGTGTGGAGCAACAGGGAATTGTGCCATTACTGGTTCCATTCTTGATGAAAGCGGTGCATTACATGGACTGTGTGACAAGAAAAGAATTGCATGCATTTGTGACATTTGAAATCTGCATACCAACTAGGAAGGTAAATTAGAAATTAAGAAGGTGTGTTATGTGCGGGGATGTATCCCTTTGGCAAGCTCGGCCTCTGTGAGCCAGACATTGTTTTTGCATAGGTGCTGGACGACATCTGATGCAGCCCCATCACCTACGCAGGCTGATGTGTCAGGGGCACACAGACATGCAGCCATCACCCCGCCACACACACCGGACACAGAACCCGTATGAGGGGAGTTTTGTACCACATTGCCTTCATTGCTGATGTTCTGTGATTGATATGTGTGTGGGCTGCATTGTGGGGGAATTGCCTGTGCACGGATGGCGATGCACACACACATGTTGGTATGTGGAGCCAGGTGCCCGTGCGGCCTTGCGCTGCTTGTGCTATCTCACTCCGTCTCTCTCCCTCGCTCTCTCCCGCCCTGTCATATCAAACTTGTGAAAGCGATGGGTGCGTGGCTCTCAGCGCGGCACTCGAGCACTTCTTAAGTCTTTCAAACACCGAGGGGTATATTCTCAAGGACATATCGCTGAGTTAACGGCACTTTATCGCAACCAAAATGGTGATAAATTTAACGCACCATTCACAAGCTGGAGCAAACAGCCCATATCACCAGTTTAACAGCGATAGCAGCCTCAAAAAGCATTGTCACGGATGAGTCCGGCAAATATTGCTAATGAGATGTAGAGTAGGCGTTCTCGTGCAAAAAACAGCGGACACATCACTTCGCAAGTGTCTCAACCACCAGCAAGATCGTCGAAGAGAGTACAAAACAGGCGATAAGGTGCGTTAGTAGCAGAAAGTTTACACCTGCTCTGAGCTGGTGTAAAGTCAGACTACAATCTGCAATATGAAAGGGTGCCCACCCAGAGCCATATGTGAATGACAACAGATGCAATGGAGCCAACGATCATGCAGCTCGGACACCCAACACTGCTCCGACACCCCGCCACCAGCCCCTTGTCCGCCATCCCCCTCACCCCCACACAAACAAATGTGACAGCAACGTGAGGAAATCTGGAACGTAACAAATTGGCTGATGTCGCACAATTATAGTAAAGAAGATGCATGTGAGGTTGGACAAATAAGAATCTCAGTCATCTATGGATTTACATATAAAACATTTTATTTAAACAAAACAACAAAATAAAAGTAGGTACAGGTATGGCGTGTCATCCCTCGACAATTTGTGAATCACAGCCTGCAAGACAAAAAGAAAGATAAGATTGTGCGTCATGCGTCCATGAAAGGAGAGAGAGAGAGAAAGAGAGAAAGAGTGAGAGAGAGGAAGAGACAGAGAAAGAAAGAGTGAGACAGAGAGGAAGACAGAGAAAGAGAGAAAGAGTGAGCGAGAGAGGAAGAGATAGAGAAAGAGAGAAAGAGTGAGATACAAGGAAGTGAGAGAGAAAGAGAGAAACTGTGTGAGAGAGAGGTAGAGAGAGAGAGAAAGAGTGAGACAGAGAGGAAGAGAGAGAGAAAGAAAGAATGAGAGAGAGAGGAAGAGACATAGAAAGAGAGAAAGAGTGTGAGAGAGAGAAAGGAAGAGATACAGAGTGAGAGAGAGTGAAAGAGTGTGAGTGACAGAAAGGAAGAGATGGAGAGGGAGAGTGAGTGTTGACACTGTGGAGAAAATCCTTACAGCTCACCTTTCTGCCACTGGTGTGTCTCCAACCACGTGCCAGAACATAGTGGAGTCTTGAAGTTTAATCATCTGAAACATAGAATAGAATCAGTAATGGCAGAGTACATACAACTGCACACGCCTAATTCTCTGTTTTGCCCCTGCGCACCCAGGCTGCTGCACCCCATCGACTCCCGCCACCTAGAGGTGTCTGCCCACCTCTGCGCACCTAGGCTGCTGTATCCCATCCACTCCCACTGCCCAGAGGTGTCTGCCCACTGCTGTGCACCCAGGCTGGTGCACCCCATCCAGTCCCACTGCCCGGAGGTGACTGCCCGTTCCTGCGCACCCAGAGTGCTGCATCCCATCCACTCCCACTGCCTAGAGGTGTCTGCCTGCTCCTGTGCACCCAGGCTGCTGCACCCCATCCACTTCCACTGCTCGGAGGTGTCTGCCCGCTCTTGTGCACCCAGGGTGCTGCACACTATCCACTCCCACCGCCCAGAGGTGACTGCTCGCTGCTGCGGAAACAAGGCTCTCTGCTCACCTTCCACCACCGGCGTGTGTCTAAGAGGGTCCACCACGTGCTGAAGCAACCTCCTCAGGCACAAGTTGCGTACACGCGGTCAAGCCGAGCTCACAATTCAGAGCGGGTGTTGATTGCAGGATGGCCACGCATCATCGCAGGCTGCACACGCGCTCAGCTCTGGTGGCACTAACTCAGTGGAACTGAAGTCATCGCCTCATGGCGGGAGGTCCGTGTCGGGGGGGGGTCGTCAATCTGTGAATCACAGCCTGCTAGACAAAAAGCAAGATAAGATTGTGCGTCATGCGTTCATCAAAGGAGAGAAAGAGAGGAAGAGAGAGAGAAAGAAAGAAAGAGTGAGAGGTAGACAGAGAGAAAGAGAGAAAGAGTGAGAGAGAGAGGAAGAGAGAGAGAAACAGTGAGAGAGAGAAAGAGAGAAACAGTGTGAGAAAGAGGAAGAGAGAAACAGAGGAAGAGTGAGAGAGAGAGAAACAGAGAGAGAGAGAGAGAAAGAAAAAAACTGTGAGAGAGAGGAAGAGATAGAGTGAGAGAGAGAGGAAGGGAGAGAGAAAGAGTGTGAGGGAGACAAAGGAAGAGATGGAGAGGGACAGTGAGTGCCGACACTGTGGACAAAACCCTCACAGCTCACCTTTCCATCACTGGTGTGTCTCCAACCACGTGCCGGGACATAGTGGAGCCCTCAAGCTTACTCATCTGAAACGTAGTATGGAATCAGTAATGGCAGAGTACATACAACTGCACACGCCTAATTCTCTGTCCCGCCTTTGTGCATCCAGGCTGCTGCACCTCATCCACTTCCACTGCCCAGAGGTGTCTGCTCGCCGCTGCGCACCCAGGCTGCTGCACCCCATCCACTTCCACTGCCCAGAGGTGTCTGCCCGCTGTTGCACGCCCAGGCTGCTGCACCCCATCCACTCCCACTGCCCGGAGGTGACTGTCCGCCGCTGCGCACCCAGGCTGCTGCACCTCATCCACTCCCACTGCCCGGAGGTGACTGTCTGCCGCTGCGCACCCAGGCTGCTGCACCCCATCCACTCCCACTGCCCGGAGGTGACTGCCCGCTGCTGCACTAATAAGCCTCTCTGCTCACCTTTCGCAACCTGGGTGTAGAAAAGAGGGCCTACCACGTGCCGCTGCAAGCCCCAAGCCCTGAGCCCGCGGACACCGCACCCTGCATGTCATGCAGCCCCGCTCCGCAGGCCGCCAGGTCTCACATTTGGTGCTGGGTCTTGATTTCACCATGGCAGAGGACATACCAGTGCACCGGGCTTTTCATCGCAGGCTGCACACCCGCTCAGCCCTTGCGGTGCCACTAACTGTGTGACTAGCGAGGCGACGCCACATGGCGGTAGGCCTGCGCTGTCTGATGGCTCAGGCCTACACTGCGGTCCAGCAGGGCACACAAAACCTGAGCTGTCCAGACCGCCGGGACGGGCCATCACCGCAGGCTGCACACCCGTTCAGCAGTTACGGTACCCGTACCTCAGTGGACCGAAAGTCACGTCCCATGCCGGTGTGCCTGTGCCGGCCGCAGTGTATCCCGTGCGAGAAACTCTGAAATGGCATTGAGCGCGTGCGCCCGGTCTTTTTTATTGGCAGGGTCACGTGTCTTGTGACGCGTGTGCTGGATGGGTGTGGTGTGGGTGTATACTAGCCGTGAGGGAGTGGCTGTGGCGTACTGACAACTAGGGTGTGACCAGCAGATCACTGTAATGAAAATCTGGGCAATGTAGCGTTGTTGTCCTTCCCTGTAAGCGTAAGCGGAGTGGGCTGGCCTGGCGTATGCCAGTCCTGCGTGAGGCTGTGAAGAAGGACTCCGGAGCTATGGACGTGGCTCCGTCCTGGGCTGTATGAGGAATCAACTGATGCGGGTGTCCCTGTTGTAGTGCTGACGTCACCTGGGTCGCAAGCGCCAATGTGTCACTCTGTGAGCCAAGTCCCACAACATGGCCAACATGGAAGGTACGGGGAATCACTGACCCTACATTCATCCATAGTTCCACACATGAAAGATGGTGGACATGACACATCTGTGTGGATATGAATATTTATTGCACATTCAGTGGAGTGTTGCAGCTGTAGCAATACAGGGTCATGGAAAGTTTAAGTTTCAGTTTTTGGCACATGGAGGGCAGCCAATTAGAGCCAAGCTTGTGTTCGGGGTTAGGCTGCGCCAACATATGTACTTAGAGAATTACTCCGCCAATCCCCAAGCACTTATAAATTCACTATACACTTTCCTTGCAGTACTGTAATGATCCAGTCTCTACGTACGCACTTGTACAATGACCGAGAGAAAGTTACATAACCAAAGTTTTCCCCACTGCCAGAGGTAACATGGTTGCATACGCTGTCCACAGCACAATGTAATGTGGTAGGGCCCAGGGGCGGCATCTTGCATACATAATGAACACACGGACACAGATAGATAGTGGAACTGGGTACAGGCACGTGCACGTGCGCTCAACTAATTTTTATTACCAGGGTCACATGTCCAGTGACATCTGTGCTGGATGCGTGTGGGGTGAGTGTAAGCCAGCCCTCCGGGAATGGAGTGGCGGTGTGTGAGTGTCTGAATAGGTGTATGAGTGCATATGATAGTGTTGTATTGATAAGTGACTGCATGTATAAGTGATTGTATAGGTGAATGAGTGGATGTGTGTGCAGACCTAGGAATCAGTGAGTGAGTATGTAGTAACTGGTATTGGTGTGTGGATGGTTTCGAAAATGGTAGTGTGTATTTTACAGTGGGTGTATTAAAGGTTATATTAGGGTGTGATGAGGTGCATCAGATTATCACGTGGATGATGTCATCAGTGATGTCATCAGTGATGTCATTTGAGATGTCATCAGTGATGTGATCAGTGATGTCACTGACCATGCCATGAATGATGTAATATGTGACGTCATGAGCAGTGCATTGCGGGGCGCGAGTTATAGTTAACTGAACTAACTATAACGGTGGAATTTCTATGGTTTTGTACGAGTGAAATGTCCACCTAACTATAACGTCCCTGAAACCTATGTTTTTTTAGTGAATTTCAAAGGTTTTTAAATGCTAATTTCTAACTATAACGTCCCTGAAACCTATCGTTTTTTCAGTGAATTTCTAAGGTTTTTTAAATGCTAATTTCTAACTATAACGTGCCTGAAACCTATGGTTTTTTCAGTGAATTTATATATATATATATATATTTCCAAACGACTGGCTGGCGGGAAAAACACTGCCCTTCCTTCCGAGTTGGGGCTCGTTAGCGGACGCCACCGCTGACATATGCAAAGTAAATCCCTGCAATCCGCGCAGGAAAAAACGAGCCACTCCAGTTCCAAAGTTTCAAAGGTATTCCAGGTTTATTTTACGGCAACAAAAGACGACGCGTTTCGATCTCAAGCGAGATCTTGGTCACATGACCTCTTAGTCAGTTCCACATCTATTTAAAGACATACTAACATGCACGACACAGCGTGCAGTGAGACATAAAGAAAATACTGCAGTGATTTCCAAAGTTGTTGACATTTAAGAAGTTGAAAACAAAAGGCATTATTAATTAGCATAAATGCATTTGAAAGTATAAATTGAGGTGTATATCTAAATTTGTACCTTAAACAACAAATCATCAGTTGATGATGTGTAATTCATACCACATCATAGACATCTTATTGTACTGTTGTAGAACATTTGAATAATAGGTCTAGTGCCCCTTGAAGTATCTCAAACATTGTTTATTGGGTATAGTACCCTTAGGTTAATAAGTGGCTCACACAGACCTAATTATGATGACTGCTAAGTTTACATTGAAAGAATTTTTATATACATATGTATATGTGTCTAAAAATTGGTGCATAAACGTGGCTGTTAACAGAGGGAGGTAGATGAACTGTGCATATATTGTAGTCAAAATTAGTCTTGCGCCTAGGTACATTTACATTAATTTCTAGAACTAAAATGTCATGAAGGATTCTTTGATTACCCAATTATGTAGTGCAGTGCAGATGACAATATAGACTATAACATGCCCAGTGGTTCTGTGGAGATAGCAGTTACTGTGAACATGCTGGCTCTCTTGTGCTCTTAACAATATTTTTTAGTGGCTATCCTCCTCTCATGTGGTGAAGCCGATCTGTTGAAAATAGATAAAACAGAAACCGTTAATGTCGCTTGCATGATTAGACTCATGGTCATAACATCATAATTGCAAAACCTAGCTTTGGCATCACAATTTCAACAACAGACAAACCACCAAGAGTTAATTTATATCCACATTTTCTTCTTCAATGCATCATAGATTTTGGAAAACAAACAGGAAATCAACAGTGCAGGTTAAAACCACCAACAAGTGCAATTAAAATTAGAAAATCTATAATCTAACTGAATAGGAACTATTCAATTGGTTAACAGGAAGCGTCCCAATATTTATAAATGTACATATAATTCTTCGTCATTGTTCATACCTGTGGGGAACATACTGCCAGCTAGGAGAATTAATCTGGATTCTAGTCTGCGTAATGCTTGGATTCGATTCCCTCCTCTAGGATGTTTGGAAATTGTTGCTAGACCGAAGAACTTGCCTTTGGTCCAATCGCCTTCATGTGCCTCATTAAAGTGTCTGGACGTGCTGTAACTGAAGTCGCGATTAGTTATCGCTCTCCAATGTTCCAAGATTCTCTTCTTGACCGGGAATGTTGTTGAACCAACATACCATTTCCCACATGGACAGGTGATAGCATAAATTACGAAATCAGTCCCACAAGTTATGGGTTTTGTTATTTTCCATTTACTTTTCGATCTCTGTAATTTCACTTCACTTACATTCTCACTATACCTACAGGCTTTGCATTTGCTACATTTGTAAAAGCCTCCCCTTTGCTCTAGCCACGTTTTCTTGTTACTCTGTAAGTGGCTATTGACTAAGATATCCTTAAGGGATAGGTTTTTCTGAAAGTAACTGTTGGTGAGTTACCTAACTGTTTAGAAAGTAGTGGATCTTGTGTCAAGATATGCCATCTTCTCTTCAAGATGTTTCTCAGTTCACCTGCCTGTGTGCTGTATGTGGTTATGAACCGCACTGGGGTTCCTGTGTCATCTACTTTCTCTCGAATCTTGGGAGGTTGAAATAAGGCTTCATCATGACTGACAGAGTCAGCTTTAGTGATACCCCTGCGTAACATCTTGGTCGTGTAACCTCTATTCTTAAATCTCTTGACCATGTCTAGTTTGTTTTTTTCATACAAAGTTTCTGTGCTACAGTTGCGCCTAGCTCTAAGAAACTCACTATATGGAATACTCCATCTAAAGTTAGGGGGGTGACAACTAGCTGAATGGAGAATAAAATTGCCTGCAGTCTTTTTTCTAAATAGGTCTGTTGTCAATTTGCCATCACTTATAGTTAACCTGATATCCAAAAAGTCAATACTCTGTTGTATGCACAGTTCATCTACCTCCCTCTGTTAACAGCCACGCTATGCACCAATTTTTAGACACATATACATATGTATATAAAAATTCTTTCAATGTAAACTTAGCAGTCATCATAATTAGGTCTGTGTGAGCCACTTATTAACCTAAGGGTACTATACCCAATAAACTATGTTTGAGATACTTCAAGGGGCACTAGACCTATTATTCAAATGTTCTACAACAGTACAATAAGATGTCTATGATGTGGTATGAATTACACATCATCAACTGATGATTTGTTGTTTAAGGTACAAATTTAGATATACACCTCAATTTATACTTTCAAATGCATTTATGCTAATTAATAATGCCTTTTGTTTTCAACTTCTTAAATGTCAACAACTTTGGAAATACTGCAGTATTTTCTTTATGTCTCACTGCACGCTGTGTCGTGCATGTTAGTATGTCTTTAAATAGATGTGGAACTGACTAAGAGGTCATGTGACCAAGATCTCGCTTGAGATCGAAACGCGTCGTCTTTTGTTGCCGTAAAATAAACCTGGAATACCTTTGAAACTTTGGAACTGGAGTGGCTCGTTTTTTCCTGCGCGGATTGCAGGGATTTACTTTGCATATATATATATATAGTCTTTTTTTTGTTTAATTAATAATGTTTATATTAAGAGTTTCATATTTGTTATAAATGAATAGGGTTATTCAAATATGTTATGTGTTTGAAGTGAAATACTTTTCCTACTGTTGCACAGACTGGAGTGAGAATAGTAAATGTAACCACTGCAAAGTCCAGCACTTGCCGTACTGTTGCAGAGACTGGCGTGGGAATAGTAAATTTAACCCCTCTGAAGTCCAACTCTTTCCCTACTGTTGCACAGACTTGAGTGGGCATAATCAATTTAATCCCTCTGAAGTCCAGTGCTTTCTCTACTGTTGCACAGACTGAAGTGGGAATAGTAAATGCTACCCCTGCAAAGTCCAATGCTTTTCCTGCTTTTGCACAGACTGGAGTGGGAATAGTAAATTATACCCCTCTAAAGTCCAGCACTTTCCCTACTGTTGCACAGACTGAAGTGGGAATAGTAAATTTAACCCTGCCAAAGTCCCAAACTTTCCCTTCTGTTGCACAGACTGGAGTGGGAATAGTAAATCTTACCCCTCCGAAGGCCAATGCTTTCCCCTGTGTCGCACAGATTGGAGTGGAAAAAGA
This sequence comes from Calotriton arnoldi, assembly GCA_963921515.1. NCBI lineage: Eukaryota > Metazoa > Chordata > Amphibia > Caudata > Salamandridae > Calotriton > Calotriton arnoldi. Next base: position 339,129 of record CAWUFW010010228.1, on the reverse strand, counting down.
ATATCTACTGTTTCCAGACTTCAATATGTCTATTATTATTATTTGTTTATTTGTTCAATTTTATATTATTTGTTTATATATATACTTAAAAAATATATAATATTTTTATTAAATGTCCTTTTTTGCATTTTATAGTTTTTTATAGTTAATTAATTTGGCAATTTATTTATTGTTTTGCGGTTGATTTGTTCATATTTTTTAGGTTTCACACACACATATATATATATATATATATATATATATATATATATATATATATATATATATATATATGTATATATATTATCTACTGGCGGTCGCCAGTAGATAGTTATAGTTAGGACCTATTTTCCATAGGAATTCCGCAACATTCTATTTGCAATAACGTTGGCGCCGGTTGACGAATCTTCGCGAAAGCTTCCAACTTGTTGGGGCGCTCCGGTCCGCTCCTATCCTGAAAGTCTCAGGGTGATTCGTCAAGCTGGGGCCGAGAAAAAAGGGGGGTCCCAAAACGTGTTTTCCCCATTCATTTTTCCATAGGAACCTTTAGTCGCAGCTACAGCCCGAACTGCTGAACGGAATTACACCAAATATGGCAAAGAGGTAGCCCTTGGTTCAGTGTCGTGCCTTTTGCTTAAATGGTGTAAATCCGTTCAGTAGTTCCTGAGAAAATCAAAAGTAAAGTCACATATATATCTATGGCCGAGTAGGGTCCGCGTACCCTCCCGATCACGAGCTGCAGCTAATTGGCTGTCAAGTGGCTGTCAACACTCCAAATCAGGAAGTGTTGGCAGCCATTTTATCCCTCAGTAGAACCGAGGGACAGAAACAAGTGCGCAAAGCGCAAAAGGGACAGGGTAGAAACACCCTGACCCCCTAGGTCTGCTCAGGGGGTCCCACAAGGACCCCCTGGGCAGAAAAAAGCATTTTTTTTTTTTTAAACGGCGGGATACGCGGATCCGCCGATTAAAAAAAACACAGAAACAAGTGCGCAAAACGCACAAAGGGGCAGGGTAGAAACACCCTGACCCCTAGGTCTGCTCAGGGGTCCCACAAGGACCCCTGGCAGAAAAAGCATTTTTAAAAAAAATTGGCAGGATGCGCTTAGGGTGCGCGGATCCCGCCGATAAAAAAAAAATCGAAGCGCGGTCTCCGCGCTTTGATGCTAATTTGCCCGGGTGGCCCAAGTCCTGGGGGCATGCGGGGGTGGGTTTAGATTTTATGGGGGGGCCTCTAAGGCCCCCCAAGCCCCGTGGGACCGCCACCCCCCGGGGCTTCTTTTTTTAAAATTTCAATGACCTGTGTGGGGGGGGCTCCAGTCCCCCCACACGCCCCAGGGACCGCCACCTTCCCGGGGCACAAACAAATTTAAAATGGGGGTCCGTTTTGGACCCCCGAAGCCCCGGGGACCACCATCTCCCTGGGGCTTTGCAGATGTGGGGAGGGGGGCCGCGTGGCCCCCCTCCTGGAGCCTGTGGTGGCCCTGGTGACCGCCACCCCCCAGGGCCGGCTCCTGCAGTGTCCCGGAGTGCCTACCCCCGGGACACTGCTGTATGCAATGGCAGGATGGGAGCCTCGCGGCTCCCGTGCTGTCATTGCAAACTTGCTTTGCTTCATTGAAGCGAGAGCATGGAAACCTGCTCTCGCTTCAATGAAGCAAAGCAGATTGCTTTTCCATAAGGGGAGCTGCATGTCAGCAGCTCCTTATGGAAAAGCAAGCCGGCTCCCGCAGGACGTGGGGAGCCGGCGGGACCGTGCGAGGATTGGGGACCCCCACTTTCCCCAACAAGTGGCCAGGTCTTTTTAAAAGACGCAAAGACCGGGCCGGCCGCAGGGGATGGGGTCCCCGGGGCCTTAAATGGCCTGAGGAGGGGGCCACGCAGCCCCCTCCAAATAGTTTATAAAAAAACAGTGGGCATGCCCCGGGGATGGGGTCCCGGGGCCAATAGAGGCCCAGGGAAGGGGGCCACGCGGCCCCCTTCCCGGTTTTTAGTTTAAAAAAAAAAGAACATGCTGAGGCCCCGGGGATGGGGTCCCCGGGGCCAAAAGTGGCCGAGGAATGGGGGCCACGCAGCCCCCTCCCATAAAAAAAATAAGAACAAAAAAAAAAAGGCATTGTGCCGGAGGCTCCGCCCCTCCCTGCAGCAGTCTGCAAGCGCGCCCCCTGGTGCGTTTTAAGAAGGGGAAGTTATTCCCTTTGAATACTGGGGGTCCCTGGGGCCAACTAGCCCAACAGGAACCTCCAGTATGCGCCAGGGAGCTGCGTTGCAGAGACGTGTACAGAGGCCACGCCCCTTTTTACACCTCTCTGCAACGCAGCTCTGTGGCGCTTTTTGGAGGTACATGGTGGGCTACATGGCCCCCAGGGACCCTCAGTATTCAATGGGACTTAATCCCCCAACTTAAAACGCGCCACGGGGCGCATTTGCACAGTGGTGAAGGGAGGGGGCGGGGCTTCAGGTGACATGTGTGCAAACAGGCCCCGTGGCACATTTTAAGATGGGGAATTAAATCCTCTTCAATCCTGAGGGTCCATGGGGGCCAACTAGCCCACCAGGTACGTCCAGAAAGCGCAACAGAGCTGCGTTGCAGAGAGGTGTAAAAAGGGGCGTGGCCTCTGAACACCTCTCTGCAACGCAGCTCCCTGGCGCATACTGGAGGTACAGGGTGGGCTAGTTGGACCCCAGGGACCCTCATGATTCAAGGGGACTTAATCCCCCAAATTAAGCACACACCCATTTACTCACCTATACAGTTATACACACACCAACTCACTTACTCATACAAATACTAGCACATTCTTCAGTGATGTAATCAGTGATGTCACTGACCATGTCATGAGTGATGTAATATGTGACGTCATCAGCAGTGCATTGCGGGGGCGCGAGTTATAGTTACCTGAACCAACTATAACGGGGGAATTTCACGGGTTTTGTACGAGTGCAATGTCCAACTAACTATAACTGTCCCTAAAACCTATGGTTTTTTCAGTGAATATATATATATATATAAAAAATTGGTAGGTAGGTATAGTTAGGACCTAGTTTCCATAGGAAGAGCGTTTTTTGGTTTACCAATAACTTTGGAGCCTTTTGATGAATCTTCATGAACTTTTCTGAACTGATACGATGCTCACGTCAGCTACTATCTTAACAGTTTCGGGGTGATCCGTCAAGCGGGGATGAGAAACAGGGGGTACTTAAAAGCGTGTTTTCCCCATGTTATTTCCCAAAGGACCTTTAGACACGGCTACAGTCTGAACTGCTGAATGAATTTACACCAAATTTGGCAGGAAGGTAGATGTTGGTACAAGGAAGTGCCTTTTTTTGATTTTGTGTAAATCCGTTCAGTAGTTTCAGAGTTATTTAAAGAAATTTGAGTTGTATATATATGGTGCCGTGGATCCGCAACCCCTCCCAATCTCGTGCTGAGAAGTGTTGGCAGCCATCTTGTGACACAGAAAGAACCATAACAAAAAAGAAAAGGGGGCAGGGCGGGAACACCCTGATGCCCTAGGCATTAATATTAATGCGGGGGTGCTCTGCTCCCCGCAGTCCCAGGGACACCACCTCCTCTGGGAAAATGGTCAAAATTAAAATGGGGGCCTCATGCCCCCCCTGCGACCCGAGGACCATGCCCTCCCCGGGACTGTGTCCTGAAATGGAGGGCAGCACCCCTACTTGAGCCATATATGGTCCTGGGACCGCTACCCCCCATCGACAGCTCCAGCAATGTCCTGGGGTGCCCACCCCCCAGACATAGCAGTTTGTTATGGCCATAGCAAACTCTGCTCCACTTTGTACAAAAATGCTCTCACTTGCACGAAGCAGAGCAGAATTGCTTTTGGACAGAGGGAGCTTCTGTCCAAAAGCAATGCCAGCTCTCACGGGCAAGGGGACCCAGCAGGGACCAAAGAGGCATTCAGGTTCTCCCCATGGTCCCCAACGAAAATGACTGGGTGCCCTGGGTGGGACCAGGGCACTCAGTTTTGTGGCTAGGCCCCGGAAAGGGGGGCCACACAGACCCCCTCCTTTATAATAAAAAAAAGAAAAAGGAAAAAGCTACCGGCATGACGCTGGAGGCCCTGCCCCCTTTCTGCACCACTCTGCAATCGTGCCTCCTGGCACGGGGCTGGTTGGTGGATGAAGTCCCCTTGGCTGCTGAGGGTCCTTGGGGGGCAAGCAACCCCTTCTGTTACTACCAGTAAGTCCCACACAGTGGAATTGCTGAGAGGTGTTTGGAGGCCGAGCACCCTTTCTCCATCACTCTGCAAATGTGCCTTTCTGCACACTGTTGGTGGGGGGATGAAGTCCCCTTGACTGCTGAGGGTCCTTGGGGGCCAACAACACCTCCTTTTACCTCCAGTAAGTCCCACACAGTGTGATTGCTGACAGGTGTTTGGAGGCCACACCCCCTTTCTCCACCACCCTGCAATCATGCCTCCTGTCATGCTGCTGGTGGGGGGATGAAGTCCACTTGGCTGCTGAGGGCCCTTGGGGGCAAACACCCCCTCATGTTACCTAGAGTAGTCCCCACACAATGGGATTCCTGAGAGGTGTTCGGAGGCCATGCCCCCTTTCTCCACCACTCTGCAATCACCCCTCTCAGCATACTGCTGGTGGGGAATGAATTCCCCTTGGCTGCTAAGGGTCCTCGGGGGGCCAACAAGACCTCCTGTTACCTCCAGTAAGTCCCACACAGTGGGATTGCTGAGAGGTGTTCAGAGGCCATGCCCCCTTTATCCTCTGCACATTTGTCTCTAGGTGCACTGCTGGTGGGGGGATAAAGTCCCCTTGGATGCTGAGGGTCTTTGGTGGCCAACTAGCCCTCCTGTAACCTCCAATAAGTTCCACAGAGCGTGATTGCTGAGAGGACTTCAGAGGCCATGCCCCCTTTCTCCACCACCCTGCAAATGCACCTCCTGGTGCACTGCTGGTTGGGGGATGAAGTCCTCTTGGATACTAAGGGTTCTTGGGGGCCCAGAAGCCCTCCTGTTACCTCCAGTACGTCCGACACAGCAGGATTCCTGAGAGCTGGTTGGAGGCCCGGTCCCCTTTGTCCACCAGTCTGCAAACGTGACTACTAGTTAAAAAAACATAGAAATGCACCTAAAAAATGAAAGGTTACAGGGACGTTATAGTTAGGAAATAGATTTTTAAAAACCTTAGAAGTAGGTCATGTCACTGACCATGTCATGAGTGATGTAATATGTGAGGTCATAAGCAGTGCATTACAGGGGCGTAAGTTATAGTTAGCTCAGGTAACTATAACTGCCGAATTTCATTGGTTTTGTATGAGTGAAATCTGAGCCTAACTATAACATTCCTGTAACCTTTGTTTTTCAGTATATATATATATATATATATATATATATATATATATATATATATATATGTATACATATATATATATGTATACATATATCACTGAAAAAACCATAGGTTTCAGGGACGTTATAGTTAGTTGGACATTTCACTCGTACAAAACCATAGAAATTTCGCCGTATAGTTAGTTCAGCTAATTATAACTCACGCCCCGCAATGCACTGCTGATGACGTCACATATTACATCATTCATGACATGGTCAGTGACATCACTGATGACATCTCAAATGACATCACTGATGACATCACTGATGACATCATCCACTGACTGTGTGTTTCTTTAAAGTTTAAATATGTATTATATATATGCCAAGGTGTATTGAAGAATGAGTGGGTGTATAAGTGTCTGGATGGAGGATTTAGTAGGTGCATGACTGACTGTTTAAGTGAGTGATTACATGTGTCTTACTGAATGCATGGGTTAGTGACTAAAATGTGCGAATGTCTGTATCAGTCTGTCTGTTGTTGTATAAGCTGCTGCATGGGTTGGTCAGTAGCTACATGAGTGTCTATATGGGTTATCGATTGGTTGCCTGAGTATTTGTATGGGTGCCTGAGTGTGTGTGTGGGTGGGTGGGAGGTGTGTGACTCTGTGCATAGATGTTTGAGTGGTTGATTCACTGGGTGTATGGGTTCAAGAGTGCATGTGGAAACAGCTGTATGGGTGGGTGAGTGTATGTATGGGTGTGTTGGTGAGTGAATGGATGTCTCAGTGGTACATGTCCAAGTAACTACATATGTAAAAGGCAGTGTATGTGAGAGTTGGAGTATATAAATGACTATACGTGAGAGTCAGTGATTGTGAGAGTGGCTGTATGGATGAGTGTGTACTTGTATCAGTGATTGTATAAGAGAGTAAGTATGCGTTTGTTTCTGTTTGAATAAGTGATGTGGTGTGTGTATAACTGTATAGGTCAGTAAATGGAAGCGTGATTGATTCTTTGCATGACTGACTAGGTGTGTGAGTAACTCTGGATGAGTGGTGGTGTGTTAGTGTCTGTATAGGTGTATGAGTGCATATGATAGTGTTATATTGATGAGTGACTGCATGTATGAGTGATTGTATGGGTGAATGAGTGGATGTGCGTGTGGACCTAGGAATCAGTGAGTGCGTATGTAGTATCTGGTATTGGTGTGTCGATGGTTTCGAAAATGGTAGTCTGTATTTTACAGTGGGTGTATCAAAGGTTATATTAGAGTGTGAGGAGGTGCATCAGATTTTCACGTGAATGATGTCATCAGTGATGTCATCAGTGATGTCATTTGAGATGTCATCAGTGATGTCATCAGTGATGTCACTGACCATGTCATGAATGATGTAATATGTGACGTCATGAGCAGTGCATTGCGGGGGCGCGAGTTATAGTTAGCTGAACTAACTATAACGGCGGAATATCTATGGTTTTGTACGAGTGAAATGTCCAACTAACTATAACGTCCCTGAAACCTATGGTTTTTTCAGTGAATTTCTAAGGTTTTTTAAATACTAATTTCTAACTATAACGTGCCTGAAACCTATGTTTTTTTCAGTGAATTTCAATGGTTTTTTAAATGCTAATTTCCAACTATAACGTCCCTGAAACCTATGTTTTTTTCAGTGAATTTCAAAGGTTTTTTAAATGCTAATTTCTAACTATAACATAGCAGTCGTGTTTGCAGAGTGGTGGAGAAAGGTGAGCGTGGCCTTCAAACACCTTTTAGCAATCCCACTGTGTGGGATTTAGCGGAAGTAACAGGAGGGATAGTTAGCCCCCAACGTCAACCTTGGGGGCCAACTACCCCTTTTATTACCTCCAGTAAGTCCCACACAGCAGGATTGCTAACTTGTTATATCAGGCCCCACCCCCTTCCTGCAGCACTCTGCAAATGCGCCCCCTGGCATGTTCTAAGTTGGGGGATTAAGTCCCCTTGAATCCTGAGGGCCCCTGGGGGCCAACTATGCCACCAGGTACCTCCATTAAGCGCCACTGAGCTGTGTTGCAGAGAGGTGTAAAAAGGGGCGTGGCCTCAGACCACCTCTCTGCAACGCAGCTCTGTGGCGCTTACTGGAGGTACATGGTGGGCTAGTTGGGCGCCAGGGACCCTCAGGATTCAAGAGGACTTAATCCCCCAATTTACAACGTGCCAGGGGGTGCGTTAGCACACTTGTTATGTCAGGCCCGCCCCCTCCCTGCACCACTGTGCAAACGCGCCCCCTGGCACATTGTATGTTGGGGATTAAGTCCCCTTGAATCCTGAGGGTCCCTGGGGGCCAACTAGCCCACCAGGTACCTCCAGTAAGCGCCACAGAGCTGCGTTGCAGAGAGGTGTGAAAAGGGGCGTGGCCTCAGACCACCTCTCTGCAACGCAGCTCTGTGGCACTTACTGGAGGTACCTGGTGGGCTAGTTGGCCCCCAGGGACCCTCAGGATTGAAGGGGACTTAATCCCCCAATTTACAATGTGCCAGGGGGTGTGTTTGTACACTTGCTATGTCAGGCCCTGCCCCCTCCCTGCACCACTGTGCAAACGCGCCCCCTGGCACATTGTAAATTGGGGGATTAATTCCCCTTGAGTCATGAGGGCCCTTGGGGGCCAACTAGCCCACCAGGTACCTCCAGTAAGCGCCACAGAGCTGCGTTGCAGAGAGGTGTAAAAAGGGGCATGGCCTCGGAACACGTCTCTGCAACGCAGCTCTGTGGCGCATACTGGAGGTACCTGGTGGGCTAGTTGGCCCCCAGGGACCCTCAGTATTCAAGGGGAATTAATTCCCCAACTTACAACGTGCCAGGGGGCTCGTTTGCTGAGTGCTGCAGGGAGGGGGCGGGGCCTCCGGCGCGATGTGTTTTTTTTACAAGGGGGCTATGTGGCCCCCCTTCTTTTACATTATTTGGGGCCCTGGGGACCCCATCCCCCAGGGCCTGCTCTTTTGTTTACATTTTTTTTTTTTAAACGGGAAGGAGGCCGCGCGGCCCTTCTCCCGAGGCCAATTTCGGCCCTGGGGACCCCATCCCTCGGGGCATGGCCACATTTTTTTAATTTATTTTTTTAAGGAGGGGGGCTGTGTGGCCCCCCTTCTTAGGCCTCTATTGGCCCCGGGGACCCCATCCCCCGGGGCTGTGCCTCTTTATTTTTTTTAAATTTTAATATTGAAGGGGGGTTGCGTGGCCCCCCTCCTAGGCCACTTCTGGCCCCGGGGCTCGCCCTTTGTGTTGGGGACCCTGGGGGGAGCCCCAATGCCTCCACGGTCCTGCCGGCTGCCCGCCTCCTGCGGGAGCCGGCATTGCTTTTGAGCAAGGGGAGCTGCTGACATGCAATCCTGCTTTGCTTCATTGTAGCAAGAGCAGGTTTTCCTCTCTCTCTCAATGTCAGTCAGTCAGTATCTCTCTCAGTCAGTCAGTATCTCTCTCTGTCAGTCAGTCTCTCTCTCTGTCAGTCAGTCTCTCTCCCAGTCAGTCAGTCTCTCTCTCAGTCAGTCAGTCTCTCTGATGCAGTCAGTCTCTCTCTCTGTCAGTCAGTCTTTCTGAGTCAGTCAGTCTCTCTCTCTGTCAGTCAGTCTCTCTCAGTCAGTCAGTCTCTCTCCCTGTCAGTCAGTCTCTCTCTGTCAGTCAGTCTCTCTCTCTGTCAGTCAGTCTCTCTCAGTCAGTCAGTCTCTCAGTCAGTCAGTCTCTCAGTCAGTCAGTCTCTCAGTCAGTCAGTCTCTCTCTCAGTCAGTCATTCTCTCTCAGTCAGTCTCTCTCACTCAGTCTCTCTCTCTGTCAGTCAGTCTCTCTCTCAGTCAGTCAGTCTCTCTCAGTCAGTCTCTCTCTCAGTCAGTCAGTCTCTCTCAGTCAGTCAGTCTCTCTCAGTCAGTCAGTCTCTCTCTCTGTCAATGAGTCACTCTCTCAGTCAGTCTCTCTCTGTCAGTCAGTCTCTCTCTGTCTTTCAGTCTCTCTCTCAGTCAGTCAGTCTCTCTCTCTGTCAGTCAGTCTCTCTCTCTCTCTCTCTCTATCAGTCTCAGTCAGTCAGTCTCTCTCTCACTCAGTCTCTCTCTCTGTCAGTCAGACTCAGTCAGTCAGTCTCTCTCTGTCAGTCAGTCTCTCTCTCAGTCAGTCAGTCTCTCTGTCAGTCAATTTCTCTCTCTCTCTGTCAGTCTCTCTCAGTCAGTCAGTCTCTCTCAGTCAGTCAGTCTCTCTCAGTCAGTAAGTCTCTCTCTCTCTGAGAGTCTCTCTCTCTCTCTCTTAGTCAGTCTCTCTCTGTCAGTCAGTCTCTCTCAGTCAGTCAGTCTCTCTCTTAGTCAGTCAGTCTCTCTCTGTCAGTCAGTCTCTCTCTCTGTCAGTCAGTCTCTCTCTCTGTCAGTCAGTCTCTCTGAGTCAGTCAGTCAGTCTCTCAGTCGGTCAGTCTCTCTCAGTCAGTCAGACTCTCTCAGTCAGTCAGTCTCTCTCTCAGTCAGTCAGTCTCCCTCTCAGTCAGTCTCTCTCTCAGTCAGTCAGTCTCTCTCTCTCTCTCTGGCAGTCACTCTCTCTCTCAGTCAGTCAGTCTATCTCTTAGTTAGTCTCTCTCAGTCAGTCAGTCTCTCTCAGTCAGTCAGACTCTCTCTCTGTCAGTCAGTATATCTCTCAGTCAGTCAATCTCTCTGTCAGTCAGTCAGTCTCTCTGAGTCAGTTAGTCTCTCTGAGTCAGTCAGTCTCTCTCTAAGTCAGTCAGTCTCTCTCTCAGTCAGTCAGTCTCTCTCAGTCAGTCAGTCTCTCTCTCATTCAGTCAGTCTCTCTCTCAGTCAGTCTCTCTCTAAGTCAGTCAGTCTCTCTCTCAGTCAGTCTCTCTCTAAGTCAGTCAGTCTCTCTCTCAGTCAGTCTCTCTCTCTGTCAGTGTCTCTCTCTCTCTGTCAGTCAGTCTCTCTTAGTCAGTCTCTCTGTCAGTCAGTCTCTCTGTCAGTCAGTCAGTCTCTCTCTCAGTCAGTCTCTCTCAGTCAGTCAGTCTCTCAGTCAGTCAGTCTCTCTCTCTGTCAGTCTCAGTCAGTCAGTCTCTCTCTCTGTCAGTCAGTCTCTCTCTCTGTCAGTCTCTCTCAGTCAGTCACTCCCAGTCAGTCTCTCTCTAAGTCAGTCAGTCTCTCTCTAAGTCAGTCAGTCTCTCTCACAGTCAGTCTCTCTCTCTGTCAGTCAGTGTCTCTCTCTCTCTGTCAGTCTGTCAGTCAGTCTCTCTTAGTCAGTCTCTCTGTCAGTCAGTCTCTCTGTCAGTCAGTCAGTCTCTCTCTCAGTCAGTCAGTCTCTCAGTCAGTCAGTCTCTCAGTCAGTCAGTCTCTCTCTCTGTCAGTCTCAGTCAGTCAGTCTCTCTCTCTGTCAGTCAGTCTCTCTCTCTGTCAGTCTCTCTCAGTCAGTCACTCTCAGTCAGTCTCTCTCAGTCAGTCAGTCTCTCTCAGTCAGTCTCTCTCTCTCAGTCAGTCTCTCTCTCTCTCAGTCTCTCTTCTCTCAGTCAGTCTCTCTCTGTCAGTCAGTCTCTCTCTCATTCAGTCAGTCTCTCTCTCTCTCTCTGTCAGTCTCAGTCAGTCAGTCTCTCTCAGTCAGTCACTCTCTCAGTCAGTCTCTCTCTCAGTCAGTCACTCTCTCAGTCAGTCTCTCTCTCTGTCAGTCAGTCTCTCTCTCAGTCAGTCAGTCTCTCTCAGTCAGTCAGTCTCTCTCAGTCAGTCAGTCAGTCTCTCTCTCTGTCAGTCTCTCTGTCAGTCTCTCTCTCAGTCAGTCTCTCTCTCTGTCAGTCAGTCTCTCTCTGTCAGTCAGTCTCTCTCTAAGTCAGTCAGTCTCTCTGTCAGTCAGTCTCTCTGTCAGTCAGTCTCTCTCTCTCAGTCAGTCTCTCTCTCTCAGTCAGTCAGTCTCTCTGTCAGTCAGTCTCTCTGTCAGTCAGTCAGTCTCTTTCAGTCAGTCAGTCTCTCTCTACCTCAGTCAGTCAGTATCTCTCTCTCTCAGTCAGTCAGTCTCTCTCTCTCTGTCAGTCTCAGTCAGTCAGTCTCTCTCAGTCTCTCTCTCTCTCTGTCAGTCTCTCTCTCAGTCAGTCAGTCTCTTTCTCAGTCAGTCAGTCTCTCTCTCTCAGTCAGTCTTTCTCTCTCTGTCAGTCTCTCTCTCTCTGTCAGTCTCTCTCTCAGTCAGTCAGTCTCTCTCTCAGTCAGTCAGTCTCTCTCTCTCTCTCTACATCATACCTTAGAAACATTGCCAATATCTCTGGCTAAACACTTATAAGGTCCCAACTGCGAGACCTATTGGCAATGCTAATGCTTGTTTTTATTTTTACTTCCGGATTCGTGCACCCAGCTCGAATTCGGACGTTTCTTAAAATGTTTTTGGGCTGGGGGTCCTTGTGGAACCCCCTGAGCAGGCCTAGGGGGTCAGGGTGTTCCTACCCTGCCCCCTTTTCTTGTTTTTCATCTTTGTTTAACTGTTTTCTTATGACTCTGGTTCAACCTAGTCCCAAGGTGGCTGCCAGCATTTCCTGGATGAAGTGCTGACAGCCAATCAGATTTCACGATAACATGTGTGGTTAGGCTCCGCCCAGATATCGATATTTCTTTTTCCTTTCTTTTTCCTTTAATATTTCAAAAAATTCTGAACGGATTTACACGATTTAACAAAAAGGACTCTTTCTGAACCAAGACCTACCTTTTTGCCAAATTTGGTGTAATTCCGTTCAGCAGTTCGGGCTGTAGCTTTGTCTAAAGTTTCCTATAGAAAATAACATGGGGAAAATGTGTTTTGGTACCCCCCTTTTTTCTCGGCCCCCGCTTGGCGAATCACCCCGAATCTTTCAAGACAGGAGCTGACCGGAGCTGATCACTAGTTTTGAAAATTTCGCGAAGATTCGTCAACCGGCGCCAAAGTTGTTGGGAAAACAAAAAAACACTTTTCCTATGGAAACTAGGGCCTAACTATAACTACCTACTGGCGACCATGAATGATGTAATATGTGCCGTCATCAGCAGTGCATTGCGGGGGCGTGAGTTATAGTTAGCTCAACTAACTATAACGGCCGAATTTCTCTGGTTTTGTACGAGTGAAATGTCCAACTAACTATAACGTCCCTGAAACCTGTGTTTTTTTCAGTGAATTTCAAAGGTTTTTAAATGTTAATTTCTAACTATAACGTCCCTGAAACCTATGGTTTTTCAGTGATTTTAAAAGGTTTTTTAAATGCTTATTTCTAACTATAACATCCCTGAAACCTATGGTTTTTTCAGTGAATTTCAAAGGTTTTTTAAATGCTAATTTCTAACTATGCCCACAGAGGTAGGACATGTGCAGAAAGAGGAAGAAAAGCGCAGAAAGAAGCAAGAGAAATGCCTAAAGAGGCAACAGAAGTCCAGAAAGACGAAGAAAGGTGCAGAAAGAAGCAAGAGATTTGCAGAAAGAACCAACAGATGTGCATAAAGAGGCCTTGTTGCAAAGTCATCCTGAGCCCCCAACATTTTGCTGACTGGTACTGGTGGTAACTGACTCTGACTAACCAAGCCCAGAGCCAGTAATATGCTTAGAATACAGTGAAAACACCTACATACACTAGGGTACACTATGGGTTGGGGTACCCCTTTGATTGGCATGACCTCCCCTGTAAGGCCCTAGTACATGTTATGTTATGTTAATAACTTTTATAAAGCGCAGCGATTACCCATGGGTGTCCTGGCGCTAGCAAATGCATCCTGAGGCAGAAAACAAGAAGGGAGGAGTTATTCAGAAAAGAGCCAGGTCTTTAGGCCCTTCCTAAAATTTAAGAGATCCGTAGCATCTCTGAGGTAAAAAGGCAGGGCGTTCCAGGCCTTCGCTGCGCTAACAGCGAAGCTTCTGCCCCCCCACAAAGCAGTCCTTCTTGGTGGAACCGAAACCAGCTTGACACCTGTCGAGCGAAGTGCTCTGTTCGGAATGTACCAGTGGAACAGCTGGTTCAGGTAGTCTGGGCCTTTGCCATGAAGGGCTTTGAAGACCATGCATAGGGATTTAAAACGCACTTGATTCCGTATTGGAAGCCAGTGGAGATTCCTTAATCCATTGGAGATGGGTGAGAATTTGGGTGTACCCGTCAGAAGTCTTGCTGCTGCATTTTGCAGCAGCTGTAGTTTGTTCAGACTTTTCTGTTGGATATTCAAATACAAGCTATTACAATAGTCCAGCCTGGATAACACCAAGGCTGTGACCACTGTTTGTCGACTACTCGGGGGTAGGAATGGCATTACCTTCCTCACTGTTCTAAGCACGTAAGTGGTTGAAGATGCTACTGCATTGACCAGATCCCCGAAGGTTAGTCTCTCGTCCACAACTACCCCTAGATTTTTTGCCTTTTTTGAAGGCGTGGGGAGAGAGCCCATCGAGTCTGGCCACCAGCCTGGGGTCCAAAAGCTAGTATCCTTTCCAAATAGAAGGACCTCAGTCTTGCCTGAATTAAGCTTTAGGCAGTTCTCTGCCATCCATTTCCCAACAGATTTCATACATGTTTGTAAACGTTTGTCTATGCATACATCCTGGCCCGGAAGTAATGACACAACAATTTGGGTATCATCCGCATAGGTCGTGAGACCGAACCCGAATGATCTAACAATGGGGGACAAGGAGGAGACATAAACATTAAAAAGGGTGGGGCTAAGGGAGGATCCCTGTGGGACCCCACAAGGAAGCACAAAGGGTTTTGATTGACAACTACCCAGTGCCACCGTGTGTCTTCTGTCGGACAGGAAGGAACTTATCAGCGCCCAAGCTTTGGATTGAATCCCACACTCCTTTAGACGGTCCATCAAAATACCATGATGGACCGTATCAAAGGCCGCCGACAGGTCTAACAGGATCAGTGCTGCCCTCCCTCCTTGGTCAACGGCTACTCTGATCTCTTCTGTTGCCTTAATAAGAGCGGACTCAGTGCTGTGGCCCCCTCTGAACCCATACTGGGAAGGGTCTAATGCTTGTGTTGCTGTTAAAAAAGAACTAAGTTGGATATTAAGGACTTTTTCTGTCAGTTTAGCTGGTAATGGGATGCGCGAAATCGGGCGGAAGTTGTTAGGATCTTTGGAGTCCAGGCTCGGTTTTTTCAGCAGGGGCAGTATGGAGGCCTACATAATAGGGCAGGGGGATTAAAACTACCTCTAAGTCAGAAGTGCAGAAAGAGGCAAGAAAAGTGCAGAAAGAAGCAACAGAGGTGCCAAAGAGGCAAGAGAGGTGCAGAAATAAGCAAGTGAAGTACAGAAAGAGGCAACAGAGGTGCAGAAAGACGCAAGAGAGGTGCAGAAACAAGCAAGAGAAGTGCAGAAAGAGGCAAGAGAATTGCTGAAAAAAGCAACAGAGGTTAGAAAGAAGTAAGAGAAGTGCAGGAAGAGGCAAGTGAGGTGCAGAAAGAAGCAAGAGCAGTGCAGAATGAACCAACAGAGGTGCAAAAAGAGGCAAGAGGGGTGAAGAAAGAGGTAGGAGAGGTGCACAAAGAGGCAAGAGGGGTACAGAAAGAGGCAGGAGGGGTGCAGAAAGAAGGAAGAGTAGTGCAGAAAGAAGCATCAGAGGTGCTGAAAGAGGCTTGAAGGGTGCAGAAAGAGGCAAGAGAAGTGCAGAAAGAAGCAACAGAGGTACAGAAAGAGGCAAGAGAGGTTCAGAAATAGGCAGGAAAGGTGCAAGAGAGGTGCAGAAAGATGGGAGAGGGGTGCAGAAAGAGGCAAGAGGGGTGCAGAAAGAAGCAGGTGAGGTGCAGAAAGAGGCAACAGAGGTGCGGAAAGACGCAAGAGAGGTGCAGAAACAAACAAGAGAAGTATAGAAAGAAGCAAGAGAATTGCTGAAAGAAGCAACAGAGGTGTAGAAAGAAGCAAGACAAGTGCAGAAAGAGGCAAGTGAGGTGCAGAAAGAAGAGCAGTGCAGAAAGAACTAACAGAGGTGCAAAAAGAGGCAAGAGGAGTGCAGAAAGAGGTAGGAGAGGTGCACAGAGGCAAGAGAGGTACAGAAATAAGCAGGAGGGGTGCAGTAAGAAGGAAGAGAAGTGCAGAAAGAGGCAAGAGCATTGCTGAAAGAAGCAACAGAGGTGTAGAAAGAAGCAATAGACGTACAGAAAGAGGCAAGTGAGGTACAGAAAGAAGCAAGAGCAGTGCAGAAAGAACCAACAGACGTGCAAAAAGAGGCAAGAGGGGTGCAGAAAAAGGTAGGAGAGGTGCATAAAGAGGCAAGAGAGGTGTGAGAAGTTGGCCTGGTATATGCTGTCCACTAATTATAGTGAGCACCTTGCACCAGTCCAAACAACCCCTTATTGGAGATAGGTTAAAGACAACCTTTATTGAAAGCTATCCTAGTGGTAGCTATGGAGAGCAACCTTCAGGCTAAGTCTTGAAGGAATGTAAAGAAGCTTGTTTTACCAGTCTATAATCTCTTGAGTGACCAAATGAAAGAGGACCACACCAGGTATATATTCAAAATATATGTATTTATTGCTAAACACACCCCTCTAGTCTCTTTATGAGGCTAGAGTTCGAAGTACATAAGTTATAAGTTAGTTATCAACAGTAATAGCACAAATACACGTTTGAGCCCTAGGGGCGTACCAAACCATATACCAATAAAGTGGTATAAGAACCACGACTGAGCTAGACACAAGGCCTAGAACCTGTAGAAGTGCTTGGCCCTCAAGGAACCACCCAAGGTAGTGACACAGGGGACCCACGGGGACGCGTGCAGTGTGAGAACACAGCCGCGAGCCGCCGTTGACTTCTATGGGGAATGTCGCGGTTGGAGTTTTAAAGAAAAGGGACACTTAGAGGAGGACTTGGAGCAAACCCCTTTAGAACTAGGTTGTTCTAGAGTCTATACCCACGGGAGCACCAGAGTACTCGAGTTACCTCACCCAGGAAGCCGGGTGCATAGGTGTCTTTCGGGGTCGGGTTTCGTCGTCGTTTTCAATGGCGATCTGCTGCAAAGTGCTGCTGGCGGCCAAGTCGAAAGTGTTCGGGTGGATCCAAAGGTGGATCGAAGATCTGAAGAACCTGAAAGCAGAGGGAACAGAGTCTGGGTCACTAGCCAGTGACCAGGAAGGCGATGAGCGGATGCCCACCGATGTTGGGTGCTTCAGGTAGGTTGATGGTCATCTTGACTCTTCAGCCACGAGGTCCAGGAGGTGTCGACAACAACAAGGAGCTGGATTCGAGCTGCTCCACAAAGTCTGTCGATTGCAGGAGTGTCGGCGACTGGATTGGACCCAACAAGCCTTGGCAACGGCAAGTCTCATGGAAATAGAAGAAGGACGGTGGTGCAGACCAGCAAGGTCTGAGGGACTCACCCAGCGAGGGTAAGTCAGGGCACGTCTAGAGCAACCAGGGAAGCCCAAGCAGAAGAAGAGTTGCCTTCGGGAGGGCCCACTAGCCAATGGACTAGCGACCGCAAAGGAGCCTCGAGTGGACGCACTTGGAGCTGGCTCACAGGACACTCGTGGAGTGGAGGCCAGTGATCTTCGGAGCAGTTGGTGCTGGAGGCGAGGGCTATGTGGAGCCCAAAGTACAACTTTGGGGGAGACTCAGAAGAGGATGCACTTGCAAAAGTACTCAGTGTCCAGGGGTCATGGTTTCACATTACCCACGACAGCTATGGGCCTCAGCTTTGCTGGGGACTCAGGGCAGCCTCAGGGAAGTCTGGAAATCTACCTCTGGTGTTGCAAAGACTTCAGCGTCCGGCGGGAGCTTCAGCGATGCAGACCGGACAATTGCTTCTTAGGTGCCTGCCAAGCAGGGGAGTCACTCCTTGACCCCAAGGGAGATTCTTCAGTCCTCTAACCTTAAAGTAGAGCGTCGAAGGTCCAGGATTCTGTATCAGAGTTTCATCCAGGTAAATCTAAAGTCCTAAGGACTGGGGTCCCATACTTATACCAAGTTAGGGGGTTGGACATACTCTGGGGACCCACCTATGGGAGGGTCAGGGCAGAGGGGTGGTTACACCCCTTTCCCTTTGTCCAGTTTCGCGCCAGAGCAGGGGCTGGAAGCCCCTGAGCCGGTTTGAACTGGGGTATGCACAGGGACACCAAATGTGCCCCCAGTGCAGGACTTCAAAGCACCAGAGAGTGCTCCCGCCCAGCCCCAATACACACTATCCTGTCTGGGGAGGTGGTTACACCTCCCTTCGACAGGAAACCTATTGTTCAGGCCTCCCCTGCCGGAGTTTCAGTCAGCAGCAGGAGGCCAGACCCGTGTCTGTGGCAGCGGCATCCATTTTGTGATGCCAGGGCTCTAGAAAGAAGTTACCGGGTAGCCCGGTGTGCACATGTCTCTCCCTCTAGTAGGGTGGAATGCTACCCCCGCTGCCAGGACTGGCGGGGGGGTAGTATTCCAAGATGTTTGACACCAAACACAACATGTTTTGGTGCAGCCAGTCCAAAGTTAGCATTGTACCGCGAGGATATAATGCACTTAAGAGTATATGGTCAGGCTGTACCACAAACAGCATCAGAGGAGGGACTCCAAACGCTGTAGAGGGGCCCTGCTCATGCAGGGGCACCCTCTCACATAAAAACCAAGCACTCTGCCTTCAGGATTGGTAAGGCCTGCCATAGGAGTGACTTATAGGTTTATATGTGTGTGCAATGGTAGTGATATAGGTAGCCTATACCACTGTAAGGGGTGCATGCACCACCTTACCCAGGCTGCAGTAGCACACCTGTGGTGTCATTTTGGATGGCCTTCCAGGGGTGGCACAATACATGCTGCAGCCCCTGGTAGGCCTCTGAGGTACCTATGCCCTGGGTACATAGTATACCATATACTAGGGACTTATAAGGGCACTCCAGATTCCAATCAGAGATGTGCCTAAGGCACATGGAAACCATTTTAGAGAGGAAGCAGCTAGGCTGGGGTTCTGATTAGCAGGGCCCCAGCCAGACTAAAGTCGAAAAACAGTGAAGCATCAGCAAAAAGTGGAGGTACCCATGTGAAGCAGATCCTACTCTCCTACACAACCCCCCCCAAACGTAGGGACATTAAACTAACCTTGAAAAGTTGAGTCTTCATGTTCTAAGTGGAAGTACCTAGAGAGTCCATCTGCATTGGCATGGTTACTCCCAGGTCTATGTTCCAATGTAAAGTCCATCCCCTGTAGGGAAATGGACCACCTAAGCAGTTTGGGGTTTTCACCCTTCATTTGTTTTAGCCATAGGAGGGGCTTGTGGTCTGTTTGAACAAGGAAGTGAGTACCAAACAAGTATGGCCTCAACTTCTTCAGAGCCCAAACCACATCAAAGGTCTCCCTCTCTATGGCTGACCAACGTTTCTCTCTAGGGGTCAGCCTTCTGCTACTAAAAGCTACTGGCTGATCCTGACCTTCATCATTCAATTGTGACAGTACAGCCCCTACCCCCAATTCAGATGCATCTGTTTGGACAATGAACTTCTTGGAGTAATCAGGACTCTGTAGAATGGGAGCAGTGCACATGGCCTGCTTCAGGTCATCAAATGCCTTTTGACAGCTAACTGTCCACTGAACCTTTTGGGCATTTTCTTGGAAGTTAAGTCATTCAGGGTTGTCACTATTGATCCATACCTCTTGACAAATCTCCTATAGTACCCAGTCAGGCCTAAAAGGCTCTCACCTGGGTCTGGGTAGTTGGAGCAGTCCAGTCCATGATGGTCTGGATCTTGCTCTGCAATGGTTGAACCTGGCCTCCACCCACAAGGTGGCCCAGGTACACAACCTGACTCTGCCCTATCTGGCACTTTGTGGCCTTGATAGTTAGGCCTGCTTTCTGCAGGGCCTGCAAAACATTTCTGAGGTGGACCAGGTGATCCTCCCAGGTGGAGCTAAAGACAGCAATATCATCTAGATATGCTGCACTATAGGCTTCAGACCTGTAAGGTCTGTATTCACCAACCTCTGAAAAGTGGCAGGTGCATTCTTCAGACCAAAGGGCATTACCACAAATTGATAATGCCCACTAGGGGTTGAGAATGCTGTCTTTGGCTTTGCATCATCAGCTAGTCTGATCTGCCAGTAGCCAGCTGTCAGGTCAAATGTGCTTAGATACTTGGCTGAGGCCAAAGTGTCTATTAGCTCATCTGCCCTAGGTATTGGATGGGCATCAGTCCTAGTGACTGCATTGAGACCCCTGTAGTCCACACAAAACCTCATCTCTCTTTTCCCACCACTGGTGTGAGGTTTTGGCACAAGGACCACTGGACTAGCCCAAGGGCTATCTGAGGGTTCAATAACTCCCAAATCCAAAATTTTCTGGACTTCTGTCCTGATACAGTCCCTGACATGGTCAGGTTGCCTATAAATCTTATTTTTAATAGGCAGACCGTCCCCAGTGTCCACTTCATGAGTGCACCAGGTGGTCTGACTTGGAGTCAGAGAGAACATATGTCTGTACTGATTGAGCACTTGTCTACAATCAGTTTGCTGCTGAGCAGTGAGGCTGCCTGCCAAGGCTACACCATCTACTGACCCATCATCAGGGTTTTGGGAGAGCAGGTCAGGGAGTGGGTCACTCTCTTCCTCCTGTCCCTCATCAGTAGCCATGAGCAAGCCCATGTCTGCCCTGTCCACATATGGTTTCAGTCTGTTGACATGGAGAACCCTGTGGGGACTCCAGGGTGTTCCTAGGTCTACTAAATAGGTAACCTCACCCTTCTGTTCAACAATGGTATGGGGTCCACTCCATTTGTCTTGGAGAGCTGCTGGGGCTACTGGCTCCAACACCCACACCTTCTGTCCTGGCTGGTAAACAGTCAGTACAGCCTTTTGGTCATGCCAGGCTTTTTGCAGTTCCTGGCTAGCCTCAAGGTTTTTAGTTGCCTTTTTCATGTATTCAGCCATCCTGGAGCGGAGACCAAGTACATAGTCCACTATGGCATGCTTTGGGGGCTTGAGAGGTAACTCCCATCCTTCCTTTACCAAGCACAATGGACCCCTGACAGGGTGACCAAACAAAAGTTCAAAAGGGCTGTAGCCAACCCCCTTTTGAGGCACCTCCCTGTATACAAATAAAAGGCAGGGCAAGAGTATGTCCCATCGTCGCCTAAGCTTCTCTGGGAGCCCTTTAATCATGCCCTTCAAGGTTTGGTTGAATCTCTCAACTAAACCATTGCATTGTGGGTGATAGGGTGTGGTGAACTTGTAAGTCACTCCACACTCCTTCCACATTGCTTTCAAGTATCCAGACATAAAGTTTGCACCCCTGTCTGATACAACCTCCTTAGGGAAGCCCACTCTTGAGAAAATTTCCAGGAGGGCCCTTGCCACCACAGGTGCTGTAGTGGTCCTAAGGGGAATAGCCTCTGGGTACCTGGTGGCATGATCCACTACCACCAGGATAAACCTGTGCCCAGATGCTGTTTGGGGATCCATGGGACCAACAATGTCAATCCCCACCCTTTCAAAGGGAACCCCCACCACCGGTAGTGGTATCAGGGGGCCTTTGTAGTGCCACCTGCCTTGCCACTGGCCTGGCAGGTTACACAGGAGCGACAAAACTCCTTGGTGTCTTCAGACATGTGGGGCCAGTGAAAGTGAGGGACAATTCTGTCCCAAGTCTTGTTCTGGCCCAGATGACCTGCTAAGGGAATGTCATGGGCTAGGGTCAATAGGAAGCCCCTGAACTTCAGAGGTATAACCAACCTCCTGGTGGCACCAGGCTTGGGGTCTCTACACTCTGAGTACAAGAGTCCATCATCCCAATACACGGTATGGGGACCACTAGCTTTCCCAGCAGCCTCAGCAGCAGCTTGCTGTCTGAGGGGTTCAAGAGAGGGGCAGCTCTGCTGCTCCTGGCTCAGATCTGCCCTGGAAGGGCCCCCTATCCCCAAGAACTCAACCTGGTCAGGTTCAAGCTCCTCTGGGACAGTTCCTTCCTCAGGACTGAGATCATCCCCCTCAAGAGACTGATCTTCCTTCTGAGGCAAGGGGGAAGGCACTGCCTTTACCCTACTACTCCTCCACTTGGATGGCACTTGGTCCATTATTTCAGAATCCAAGGCCTGTTCAGTGTTAGACATTTTACTCTGTGACCTGGTCACAGCAAACACATCTGCAGGGATCCCCAGCATTTCTGCATGGGTCCTGAGCTCCACTTCTGCCCAAGCTGAAGTTTCAAGATCATTTCCAAGCAAGCATTCCACTGGTAGGTTTGCACTCACCACAACCTTCTTAAGGCCAGTTACCCCTCCCCATGAGAAGTTAACAACTGCCAGAGTATGGTCTGTTCTGACATTGCTAGCATTGGTCACTTGGTACATTTCACCAAGTATAATCTGCCCAGGATCCACAAGGTCTTGTGTCACCATGGTGACACTTGCCCCTGTGTCCCTAAATGCCAAAGCCTCTTTTCCATTGATTAAGGGCTGTTGTCTGTACTTGCCCAGATTACTGGGACTCACAGAGGAGGTCACATCAATGCCTCCATCACAGACTAGGACAGCCTGAGTGAGTTCTCTGACTAGGTCAGAGCTCATCTCTTTACCCAGGGTCAACCCTACTAAACCCTTGGCCTGTGTACTCCCAACACCAATTGTAACTGCACTAGGGGGAACAGGTGCCTTAGGGGCATTGGTGGGGGCTGGAATAGAGTCTTTGGACTTGGTGCAATCACTGGTCCAGTGTGTCTTTTGCTTACAGACTTTGCACCATGGTTTCTTTTGGCCTTTTCCCTTGTTAGACTGTGAATCCCCACCTGAAGAAGATTTTTGGGGGCCTTGTGAAGACTTTTGGTCTTTACCCTTCTCCCCACCCTTATCAGAGTTCTTAGAATCTTGCTTCTTTGGGTCACCACCTTGGTTCTGTACCTTCTGCCTCACCCTGGTTCTGACCCATTTGTCTGCCTTCTTTCCCAATTCTTGGGGAGAGGTCAGATCAGAGTCAACCAGGTACTGATGCAACAGCTGATTTTGACAGTTATTAAGAATCTGCTCCCTCATGATAAGATTGTACAATCCTGTGAAGTCACATACCTTACTGCCCAATTACCAACCTTCCAGAGCCTTAGCAGAACAATCCACATAGTCCACCCAGTCTTGAGTCTGTGCTTTTTGGGTATCTCTGAACTTTAACCTGTATTGTTCAGTTGTTAGGCCAAACCCATCAATCAGAGCACTCTTCAAGACTTTGTAATTGTCAGTATCCTCTTCTCTAACAGCGAGGAGCTTGTCTCTACCTTTGTCTGCAAAGGAGAGCCACAAGATTGCTGCCCACTGCTCCTGAGGGACCCTCTGTACTTTACAGGCCCTCTCCAGTGCAGTTATCCACTTGTGGATGTCATCCCCACTCTGGTAGGGAGGGACAATCTTGCTCAGGTTTCTATGGTCATAAGACCTTTCCCTATCTCTGGGGAAATTGCTACCACCATGGGACTCTAGTCCCATCTTTTTTCTTTGCTTTTCAAGCTCTAGGGACTCCCTGTCTATAGCCAACTGCTCTCTTCTGAGTCTCAACTGAGCTTCTCAATATCTGAGCAGTCTCTCCTTCCTCTCACTTGAGGATTCCCTCCTATGAGAGGAAACAGAGGTCCCTACTGAGGTGTCAGAGTGGTTAGACTCCTGAGAAGGAGATCTAGGCCTTCTGGGCACACTCACAACTCTTCCTGGGGGGACAAAGGGGAGGTCATTCTGATCCTCCTCCTCATCCACAGGAGGAGCTGGATTTTCCAGGTCAAGTTCATTGTCACCTTCCTGGCCTGTCTCAGAGGTTGGGTCCTGGGTGATGTCACCCCTGGCCCCTTCCTCATCTTCTGCCCCACCCTCTCTGCCTACCCCTTCAGACCCTAGGGTTCTGCTGAGATCATCTGACAGTAGCACCTCCCTGAGGTGTTGGGTGCTGGCACTTTTGCCTGTCTTCAGCTTCTTAGTATTGCACAATGCTCTCAATTCCAAGAATGGGAGATTATCATACTTGGAGGGAAGAATCCCACTGGCTTCTGGCAAGGACTCACTGGGTCCTGGCTTTGAAGACATTACTAGTGAGGTGTGGTGTATGCACTACCTACTCTAGTGTGGCCTACTAAACTCTCTTGAGTTGTAGAAAGGGTGTGCTATCCCTTAACACACAACTCTAAGTTCAGTTAAACTTACTGTATCCTAAGCTTGATATATATGTACCTAAGGTACCCTTAGTGGTTTTCAGTTGATCAATTCAATTGAGATTATCTGGTAAAACAATAGCAAGCTGGAATCCCACACGCTGCACACCAATGTGAGAAGTTGGCCTGGTATATGCTGTCCACTAATTTTAGTGGGCACCTTGCACCAGTCCAAACAACCCCTTATTGGAGATAGGTTAAAGACAACCTTTATTGAAAGCTATCCTAGTGGTAGCTATGGAGAGCAGCCTTCAGGCTAAGTCTTGAAGGAATGTAAAGCAGCTTGTTTTACCAGTCTATAATCTCTTGAGTGACCAAATGAAAGAGGACCACACCAGGTATATATTCAAAATATATGTATTTATTGCTAAACACACCCCTCTAGTCTCTTTATGAGGCTAGAGTTCGAAATACATAAGTTATAAGTTAGTTATCAACAGTAATAGCACAAATACACGTTTGAGCCCTAGGGGCGTACCAAACCATATACCAATAAAGTGGTATAAGAACCACGACTGAGCTAGACACAAGGCCTAAAGCCTGTAGAAGTGCTTGGCCCTCAAGGAACCACCCAAGGTAGTGACACAGGGGACCCACGGGGGACGCGTGCAGGGTGAGAACACAGCAGCGAGCCGCCGTTGACTTCTATGGGGAATGTCGCGGTTGGAGTTTTAAAGAAAAGGGACACTTAGAGGAGGACTTGGAGCAAACCCCTTTAGAACTAGGTTGTTCTAGAGTCTATACCCACGGGAGCACCGGAGTACTCGAGTTACCTCACCCAGGGAAGCCGGGTGCATAGGTGTCTTTCGGGGTTGGGTTTCGTCGTTGTTTTCAATGACGATCTGCTGCAAAGTGCTGCTGGCGGCCAAGTCGAAAGTGTTCGGGTGGATCCAAAGGTGGATCGAAGATCTGAAGAACCTGAAAGCAGAGGGGACAGAGTCTGGGTCACTAGCCAGTGACCAGGAAGGCGATGAGCGGATGCCCACCGATGTCGGGTGCTTCAGGTAGGGTGACGGTCATCTTGACTCTTCAGCCACGAGGTCCAGGAGGTGTCGATGACAACCAGGAGCTGGATTCGAGCTGTCCCACGACGTCTGTCAATTGCAGGGGTGTCGGCGACCGGATTAGACCCAACAAGCCTTGGCAACGGCAAGTCTTGTGGAAATAGAAGAAGGACGGTGGTGCAGACCAGCAAGGTCTGAGGGACTCACCCAGCAAGGGTAAGTCAGGGCACCTCTGGAGTAACCAGGGAAGCCCAAGCAGAAGAAGAGTTGCCTTCGGGAGGGCCCACTAGCCAACGGACTAGCGACCGCAAACGAGCCTCGAGTGGACACACTTGGAGCTGGCTCACAGGACACTCGTAGAGTGGAGGCCAGTGATCTTCAGTGCAGTCGGTGCTGGAGGCGAGGGCTACTAAGAACCCAAAGCACAACTTCGGGGGAGACCCAGAAGAGGATGCACTTGCAAAAGTACTCAGTGTCCAGGGGTCACAGTTTCACGTTACCCACGACAGCTACGGGCCTCAGCTTTGCTGGGGACTCAGAGCAGCCTCGGGGAAGTCTGGAAATCTACCTCTGGTGTTGCAAAGACTTTGGCGTCCAGCGGGAGCTTCAGTGATGCAGACCGGACAATTGCTTCTTAGGTGCCTGCCAAGCAGGGGAGTCACTCCTTGACCCCAAGGGAGATTCTTCAGTCCTCTAATCTTAAAGTAGAGCGTTGAAGGTCCAGGATTCTGTATCAGAGTTTCGTCCAGGTAAATCTAAAGTCCTAAGGACTGGGGTCCCCTACTTATACTGATGTAGGGGGTTGGACATACTCTGTGGCCCCACCTATGGGAGGGTCAGGGCAGAGGGGTGGTTACACCCCTTTCCCTTTGTCCAGTTTCGCGCCAGAGCAGGGGCTGGAAGCCCCTGAGCCGGTTTGAACTGGGGTATGCACAGGGACACCAAGTGTGCCCCCAGTGCAGGACTTCAAAGCACCCGAGAGTGCTCCCGCCCAGCTCCAATACACACTATCCTGTCTGGGAAGGTGGTCACACCTCCCTGGGACAGGAAACCTATTGTCCAGGCCTCCCCTGCCGGAGTTTCGGTCAGCAGCAGGAGGCCAGACTCATGTCTGTGGCAGCGGCATCCATTTTGTGATGCCAGGGCTCTGGAAAGTCAGTACCGGGTATACCGGTGTGTACATGTCTTTCCCTCTAGAAGGGTGGAATGCTACCCCCGCCACCAGAACTGGCGGGGGGTAGTATTCCAAGATGTTTGACACCAAACACGACATGTTTCCGTGCAGCCATCCCAAAGTTAGCATTTAACGCGAGGTTATAATGCGCTTAAGAGTATATGGTCGGGCTGCACTACAAACAGCATCAGAGAAGGGTCTCCAAATGCTGCAGAGGGGCCCAGCTCATGCAGGGGCACCCTCTCACATAGGAACCACGCACTCTGCCTTCAGGATTGATAAGGCCTGCCATAGGAGTGACATAGGTTTATATGTGTGTATGTATGTAGTGATATAGGTAGCCTATATCACAGTAAGGAGTGCATGCACCACCTTACCCAGGCTGCAGTAGCAGACCTGTGGTGTCAGTTTGGATGGCCTTCCAGGGGTGGCACAATACATGCTGCAGCCCCTGGTAGGCCTCTGAGGTACCTATGCCCTGGGTACATAGTATACCATATACTAGGGACTTATAAGGGCACTCCAGATTCCAATCAGAGATGTGCCTAAGGCACATGGAAACCATTTTAAAGAGGAAGCAGCTAGGCTGGGGTTCTGATTAGCAGGGCCCCAGCCAGACTAAGGTCGAAAAACAGTGAAGCATCAGCAAAAAGTGGGGGTACCCATGTGAAGCAGATCCTACTCTCCTACACCAGGGCTCTAGAAAGAAGTTACCTGGTAGCCCGGTGTGTACATGTCTCTCCCTCTAGAAGGGTGGAATGCTACCCCTGCCACCAGGACTGGCGGGGGGGTAGTATTCCAAGATGTTTGACACCAAACACGACATGTTTTGGTGCAGCCAGTCCAAAGTTAGCATTGTACCGCGAGGATATAATGCACTTAAGAGTATATGGTCAGGCTGTACCACAAACAGCATCAGAGGAGGGACTCCGAACGCTGTAGAGGGCCCCTGCTCATGCAGGGGCACCCTCTCACATAAAAACCAAGCACTCTGCCTTCAGGATTGGTAAGGCCTGCCATAGGAGTGACTTATAGGTTTATATGTGTGTGCAATGGTAGTGATATAGGTAGCCTATACCACTGTAAGGGGTGCATGCACCACCTTACCCAGGCTGCAGTAGCAGACCTGTGGTGTCATTTTGGATGGCCTTCCAGGGGTGGCACAATACATGCTGCAGCCCCTGGTAGGCCTCTGAGGTACCTATGCCCTGGGTACATAGTATACCATATACTAGGGACTTATAAGGGCACTCCAGATTCCAATCAGAGATGTGCCTACAAGAGGTACAGAAAGAGGCAGGAGGGGTGCAGAAAGAAGGAAGAGAAGTGCAGAAAGAAGCAACAGAGGTGCTGAAAGAGGCACGAACGGTGCAGAAAGAGCAAGAGAAGTGCAGAAAAAAGCAACAGTGGTACAGAAAGAGGCAAGAGAGGTGCAGAAACAGGCAGGAAAGGTGCAGAAAGAGGGAACAGGGGTGCATAAAGAGCCAAGAGGGGTGCAGAAAGAGGGGAGAGGGGTGCAGAAAGAGGCAAGAGGGGTGCAGAAAGAAGCAAGTGAGGTGCAGAAAGAGGCAAGAGAGGTGCAGAAAGACGCAAGAGAGGTACAGAAATAAGCAAGAGAAATGCATAAAGAGGCAAGAGAATTGCTGAAAGAAGCAACAGAGGTGTAGAAAGAAGCAAGAGAAGTGCATAAAGAGGCAAGTGAGGTACAGAAAGAGGCAAGACAGGTGCAGAAAATGGGAAGAGAACTGCAGAAAGAGGCAAGAGGGATGCAAAAAAAGGGACGAAGGGTACATAAAGAAGCAAGAGAGGTGCAGAAAAAAGCAATAGAAGTGCAGAAAGAAGCAAGAGAGGTGCAGGAAGAGGGAAGACAAGTGCAGAAAGAAGGAACAGAGGTACAGAAAGAGGCAAGAGAGGTGCAGAAAGAGGGAGGAGGGGTGCAAAAAGAGGCAATATAGATGCAGAAAGAAGTAAGAGAAGTGCAGAAAGAAGCAAACAGGGGTGCAGAAAGAGGCAAGACAAGTGCAGAAAGAAGCACTAGAGGTGCAGAAGGAGGCAAAAGAACTGCAGAAAGAGGCAAGAGAGTTGCAGAAACAGGCAAAGGGGTGCAGAAAGAGGGAACAGGTGTGCAGACAGAGGCAAGAGAGGTGCAGAAAGACGGAAGAGGGGTGCTGAAACAGGCAAGAGGGATGCATAAATTTGCAACAGAGGTGCAGAAAGAAGCAAGAGCAGTGCAGAATGAACCAACAGAGGTACAGAAAGAGGCAAGAGGGGAACTGAAAGAGGCAAGAGAAGTGCAGAAAGAAGCAAAAGAGGTGCAGAAAGAGGCAAGAGAACAGCAGAAAAAGGCAAGAGAGGTGCAGAAAGAGGAAGGAGAGGTGCACAATGAGGCAAGAGGGGTACAGAAAGAGGCAAGAGGGATGCAGAAAGAAGCAAGAGAAGTGCAGAAAGAAGCAACAGAGGTGCTGAAAGAGGCAAGTGGGGTGCAGAAAAAGGCAAGAGAGGTGCAGAAAGAAGCGACAGAGGTGCAGAAAGAGGCAAGAGAGGTGTAGAAACAGGCAGGAAAGGTGCAGAAAGAGGGAACAGGGGAGCAGAAAGAGGTAAGAGGGATACATAAATTTGCATAAGAGGTGCAGAAAGAAGCAAGAGCAGTGCAGAAAGAACCAACAGAGGTGCAGAAAGAGGCAAAAGGGGTACAGAAAGAGGCAAGAGAAGTGCAGAAAGAAGGAAAAGAGGTGCAGAAAGAGGCAAGAGAACTGCAGAAAAGGGCAAGAGAGGTGCAGAAAGAGGAAGGAGAGGTGCACAAAGAGGCAAGAGGGATACAGAAAGAGGCAAGAGGGGTGCAGAAAGAAGCAAGAGAAGTGCAGAAAGAAGCAACAGAGGTGCTGAGAGAGGCAAGAGGGGTGCAGAAAGAGGCAAGAGAAGTGCAGAAAGAAGCAACAGAGGTGCATAAAGAGGCAAGAGAGGTGCAGTAACAGGCAGGAAAGGTACAGAAAGAGGGAACAGGGGTGCAGAAAGAGGCAAGAGGGATACAGAAATTTGCAAAAGAGGTGCAGATAGAAGCAAGAGCAGTGCAGAAAGAACCAACAGAGGTGCAGAAAGAGGCAAGAGGGGTGCAGAAAGAGGTAGGAGAGGTGCACAAAGAAGCAAGAAGGGTACAGAAAGAGGCAAGAGAAGTATAGATAGAGGCAAGAGAAGTGCAGAAAGAGGCACTTGAGGTGCAGAAAGAGGCAAGAGAGGTACAGAAAGAGGCTCAAGAAGTGCAGAAAGAGGCAAGAGAAGTGCAGAAAGAGGCAAGCGAGGTGCAGAAGGAAGACAGTGAGGTGCAGAAAGATGCAAGTGAGGTACAGAAAGAGGCAAGAGAGGTACAGAAAGAAGCAAGAGAAATGCAGAAAGAGGCAAGTGAGTTGCAGAAAGAGGCAAGAGAGGTGCATAAAGAGGCAAGAGAGGTGCAGAAAGAGGCAAGAGATCTGCAGAAAAAAGCAACAGAGGTGCTGAAAGAGGCAAGTGAGGTGCAGAAAGGGGCAAGAGAAGTACAGAAAGAGGCAAGTGAAGTGCAGAAAGAAGCCAGTGAGGTGCAGAAAGAGGATGAAAGGTGTAGAAAGAAGCAAGAGAAATGCAGAAAGAAGCAAGAGAAGTGCAGAAAGAAGCAACAGAGGTGCTGAAAGAGGCAAGAGGGGTGCAGAAAGAGGCAATAGAAGTGCAGAAAGAAGCAACAGAGGTGCAGAAAGAGGCAAGAGAGGTGCAGTAACAGGCAGGAAAGGTACAGAAAGAGGGAACAGGGGTGCAGAAAGAGGAAAGAGGGATACAGAAATTTGCAAAAGAGGTACAGATAGAAGCAAGAGCAGTGCAGAAAGAACCAACAGAAGTGCAGAAAGAGGCAAGAGGGGTGCAGAAAGAGGTAGGAGAGGTGCACAAAGAAGCAAGAAGGGTACAGAAAGAGGCAAGAAAAGTATAGAAAGAGGCAAGAGAAGTGCAGAAAGAGGCACTTGAGGTGCAGAAAGAGGCAAGAGAGGTACAGAAAGAGGCTCAAGAAGTGCAGAAAGAGGCAAGAGAAGTGCAGAAAGAGGCAAGAGAGGTGCAGAAGGAAGACAGTGGGGTGCAGAAAGATGCAAGTGAGGTACAGAAAGAGGCAAGAGAGGTACAGAAAGAAGCAAGAGAAATGCAGAAAGAGGCAAGTGAGGTGCAGAAAGAGGCAAGAGAGGTGCATAAAGAGGCAAGAGAGGTGCAGAAAGAGGCAAGATATCTGCAGAAAAAAGCAACAGAGGTGCTGAAAGAGGCAAGTGAGGTGCAGAAAGGGGCAAGAGAAGTGCAGAAAGAGGCAAGTGAAGTGCAGAAAGAAGCCAGTGAGGTGCAGAAAGAGGAAGAAAGGTGCAGAAAGAAGCAAGAGAAATGCAGAAAGAGGCAAGTGAGGTGCTGTAAGAGGCAAGTGAGGTGCAGAAAGGGGCAAAAGAAGTGCAGAAAGAGGCAAAAGAGGAGCAGAAAGAGGCAAGAGAGGTGTAGAAAGAAGCAAGATAAGTGCAGAAAGAGGCAAGTGAGGTGCAGAAAGAGGCAAGAGAAGTGCAGAAAGAGGCAAGAGATCCGCAGAAAAAAGCAACAGAGGTGCTGAAAGAGGCAAGTGAGGTGCAGAAAGGAGCAAGAGAAGTGCAGAAAGAGGCAAGTGAAGTGCAGAAAGAAGCCAGTGAGGTGCAGAAAGAGGAAGAAAGGTGCAGAAAGAAGCAAGAGAAATGCAGAAAGAGGCAAGAGAGGCACAGAAAGAAGAGAGGTTTGTGCACCATTAGTACCAGTTTAACACCCACATTTTGCAATAAGTAACACATGACCATTCCAGCTTTGCAAAGGGCCTTCCACCACGCTGTAACACATGATGCTGCATTTTTGGGAATATTTGAGTCGTTTGAGCTAGAAACAAGGCTTTTTTGTTCAAATCTGCAGATTAGGCAGCAGATGATGGAATATTTGGCAAATGCAGAAAATGTTTAATTATGTGAAAATTGGTGCAGCTGAACAGTCACATAATTCTAACCCTGGGCATAATACTTTGCTACGCTCACGAAGCATGCAAAGTTTGTGCTACTACGCACTACGCAAATTGCACGTAGCAGAGTGAATAACTGTGCTAATAAACGTAGCGTAGCAGGAGTATAATAAACTCCTTCAAATGCTTTGATAAAGCAATTTTTTATGCTAAAAGCATATAACCAATTCACAAAAATGAATTTTGACAATAAAATATCAAGCAATGAGAGAGGTGATGATTTTGGAGTTCCCCTAACCTAGGGGAGGACCAAGCAGATGCCTTGAACACAAAAAGCATATCATGTGAACGATTCAATGGTGGTCCCTTCCTCCTAGGACCACCCCAAGCTACAGTTATGGGCAAAAATACAATCCCAACCAAAGGCCCTGCAAAGCATTATGGGACGAGATTAGCAGTGGGCAGTGAATATTATAGTGTCCAATATCAAAATAATTCTACAAAGAGCTGCAGTTCAACTAGTCGTTACTAGGTGTCGTCCCTCACGAGTCAAATGCAAAAGCTTCATGAAAGGTTTTCAATACTTTTGCATTTCACTCTTGAGGGACGACACCTAGTAACGACTAGTTGAACTGCAGCTCTTTGTAGAATTATTTTGATATTGGACACTATAATATTCACTGCCCACTGCTAATCTCGATCCCATAATGCTTTGCAGGGCCTTTGGTTGGGATTGTATTTTGCCAATAACTGTGCTTGAGGTGGTCCTAAGAGGATGGGACCACCACCACCTAATCATTCAATAAGATGTGCTTTTTGTTTTCAAGACATCTGCTTGGTTCTCTCCCTAAGTTAGCGAGGATACCAAAATCATCACCTCTCTCACTGCTTGTTAACTTTGTTTTCACTTTAGTGAAATGACTATATGCAATTTTAGCATATAAAGACA
This sequence comes from Calotriton arnoldi, assembly GCA_963921515.1. Taxonomy (NCBI): domain Eukaryota; kingdom Metazoa; phylum Chordata; class Amphibia; order Caudata; family Salamandridae; genus Calotriton; species Calotriton arnoldi. The sequence continues at coordinate 307,663 of CAWUFW010010228.1, read as the reverse complement.
GAGATATTTATTTTATCTTAACTTGCACTGTACAAGTTTGCTTTTGGTAATTATTGTACAGTGCAGTCAAGCACACAGCTACGCACTACGCAATTTGCATAGCTACACTCAGGCTTAATAATAAACTCCTTCAAATGCTTTGATAAAGCAATTTTTTATGCTAAAAGCATATAACCAATTCACAAAAATGAATTTTGACAATAAAATAATAAGCAATGAGAGAGGTGATGATTTTGGAGTCCCCCTAACCTAGGGGAGGACCAAGCAGATGCCTTGAACACAAAAAGCATATCATGTGAACGATTCAATGGTGGTCCCTTCCTCCTAGGACCACCCCAAGCACAGTTATGGGCAAAAATACAATCCCAACCAAGGCCCTGCAAAGCATTATGGGACGAGATTAGCAGTGGGCAGTGAATATTATAGTGTCAATATCAAAATAATTCTACAAAGAGCTGCAGTTCAACTAGTCGTTACTAGGTGTCGTCCCTCACGAGTCAAATGCAAAAGCTTCATGAAAGGTTTTCAATACTTTTGCATTTCACTCTTGAGGGACGACACCTAGTAATGACTAGTTGAACTGCAGCTCTTTGTAGAATTATTTTGATATTGGACACTATAATATTCACTGCCCACTGCTAATCTCGTCCCATAATGCTTTGCAGGGCTTTGGTTGGGATTGTATTTTTGCCCATAACTGTGCTTGAGGTGGTCCTAGGAGGAATCGTTCAATAAGATGTGCTTTTTGTTTTCAAGACATCTGCTTGGTTGTTGGTTCTCTCCTAAGTTAGTGAGGATACCAAAATCATCACCTCTCTCACTGCTTGTTAACTTTTGTTTTCACTTTAGTGAAATGACTATATGCATTTTTAGCATATAAAGACAGAGATATTTATTTTATCTTAACTTGCACTGTACAAGTTTGTTTTTGGTAATTATTGTACAGTGCAGTCAAGCACACAGCTACGCACTACGCAATTTGCATAGCTACGTGTAGTTGAAGCTGTACTTCACGTAGCTACGTGAAGTGCTACTACGCAAACTACGCCTGGGCTTACATAATTCCAGTGGCCCTGCTCATACCTCCGACTAGGTCCAGAAGTGCTCCTCAGTGGTTCCTTCTTTTTTTGTATCTCATTGAGTTTATAGTTTAGCTTCTATAGAAACGAGGAAGACTAAGCCTGAGGTAACCACTCCACAACACAGACTACAATACCACATAATTACTCTCCAAAACACATAATCCCACTCCACATAATTCCTATACACTAAATACCACATACTTTCTAGTCACATAATTTCACTGCACAACATACCACATAATTCCACTACACACAACGTACAACCACTCTATACCAAAAAACATTAGTAAAAATCTTTTACATTTACATCGCCAATAGCTCTAACTCTCGCAAATGCAAGACTTTTACATTACAAATGCTTCTTTAACTGGTAGTCGCGTTTGCAGAGTGGTGCAGAAAGGGGGCTGGGCCTCTGACCAGTGCTCAGGAATTCCACTGCGTAGGACTTACAGGAGGTACCAGGAGGGCTTCTTGGCCCCCACAGTCCATCAGGAGTAAAGTGGACTTCATCCCCAACCAGTACTGTGCCAGGAGGCGCGTTTGCAGAGTGGTGGAAAAAGGAGGAGCGTGGCCTCCAAAGACCTCTTAGCAATCCCACTGTGTGGGACTTAGTGGAGGTAATAGGAGAGGTAGTTGGCCCACAAGGCCACGCTCCCTTTCCCCACCACTCTGCAAACGCACTCCCTGGCGGGCTCTTGGATGGGGATTAAAGACCCCTTCGCTGCTGGGGGTCCTTAGGTGCAAACTAGCCTACCTGATACCTCCAGTATGTCCCAGATAGTAGGATTGCTGATAGGTGGACACACGCCACGCCCCCTTTGTCCACCACTCTGCAAACGCACCTCCTGGCACCCTCTTGGTTGGGGGATGAAGCCCCCTTGCCTCCTGAGGGTCCCTGGGGGCCAACTAGCCCACCAGGTACCTCCAGTAAGCCCCACACAGCTGGATTGCTGAGAGTGGTCCGAGGGCACGCCCCCTTTTTATACCACTCTGCAAATGCGCCTCCTGGCGCACTGCTGCACGGGGGATGAAGTCCACTTGTGTCCAGGAGCCCCCCACACGCATTTTTTTTAAAAAGCCCCAGGGAGGTGGCGGTCCCCGGGGCTGCGGGGGGACGCGTGCCCCCTGCATATAATTATCTAAGCCCCGGGGAGGTGGCTGTCCCCGGGGCTGCGGGGGTCCGCGCGGCCCCCACATACATTATAAACATTGCCCCGGGACCTGGCCTACCCGGGGGCTTATAGAAAACGAAGCGCGCTTCGGTTTTTTGGGTTTTTTCCGGCAGATTCGCGCACCCAGCGCGAATTAGGCCAATTGTGTTTTAAAAAAAATGCTTTTTGGGGCCCTGGTGGTCCTTGTGGGACCCCCTGAGCAGGCCTAGGGGGTCAGGGTGTTTCTACCCTGCCCCCTTTTCTTATTTTTTAATGTTTTTTCTACTGTTTTCTTGTGACTCGATTACCGAGTCACAAGATGGCTGCCAACACATTCTGGTTTGGATTGTTGGCAGCCAATCAGAATTAAGCTTGTACTCAGGAGGGTTCACGAAGCCTCCTCGGCGCTCAGATATATACATTTTTATTTTTTGAATTTCTCAGCAACTACTGAACGGATTTACACCATTTAAAAAAAAAGGTTGCTTTCTGAACCAAGAGCTATTTTTTTGCCAAATTTGGTGTAATTCCGTTCAGCAGTTCGGGCTGTAGCTTTGTCTAAATTTCCTATGGAAATTAACATGGGGAAAACGCATTTGGGGACCCCCCTTTTTCCTCGGCCCCCGCCGAGGAAATCGAGTCACAAGAAAAAGATAAAACAAAGGTAAAAAACAAGAAAAGGGGGCAGGGTAGAAACACCCTGACCCCCTAGGCCTGCTCAGGGGGTCCCACAAGGACACCCAGGCCCAAAAAAATCTTTTTTTTTTTTTTTTAAACAGCTGAATTTGCGCTGGGTGCGCAAATCTGACCAAGAAAATAAAAAAAAACGAAGCGAGGGCTCCCGCACTTTGTTGTACTGAAGCCCCGGGTGGGCCAGGTCCCAGGGGCAATGCCTAATTCATTTGCGGGGGTCCACGGGGGCCCCTGCATCCATGGGGACCGCCACCTCCCTGGGGCCAGAAAAATAAATGCTTGGGGGTCCCAACCCCCCCCACGCTGCCCCGGGGACTGCCACCTCCTGGCTTTATTGTAATGGAGGTGGGCCGCCCAAGCCCCGGGGACCACCACCTCCCTGGGGCTTCTGTTATTAATGAGGGGGGCATCGTGGGCCCCCCAAGCCCTGGGGACTACCACCTCCCCGGGGCTTCTGTTATTAATGAGGGGGGCCTCGCGGGCCCCCAATTCCCGGGGACCACCACCTCACCAGGGCTTTCTTCATTAATGAGGGGGGTCTCCCGGGCCCCCCCAGCCCTGGGGACCACCACCTCCCCGGGGCTATGTTAAATGTTGGGAGGGGGGCCACGCGGCCCCCCTCCTGGAGCCCTCAATGCCCCTGGGGACCGCCACCCCCCAGGGCTGGCTTCTGCAATGTCCCGGGGTGCCCACCCCCGGGAGAATGCTGTTTGCAATGACAGGGCGGGAGCCGTGCGGCTCCCACCCTGTCATTGCAAACACTGCTTTGCTTCCTGGAAGCAAGAGCAGGAAGCCTGCTCTCGCTTCCAAGAAGCAAAGCAGTATTGGTTTTGGGGAAGGGGAGCTGCATGATAGCAGCTCCCCGTGTCCAAAAGCAATGCCGGCTCCTGCAGGAGGCGGGGAGCCAGCAGGGACCTTGGGGGCATTGGGGTTCCCCCCACGGTCCCCATCAAAGAGACCAGGCCCCGGGGGAGGGGGTCCCCGGGGCTAGGAGTGGCCCATGAGGGGGGCCACGCGGCTCCCCCTGCTTAAAAAAAAATCCAGGCTGGCCATGCCCCGGGGGATGGAGTCCCCGGGGCCATTCTTGGCATGAGGAGGGGGGCCACATGGTCCCCCTCCTTATTTTTTTTTTTTTTTTTAAATGGTGGCAGCTCCGGGGGATGGGGTCCCCGGGGCGAATACCAAATAATGGCAGTGGATCGAGTTTGGAGTTGCGACTCCAACGCGGCTCTCAGCGCGGCCCACGTGTAACGTCGCGTTGGATTCGCGAATTCACCTTCAATAAATAATTAAGTAGTATATAATGTAGAAGGTGGTGTTGTATTTGAAAAATTGTTTTAAAGAGGTACTGTGATTGAAGTTAATGACAAGATTACAATTGATAGAGTTGTTAAAAATATATAAAATTAAAAATTAATAGTTAAACTTGAAAAGTGTGTTGTGTTGTAGTACATTGAATTTGTGCTTTTGTTTTGTGAATTCGCGACAGGTTCGTGAATCTCCCCAAAAAATGTTAAAAAAATTGTATGTGTAAAAAAATTATAATCAGTATTATGTTATAGGGTGGCTCTAAAAGAGCCCTTGTTTTCATTCTGAGTTTGTTGTAGCTACATGTAAGTGCGGATGCAGAGCTTTAGGTTGTTGAGAAAGACTCTGGGGCATATTAGCAAGACCCACGTTAAAATTATCGCCGTTTAGCGGCAGGAAACTGCCGCTAAAGCGGCGATAATGGGCTTGCTAATATGCGTTATAGAATTCAATAGAAGCCCAGGTTAGATGTGCAGGACATCTAACCTGGGCTTCTATTGGAATTCCATAACGCATATTAGCAAGCCCATTATCGCCGTTTTAGCTGCAGTTTCCTGCCGCTAAAACGGCGATAATTTTAACGTGGGTCTTGCTAATATGCCCCTCTGTTTCCTTGATCTGTGAAGTGTACTCCATCACTTCTGTAGATGTCATCCATATCAAAACGTAGATTGTTGTTATATATGGAGCCCATCCTATGGTCTCTGAGGTAAGCAGAAACAGCTTTATTGACATTCTTTCTAGCTTTCTCAATCTGTGGACAGAATTGATTTGACCACTTCCATTTCTGTCTTTGGCATATGTTAGAGTATACAAAGACAGTTTGAGGTAAAAGCAACATCAATTGTGCAAAGGTGTCCTTCATTAACATTTCCAGACCTACCCCAGTCAATGTGCCTAGGTCATTGCCACCGCAGTGCACAATCATGAGGTCAGGGGGTTGGAGATGCAAAAAGGTTTTAATCAAAGGCATCAATTGGTGCCACTTTAATCCTCTCTCTTCAATCCATTTAATATCCACATTTTGCAAACCTAGGTCTTTGTCAATACCTCTGCGTTCAGCATACCTTTTGCACCAGAAGACATAGCTGTGTCCAACAATCCACACTGTAAGCATCTTGAAGGGATGTCTGGAAGTAATGAAAAGATGTTTGTAGCTGAGGTAGTCAGTTGGTAGAATGAGAGGTATGTAAAATGGTGGACAAGATGCTGTTTTTTAAAAAGTAGAGAATTTGATTGGCTTTTTAAGAACATTGTACATTCAAAAATAGGGTGCATTTTACTTTCTTTAAAAAGCATGTTTCTTATTAGTTAGTAAAAAATGTTTGAAAGGTACAGTAGATAGGATAAGGTCATATTTTGGGAATGTCAACCACACCTGCTGTTTGCATTTGTAACATTGTGTGGTGAACTTGAAAATATGGTGAACTTGGGACCTGTCAGTTCAGTTGAATGTTCCATGAACTGTTACTATGGACACTGGCATTAAGCAGAATGGGGGAAGGGTTGAAATTTAACTGTGGACTTAAAATGTGAAATTGTAATTTATATATGTTGGAAAACGAGGCAGCATCTGTGAGGCCTGCACAAATAACATGACTACATGTGTCCTTCACTGGGAACCAAACACCCAATTGTAGTGCCTGACTCTCAGAGGGTAGCGTTGCAGAGCAGTCTGAGGCTTACTCAAGGGAGGTGGTGTGGGCTAGTAATCGCCATTTGCAGGTGCGCAGAAATAACACTCAATAATTGATTGTCCAGCCTGTACTTTGCTTTATAAAAGTAAGAGTAAATTTATTAAACACACACACTACTCAATACTATGCACGAATTTACAAATATACATAAGCTGTTGGAATTACTTTGTGACATTGCATAACATCTCCACCCCTCCCGCAGGGGGGGTGGGGTCTAGTACCACCACTCCCATGTATGCATATCATCTTGCCCCCTAATGCAGTGTGTTGAGCATAACCTGGAGCGAGGGCCCTGCGCACTGGCACCATCCCAGTGGCGACCCACCCCATTACCTCAACACGCTTTAAAAATAGGTTCACCTGCCCTAGTGACACATAACCCTGACTGAGCATCTTATATTGACCATACAGGATGCACCCCTACATATTCAGGGCTAACAGTCTGGGTTATTCCTCACTTAAGCGCAGCAGCAAGAATACATGTTTACGCACACTTTAGAATGTCAGTACTCAGCACGTTTGTGGATCATTAGAATGCATTGCAATTACAGCCCCTAAAGGCATCACAGATGAAATCACAGGATTACGCATATACAGCCAGACACCCTAGCAGGAATGTCTGGCAACATAACCCACTTTGCTTATGACATCACCTTACACAGGTACTTCACATTACATATGTGACCTTCAGTCCCTCTAAGAAGGAATAACCGTTAGTAAATGAAGTTCTGGTGCAATTACACCTCTTCACCTCCAGGGGATGCCCTTCTCCAGACATCCCCAACTCAGCCCTTCACTCCAGGAAGCACTTCTCATGACACCCTCAGCTGTAGAACAAAAGTTCCAGCTTAGAAGGTGTTGAATGCACGCTGAGCCCTTGAGGGGTTATCCTTTTAACATCCCTATGAGACTTAGGGTGGGACTTATCTTTGTGCTGGGGGGAGACTGCGCTTCTCCAGCAGCTCCCCCAGCACCCTTGCACCAAGTTGGCGGTGGCCCCGTCCTCCTGGGGCCACCACAAGCACCAAAACAACCGATTCTCAAATGCCTGGCAAGACATTATGGGGCGCTTCGTGCTCCGCTTTGTGCATATCGCATGAGCGGCTCTCCCGTTGCGCCGGGGAGATCCGCGATCCATCTGGTGCTTCGTGCCGCCTTCCACGCTTGGTGGGGGGCCCGGTCCCACCTGGACCCCCAGGTAAAGGATACGGCTCGGGGAGCCCACCCCCGGCCGCTCCTGCCAAGTGTCGGGGGCCCGGTCCCACCCGGGCCCCGCGATGCCTTTGCTCCAGGGCTGGGGTTCCGGTCCCACCCGGGACCCCTGACTGCCTCCTTTGTTGGAGGGCAGCCTGGGGAGCCCACCCCGGCTGCCCCCGCCGGCTCCCCGCGCGGCCAGCCCCTCTTTGGCTGCCGCGGAGCCGGCCTCTCATTTCTGGTCTGCCCGCTCCGGCGGGCAGACACGCCGGATCCCGCTGTTCGGGCGGGGCCGCGGGGGAATGCAACGGCACTCCCCCCTCCTTCCTCTCCACACGGGGGGGCGCAACGGCGCCCCCCTCCACCCCGGTCTCTTCGGGGCCCGGGGATGGGGTCCCGGGCCCCCTCCTCCTCCTCGCGGGGGGGGCATGACGGCGCTCCCCTCGATCTTCTGTCTCGGCGGGGGTCAGGGTGGGATCCTGGCTCCCCATTGGCGAGGATTTTCACGGGGAACGCGACGGCGCTCCTCGACTTTGCTTCGGGGCCCGGGGATGGGGTCCCGGGCCCTCTGGGGACCTCCTCGCGGGGTGCGCGACGGTGCTCCCCCACCTCCTCTTCACAGGGAGCGCGACGGCGCTCCCCGGTTTTACTTCGGGGCCCGGGGATGGGGTCCCGGGCCCCCTGGGGACTTCCTCGCGGGGGCGCGACGGCGCTCCCCCGCCTCCATCTTCGGTGGGGGGCAGGGTGGGCTCCTGGCCCCCCAGGCAGAACACTTTCGCGGGGAGCGCGACGGTGCTCCCCGGCTCCCCTTCTCCTTAGGGGTCAAAGGTCGCTCACCTTCCGGGGGCCATATCTCAGCCCCTGGGGGTCCGATCTGCCCCATTTTCGCATCTTCTTGCTCCTGGCGGCGGCCCCCAGCCACTGGGAGCACTCTCCTTTGCCCTCTGGGTCTCCAAGAGGGTGCATTCTGCAGGAAGCGGTCTTCACTGGCTCCCTGCACCAGACTTTCACCTGGGTCTCCTCCTGGGCCTCTCTTCTCCCTGCGCAGAGGCCCCTGCTTCTGCGCACCTGTCCTGGGCTCTTCTTCTGGCGCTGTTAGGGGCCTGGGGGGCAGTCAGGGGGTACCTCCTTCCAACTGGCCATTGCCAGGCTCCAGCACCTTCCGCCTCAGCAGACCACACCCCAGAGAGAGCTTCTCTTCCTGTGCAAGCACTTTTTAAAAGTTGAGTAGGGGCTGGCAGGAAGTCTCTGTTGGTCCTATCAAACAGCGACACATCACTTCCCTGCCCCTGCTCCTCCTTCTTGTCCAGCCTCTGGGCTGGTTCAAAATGGCGTCGTCCAGGGTCTCTGGCCACATGGTCTCTGAAACACGAGCCCTTCCTCCTTGGTGCAGCCTGGTGCCTGGCACCAGTGATAGCTGCTGATGGATGAGCCTGTAGCCCCACCCATCTTCTTCTTCGCGGAGAGGAGGCCTTAGCTTGTGGAAAAAAAGGTTATCAATCCATCCAGCTGAGGTCAGCCCTCAGCCTGGCCCTGGTTATGACTGACTCAGAGAAATGTGACATTTCTGGATGATCCAAAAGCAGTACAAATATGACTTTGGACTCTGCAGAATACTTCTTCTCACACCCGTTACAGTGGACTTTAGTGCGTGTCTGGAATCTGTAGGCTTTAGGAAAGTGACACTAGCCCATGGGCTCCACTTCCCCATAGGAGAATAATGAAGTGAAAAACACAGTAAAGCACACTGACTTTCCCTGGCATGTTTCTTCCCAGTGTATAAAGCCTATTCCATGTCACCACCCAATTCTGCATAAGTCCTGCCACACCATTCACTTTGTAGCTGCTCCTGGACTGCGCACGCCAGGAATCTCCCCTGTGCAGCCCCTACACGTGTGCACACGCATGTACACAGGTGTCTGCATGTAACCAGCCCGGTGCCCCGTACTCCAGCTGCTGCGCAGCGGCCTAGTCAATCCAGGGGGACACCAGTAAAATCCACATGCAGTCTCTTTCATCATGAGTTCCCTGTGGGTGAGTCCCAACTTATGAGGCTCTCCCACAGTAAAAGCTCAACAAATAGGTGCTCAAAAAGCGAAAAATCCGGGCGGCCCATAGTGTCAGAACCACCTTCTAACAATATATAAGTGAAATCTTATTAAAGATAGACACTATGGGGCGGGCCGACAAGATGGCCTCACACTAGCGAGGCTCTGTCAGCCTTGGAAGAATTATCCTGCAATTATCCTGCATCCGGGGGTAATCCTCGCCATCATTGCTGTTAACTGTATCGGGAGTACAGCAGGAGGTGGAGAGATACCTTTGTGGACCGCCGGAGACCGCAATTGCCTGGTAGATCGCTGATCACATCCGGGACTGGCGGGGTGCTCTGTGTCTGACTGGGCTGCAATTGGCGGGGCCGCTTCGCTGCGGGCGGTGCCGGGGAGCCCGTTGCTGGGCCGAGTCTCCTCCCGCGGCAAACCGGAGCGGAGCCATCGAGGCTGAGGATCCTGGTGAGACGGCAGGAGCGGTGTGGGGAGAGAGAGCGAGGGTGGCTGCGCGCTCCCGAAGCCCGATCGTCGCCCGCGGCGGGAACCACGACCAACCAAGGCTGGGGATTGAGGCCTGCATATCGTAAGTGAGGCCTGAGTGCCAGAGCTGCCCCTGCTGCACCCATACTTACCGGCGCACCCCCCCTGGCATTTCATCGGCAGGCCTCAGGGGAAAGGGTAGCACAGGACCCAAAAAAGAGAGAGACATCATTTTCGCCCCACTGAGCTTTTAATATGCCTACCACAGGCTGGGGTCCCCGGTACAAGGTGCTAATATCCAAGACCTGCACTGTGCGTGCCGCCACCACTGCGCGCCTTGCAGACCCGGACATAGTGGGACGGTGTGACTGCCCGAAGCGCCTGTAATCTTTTGAAATTGGGCACACACTGGGCCGGTGGACTGGTGAGCCCGCAGAGAGCATCGACGGAGGCGGTTTGTCAGACTTGGGGGATCAAAAGGAGGCCCAAAACAACAGAGAGACGATCAGCTCTGTGAAGGAGGTTGTCCCCCTTGCCCCCCCATACTACAAACTCGGGGCAGCCACCATCACGTTTGCAGACAATTGAGGAGGCCTCCTGCCTGATAGCACCCTGGCCTACTGCTAGAGAGCGACCCTCACCTCCCACATCAGAAGCAGCGCCTCGCTGAGAGACTAGCAAGAACAGTAGGAGTTGTGCTACTAGTCCCCTTTGCCACGTGGCGCCTGGAAAGGAGAGTGGGCGTCTGAAGGAATCGGGGAAATGTCGCCGAATGGTGAGGTAGCTCACACTCTCTGCCGCATCCTAGGGGTGTCCAGACCTGCCCGGCCCTGATGCTTACCCCTTAGCTGCCACCCGCATCAGACCTATCACCATCCTCGACCCTATAACCCTTCAGAGACTAAGTGCTGCAGACGTCGTGGAACTACTCCCGCCCTGCCGCTACACTACTGGACGTGAAGGCGGCCCGCACTGTTCGACTCTGATACACACCGCAACTCCATACGACGCCTGGGACGAGGGGTCAGAAAACAGACATCAGGGCGGCAGCGGTGCTTCCCACTCGCCCGGTCAGTCGCAACGATGGATAAACCAGACGGCAAACAACCCAAACTTAATTTCGACACCCGTAAGACGCCCAGAGGGCACCCGCCTGATCCGGAAGAAGACGCCGCGGGTCACGAGGCGCAAAGCTCAGATGAAGTGGACATGAAGACGCTACTCCACACAATGAAGGCTAGATTTGCCTCCATAGAGGGGAAGATGGATTCCATGTGCGCCAGAATGGACCAGATTACTCAGAAAATTGAAAAACAGGATGGCAGGATCACGGAGGCTGAAACGCGCATTTCCACCCTAGAGGATAACCACGTGCAGGCAGCAGGGCAGCTCACGGATATGGACAAATTACTAAAGGTGATCGCAGCCAAAAATGAAGACATCGAAGCCCGTTCACGACGGAACAACATTCGCGTAACTGGGGTACCCGAATCTACCAACACGCAAAAACTTGAAGATTATGTGGAACGGCTGCTTGTCACCTGTTTTGGTCAGGAGGCCTTCTCCAGGATGCTTATATTGGAAAGAGCGCACCGCACATTGGCACCCAGACCCCCGCCGGGAGCACCGCCTAGACCCATAGTGTCGAGACTACTCAACTACCATGACCGAGACGCCGCCCTGCGCAAGGCACGAGAACTTAAAAACGTTATCTTTGAGAACAATGCCATTTCCATCTTCCCTGATTTTATTCTAAATGTTCAGGAAGCGAGAAATAAATTTGTCCCCATTAAGAAGAAGCTCCAGCAGGAAGGAGTGGAATACGCAATGCTCTACCCAGCTAGACTACGGATCACCCACGACAGTCAGCAGCACATATGCACCACCCCACAGCAAGCGGCAGACTTCTTTAAAAAAACTGTACTGGCAGCCAAAAGAGCAGAACGATCCCTGTTGGGAGGTGGGGGCAGTCCGGCGCATCTTGAAGAGGACTGAGAGGCCTGCAGGCGCCGAATCATGCAGCAGACGACAGGTAGACACGCCGACTCTGTTGGACTGAACATTTGCTGATACACACGGGTAACATTAAATGTGATTGATATAATGTATCCTGCCTATTCCTAAATCTTTTTGGTATGGATGGTGAGGACCCCATCGGACACTATACCAGCACTCCAGGGCCCCCTCCTGCACACCACCATAGTGTGGGAGGAGTCACCACGCCCCCTGGGACACACGTCTCTAAGGGAGCACCCCTTTCCTTCATACGTGAGGGGTATTTTGTTACATGTTTATTGTTGTTGTTTTATCAGAGGGACAGTGTCGTCTCGACTTGATAATGACTCTAAGCCATGGTTACTATTTAATCTGCTAATACCCCACGTTAGCCTGTTATTGTGCTGGAATTACCTGAAACTATCGCTGACACTGGACTCAACTGCATGGCTAGCACAATGCTTACTGAGGTAAATGATGACACAAATGTTCCTACTGTTTTTGGGGTTCTTGGGAGGGATCTGGGGGGTGGGCGCAGTACACAGCAAATTGGGGACTCTGTTGTGGGGGGAATGTTGCGGTAGAAATGTAGACATTGCTGAATTGGTATTTATTGGCATAGTCCTACTATTAAGCTTGCATCAATATCAAGCACATACAGCCATTAGTGCAGATTTGACACGTCCATGCATATACTGGAGATTGAGAAATGGCGGGTGAGAGGCAGACGACTAACATAAACACAGGAATAAACCTCCTCACTTGGAATATTCGAGGGCTGGGGGGCCCCAGAAAGAAGCGACACATTCTAGCCTACTTAGACAGGCACCATGTTAGCATAGCCATGCTACAGGAAACACATACATTGCCTCACAAACAACCCCAGTTCGCCACCAAATGGGCCTCACATAGATACTACTCCTCGTACTCTGCCTTCTCCAGAGGGGCGGCAATTCTTATCAGAAAAACAGTGCCCTACGTTGAGGAGGGCTCCACACTTGACCCAAAGGGGAGATATTGCATTACATGGTGGAGGTTGTCATCGGCGTCTGTCATGTTGGTGTGTAGTTATGGACACAATGTGGATGATGAAGATTATTACATCACTTTATGGGCACGCATAGTCAGTATCGGTTCGACTCATATCATATGGGGGGACTTCAACCTAACCATAGATCCCACAGAAGATCGCTCCCACCCACTGCCACACCACTACTTCAAAGCGCAGCGCCAGCTTTGACACATAGTCACTGACAATCTATTGGTAGACGTCTGGCGCCACCACCACCCGGCCCAGCACGAGGGCACATTTCACTCAGCAGTACACAATACTTGGTCCAGGCTGAACCTCTGGCTCGTATCACAAGACATTGCAATATGTGCTCACAACTCTCGCCATTTAGCTCGCACTTACTCGGACCACTCCCCTGTACTTATGTCTATAACACCCCCGGGGATATCACTTCAACCTAGACAGTGGCGCCTCTCTCCTGCGGCGCTCCTCGACGCGGTGTTTCAATCTGAATTAGGAGAAACACTAGAAGAGTATCTGCGAGTCAATGTAGACTCAGTGCCGTCCCTAGCCATTGTATGGGAAGCGCTGAAGGTTACTATACGGGGCCACTGCATAGCCAAGGCATCCTTAAAGATATTCGCACAACAATAGCACGCCTAGAACGTCAGATTAAACATCTGGAGACAGAGGCACAAGGAGAGCATACAGGTCCCTCATACGCCCAGATATGGGAGACCCTAACAAAGTATCAAGCCGAGGCGGAAAGGGAATGTCTCTTCCGCGGCAAATATCACACGGCGAGGAGATATGGTGAGGGAGAGCGTCCTGGCAAAGCGCTTGCCGAAACCATTCGACCGCCTAGAACGGCCAATCATATACTGGTTATCAGAGATAGTGAAGGGAGGGCACATAGGGACACGGAGGCCATAATGGGAGTCTTTACCGCACACTACCGAGCGCTATATACGTCATGCGCGGCGCGGCAGGATGAGACTCCGCAATCGACAGAGGGAATTCTTAGCGGCTGACTTGGGGCTAGATGAAATACGGGACGCAATAATGCAAATAAGTAACGGCAAAGCGCCGGGACCAGACGGCCTTGGTATAGAATTCTACAAAACCTATATAGACACACTGGCTCCCTTCCTGCAGGCCGTTTATGAGGAGGCGGCCCAAACGGGGACAGTCCCGCCTACTATGCGAGAAGCAATGTTGGTGTCATTACTGAAGCCTGGAAAGCCCCCTGACTCCACAGACTCGTACAGACCCCTTTCACTGATAAACTGCGACGTCAAGATCATGGCAAAAGTTATGACCAATAGGCTTACGCTCTTGATGGATAGGCTAATTCGACCCGATCAAGCGGGTTTCATACCCGGCAGATCAACCTCACATAACTTGCGGACCCTCTTCTCTAAACTGCATGGTATTGATCAAGAAGAACAGGCGGTGGGCGCATTTCTAGACGCCACCAAAGCGTTCGACTCCCTGGAATGGGGGTACCTCCTCGCAGTCTTGACACACATGGGATTTCCTCCAGGCTTCCTCATGTGGATTAAACTGTTATACAACCAGCCCTGCGCTTCCTTACTACTGAATGGAGACCGCTCCCCACCTTTTAGCATCACCAGAGGCACGCGGCAGGGGTGCCCACTTTCACCTCTGCTATTCGCGATAGCCATGGAACAGTTGGCCACCATGCTACGACAGCACCATAAACCATATGCACTCGACTACCCCACAAGGCCCGTGTTGATATCACTCTATGCGGACGATATCACGTTATATGTGCGCAATCCTGCGGATGGATTAAACCCCATGATACGTGAAATAATAAAATTTGGAGCCTTCTCGGGCATTACTATCAACTGGGGCAAATCCCAAGTCATGCCGCTAACGGATTGCACCCTTCGGTTCCCAATGGACTATCCGTTGCTGTGGAGCGATGACGAGGTTCGCTATCTGGGGATAACCATCACCAGAGACAGAGAAGAACTATTGCGAGCCAACTACGGGGTGGCTCTTGCTAGGGTAGAAGACCTAATTAACAGATGGATTTCCCTCCCGCTCTCTATGGCAGGTCGAATAGCCTTAATGAAGATGATCGTCAGGCCCAAATTTTTATATTTATTCACAAACATCCCTTACTCCCCGGGACACCCTTTCTTCACTCGGCTGAAGAGCCAACTCATCCGCCTTGCTTATGGAGGGAAACAACCTCGGATTAAATGGCGCACTCTAACACTGCCATTTGCCCAGGGTGGGTTTGAAGCGCCAGATCCTGAACTCTACTATCTCAGTGCTCAGGCGCACTTCGCTGCGTATTGGCTCACCCCGCCGCCCTTCATGACACATCTGGCTGTAGAACAGGGGCTTATGGCGCCATTGTCTCTGTCGGGATTCCTAGGTGTGCACGACAGAACTGCCGGAGGGAGAAGATCCACTGTGGCTTATACTAATAACGCGTGGCGTGCCATAGCCAAAAGGTCCCAAGTTACCATGCTCTATTCCCCGTTGCTTCCTTTACTCGACCAACACAACTTACCAGTTACACAGGAAGGGATCTGTAAGTGCATGCTGCTCCGATTAGGCATACATACCTGGGGAGACATGTATCATCAAGGGCAGTCCAAAACTGCGACCGCATTCTTCGGTGACACATCACCCACTGCCATGGACCGTTTCTAATATATTCGATTGTGACAAGCTGTTAGGGCTGCTACCCCCGCATTTCCGGAGGAACCTCCTACATTGCTCCCACTACACCACACGTTACGGGCAGGGGCGGTACACGCCTTGTCCCGCATCTATAAAACATCTATGGGGGCGGGGACATACAATGCAATGAAAGCGAAACAGGGATGGGAAGTGGAACTGGGACATCCAATCACGGAGGAGGCTTGGGGTTAC
This sequence comes from Calotriton arnoldi, assembly GCA_963921515.1. Lineage (NCBI taxonomy): Eukaryota > Metazoa > Chordata > Amphibia > Caudata > Salamandridae > Calotriton > Calotriton arnoldi. The sequence continues at coordinate 292,087 of CAWUFW010010228.1, read as the reverse complement.
TGCTGCCAACAGACAGAACGCATCACCGCTAGCAGCAGGTTTCGAATTATCCATTTTAAATTTCTTCATAGAATGTATCATACCCCGGTCAGGCTACACAGACTTCAACTCTGGGAGAGCGACAGATGTGACCGCTGTAGACAGGAGGGAGCAGGGTTTCTGCACTTGGCGTGGGAATGTAGGACCATAGCACATTATTGGACTGCAGTGGAGACCGCGTTGGGGGAAATGATTGCGGCGCCACTCCACATCACCCCAGAAATGAGTCTACTGGGATACCTCCCAGAACACCAGGGTAGCGTTAAAAGATTTCTGGCGATAGGCTTTCTCGTGGCCAAACGCAGGATCGCCTGCAGATGGGGAAGGGGCAGGGCCCCCAAATTTAACGACTGGTTGAGGGATCTTACTTATTGCCAGGAGCAACACAATATTTATGCTGAATTGCTACCCCCCCGTTCACGTCCCCGGGACATCTGGGACCCGCTCACTAGCTATCTGCTCAGAGTGAATACAACAGACACGGCAGTTGAGGACGCTCCACCGCAAACTACACACCACACTGAGAATGATAGGCCACGAGATCAGGAGGCTGACCATGGATGCGATTGTTGAAATGCTTAGTCCATTTCTCACGCCGATAACGTATGTTCTCTGCTGGACCCTATGTAGTCATATTCTGTCAATGTACTATGTGGCTGTATTTATGGACTATTATAGTAATGTCTACTGCACCTTGTAATTGTGGTATTGTCATGCTGAGAAATGCCAATGAACAGAGTGTTTAAAAAAAAAAAGTGAAATCTTATTAAAGTAAGATTTCCCAAGTCAGTAGTATCTTCAGAAGTGTTGTGTTTTGAAAAAATAGTGGTATTTTTATTTGTAATATATTTTTGAACTCCCGTATGGATTCGCGGCTCCATCGCGTCGGTGCACGGTGGAGTTGCGACTCCAAAAAATTCCAGAAGCAGTTTGGGCACTTTTAGAAGTCAGTTGGTAAGGGTTAATATTTCTAACCAATAGAAATGTGTTTTATAATTTGAAATAATGTAGGAAGGTATGTGATTTGTTACTTACATGTATTTGAGTGGAGAAAGAGAGGGAAACTTTGCCATTACTGGTTTTACCTTGCTGAGAGTGGTGCATTACATTGATTGTATGCATAAGAAAATCATTTATGAGTTTGTGATATTTTAAATTCTACAAATCTATTTTTAAGGTGAGTTATAAATTTGTGAGGTGTATTATGTATTAGGTTTATTTTAATCTTTAAAAATAATTCAAAAATTGTGATGTTTGAAATATATTATTAAATGTGGAGATGTGTATTGTAGTTTGTTTTATTGTAGTTTAATGTTGTTTTAAATAGATTCTGTATAGTAATATGTGTATTTTGGAAGATGGATTAGTGATTATGGTAGTTTGTTTTAGTGTGTGGATATGTACATTTGTAGTATACTGCATAATTTTAGCTGTTGCTTTAAATTTGGAGGTAGAGTCTGTCAAGTTTTAAGGTGTGCATGGACGTCTGTCTCAAGTATGTTTCTACTTGTATATGTATTTTTATATGTCTTAAACAATTGAAGGTGCATGAGGTATAACAAAGAGATGTTGTTGCTTTTTATGTGGTAGGCTCAAGACTTAGGGGCCGATTCCGATCTCGGCCAGTAGGGCTCCTAATCGGATTCGGCTTAACCGGATCCGATTCGGAGCCCTATTTCCCGACCAATTCGTACGCGCGTCCGGCCGAGCGAGTACGAGGCGAAATCGCCGACCGACTCATTCGGGCATCCCAACCGCTCCTACCTACTCGTTCCCGGGTCGAACCGCACCGACCGACTCGCTCGGACACGACTCGCACCGCGCAATGGAGACGTTCCCCGGCCGGTCAAGTACGATGCGCGCCGCGAGCAGTCCGACCGACACGCGCCGTCCGGCTCGAAAGAGCAGTCAGAGCCGTACTTCGGGGGTCCGTGTCGGACCCCCCTGGATGTGTAGCCATGCGAATCGCACACAGGGGGGACCCATGGGTCCCCCCTACCTGTGCATGTACGGCGTGAGTCGCTTCGCCGCGTACCCGCTGTAGGGGGCGCCCCTGTTCGCCTCGCACCCATTGAGGCAATGGGAGCCCGCGTACGCGTTGTACGACTGGCTCCCATTGACTTCAATGGGAGTCCAACCGACTTGAGTACGATAGCATACGGACGCATCGTACTCGTTCGGTCGGACTGCACGGGTCCGATTCGGTCGGAAATCTCTCCCGGTCCGGCTCGGTCGGAGAGATTTCCGGCCCGAATCGGAATCGGCCCCTGTGAGTACTAGTAGAATGGTGAAGATGCAGCACAAAAGTGTGGTTTAAAAGATGCTGAAAATAGGTGTTATTGATTAGGCTTCTTTTTTAAGTTTCTAGAGAGGTACAGTTGAAATATGCAGCATAATTTTTTATGTTTGTTTGAAATTGAAAGTTTGTTCTGTGAATTTCTAAGGTTTGGATAGTGTTATGGTACAGACATATTCATGTATGCTTTTAGTAATATGGTGAGACTTTTACTAAATATATGTGAAAGGTTCCTACTTTGTATTTGGGTAGGTGTAATATTATGAGTAGTTGTAAAATGGTTAAGCAGCAACCTGAAAGTGAGGGTTGAGATGTTTGTAGAGATGTTATTTACTAGAGCAATTTGTATGATGTGAGGAAAGTTATATTTCATACTTACCGCATCATTTTCAGTGTCTGTTTGAAAATTGAAGTGTACTCTGTGAAGTTTTGAGCTGTGCATGGTGTTGTGACTGAGATATGTGTCTACTTGCTCATATATTATAGTATGTGTTATGTGTCTGAAGATGATAGATGTATAAAACACACGTATATATTTATCTGTTTTTTACTTTTATATATGATGCTGGTAGGAAAAGGTATAGACATATGCATACATGGATTTAGAAATACGGGGAGACTTTTATGAAAGATAAGTGAAGTGCTTTGCTGTTATCTATGCTCTATACCTGTTTACTGCTAGAATAGTGAAGCAGTAGTATTGGAAAAGTGATGTTTAAAATATGTTGGGAGAGGAATAATTTTTTATGGTACTTTATAAGAGTCGATGCACAGACAGAATATCGAGTCTGGAATATCGAAGTGCCAGAATATCGGGTTGGCAATATCGAAGTGGCAGACTATCGACTTCAAGAATATCAGTGACCAGAATATCGACTTGAAGGTAAGAAATATCGTTTTCTGTAATATCGAAGTCAGTAATATAGTTTGTCAAAATATCGTTGTTAATAATATCGATATTTATATTGGTGTTCTGTATTTTAGTATATATGTTAAAAGAATGTGATCTAATGTTTTTTGTATAAGTATAGCTTTTTTTTAATGTATGTGTGAAATTTTTAGAAGTCATTAATTTTATGTCAATTACATTTTGCGTATTTTAGTTCTGTAGCGGGTTGTGGGTTTATAGGGGAATAGGGTGGGAAGTAATTTAATTATAATAAAGTAATTCATAATTTTAATTTATGAGTATTTATAATTAATTTTTTATTAATTAATTATTAATTGGTTATTATTTTTTATTAATTAATTAATTACAAATGATGTAAATTGTGTTATTTTTTTTAAGAGTGGGTCATGGGTTTATAGGGGAATAGGGTGGGAAGTAATTTAGGGGCCCATTACGATACCCGGCGTAAAAAAATCCGCCAGGCATGGAAGCGGCAAAAATCCGCCCGCACACACCGTCTGAACACCGACCACGCCATTACGATTACACAAACCGAAAACCGCCATCGGCGGAAAAACACACAAAATACCGCCCGCCAACGTCCGAGTCGGAGTCAAACCGCCCGCCACGGACGGAAACACGCACGACAACACAAAACCGCCCGCCCTCACGGCCGACACACCGCACGTGAAATTACGATCGCACCGCCATGAGCGCGGAAAAACCACAAATATACCGCCCGCCAGCGCAAACAACGCCGATGAGAATCGACACGGCAGAAGCCATGGCGCCCACGTACCTGCACAGAAACCATCCGCTCACAAAACCAATAGCACACAACATGGCCAACAAGTCCACACAGCAAGGCACGCACAAATACACAAGCACAGTACACATCCCGAAAACACCCCCGGACAAACAAAAAATACAAAGGCCAGAACCCCAGACACAACACACCTGAAAACAACAGACCATGAGGACACACCCACATAGGTGAGTACAAAAGCAGCACTCCCACAGACCACAACCCCTTGCTACATTGCAAACCAGAGAGGAGAGGACACAGTGACACAGCAAGGACAGCAGCACACCACAGAAACGCACACATCACAACCACCACCACCACCACCACCAAACACCTGCACCACAAACCCCTGCACATTACACAACACACACCGCACCAGCACCACAAACACCATGGCACCACAAAGAATGCCCAAGTACACGCCCATTGAGCTGACGGTCATGGTCGACGAGATCATCAAGGTGTACCCACAAATCTATGGGAACATGGTCCAGCACACACCACTAGCCACCAGAAACAGAATGTGGAACCGGATCGTAGACCAGGTCAATGCAGTCGGGACCCTGCCCAGGAACAGAGGAGAAATTAACAAACGTTGGAATGACGTAAAGAGCCTGGTCAAGAAGAAGGAGGGCAAAAACAGAGAGCTGGCTGCCGTCACTGGCGGAGGGAATCCCGCGCTCTTTAAGACCTTCAAAGCGTGGGAGGAGAAGGTGCGAGTCATAATACATCCGGAGATCCTCGCCGGATTAGCAGGGGAGTGGAGGCTGGTAAGTACAAACTAATGTATACCAGCACACCGCTATGTACTCACATGCACTACCACCATGCCACAGCTCCCAGGGACAAACACCCCCATGTCCAGCACACAATACACAACACATCACACACACATGCAACAGACACCACCACACACAGCCCAAACCGAACAACTGTAACATACGTGGGGACATGTGTACACTCAGCCAGCCACGTAACCACCAACAGGTCCCCAAATATGCCAGAAGCGCCACAACGAGCACCCACCACACCCATGTGTCCGCCACAGCTGCACTAACCGACAAGTAACAGGTAAGTGGCAGGAACACAAAGTGCAGTGGGTGGGAGGGTGGACAGCCCAAGTACAACACACACCAGGCCCCAGTCCCACAGCACAGCAAGGAGGAGCATCCCCACACCCCACAGCCACGTGTCAGCCACCGCAGTGCACAACGACAGCCGAAAGGCAGACATCACGGTCCACAGCAATCGGTGTCAGTGGGTGTCCAGCCACCCCCACGACCCCCAACACCCCCCCCCCCCCACCGACCTGCAACAGGGAGCACCCCCCGCTTAGAGCCATGTGGCATCCAGTACAGTGCACGCACGAACAACTTGCAGGTGGGAACCTGGACAGGGCTGGATTACTGGAGGCATGAGGACCATAACACGACCAACACATGGGACATGTCACGTAGCAGACGAACACGCAGCACCGCCCACCATCACGAACAAGTGAACAATGTGCACACGGACATGAACAACAGACTCACACCCCACATGACCCATCACAGACATAGCAACACCCAAGGAGCCACGTCTGCATGCACAAGCCACACTGAATATAGTACCACACGGCAGCCACTGTGCAACTCATCACACACAACCGAAACACCATTGAAGTCCTGTCCATGTAGCCCCTACTGCCTGTCAACCACACACCCCACAACTACGCCTATATAAGACAAACAACACTAGACGCAACAGAGCGGAACAACATAAATGCACACGAACACCACTGAACCCATCAAACACACAGACACACCATGCACATACAACATACCATCCATCCCATCCGTCAGCCCCAGTCTCATGAAAGGCATGTCATCCGCACAGCTGCCACACATACAGCAGTCACGCTAAGATACATGCCCATGACCAACCATGTGCCAGAAGTCAATGAAGCGCACGACACACTGTGAGCAACAACACACAACATGGGCCACACCCCCCGAGCACTGCAGTGATGCACATGGCACAGGGCAGCACGCACACCAAGGAGATGGGACAACTGCAATACGTTGGCTGGCACACAACCATCACTCACTCATAACGATGCGTCCAATGCCATGTCCAGTAATCACAACAGACAGCAAATATGCAGGCCATGTCAAGCATGCACACACCTCAAACCATGCACTGTCATGCTGCCACAACACATGTCACGTTCGGCACCCATGGCTCACAGCATGTACCCCAAAAGCATATTCCCTCCCAAATGCGAATCTGGGGCATGGCCCCCATGTTGCCATATGCGTTCCTAAGCGTTCCATTTGAACCCCAAAAGCATATCCCCTCCCAAATGCGAATCTGGGGCATGGCCCCCATGTTGCCATATGCGTTCCTAAGCGTTCCATTTGAACCCCAAAAGCATATTCCCTCCCAAATGCGAATCTGGGGCATGGCCCCCATGTTGCCATATGCGTTCCTAAGCGTTCCATTTGAACCCCAAAAGCATATCCCCTCCCAAATGCGAATCTGGGGCATGGCCCCCATGTTGCCATATGCGTTCCTAAGCGTTCCATTTGAACCCCAAAAGCATATTCCCTCCCAAATGCGAATCTGGGGCATGGCCCCCATGTTGCCATATGCGTTCCTAAGCGTTCCATTTGAACCCCAAAAGCATATCCCCTCCCAAATGCGAATCTGGGGCATGGCCCCCATGTTGCCATATGCGTTCCTAAGCGTTCCATTTGAACCCCAAAAGCATATTCCCTCCCAAATGCGAATCTGGGGCATGGCCCCATGTTGCCATATGCGTTCCTAAGCGTTCCATTTGAACCCCAAAAGCATATCCCTCCCAAATGCGAATCTGGGGCATGGCCCCCATGTTGCCATATGCGTTCCTAAGCGTTCCATTTGAACCCCAAAAGCATATTCCCTCCCAAATGCGAATCTGGGGCATGGCCCCCATGTTGCCATATGCGTTCCTAAGCGCTCCATTTGAACCCCAAAAGCATATCCCCTCCCAAATGCGAATCTGGGGCATGGCCCCCATGTTGCCATATGCGTTCCTAAGCGTTCCATCTGAACACCAAAAGCAAAGTACAAACCAGACCCAGGATGGGCCAGGAGCCCGCATACACCAGAGTCACAATAAGTAGGGGCACAGCAACACACCCATCGGCATGGCCAATCCGTCCCATGCCACATGTGCACAGCACACAGTCCCATTGCCAAGCACACACAACTACAGATGCTACAGCCACACACACACCTCCGGGAAACCCATGTACGAGATTGCACGAACTGTTAATGTCAGACGACAAATACATACTTCGCCAGGTGCAACACAATAACAGATCTCATTCTCTCCACAGGTGACGAACTGCTGGATGCTGGGGATGGAGCCAGCAGCCAGCACAGCCAGCCTACAAGCCCCCAACGAGGACACACGGATCTGGAGGATCTGTCCTCCTCTTCGGACACGGACCACCGAGCAGGCCCATCTGGTGTGGCAGGGCCCAGCCGCTCCCCAGGACCCCTCCTACCCACCAACCCATCATCCAGGGCTGCTGAACATTCCCAGCCCCCTGCTGCCACTGTCGTTGCGGCCATACCCACGGTCATTGTGGCCACTACCACTGCCGCAACCGCCACCATCGCCGCACCGACCACCACCGCCGCCACCACCACCACGTCTTCGCTGGCACCAGCCCCAGCGCAGGTGGTGGCCCGGCCGACTGGATCCACCCTGGGAGCCACAGCGAGGACCGTGGTGAGCAATGTGGCTAGTGGGCAGGCCGATGGCAGCAGGACTGGTAGGAGGAGCAGGGTCAGGGAAACGCCAGCCTCCCCTGGGAGCCATGCCCTGCCTCAAATGGCCAGAGTCCTTGGGGCCTATGAAGAGGCCCAAGGACAATGGGTCCGGTCTGCTTCAGACACGCGTGAGGTGCTGGGGGTGCTGAGGTCCATGGACGCCCGTATGGGGCCAACTCGTGGACCTCATGGGCCAGCTGGTGGTGGCGGTGAGGTCACAGCCAGGGACAGCAGCTCCCCTCCGCCACCACCTGCCGGGGCGCAGGGTGGAGCAGCAGTGTCCAGTTCCCCTGCGTCCACAGCCAGTGAGCACACCTCAACCACCAGCATGTCGCAAGCAGGCACCCCCTCGCAAACGTGGAAGGGGCCGTCCGAAGTGGAAACAGATCTCCCGGGAGGACTTCGCACGCTCCAAACGCAAGTGAGGCAGCCAGCCAGCCTTCCGCCAGCCTTCCTTGACCAGCCACTGCATTGACTTGGACTACGATCCCACTCCACACAGCCATCTGGATGGCATGTGTGTGTTGGACTATGGACATAGAACCAGTGGGTACACCCTGAGCATCACGCAGCCATGACCGACAGCTCATTGTCACTGCACGCACCACTTTTGTCATCACCTTACACACAATCACATGTCACAGTTTGTAATAAATGCACCTTTTACACTAACTGCTGTTTGTGCCCTGTGTTTTATTTGTACGGAATACAACGGCCACCTTGGGCGGAAAGGCACCTGATCCGTGGCATGGCAATTGAATCCGGAGGGACCTGTAGGGACCTAGGGGTGGGAGACAGAACAGGAGCACATTCAATGAGTGTGTCACACACCCATCACACAGTACATGTCAACAACTACAAGCAATGTACACACATCGCACAGAGCAATAGGGCACAATGCCACAGCCACCAACAGTGGCATACTACCCTGGCCATGGAGCGTTGACACACAGCACGCAGTGAACAAACGGCCACCCTGACACAGCACACACACACCTGCACAGATACAGCCACATCAGCCGTCGTACATGGACACTCACCGTCAAGTGAAGTAGCGGGCGATGAGCTGCTGCCGCACATTACCAGCTTCCTCCTCTCCGCTGTCCTCCTCACTCGAGCTGTCCTGGTCTGCGGGCTGGGGCCCTGGTTGATCTCCGTCATCCACGATGAGGGGGATCTGCTTCCGAATGGCCAGATTGTGCAGCATGCAGCACGCCACCACTATCCGGCACACCTTCTGTGGGGAGTACGCCAGCGCACCCTCGGTGCGGTCCAGGCACCTGAACCTGGACTTGAGGAGGCCAAAGGTACGCTCGACCACACGTCTGGTCCTCCCATGTGCCTCATTGTAGCGATCGTCTGCTGGGGTGCAAGGATTCCTCAATGGACTGAGCAGCCATGCCCCATTCGGGTACGCAGAGTCACCTGGGTGTGAGGGACACAGAGAACCGCTGCAATTCCAACTGGACAGGGGACAGCATCGCACAACCAGCACGCTACACCACTCCACATACTCACCGACAATACAGGCACGATCCTGTTGCATATTGGACATCAGTCGTGGCAAGATGCTGTTGCGCATTATGTGTGCGTCATGGGCCGAGCCTGGGAACTTTGCACACACGTGGGTGATCACCATGTCCGCAAGGCACACCACTTGCACATTCAGGGAGTGCGTGTGCTTCCTGTTGCGGTACAGGTGCTCAGTGGCCTGTGGTGGAACAAGGCCGACATGTGTGCAGTCAATGGCTCCAACGACGTGTGGGATTCTGCCAAGGGCATAGAATGCACCCTTCACTGCCGCCAATTCACGAGCCCTGGGGAAGCGGATGTACCTGTTCCGGTACAGCATCATGGCTGCCAGTACATCCCTCAGCACCTTGCTGAACATGGGCTGGGACATCCCTCCTTCCAATGCCCACTGTGTGCTGGAATGACCCAGTGGCGAAGAAATGCATGGCGGCCATCACCTTAGCCGTGGGGGTGACAGCAGTCGGATACACCCTGCGGGGACGGAGATGGGGTTCTAACATGGCACACAGTCGATGCAGGGTTGGCCTGTCCAGCCGAAACTTCCTAATAACCTCTGTATCGTCCATGTCCGCCAGCAATTGGTATGGGCGGTCAATGTTCGGTCTCCGCCTAGGGACAATGGCAGAGGACACATGTCAAAGCAACACGACACATAGCAATTTCGCATACACATCACTGACATGACTGAGCAAGCACATGAGCCACAGCCCAGCTGTCAAGCTGGGACGGCACGGCCACAATACACTTACACAGGTCTCCCAACAATGGCAATGGCTAGTGATACAAACCACTGCCATGTGCATGCACATGGGGATATAGGCCCCAATGACTTGCGGGGCGTGCTGATGGGGACTGACTGCATATCCGTCAAGCGGCAACGCCACGGCAACATGAATGTCTGCTGAGCATGGAACTGCTTCCGCGGCTGGATGAGTATGGCACACGACGACGACGATGTGGGCACAGGCTGAGCGGCCAAAACAAGTGGGACCTGTGGCACGAGGGGATATGAGACAGTAGTAGGTGTCAGCACTGCACCCTATGTACAGCACTGTACGGATCACACCTCCCGAAACATTGACAGGTGTCCACATTGACAGCCCCATGCCAAGACGGCTGTGTGCTTGCAGTCACACGTCACAGGTGAGAGGTTACATTGCACGTGCCAGGTGGCAGACGTACATAGTGGGAGCTGGCATGTGTGTGCATGTGTCTCCTGTTCAGGATCCACCAGATGGGCGCTGACTCTGTACTGACCATTGGACACAGCATGTTCCGTGGAAGGCTTGTGTGTGTGGGATGGTGGCACTGGATGTGCCTCCGTTGGGTGGGGGGCCATGCACAGGGCGGGTACGTCGATGATTGCGCATTGTTGGTCACGGTGGGTGCACCAACTAAGATGTGTTGCCCTGTGTTCAATTCCTATGTCCGCATGATGATGGACTGTAGATGTGGGCAGACTACACATTGGTCGATGTGCTGTCTATATGCATGTGCCTTCTCACCAGGCACAGCTGCCCCTGCACATGTGACCCCTGCTGGACTCGCTGCTGGGTCTGTGGAGCTGATGCACCTTCTGCGCGTGGGGCGGACAGCTCTCCTCACATCCCTCATTGCGCATGTCATGACTTTGCCGCAGGTGACATGGATCATGGAGGGCCCACATGTACGCGTGGGTAGGCTACACATGATTGTACACTGGTCGCCACCCCCAGTCAGTGTTTCGAATGGGAAGGTTGTCGTGCTGGTGGTATGTTCGATGTGGCGGATGGGCGGGCCTAGGTGCGGGCTTACATTCCGGACATGGGGGGTAGTTGGATTGGCGACTAGTTGCAGTACACACGGGACACGTCTCTTCCTTTCCACATCTGGGTCATCCCTTGTACTAACTGACAGTGATACAGTCATCTTCGCCCCAGCCCTCATGTCCTCCCCTCGCTCCCCCAATATGCATGCTCACCTGCGAGGCTAGCGCTTGCACAGGCAGCCCCAAGCTCGCACCAGAGAGGGCAAGGAGTGTATGTGTGGGTCCAGTTGCACGAGTGGGCTGTCTCAGGGTATGATGTGTTGCGGGACGCCGTCCACCTGCGTGGTGCCCCAAATGGAGACCCGGCCTGCATGGACTATGCATCACAGTCTTCGCCTTCCGGATCCGCCACCTGCGACACCCAGTGGCTGTGGCTGCCCTTGCGGCCAGGCCGCGTCCGTCTGTGGCTGATGGACCACACATTCACTCTTTGGCCTCTCTGGGGAGGGCTCGGGGTGGTGGCGCACGCGCTTGCACTTAGTCGCAATGGCATGTGGCGTGGTTGGTATGATGGGCAATGGATGGGATGGTGCGAGCCACCTCCCGTGACGTCAGTGCTGCTCGTGCTGTGGTGCGTCCCCTACACTTCCATTTGACTTGTGCCATGCTAGACGTTGAGGTTCTATTGCCTGCGTGATATGACCAGGAGGAGCGCGAGGAGACCTCTCACACACCATGCTCCACTGCCATCCCGTGCCCTGTATCGCCTGTGCGGATTGACTATGTTGGGGTTACACCTGGTCGACTGGGGCTGTGTGTGCCTTGTCAAGGGGCATGGCGAGCGCACAACAGGATCCAGCTTGTCCACAGAGGGTGGGCTGAGGTGCGCCTGGTACCGCTTTGTACGTGTGCCCGGCTGCTGTGCACACACGTGTTCACTCCCCCGACAGGTGTCCTCTCACAATGCCCAGGGAAGCGGTGGTGTACTGTTCATGACCCCTCCCAACACGGCGTGCTCCAACTTGGCATGTGCGCATCTACCCGTCGCACCCACCCACCTGAGCACTGCGTCCATACGACTTCACACAACACATGTGTGTCTTCCACAGTAGTGCTACTCATTTGCGTTGACATCCAATACCAGTGGACTACATGGTCATGTCACGACTGCCGTGTACTTCACATACTCTCATCCTCTCTCATTCGTACTTGTGAAATGAGTCAGCGGAGACAGTTTTGGTTTCAAACATTATATTGAGTCTTCTGTCCTCTGTGATGCAGTATAGTGGACACTACTGGCAGCGGAATACATGTTGAGGATATACTGAGCATGATTGCAAATGGGATAGGGTGTGGGGTTACATGTGATTGGCTGTTGCATGTGGGATGTGGGCTTCAGAGTGACATCTGCTTGGCCAAGGCTGTGCTAATGTACATTTACGTATTGCTGCGGAGCTGCGGACTTTGACACAGACGGTATACATGTAGCCTACCAGACCGCTTGGCATCATGGGCACAGTCCATCTCAGTTCCATGTGACAGGTTTGCTGCGGTTGTTCCTCATGCACGCGTGCATGTGAGATGACATCAGGGCATGTGCTTGCGTGCATGCAGCGGCGTGCCACTTGTTGTTGCACTGTGGTGGTTACTGGACATGTCACAGTCACTGGGGTCGTGTTGTTGTTGTATGCACTTGTCGTCCATGCAAAGGTCCTGGTATGGGATTCCCGGGCGGGGGTGGGAGGGGTGCAGCACCCACAGACTCCAGGCGACCTATTCATGTCCACTGAGCGGTGTGTGTGTCCATGTGCGCTGGATCCATGTCGTGTCCTGGTTGTTCGTGCAGTTCCGTCCATGTGGGTGCGATACACAGAGCCCATGCCACTGCCTCCCACGATGCATGCGGTGTTCCTGGATGTGATGGGGAACAGTGTGCATGTCCCGGTCATATCCGATGTCATGGCGATGTCGTTGATGGTGTGGTTACAGTTGCCGGTCGTTTGGTATGGCTGTTGTGGTGGTGACTGGCCAGTCCGTGCGGAAGCTAAGCATGGGTGCGGGGTTGGACATCATAGGTCAATCGGGGAACCTGCGTTGTGGTCCGACGAATTTACAGGTTGTCAGGTATGCGATGCCGTCCAGCAGGGCTTCCATGTCATTGGTGGTGTACATGTTTGCCAGCCAATGTAGCGGATGGTGGCTGTCAAGGTGTTGTTCGTAAGTTGTCCCTTGGAGGACCATGATGGGGCATGCTGGGTGACATTCGATGTAGCTGTTCTCGATGATCCGTCGTGTGGAGGCACAGTGGTCCCATTTCAGTGCGGGTGCGATGTTGGCCACATACGCCATGCCCCCATAGGCAGAGCAGGCCCTGTCGTGTGCGTCCAGAGGGAGGAGTAGTGGTAGCAGGTCCGCCTTCAGACATGCCGGGTTGGAGAGGCATATCTCCACGGGATGCTGGTAGGGACACCTCCGACAGTAGAAGACGGGCATGACGCAGCTGAACAATGTGATGCGGTAAGTCAGTCGGTAACTTACGTTCAGCAGGGACAGGAGATCGCATCCCAATGTATGGAACAGGTTGGTTTTGTACAGCTTGAGCTGTTCGGCGTAGTTGGGTAGGTGTGTTGCGGTTGCCATTTCGCAGCGGTGCGTTGTGGTGGCGTGCTCCGGCTGTGTGTGCAGTCTGCAATGTGCACGCTCCGAGGTTGCTGTGAGCTCTGTGTAGTCGTAGGGAGACAGGACTTGTGTTCTGTTGGCTTGTTTGGAGGACACGGGCCCTCTTCCCACATGCTTCTCAGACAGTTCAAGGTCAGTGATGTGTGACTCCTTCCAATTAACTTGCATGTGGCCGACATGGGGGAGTGTTTTCTTCTTTCTTCCCCGTCCGTTGTGTGCTTCTGTGATATGCGCTATCTGCCCTGTGGTCGGTCTCTCGGCATGCCTGTGTTGGTCTATTCTTGGACAATGGCTGTATTCACCGGCTTCTGTCGTAGGGCTGTGGTTTCGGAGTTGGAATGGAAGGTCATTCAGTGCTGTCTGCTCTCCCTTGTGTGGGCGGCAGGCTGCCTTTCCGCTCTGCGTTGGGCCTTGTGTGTGAATGTTATTCTTGGGCCACCTGTTGTCGGTCCCCGGGCTCTTTGGTGTTCCGTTTTATATGTCTTGTTCATATGTGCAGGGTGGTATGGGTGTTTCAGTGTGGTACTGACGTTCCTCTTCCCGAAGGGGCCCTGCTTCTCCTAGTTGGTGTTGCCGCCGCTGTGTGCTACGCCATGTTTGTTACACTGGGGTGTGTCCTGCTGTTGCGTGTCTTCACTGACATGTGTGCGTCGGTTGTGTGGCGTTGGGTGTTTTCCGTGAATTGGGCGTTGGGGACATGTCTGTGGCAGGCCTGTCACGTGTCATGTGCGTTCGGGGTGGGGCTGATGTGTGTGCTGCTTGGTTGTGTCCCTGTGTCTGTGTGCGACGCATGCATGGCGCTGCGGTTGGCCTCTGCGTTGTGCGCATGTGTGGCGGCGTCATCGGCGCTTTGGGGCCGTGACGGGGTGGTTGGTTCCTAGTCCCAGGTGGTGTGTACACATGTGTTACGCGATGTTACGATTTGGCCTGTGTGTCATATGTGGATGCAATGGTGGATGTGTAGTGTACACGCGCTGGTGGGGGTTGTCCGCTTTTCCGCCCCTTGCACTGTGTGCGCTGTTTGCGTGCACTTGTTGTGTGTGTGCCTACCTGCGTCTCCGCGGTACGTTGCGTCCTTGGTGGTGCATCAGCAGGAGCATGGGGAGGGCCTGCAGTGCTGGATTCATGCTCGGGGAGCCGCTTCTTTGTTGTCCGTGCTCGGCGTCCGTGTTACCGCTTCGGTTTGTCGTACGGTATCTCTTGGCCGTGGGAGCCGTTTGTTTGCGGCATCGTAATTTATGCGCCGGGCGGGACGTGTTTCGTCGGACGGTGTGTGTCAGTTGTGCTGCGCCGCTAAGTGAACGGGCGCACTTTGATGGCGGACGGTGTTGCTGGCTTGCCGGCGGTGTTTGGCCTACTTTTCGCATCGTAATTGGGCGGGCGTGTGGACTGCTGCGTGCTGGCGGTAACTGGTGGTTTTTGCATCCGCCAGCACGGCGGTTGTGCTTCCGCCCGCCATCGTAATGAGCCCCTTAATTATAATGAAGTAATTAATAATGTTTATTGATTAGTATTTATAATTACATTTGTATTAATTAAATATTAATTGGTTATTACATTTTATTGATTAATTAAATTGTGTTATGTTTTTTTAGGAGTGAGTTGTGGGTGTGTAGGGGAATAGGGTGGGAAGTAATTTATTTTGAATAAAGTAATTAATAATTTTTATTTATTAGTATTTATTTTATATTTTGATTTTATAGTGTTTGTGGTAATTTATTTATTATTAATTAATTATTAACTGTTTGTTAATTATAATTAATTAATTGTTAAATATGTTAATTGTGTCAATTATGTAGGAGTCTTTTGTGCGTTTAAAGGTGAATATGATGTGAAGTAATTTTGTTTTTAAATTCATTAATAATTATTTTTTTGATTATAATTAATTTATATTAAATAAAGTTGTTTGTAAAATGTTTTTTAAACTTCTTTAAAATAAGGTTTGTAGTTAATTTTTAGTACTTTTTAACAGTAAAATATTTTTTTATTTTTTGTAATTTATTATACTTTTATCTGTTTTTTATTTTTGTGTTATTAACAATTATTGTATTGTAGCTGGTATTTTCTTTCTTTTTTATTTTAATTTTAACTTTTTGGAAATATTAATTTTAACCCTCTGCTATCCAACACTTTCCCTACTGTTGCACTCTCTGGAGTGGGAATAGTAATTTTTACCCCTCCGCTATCCAACACTTTCCCTACTGTTGCCCTGTCCGGAGTGGGAATAGTAATTTTTACCCCTCCGCTATCCAATACTTTCCCTACTGTTGCACTCACTGGAGTGGGAATAGTAATTTTTACCCCTCCGCTATTCAACACTTTCCTACTGTTGCACTCTCTGGAGTGGGAATAGTAATTTTTACACCTGCGCTATCCAACACTTTCTCCACTGTTGCACTCTCTGGAGTGGGAATAGTAATTTTTACCCCTCCGCTATCCAACACTTTCCCTACTGTTGCACTGTCTGGAGTGGGAATAGTAATTTTTACCCCTCCGCTATCCAATATTTTCACTACTGTTGCACTCACTGGAGTGGGAATAGTGATTTTTACCCCTCCGCTATCCAACATTTTCCCTACAGTTGCACTCACTGGAGTGGAAATAGTAATTTTTACCCCTCTGCTATCCAATATTTTCCCTACTGTTGCACTCACTGGAGTGGGAATAGTAATTTTTACCCCTCTGCTATCCAACACTTTCCCTACTGTTGCACTCTCTGGAGTGGGAATAGTAAATTTTACCCTTTGCTATCCAACACTTTCCCTACTGTTGCACTCACTGGAGTGGGAGTAGTAATTTTTTCCCCTTCCCTATCCAACACTTTCCCTACTGTTGCACTCTCTGGAGTGGGAAAAGTACATTTTACCCTTTGCTATCCAACACTTTCCCTACTGTTGCACTCACTGGAGTGGGAATAGTAAATGTTTCCCTTTGCTATCCAACACTTTCCCTACTGTTGCACTCTCTGGAGTGGGAATAGTAAATTTTACCCTTTGCTATCCAACACTTTCCCTACTGTTGCACTCACTGGAGTGGGAGTAGTAATGTTTTCCCCTTCCCTATCCAACACTTTCCCTACTGTTGCACTCTCTGGAGTGGGAAAAGTACATTTTACCCTTTGCTATCCAACACTTTCCCTACTGTTGCACTCACTGGAGTGGGAATAGTAATTGTTTCCCCTTCGCTATCCAACACTTTCCCTACTGTTGCACTCTCTGGAGTGGGAATAGTAATTTTTACCCCTTCGCTATCCAACACTTTCCCTACTGTTGCACTCTCTGGAGTGGGAATAGTAATTTTTACACCTACGCTATCCAACACTTTCTCCACTGTTGCACTCTCTGGAGTGGGAATAGTATTTTTTTCCCCTCCGCTATCCAACACTTTCCCTACTGTTGCACTCAGTGGCGTGGTAAAAATAATTTTTTCCCCTTCGCTATCCAACACTTTCCCTACTGTTGCACTCACTGGAGAGGGAATAGTAATTTTTACCCCTAGGCTATCCAACACTTTCCTTACTGTTGCACTCACTGGAGTGGGAATAGTAATTTTTACCCCTACGCTATCCAACACTTTCCCTACTGTTGCAGTAATTGCAGTGGGAATAGTACATTTTTACCCCTACACTCTTCAACAATTTTCCTACTGTTGCACTCAATGGAGTGCAAAATGTAAGTTTAAAAACATATAAATATTTTAGTATTTTATTTTATAATATAATGTTTTTATTATTATTTTTTATGTTATAGGTGTATGTATATATATATATATTTTATAGTTAATATTTATATATTTATAATATTTTAAAATAAACTAGTTATTAGTTTATTAATATTTTTAAAGTAAATATACATTTATATATTTAATTTTATATATCTATGTTTAAATTTTGTTAAATTAAATTTGTTTATTATATTTTTTTAATGTTTATTATATCTAAGTAAATATTTTTTTAGCTAATTTCATAATATGTGTTTTAACATTATTTTTTATAAATAAAAAAACGATATTTTGGACTTCGATATTTTTTACATATATATTTCTTTTCTCGATATTTTTGTTATTTACATTTTAAATATAGGATGTCGATATTTTGACTATCGATATTTTTACATCGATATTTTTGACATCTATATTTTTGTCATCGATATTATGTCAGTGATTCATAAGAGTCTACTTACGTAATCATTCAGCCAGTAGTCATGCTGTTATGAAATCATCCAGGCACTACTTTTGCACTCCTTTATTCACTCAGGCACTACCTCAGTAGTCCTGCAATCACCCAAGAAGTACCCATGCACTTATAAAATCACCCAGTCACTTCCTATGTAGTCATGTAAATCCCCAGATATTACCCCTGTAGTCATGCAATCACCCAGGCATTACCTATGTACTCCTTTAATCCCCCAGACGTTACCCCTGTACTCATGCAATCACCAATGCATTAGGTATACAGTGCTTCAATCACCCAGGCACTATCTTTGCACTCTTTCAATCACGCAGGCACTACTTTTCTACTTATGTAATCACTCAGCCAGTACTCATGCACTTATAAATTCACCCAGGCTCTACCGTTGCACTCCTGTAATCACTCAGGTAGTACCTTAGTACTTCTGTAATCACCCAGGCAGTACTCATGGACTTACAAAATCACCCACTCACTTCCTATGTATTCCAGTAATCCCCCAGATATTACCCCTGCAGTCATACAATCACCCAGGCACTAGTTATGTACTACCCCTGCAGTCATGCAATCATGCAGGCTGTATATATGCAGTCAAGTAATAACCCACACACTACCCTTGCAGTCATAGAATCACCCAGGCCCTACTGTTGCACTCATCTATTCACGTAGGTACTACTCCATGACTCATTTATGCCTTCAGGTGCTATTTTTACACTTATCCATGCACTCAATGTTTATGTGTGCACTCATGCAATTAGCCAGTCACTATCCATCTTCTCCTGCAATTACCCAGTGACTACCCTTGCACTCATACAATCACCCAAGCACTACCCATGGAGTTCTGCAATCACTCAGGCAGATCTATTACTTGTCTCAGTTTCTAGGTTTCACTATAGTCCAGAAATATTGTATACATATTTCTTTTAGATATGATGATGATTTGAAAACGTAGAGATATATGTATGCTTGCTTCTAACAATATGGAGAGACTTGTAGTTGAGTCATGTAATAGTCTGCTGCTTTATATTTCGCTAGGCCCAACACTCATGCAGTTATAAAAACACCCAAGTACTATCCATGCAGTCTTCCAATGATCCAGGCACTACATATGCACTGCTGTAATCACTCAGGCATTACTGCTACACTCATGCAATCACCCAGGCACCACCTATGCACTCATGCAATCACCAAGGTATTACCCATGCACTGTTTCAATGATGTAGCCACTACTCATGCACTTATATAATCACCCAGGCACTACCCCTCCACTAATGCAATTACCCAGGCATTATCCCTGTAGTCATGGAATCACCTAGGCATTATCGCTGCAGTATACAATTAGACTGGCATTAAAAAGCACTTCTTAAATCATCTAGCTAGTACACATGCACTTATGTAATGACCCAGGCACTACCCTTGCATTCTTCAAATCACCCAGGCACTAGGCCTGTACTCTATGAATCACCCAACCAGTATCTATGCACTTACAAAAACACCCAGGCACTATCTATGCACTCCTCCAATCACCCAGGCACTACCACTACACTGATACAACCTCCCACACATTACTCCTGCACTCATGCAATCACCCACTCTTTACTCATGCACTCCGCCAATCTCCTAGACATTACCCCTGCACTTATGCAATCACCCAGGCATTACCCATGCACTCTTTCAATTACTTAGGCAGTATCCATGGACTCTGTACCTCTGTTCCTTCTTTCTGCACTTCTTTTGTGTCTTTCTGCACCTGTCGCTTCTTTCTGCACCCCTTTTAGGTCTTTCTGCACCCCTGTTTCCTCTTTCTGCATCCCTGTTGCCTCTTTCTACACCTATTTTCATTCTTTCTGCGCTTCTTTTGATTTTTTATGTCCAACTCCTGCTTCTTTATGCACCCTTCATGCCTCTTTCTGCACCCCTCTTCTCTCTTTTTGCACGCCTCTTGCCTCTTTCTGCACCTCTGTTGCTTCTTTCTGCACTCCTCTTGCTTCTTTGTACACCTCTGTTGCTTCTTTATGCACCCCTCATGTGTCTTTCACACCCCTCTTCGCTGTTTCTGCACCCCTCTTGCCTCTTTCTGCACCTTTGTTCCTTTTTTCTGCACTTCTTTTGTTTCTTTCTGCACCTCTCTTGTTTGTTTCTGTATCTCTTTTGTGTCTTTCTCCACCCCTCTTCCCCCTTTTTGCATCTCTGTTGTTTCTTTATGCACTTCTCTTTCTTCTTTCTGCACCTCTCTTGCTTTTTTTGCACCCCTCTTCCCTCTCTGTCCACCCCTCTTCCCTCTTTCTGCACTTCTGTTACTTCTTTCTGCACTTATCTTGCTTCTTTCTGCACCTCACTTGCCTCTTTCTGCACTTCTGTTGCCTCTTTCTGCAGTTCTCTTGCCTCCTTCTGCACCTCACTTGCCTCTTTTTGTAACTCTCTTGCCTCTTTCTGCACCTCCCTTGCCTCTTTCAGTACCTCTGTTGCTTCTTTCTGCACCTCTTTTTCTTATTTCTACACCCCTCGTGCCTCTTTCTGCACCCTTTTTTCCGTTTTCCTGCACGTGTATTGGTTCTTTCTGCACTGCTCTTCCCTCTTTGTGCCCATCTCTTTCCTTCTTCTGTATCTCTGTTGTTTCTTACTGCACTGTGCTTGCTTCTTTCTGCACCTCTGTTGCAGTCCATTTCCTTACATGCCTTAAATGTCACTTTTGTCCTGCTGCTTTACCATTCTAGTAATGGTGAGAGTGTTGGGCCTAGGCAAATATTAAAAAAAGCCTAAAACATGTCTCAGGTGTAAGTCTCACCATATGTCAGGATCTATCACTCAGACACTGCCATAGAACTACTCCAATTACCCAGGCAGTACCCACGCAGTTATAGAATCACCCAGGCACTTCCTATGTACTTTTGTAATCCCCCAGACATTACCCCTGCATTCATGCAATCACTAATGCTTTAGCTATACACTGATTGAATCACCCAGGCATTATCCTTGCACTCCTCCAATCACCCTGTCAGAATCTATACACTTCTAAAATCACTTAGGTAGTACTCATGCACTTATAAAATCACCCAGGCAGTTCCTAAGTGTTCTTGTAATCCCTCAGATTTTACCTCTCAACTTATGCAATCACCCAGACATTACGTATGTAGTTCTCTAAACATCTAGATATTATCTCTGCACTCATGCAATCACCAATGCATTAGCTATACAGTAGTTCAATCACCCAAGCACTACCCTTGCACTCCTGCAATGACTGTGTTGGGATCTATGCATTCCTCCAATCACTTTCCAGTACTCATGCAGTTATAAAATCACTGAACCACTACCTATGCACTCATGCCCTAGTACTGCTCCAATCATCCAGGTAGTACCTTTGTTCTCATGCAATCACCCAGGCACTACAGAGTGCACTTCATATTTGATTTGGATAGCAGAAGAGAAATCTTTTAGTTGTGCTCTGTGGTTCTGTTGTATAGGTTGTGATGTCTTCTAATTGTAGGAATTCTGCAGTGTCTGACATACCTTTGCAATGCAGTTAAAAATATTTTTTATTTATATATGAGAATATTTGTATATAATTATTTTATTAATATTAACTGATTTAAAGAAAGTATTTAAACTTTTCTTTCTTTTCAGATACTCACCATTATTAGTAATAAAGATTGAGTATGGCAAGAAAAGATCAAAATAAAATAAAAATAAACAGTACTATTTAAAGGAAAGAGAAAAGGAGAAATTAGATAAAGTACAACATGTGACATTGAAGAAAAAGGCTTCTGGTAAGAGAACTAAAGAATTTGTTAAAAGAGTTTTAAAGAAGATAACAAATTTTCAAAATGGAGAAAAGAAAAAGAAATTAGTACAACCATTCAGAAGGAAACGAAAAAAGGACATATTAATAGAAAATCAGGTTATGGGAAAACAATCTATGTTGAAAGAAGGATGAAAGAATATAAAGACATTAGAAAGAGAATGTATAAAAGTAGAGTACTCCAAAATGTATTGAAAGATTGCAAAAAATATAAAAAGATCCGCTTTTTACAAGAAAAAATAACACATTGCAAGTGTAGTTGAAAACGCTTTTGAATTGAAAAGAAGATTGTTTATATTAGTATTGAAGAGAATGAAAACGTTGAATAAAACAATGCATTTTCTGAAGGAGAAAAGTAAAAGAAAAAGACTTGTTAATAGAACTAACTTTTGCCAAATAATTTTGGGTGAAGGAAGCACACTTCTAGTTCAGAACCTTTTTTTAATTGAAGAAAGCTATTTTCAACAAAATATATTAGTTCACGGAGTTGATAACAGGGGTCGTTCTTATGAAGTTAAAAACTGTTGTCCAATTGAAAAAGAAAAGATGGTTGTTAGAAATGTGGACGAAGTAATAGCTGAAGAAGTTCAAGGGAGATGTTCACAAGCTGCAGTGTATAGGTGGGATTGCAGTAGTATTTGTAGTATACAACAGGAATTTATTGATATTTTACGAAATTTCTTACGAGAGTATAGTAAAAAAAAGTGTTAAACAGAAAATTAAGATGTTGCAAGGACTAGATCCTTGTAAAGTGAGAAAAAATACCGGCTTGCAGGGTCATTCTCTGGCTTGTCTTTCTAGAAAAGTGTGTCAAAGTACTTTTCATCATTTGAGAATGTTAGCAGTACATCACTCAGAAATGCGTAAGTTAGTAAGAAGATTGTACTATGTAAAAAGTCCTGCATTATCTTTAAGTGAAATAAACACTGCTCTTTTGTATGGTTCAGTGTTGGATGTAAAAAAAGTTTGTGATGATATACAGTTTCGTTTCTTTGGTACTGAAGAAGAGTGTAGAGAAAGTGAGAGTTTGATAAGTGTAGGTGTTGAAGAAGAGGTGGAAGATAGTACTACTGAGAAGTTTGTAGAAGAAATTACAAAGTTTAAGGTAGTTTGTTGTGAAAAACTAGGAATGTTGATGTGTATTTAAAAAGTGAAAAGGAAAACAATGATAAGTGGGAGCAATTTGGTGCTTATTTGTTGGTGGAAGGTCGTTTTGAGTTGGGTAGTGATCAACGTATTTGTAAATATTGTTACAGCAAACTAGAAGAGAACAAAATGCCAGCTAGAGCTGTACATAATAACCTAGAGTTGGTAGCTATCCCTCCAGAACTGGCGGATTTAAATACATATGAGTCCATTCTAATTCAATCTGTGCACCCGTTTCAGGCTATAGTTCGTATGGAGCCTAAAACAGGTAAGCTACCTCCCACAGATTTACAAAGAGGTTTAAAAGGAAGAGTTGTGTATTTACCTTTAGATTTTAAGAAAAATATTGAAACTGTTGGTGTAGAGAGAGAGGAAACTGAACCTGTAGTTATTCTAGTTAATGGTGTACCAACAAAGAGTCGGAAAATATTGCAAGAGTTAGTAGATGTCACCAAAGTTGAAAAGGCTACGTTATATCTCATAGAAAACAATATTTATTATAAAAATGTATATCTTGAAGAACAAGAAATATCTTTAGGAGATGATAGAGAAATTTCAATTGGCCAAATCGAAAAAGTTGACAAGTCCAGGAGTGAAGAAATGTATGAACATTATAGTATACATGCTTTACATTCAAAAGAAGTGATTGGAAATACTATTGAATTATTACAAATGAAGAAAGTGAAGGGAACTCCCATGAGTGTTTGGGAAAGAAGTTTTAGAAGCTCGTTGTTTTCCACAGCTCTTCCCCACTGGAAAAGGTGGACGATATGATGAACGACCAGTACAGATTCCAGCTTCAGAATACCGTTCAACAAGATTGTATTCAGAAGATCCAAGATTTCGACAGTGTGTTCCATATTAATTTCATCTTCTGTTTGAAAGTGACTTGTCTGGATATGCAGTGAACCACATATTAAAAACAGGAGTTCATCTTGCACATCTTTCTGCAAAGGAATTTTTTGACAAAGTTCAACAAAGAGACGATCATATAGATTCTCAGTTAATTAATTTGATGGCATGTCAACGTGGTACCAATGAGTATTGGTATCGTCGTCATGGAGAACTTAAATGTATGTTAAGGAACTTAGGAACCCCTATATGGTTTGTTACGCTTAGCTGTGCTGAATGCGCATGGGACGATTTACTTGAATTTCTACGAGAAGCAAATTCAAATATTAAAAACATAGAATTGAAGACAGCTGGAGAACTGTGTTCCTTGGATCCTGTAAATGTGTGCAGATATTTTAATCATAGGTTTCAAGCTATGATGTCTTTTATCCGCAATAAAAATAATCCACCTCTTGGAGAAGTTATTGATTTCTTTTGGAGAAAGGAGTACCAAGCCAGAGGTGCTCCTCATATACACATGCTATTATGGATCAAGGATGCACCTAAATTTGGAACCGATTCTGATGAAACTCTTTTGTCTTTCATTGAAGACTATGTTACCTGTGCTATTCCAAAAACAGGAGGAGAAAATAGCTTAAGACAACAAGTTTTACGGTTTCAAAGTCATCGATGTGAGAAATATTGTCGACGGAAATACAAGTCAAAGGGAAAATTTTATACGAAATGTCGTTTTGGATTCCCACGTCCAGTAATTTCGAAAGGAGGAGTCAACAGTTTCATGTCAGAAGTAAGGCATACTCTAACTCGGAAATCTCCGAAGAATATTTACGATATAAAAAGAAGTGAAGATTCAAAGTATATTAATGACTACAATCCAGTGATTTTGACGATGTGGAATGCAAATATGGATATTCAATATGTTGCAGATAATTTGATTGCTGTTGCTCGCTATGTTACATTATATATAACCAAATCTGAAAAGACGGAGTTGAAAGAAATGTGGGAAGAAATTTCACAAGAGAAGACTCTTAGTAACAAATTGTACAGCTTTAGTTTGAAGATGCTTTCCCATCGAGAGATTGGATCCTACGAATGTTCGGATCGGTTGACCTCTGCAAGTTTATATTCAAAGTCAAGAGGAATCATTTGGGTAAGTCTAGGTCTTGGTGCAACACGAAATCGAGTATTGAAATCTGTACAAGAAATGGAATACTTTGGGGCCTATTACGATGGCGGTCGGGAACCCTCCCCGACCGCCATGGTAGCGGGAAAAGACCGCCCGCATGTACCGCAACATCACCGCCGGTCAAATTACGATGGCCCACGGTTGAAATCCGACCACGGCGGTCTGATAGCGGGCATTAACATTGCGGCGGTTGCTGCTGCCCGCAGCACCGCTACGATGCTGAAAGGAGCATGTCCTGCATTTCCCTGCACTGCGTGGCAGGCACTGCACAGTGCCTGCCATCTGGTACAGGGAAATGTAGGGGGGACCATGGGTACCCCCCCAGTGCACCCCCCCAACACGGAAGACAATCACTGCATGCCTTTCCATGGCAGTTTGACCGCTGAGGAAAGGCTGGCTACCGCCGGCATCATAATCCTGCCAGCGGAGCCTGCTCTGCACCGCCACCATTATCCCGGTCCTGCTTCGTCCACCAGGCAGGAGTGCGGATGGCAACCGGGGAAAGAGCGGCGGTCGGAATTTCCCACCACGCGGTCACCACCGCCATCCTAATATGACCGGCGGTTTTCTTGGTTGCGATGGCGGGCGGATGTCCATTGCCGGTACGGCGGGCGCCACCGCCGGCCCGGCAGTGGACATCCGACCGCCATCGTAATAGACCCCTTAGCTTTGAATGAGCTGGAAAGTACAGATATTGTTAAAACAAATATGTTGGATACGTACTATCCCAAAAGGAGTCCATATCTGGAAAACATATGTCTCTATGAAGTACTTCAACATTATAGCTTTAAGAGAAATGTTACAGAAAATATAAATGAAGAAAAATATGTAGTAATTGGATGTGATGGATGTTTGGTAAAACATGCCAAAGGAAATCTTATTAATCACAGGAAACTCAGATGTGATACTCCAGATAAAAGGGCATTTTTCTATTTAGTACTTCTGCAACTGTTCAAGCCTTGGAGTAGTGAAATCGAATTACTTGGAGAGTTTGACTGCTATGAAGATTCATTTAATGCATGTAAAGATAGCATTGAATGCACAGTTTTTCCAAAATATTTACAAATGTTGAATGAAGAGATTGAACAAGAAACTAGTATTGCAGCTGAAATCGCTAGAGATAGTTCTCAAGATAGTCAAAGGTCTGCTCCACTAAGTCAAGATCCACTAGGACAACCAATTCTTGAAAATGAAGCAGCAATCGCTATGAATGAAGTAGAAACGGCAATGCAACAAGCATAACAGGATATTATTGATTTGGGAAACTTGGAAGAACAACTAAATATTGAACAAAAAGAAATATATCAGCAAGTTACACAACAAATACAGCATGGTTTACTGCATGAAAAAAAAGAATGCCAGTGCACATCATTTAAACCTATTCGAATGTATATCAGTGGGCAAGCTGGAACAGGAAAAAGTTTCTTAATGAAAGTTTTGACCAGTTATCTACACAAAACCACTCAATCACATTTATCTTATGTTGTAACCGTTCCAATTGGGTTAGCAGCACATAACATTAAAGGGATTACATTACATCGATTACTCATGCTACCAGTTGAACATGAAAATAAGTTGGAATATCAGAAGCTATCTGGAGAAGCTTGTTATGAAGTGTCAAGAGTACTAAAGAAAATGAAACTTCTGATCATTGATGAGGTGAGCATGGTCTCAAACTTAATGCTTGCCTTTGTACATTTAAGAATGCAACAGATTTTAAAAACAGATTATGATGTTTTATTTGGAGGAAAACATGTAATTGTATTCGGCGATCTATTACAACTTACTCCTGTGAAAGGACAACCAGTTTTTAAAACACTTGTCCATGAAGACACTAAGAAATCTTTGGGAAGTATTGGAAATGTGAACATTTGGTCTCTTTTTGAATATAAAGAACTTATTAAGAATATGTGACAAGCAAGTGATGAACATTATGGGAACATTCTTCAAGATATTAGAATTGGTGTTTTGACAAAACATGGTAAAGAAGCTTTACAAAGTCGACTATTAACAAACTTGTTTCCAAATGAAAATATTGCACCTGAAATAATGTACAAAACAATTGGAGAAAATAAGTCTATAGTTTGTCTAATGCCAACACTGCAAGAGTGTTCTACATTCAATCAAGAACTTTTGAAACTGGAGAAACAACCAATAGTGAAAATGGAAGCCATTGATAAAATGGAACATGAAGGGGTTACTATTCTTCTCTCAGAGAAATTACAGTCAAAATTGGATTCTTTGGAAAAGTCTGTATCTAAGACTGCTGGTTTAGAAAAGACTTTGGGGCCGATTCCGATTCGGGCCAGAAATCTCTCCGACCGAGCCGGACCCGGAGAGATTTCCGACCGAATCGGACTCCAGCAGTCCGACCGAACGAGTACGATGCGCACGCATGCAATCGGACTAGAGTCGGTCGGACTCCCATTGAAGTCAATGGGAGCCGGTCGTACAACGCGTACGCGGGCTCCCATTGACTCAATGGGTGCGAGGCGAACAAGGGTGCCCCCTACAGCGGGTACGCCTCGATGCGACTCGCGGCGTACATGCACAGGTAGGGGGGACCCATGGGTCCCCCCTGTGTGCAACTCGCGCAGCTACGCGTACAGGGGGGTCCGATACGGACCCCCAAAGTCCGGCTCCTACTGCTCTTTCGAGCCGGACGGCGCGAGTTGGTCGGACTGCTCGAGGCGCGCATCGTACTTGCCCGGCCGGGAAACGTCTCCATTGCGCGGTGCGAGTCGTGTCCGTGCGAGTCGGTCGGAGCGCTTCGGACCCGCGAACGAGTCGGTCAGTGATTTCGCGTGCGCTCGCATCGTACTCGCTCGCCCGGACGCACGTACGAATCGGTCGGGAAAGAGGGCTCCGAATCGGATCCGGTTAAGCCGAATCCGATTCGGTGCCCTACCGGCCGAGATCGGAATCGGCCCCTTTATATGTATGCGTAAACTGTCGGGTAATATTACGGCGTAATTTAGATGTTGAAAAAGGTTTAGTAAATGGAGCAATGGGAAAAGTTGTTGATTATGTAAATTTTCAGAACAGAGATGGAATTGAATTTTTGAAGATTAAATTTGATCAGATTGAAGAGGTAAAACAGATTGGACGTTGTGCTGTTCGTTTTTGCTTGTAAAAGACTTGTATGTTCATAGAAAACAGTTTCCTCTTTCTTTAGCATTAGCGGTGACCATTCATAAATCTCATGGTTTAAGTGTAGGCAGTGCTTTGGTAAATATTGGAAGTACAGTGTTTAAAGAGGGTATGGCATATGTTGCATTGTCTCGAGTAACAACATTATTTGGATTGTATTTGATTGATTTTGATGAGAAAAAGGTTAGTGCTGATGCAAATTGTGTAAGAGAGTATAATCGGTTAAGAAGACTATATGCTCCAAACTTAGGTGAATATGCCATATATGAAAAAAGTGTAGTATGTCCAAAACGAAAATATGACAAACATTCTAGTGAGGTTGGAAAAAAGAAAACAATTCAAGAGAATGATGAGGCTGCAAAGAAAATAAAAATGGACACTGTTGATGATATTGTAGGATACCAGTTAGAAAATAGTTCAGGTATCAACTGCTATGCTAATGTAATTGTGAATGTTGTGTTTTATCTAGAAGATCTTCATCATCAAATTATGGAAATTCAAGAAAAAAGATTCTGCTCTTTATTACATTATATTTTTGTAAAGTTGGAAACTGATAGAACTAAAATCCATACTGTTTCTGGCATACAACATCTTTTGGATATATGTTCTGGATCTTCACAATTTACACTTAGGGGTCGATTCCGATCTCGGTCGGAGACGCACCCAACGCCATTTGGTCGGGAAAAAAGCCATGCGAATGCCTGTTTCCCGACCGATCCGCACATGAATCCGAACGAACAAGTACGATGCGCACAACAGCACAGATTCCGACCCAGTCGTACTCACCCAATCCAGGTCCTGATCCCCGACCGAGCCGGATCCGTAAACGCAGATACGAGTCGCCCGGAAGCCAAAAAGCAGCCCCGTCCGGCCGGACAAGTACGATGCGCTTCCCGTACGCGCCGAACCCGTCGCTACGCACGGCACGTCAAAGCATCCGTGAGAGGCGCACATAAGCTCCGATTCGCGCCAGAACACGATCCACGGCTACGAGACGAACACGCAAGCGACGAGGACGAGGCGAAGCAACGACAAAGACGAACTAGACGAACCAACAATGAATCCCAT
The DNA here is from genome assembly GCA_963921515.1 of Calotriton arnoldi. Classification (NCBI taxonomy): domain Eukaryota; kingdom Metazoa; phylum Chordata; class Amphibia; order Caudata; family Salamandridae; genus Calotriton; species Calotriton arnoldi. The sequence continues at coordinate 262,914 of CAWUFW010010228.1, read as the reverse complement.
TGTTCCGATCCTACCAATATTCTACATCTACTACCGGAACAGGCACGGACACGTACGGCGCAGAAGGTAGGTCAGACACCAACCACAAACACAAACTACACGTACCCGACATATCACACACACACACAGGGATGCAGAAATTACTTACTCCAGAAACAGCAGCACCATAGGGGCGGGATGCCCATCACCAATGCCACATACACACATAGGGGCCCGGATGCCTGTCACTACTACCACCCTTACCCAGGGGGTGCCAGGTGCCTCCCACTACTGCCACCTCTACCCAGGGGGTGCCAGGTGCCTACCACTACTACCACCTCTACCCATGGGGGTGCCAGGTGCCTACGACTACTACCACCCTTACCCAGGGGGTGCCAAGTGCCTACCACTACTACCACCTCTACCCATGGGGGGCTGGATGCCTGTCACTACTACCACCCTCACCAAGGGGGTGCCAGGTGCCTACCACTACTACCACCTCTACCCATGGGGGTGCCAGGTGCCTACCACTACTACCACCTCTACCCAGGGGGTGCCAGGTGCCTACCACTACTGCCACCTCTACCCAGGGGGTGCCAGATGCCCACCACTACTACCACCTCTACCCATGGGGGTGCCAGGTGCCTACCACTACTACCACCCTTACCCAGGGGGTGCCAGGTGCCTACCACTACTACCACCTCTACCCATGGGGGTGCTAGGTGCCTACCACTACTACCACGTCTACCCAGGGGGTGCCAGGTGCCTACCACTACTGCCACCTCTACCCAGGGGGTGCCAGATGCCCACCACTACTACCACCTCTACCCAGGGTGTGCCAGGTGCCTACCACTACTACCACCTCTACCCATGGGGGGCTGGATGCCTGTCACTACTACCACCCTTACCCAGGGGGTGCCAGGTGCCTACCACTACTACCACCTCTACCCATGGGGGTGCCAGGTGCCTACCACTACTACCACCTCTACCCAGGGGGTGCCAGGTGCCTACCACTACTGCCACCTCTACCCAGGGGGTGCAGATGCCCACCACTACTACCACCTCTACCCAGGGGGTGCCAGGTGCCTACCACTACTACCACCTCTACCCATGGGGGGCTGGATGCCTGTCACTACTACCACCCTTACCCAGGGGGGTGCCAGGTGCCTACCACCTCTACCCATGGGGGTGCCAGGTGCCTACCACTACTGCCACCTCTACCCAGGGGTGCCAGGTGCCTACCACTACTACCACCTCTACCCATGGGGTGCCAGGTGCCTACCACTACTACCACCCTTACCCAGGGGGTGCCAGGTCCCTACCACTACTACCACCTCTACCCATGGGGGTGCCAGGTGCCTACCACTACTGCCACCTCTACCCATGGGGGTGCCAGATGCCTACCACTACTGCCACCTCTACCCAGGGGGTGCCAGGTGCCTACCACTACTACCACCTCTACCCATGGGGGTGCCAGGTGCCTACCACTACTGCCACCTCTACCCATGGGGGTGCCAGGTGCCTACCACTACTGCCACCTCTACCCAGGGGGTGCCAGGTGCCTACCACGACTACCACCTCTACCCATGGGGGTGCCAGGTGCCTACCACTACTGCCACCTCTACCCATGGGGGTGCCAGATGCCCACCACTACTACCACCTCTACCCATGGGGGCTGGATGCCTGTCACTACTACCACCCTTACCCAGGGGTGCCAGGTGCCTACCACTACTACCACCTCTACCCAGGGGTGCCAGGTGCCTACCACTACTGCCACCTCTACCCAGGGGTGCCAGATGCCCACCACTACTACCACCTCTACCCAGGGGGTGCCAGGTGCCTACTACTACTACCACCTCTACCCATGGGGGGCTGGATGCCTGTCACTACTACCACCCTTACCCAGGGGTGCCAGGTGCCTACCACTACTACCACCTCTACCCATGGGGGCTGGATGCCTGTCACTACTACCACCCTTACCCAGGGTGTGCCAGGTGCCTACCACTAATACCACCTCTACCCATGGGGGTGCCAGGTGCCTACCACTACTACCACCTCTACCCAGGGGGTGCCAGGTGCCTACCACTACTACCACCTCTACCCATGGGGGGCTGGATGCCTGTCACTACTACCACCCTTACCCAGGGGGTGCCAGGTGCTTACCACTACTACCACCTCTACCCATGGGGGTGCCAGGTGCCTACCACTACTACCACCTCTACCCATGGGATCCGTAAACGCAGATACGAGTCGCCCGGAAGCCAAAAAGCAGCCCCGTCCGGCCGGACAAGTACGATGCGCTTCCCGTACGCGCCGAACCCGTCGCTACGCACGGCACGTCAAAGCATCCGGGAGAGGCGCACATAAGCTCCGATTCGCGCCAGAACACGATCCACGGCTACGAGACGAACACGCAAGCGACGAGGACGAGGCGAAGCAACGACAAAGACGAACTAGACGAACCAACAATGAATCCCATTGTTCCGATCCTACCAATATTCTACATCTACTACCGGAACAGGCACGGACACGTACGGCGCAGAAGGTAGGTCAGACACCAACCACAAACACAAACTACACGTACCCGACATATCACACACACACACAGGGATGCAGAAATTACTTACTCCAGAAACAGCAGCACCATAGGGGCGGGATGCCCATCACCAATGCCACATACACACATAGGGGCCCGGATGCCTGTCACTACTACCACCCTTACCCAGGGGTGCCAGGTGCCTCCCACTACTGCCACCTCTACCCAGGGGTGCCAGGTGCCTACCACTACTACCACCTCTACCCATGGGGGTGCCAGGTGCCTACGACTACTACCACCCTTACCCAGGGGGTGCCAAGTGCCTACCACTACTACCACCTCTACCCATGGGGGGCTGGATGCCTGTCACTACTACCACCCTCACCCAGGGGGTGCCAGGTGCCTACCACTACTACCACCTCTACCCATGGGGGTGCCAGGTGCCTACCACTACTACCACCTCTACCCAGGGGGTGCCAGGTGCCTACCACTACTGCCACCTCTACCCAGGGGGTGCCAGATGCCCACCACTACTACCACCTCTACCCATGGGGGTGCCAGGTGCCTACCACTACTACCACCCTTACCCAGGGGGTGCCAGGTGCCTACCACTACTACCACCTCTACCCATGGGGGTGCTAGGTGCCTACCACTACTACCACGTCTACCCAGGGGTGCCAGGTGCCTACCACTACTGCCACCTCTACCCAGGGGTGCCAGATGCCCACCACTACTACCACCTCTACCCAGGGTGTGCCAGGTGCCTACCACTACTACCACCTCTACCCATGGGGGCTGGATGCCTGTCACTACTACCACCCTTACCCAGGGGGTGCCAGGTGCCTACCACTACTACCACCTCTACCCATGGGGGTGCCAGGTGCCTACCACTACTACCACCTCTACCCAGGGGTGCCAGGTGCCTACCACTACTGCCACCTCTACCCAGGGGTGCAGATGCCCACCACTACTACCACCTCTACCCAGGGGTGCCAGGTGCCTACCACTACTACCACCTCTACCCATGGGGGCTGGATGCCTGTCACTACTACCACCCTTACCCAGGGGTGCCAGGTGCCTACCACTACTACCACCTCTACCCATGGGGGGCTGGATGCCTGTCACTACTACCACCCTTACCCAGGGGGTGCCAGGTGCCTACCACTACTACCACCTCTACCCATGGGGGTGCCAGGTGCCTACCACTACTACCACCTCTACCCAGGGGGTGCCAGGTGCCTACCACTACTGCCACCTCTACCCAGGGGGTGCAGATGCCCACCACTACTACCACCTCTACCCAGGGGGTGCCAGGTGCCTACCACTACTACCACCTCTACCCATGGGGGGCTGGATGCCTGTCACTACTACCACCCTTACCCAGGGGGGTGCCAGGTGCCTACCACTACTACCACCTCTACCCATGGGGGGCTGGATGCCTGTCACTACTACCACCCTTACCCAGGGGGTGCCAGGTGCCTACCACTACTACCACCTCTACCCATGGGGGTGCCAGGTGCCTACCACCTCTACCCATGGGGGTGCCAGGTGCCTACCACTACTGCCACCTCTACCCAGGGGGTGCCAGGTGCCTACCACTACTACCACCTCTACCCATGGGGTGCCAGGTGCCTACCACTACTACCACCCTTACCCAGGGGGTGCCAGGTGCCTACCACTACTACCACCTCTACCCAGGGGGTGCCAGGTGCCTACCACTACTACCACCTCTACCCATGGGGGTGCCAGGTGCCTACCACTACTGCCACCTCTACCCATGGGGGTGCCAGATGCCTACCACTACTGCCACCTCTACCCAGGGGGTGCCAGGTGCCTACCACTACTACCACCTCTACCCATGGGGGTGCCAGGTGCCTACCGCTACTGCCACCTCTACCCATGGGGGTGCCAGGTGCCTACCACTACTGCCACCTCTACCCAGGGGGTGCCAGGTGCCTACCACTACTACCACCTCTACCCATGGGGGTGCCAGGTGCCTACCACTACTGCCACCTCTACCCATGGGGGTGCCAGATGCCCACCACTACTACCACCTCTACCCATGGGGGCTGGATGCCTGTCACTACTACCACCCTTACCCAGGGGTGCCAGGTGCCTACCACTACTACCACCTCTACCCAGGGGTGCCAGGTGCCTACCACTACTGCCACCTCTACCCAGGGGGTGCCAGATGCCCACCACTACTACCACCTCTACCCAGGGGTGCCAGGTGCCTACTACTACTACCACCTCTACCCATGGGGGCTGGATGCCTGTCACTACTACCACCCTACCCAGGGGTGCCAGGTGCCTACCACTACTACCACCTCTACCCATGGGGGCTGGATGCCTGTCACTACTACCACCCTTACCCAGGGTGTGCCAGGTGCCTACCACTACTACCACCTCTACCCATGGGGGTGCCAGGTGCCTACCACTACTACCACCTCTACCCAGGGGTGCCAGGTGCCTACCACTACTACCACCTCTACCCATGGGGGGCTGGATGCCTGTCACTACTACCACCCTTACCCAGGGGGTGCCAGGTGCTTACCACTACTACCACCTCTACCCATGGGGGTGCCAGGTGCCTACCACTACTACCACCTCTACCCATGGGGGGCTGGATGCCTGTCACTACTACCACCCTTACCCAGGGGGTGCCAGGTGCCTACCACTACTACCACCTCTACCCATGGGGGGCTGGATGCCTGTCACTACTACCACCCTTACCCAGGGGGTGCCAGGTGCCTACCACTACTACCACCTCTACCCAGGGGGTGCCAGGTGCCTACCACTACTACCACCTCTACCCAGGGGGTGCCAGGTGCCTACCACTACTGCCACCTCGAACCAGGGGGTGCCAGGTGCCTACCACTACTACCACCTCTACCCATGGGGGTGCCAGGTGCCTACCACTACTACCACCCATACCCAGGGGGTGCCAGGTGCCTACCACTACTACCTCCTCTACCCATGGAGGTGCCAGGTGCCTACCACTACTACCACATCTACCCATGGGGGGCTGGATGCCTGTCACTACTACCACCCTTACCCAGGGGTGCCAGGTACCTACCACTACTACCACCTCTACCCATGGGGGGCTGGATGCCTGTCACTACTACCACCCTTACCCAGGGGTGCCAGGTGCCTACCACTACTACCACCTCTACCCAGGGGGTGCCAGGTGCCTACCACTACTACCACCTCTACCCAGGGGTGCCAGGTGCCTACCACTACTGCCACCTCGACCCAGGGGTGCCAGGTGCCTACCACTACTACCACCTCTACCCATGGGGGTGCCAGGTGCCTACCACTACTACCACCCATACCCAGGGGGTGCCAGGTGCCTACCACTACTACCACCTCTACCCATGGGGGTGCCAGGTGCCTACCACTACTACCACCTCTACCCATGGGGGGCTGGATGCCTACTACTACCACCCCCACTCACAGGATGGCAAATACATGCCACAAGAAGCACACACCAGCAGAAAGAATGCAACACAAAGACATCCCCCCAACACCATGACAAGCGTGTGTAGACTGTGTCAAATGCCTACAACACTGAACAGGACTGTGGACATACAATGTGACCCCCTATCACAAGTGCCACACATAAATGTGTGTGGCACCCACAATGCAAGCAGGCCATGACCATTGTGGCAATGGGGTCCAAACCCCCATCATCACAGTGCCCAAAATATAAGTGTGGGGTCCATAGCTGAAGCACATATTGAACATTGTGGCAGTGGGGTCCAGACCCCCATCATCACAGTGACCAAAATGTGAGTGTGGGGTCCATAGCTGAAGCACATATTGAACATTGTGACAATGGGGTCCAAACCCCCATTATCACAGTGACCAAAATGTATGTGTTGACAAAGAATAAGCTGCAACTGCCAAACTGCATGGATGATTCCTGGTCACAGAACAACAAACACATCAGTGGCAAAGTAGTGCTTGTGTCCCATAGCAACATAGAATGGGGGAGGCAAACAGTGCAGTGCAAACAAGACATACCTTTGGCCATGTGCAGACAAACATCACCCATGGGGGCTGACACTGTCAACATTCATCAATGACTCAATGACAGAAGTGACCATCAGAATGCAGACCCACATATTTGCACCAATGGGCACACAAATTCAGATACCCAGTGGAGACTGTAGAAGGGAGGTGAACAGATACCATACCATGGCAGCAATGGGACACACCCACAATGATCATTGTGCTGACTGATGACCTAGGAGTCCCAGGGACAGCAGGGCAAACACACCAAACAACATACAGCCAATGGCATACCTAAGATATGCCGATGCAGTGGTGCCGATGCACATACACAAACAGGCAGACCCACACTGCACATCAAACACAACAGGTGAGGGGGGTACCAGTGTCCCCAGGCAACCACACAACACATGAGGAGGCCTGAATACCAATTACACAGATGTGCATACAGTGCCACACAAAGGTAACTCATGGATCCAAATCCCCTATGTGGGCAATCAGGCATTGTCAGATGAGAGGGAGCACAAATCACACATGTCACACAAGCATGTAGGAACAGCAACTGACACAGCAAGACACACAGACACCACAGCACCACACCCATGGCCCCCACAATGTGGTGACCCTGGGCTGCATTACAATCCCACTGTGATGACAAAGCTAGATGTCGTTCACACTGTGAACCACAGTCATGTGTCCTGAGCAACAAACTACCATGACACCTAAACAAGCACAAATCAACCAGCACGGCCTGTCAGCCAAGGCCAACATGGAGGCAGGGGTCTAGCCGGGCAACAACTCTCATCTGCACACACTCAACACCACACACCTCGACCTCCAACAATGTGCAGCAGTGAAGCTCACATGCACTGGTGACATTGCACATGCACCCATGACAATCCCAGGGTGGTGGTGGGAACCAAGGTGCAGAAACACATCACACATGGCCACTCTACCAGACTCCTGAATGTCTGACACACTGCACACTACGCTGTACATGGACATGACGGCAATACCACACCAACCAATGGGATCCCAGCCACAGCCACACACCTATGAAGAAGCCAAGGTCACCCACAAAGAACACACATAGACAACTACCAACATTGCAGCCCTGAGGAGTGCCAGCAGTCACACACACAATGTGTCACAACCAATAAAAGCTAACACAAACCAGAAATCACATGAAAGGTGTAAACAACAAGTGCAAAGGGGAATCCGGACTGTGACACATCAGCGTCTGCCCACAAACTCAGCCCTGACAGCAAACACACCTATGGGTAACACCCTGATGACCAGTAATGTGCCATGCACCCACATCACAGAGAACCCAGGAAGAAGACTTTGGGGGAACATAGCTCAACTCAGCAAGCATCACAAACAGGAACATCACTAGGGATCCCAGCATGCACAGCAACATGAAAGTGAACACACACACATGCTCATACAACACACACCTTGGGCGCACGAGATGTCACAGGAGTACACACTGCCATGAGGGGACTCCACTCCTGTGTGAGGAAAGCTGTGCCATATGTCGCATCAGTAGGGCTCCATCATGTCAGCAGAACACTTGGTCACACAGTCAACAATTAGCACCAAATGAAGGCTCCCGTCACATCAGCCTGGTCATGGGAATGTCAACGAAATCAACAGCACAGATCCAACACACATGTATAGCAAGTTGCACTGACAACACAGATGAGTCCTTCCCCATTGATGCCCAAACCTGCATGTCCAGTGGAGATGGCCACACGGTCAGGGAACTAGACTAATTGAACAATGGCAAACACAACAGATGTGCATGGGTGGAACCCACAGATGTGACATTGCTAATGTAAGTAGGAAATCCCATTGCCAAATATTGAATACATGACACCCTCAGATGCTGCTAAGGACGACATGGATTCACCACAGGATAGGACACTGTCCCCCTGGAACACATGGGTTCCTGCACAGTAACACTTCATTTTCATGAGTCCAAATATCACCATCACTGCAGCAAGGGCATGGTTAGCGTCATCAACATCATGTACATCAGAAGTAAAAGCACTAGAGAACAGAAAGTTGGTTTATCTAGCATGTGGGTTCAAAACTTGGAAGAACTGCAAGGTATCAACAAAGGCCAATGGCCAGTCCATCAAGGAAGTCTATACAGGGTGACAGTGGCAGATGTCACCCTACGCATGCCTGCACTGATCACAACCGGGGACAATCCCCTAGGAGGGGCATACGGGGGGCAGGCCAGGCACCGCAGGGACAGGATCAGGGCTCACCAGGAGGAGGCAGGGAAGGGGTGGTGGGTGCTGGAGAGCCACTGACAACTGCAGTGGAGGTGTCTGACATGGTGTGTGCCGGCACAACTGGGGGCATGACTCAGATGTTGTGGGTGCCGGCACAACTGCAGTGGACCCTGCAGATGGAGTGGACAGGTCCGCCACTGCAGCGCCCAAGTCAGACAGGGTGATAGTGGACTCCACTGCAGTGCCCACCTCCAGGGGAGGAGAATGGGGATCAGGTAAGGTGGGCAGGACAGAGGGGGAGGACACCCTCACCACATCAGTGGTACACACAAGCGCAGCGGGGTGTGGGGCCGGAAGAGCAAGTGGCAGGGGGAGAAGGCCTGACCCTTCTGGGGATGGTGTATCTGTGGGTGGGGGAACCTGGGGCAGGGTGTGGTGGGGGCACCTGTGGAGTGGGGGCCTGAGGGATGGAGGAAGGAGACTTGGTGCCTGAGCTGCAGGGCGGCAGCGGGGTCTTGCTCTTCCGGGACCGGGGGGACTTGCGGGTGGGGGCCTCAGTCGGTCTGCGCCTGGGGGATGGTGTCCGGGGGCCAGGGGCACTCCGCTCTGTGTGGGTGGGCTTCCTCTTCCCCCTGAATGCTGGATCAGCTGGGTCGGAGGGGAGAGGCCAAGGTCACAGAGGAAGAGCCGCTGTGTCTTTGGGGTTGCAGCTGAGGCAAGGGAGGGGTCTTTGGAGGGAGAGGCAACTGAGGACTGCGCAGTGCTCGTGGATGCATGTGTTTGTGTCTGTGCCCCATCCCCTGTGAGTGTGGTTGCAGTCCCCTGACGGTGCGTGCGTGTGCGTCTTGTTTGTGGCGTGTGTGTACGTGTGCTGCATGTGTCTGTGCTGGTGTGTGCCTGTGGCAGTGTGTGTGTGCTTGGGACGGGTAAGGTGCTGGGGAGTGTGGATGGGGCAGAGGCAGGAGGGGTGAGGGACTGTCGGAGGAGGGACACTGCTGCCGTCAGGGAGGAGTCCATGGACCTATTGCCCCTCTGTAGGTCAGACATGCCCGATGAGATGCCCTCCATGAATGACACCAGCTGAGTCAACAGACTGGTGTTTGCATGGAGGACACTCAGCATCGCTGTCTGTCCTATATGGAGCTGGCGGAGGAGGTACACAGACTCCTCACTCAGGGCAGCAGGGGACACAGGGGCAGGGGGTGCGGTGCCTGGCCCGAAGGAGACACGCTCCCAAACATGGGAGCCTCCACGGACCTCGGGAATGGGAGCCAACGGGAGGGCGGTGGTGGTGGTGGTGGTGGCGGGGACAGCAACACTAGCTGGGGTGTGGTGGCTGCTGACACCCGCCTCCATAAGGGAGTCATCGTCCGAGTTGCTCTGGTCCTCAGCTGAGGTGGATGGTGCTGAGGACTCCTCGGTGTGGCTCCCCTCGCCCTCCGTGCCACTGGGTCCCTCCGACCACTCCTCGGCTGCTGACCCAGTCTGGCTCTGCGGCTCCTCCTGGTCCATGGAGCTGTCCCCTCCTGTGGCCGTGGATGTATCTGCAATCAATAGGGACACAGACAGACATCAGTCACCTGCACCGAACGCACACACCACAGTAAGTCCAGCACATTACAGAGCAAGCCCTGGCATCCTTAGTTGAACATTGCTAAAACTGCACAAACAGAACAGGAGAAGTCAATTGTCAGTCTGATGGTCAACCATGGCACTCACATCCCACCTGGCCTTGCACCCATCTGTCTGGTGTCTGTTGGATTGCAACACCCCAGTGTGGACACATGCACCACCTACACAGTATTTGGACAGTGCAGAGAACCCGGTGAAGCATGTGGACATGCACACATCACAACTCTTGCCACTGAGTCAGTGCAGGTGTCCGGATGAAAGGGATGCCCAGAGTCAAATAGGAAATGCATGTGATGCATACCAGCGACAGACACCATGATGCACCCATGTCCTGATAGCCATTGCCACAATGGTGTGCATGTAGCACATGTCACTCCCCTGCAGGATCACTAATAGGAAGTCACATGCCATGGCACAGCCATGCCTGCTAAGTCATACATCACTGTCTCCAGTCACATGGGCAGGGCAGCCAGACAACAACACTCTGCACTGTGTCACAATAGTAGATCATGGGGAATGCAAGTCCTGGAGCTGAACAAGTGCACATGTACATCCCCCACACACCACATCATCTGTACCCTCATCTGTCCAGGTCATACCCATTGGACATATGGGAGACCTGTAACACTACCCTCTGCACCTGAGCACATCACAATCTGCTGTGAATGGGAAACAGCTGCCTGAACCTCATATTCGCATACCCCAGTCTGCACGGTCAGGTGATCAAACACCTATATGTCACACATGTATCATCTCCTATGGTCACATCTCCGGTGGCATGCGGAGCCCCAACCGAGGAACACCCCAGCAGACCTGACAACGAAGCCACAGCACACTGACACAGAGGCAGACACCTGAGGGGACAAATCACTGAGCAAAACGTGTCAGCTGATACACGGCAGTGGGAGTACAGAGTGTATTGTATGGCCTGGAGTAGGCATGACTGTCCTGTCCCACATGAATGAGGGATGAGCCCTGGACAGTAGGCAGCTGGCTAAGTATGTGTGACACACGTTATATACACACTCCTGGGGCACAAACATTGTTCCCACCCGCAGCATGGGTGTGTGCCAGATACCCCAGGCACATGTGGTGGATCAGCTCAGCAATTGGGCCACATATCAAAATGACACGCAGAACACATGTCAGAACACAGGCAATGTGTAAGCAATGGACCCACCCATGATGCCCACCACAGAGTCAGGGAAACAGATGCTGTCCCCCACCTTGAGTCAAGCAAACTGCAAGGACACAGTACCCAAGTGACACAATACCCTGACTGTAAGGGCCACACCTGGGTATCAGATGAGGAGTGGGCAGTGCACAATAGAGGGACATGGGTCCTGGACCACAAGACTGATGTACTGTGGAAGTTTAACCAGGCCAGAGGAGGGCACATAGCATGGCAGACATAGTTCACAATGCAGACATGGACTCACCCCCTCCTTGCTGCTCTCTGTCCTTCAGCTGCCCATCCAGATCAGGGAAGACCACCGCCAGGATCCTCAGCATGTGGGGGTCAGGGTCTGGTGTCCGCCCCTCCTGCGAGGAGGCGACAGCTTCAGCTGGACCCGTGCGATCCTCCGGGTCCAGCCCCGAAGGTCCTGCCACCTCTTCTGGCAGTTGCGGATCCGGCGCTTGTAGACCCCCACGGATCTCACTGCCCGGACGATGGTCAGCCATATCTTCTGCTTCTGGTGGGCATCAACCTGTGAGGATAACAAAGTGAGAATGCCATTACTACACATGCAACATATCCGTGCATTACACAGTTGGATATACATGTCTCAATCACAGGGGCACATGATGTACACAGGCAGTGCAACGATGGCTATGGACAGTATGCCAGCAGTTACTACATGGTATCATTGCCTGGGAAGTAAAACCTTGTTTAAATGCACTGTCACTGCACTATACCTGTCCAGTGCATGTAACTACACACTATGGGGGTGACAACTACTCAGTGAGCCTGCTAGCCAGTGGCGTGCAGACTGTTAGCCTTGCTAGTCAGACAACATGCACATTTAGAAAGGCAGTGGACAGAACACTCACCTGCTCCCCTGCTTTCCCATACAGCTTGCTGTACTGTGGAAGGAGGCCATCCAGCAGGGCCTGGTTCTCCTCAGTGCTGAAGGCTGGGGCTCTCTCCACAGTACGTGCCATTGCAGGGTCCAGAGGGTGCAGATACAGCAGCAGTGTAGTGGCAGATGTCGTCCTGGAGCATGTAGTGCAGGCAAGTGAGCTCTTACGGGAACAGCCAGCATTATATGTGTGCTGCAGAGGCAGATACTGTCCCATGTATCCAAAGTGATAGGTCCAAGTCGTTTGCATCATCTGAATCTGGCCAATCCATGGAATTGCACCACTTACACACGCCCCCAGCATCCTTCAAATGTTCAACTTCATGACACCCATGAAATTGCAACATTGTTGTGGGTGACCAACTGAATTTACAGCATCAGACTCGTTCAAATTTTGAAAACTCGTCCGTTGCCTGGCCAGGCCATAGCCAATGGGTGCGCACCGATCGGACCATTGCTGTTCAACGCGTACATGGGATACAATGCGTACCCGCACACATTGAATGCAATGGGCCGGCCGGGAACACCGATCGGACCATTGCTGTTCAACGTGTACATGGGATACAACGCGTACCCGCACACATTGAATGCATGGGCCGGCCGGGAACACCGATCGGACCATTGCTGTTCAACGCGTACATAGGATACAATGCGTACCCGCACACATTGAATGCAATGGGCCGGCCGGGAACACCGATCGGACCATTGCTGTTCAACGCGTACATGGGATACAACGCGTACCCGCACACATTGAATGCAATGGGCCGGCCGGGAACACCGATCGGACCATTGCTGTTCAACGCGTACATAGGATACAACGCGTACCCGCACACATTGAATGCAATGGGCCAGCCGGGAACACCGATCGGACCATTGCTGTTCAACGCGTACATAGGATACAACGCGTACCCGCACACATTGAATGCAATGGGCCGGCCGGGAACACCGATCGGACCATTGCTGTTCAACGCGTACATAGGATACAACGCGTACCCGCACACATTGAATGCAATGGGCCGGCCGGGCACACCGATCGGACCATTGCTGTTCAACGCGTACATAGGATACAACGCGTACCCGCACACATTGAATGCAATGGGCCGGCCGGGAACACCGATCGGACCATTGCTGTTCAACGCGTACATAGGATACAACGCATACCCACACACATTGAATGCAATGGGCCGGCCGGGAACACCGATCGGACCATTGCTGTTCAACGCGTACATAGGATACAACGCGTACCAGCGCACATTGAATGCAATGGCCAATGTGTGCGCACTGATCGGTCCATTGCTGTCCAAGGCGTATTGCCAATACAACGCGTACCAGCGCACATTGAATGCAATGGCCAATGTGTGCGCACTGATCGGTCCATTGCTGTCCAAGGCGTATTGCCAATACAACGCGTACCAGCGCACATTGAATGCAATGGCCAATGTGTGCGCACTGATCGGTCCATTGCTATCCAAGGCGTATTGCCAATACAACGCGTACCAGCGCACATTGAATGCAATGGCCAATGTGTGCACACTGATCGGTCCATTGCTGTCCAACACATCCCTGTACAAGTCACTGGCATATGTCACCATGCCTGTCACAGGTGAACATATGCCAGCCACATATACTTCCCAGGCAGTAAGGGGCACACCTACAACACCACAGCCTGACCAAACTGTATCCTAGGGCATGTAAGGCTGCATTACCTATTCCGTGTATGGGGGTGAACATGTTGTTCTGTGGGTGTCACTTGGGGGCAGCCACCCCCAGGCTGTGCACGTGTTTATGGGGACAGAATCCTTGGTGTTTCGTGTACATGACCACTGTGATGTGCAACTGTTCATATCTGAGCATGTGGCATGGTCACAGTTCACGGTGGTGTATGTGTATGTCATGTCACATACCCCCTGAGTCCCATGTGGGACGTTATGTTCAACCCAGGGTGACCCATTGGCACAATGGTGATGGTCCTCCACAGTCTGTGTGCATGTTGTGATTACAATGTCTCTGATTTCATGTGCACAATGGGAGGCAGTCTCCACATCCACGTTGTTTGTGCATGGACTTTGATGTTGTGCGTGTGTGTGTCACAGACGTCCATGTCTGTCCTGCCGAGGCAACAGGGACCACTACCTTTGGGGCTCATGGTTGTTTTGCTGTGGTGTATACATGATACACCATGTCATGCCAGTGTCCATGTGGCAATACAGGGTCCCTGGGAATCTACCTGTCGTTGAGCTGTGATGCCTGGGGCACATCAGTCCTCACATGTTACTGTGGCGTGTGTTTGTTATTTGGCAGCAGGAGATGGGTACGGGGACACGGCCTCATGGTATCCAATGGCACGACCTGGGACTTATTGATGCCACTTGTTGGACTGTGATGTTAGATATTGGCCATGTATGTGCCATTCATATCCGTACGGAACTGCACACATCATGTACTTGTGCCTCATTATGATGTATCATGTGATGTTGAGTGTGTTCAATGCCACATATGTGGGGTGACTGACAATCTTGCTTTCTTCACCTATGCACTGCAGGGCACCAGCTGTCCATAGACCATTCCCTGACCTGGCAACGATGGTGGAACGTGACAGCATCCGACGGTACCGCTTCACCAGGCAGCTGATTGAGGATTTGGCAGTGCGCTTGGCACCACATTTGCAACCTGGCCGTCCGTACCCTACAGCACTGACCCCCAAGGTGAAGGTGATGGCAGCCCTACACTTCTTTGCCACTGGTACCTTTCAACACACTCTGGCGACTGCTGGTGGGATGTCACAGACCATGTTGAGCCGTGTGCTCCACGATGTTTTGGAGGCAATGTTGCTATTCCTGAACCGGTACATCTATTTCCCTAGACTGCAACGACTCACTGACGTGAAGAGTGACTTCTATGCCCTGGGGAGGATGCCGCATGTCATTGGCTCCATTGATGGGACACATGTGGCTTTGGTACCACCACAGGCCCAAGAGCAGGCCTACCGTAACCGCAAACACTACCACTCGGTCAATGCACTGGTGGTCTGTCTTGCAGATATGAGCATCACACACGTGTGTGCCCATTTCCCTGGTTCTGCACACGATGCCTACGTGATGAGGAGTAGTCGCATCCCGAGGATGATGGCACAGATGCGGAACCAGCGTGCCTGGCTTGTAGGTGTGTACTGACTTTGTACCATTGTGTGTGTTCTGCTATGTAGTGTTCCACCCTCTTTTCCAACTCTGCTAATGTGCAATTGTCTGTATGTAGGTGACTCCGGATACCCCAACATGCCGTGGTTGCTGACGCCCCTCAGGAACCCTGTGACACCAGCCCAGATGCACTACAATGAGGCACATGGTCGGACCAGGAGAGTGGTTGAGCGGACATTTGGTCTCCTGAAGAGCCGCTTCCGCTGCCTCGACAAGACAGGAGGGTCTCTCCCATATGCCCCAGCAAAGGTGTGCAAGATTATCATCGTCTGCTGCATGCTCCACAACCTGGCAGTGCGGAAGGAGTTGCCTCTCATCCTGGATGACGATGACCAACGTCCGCCACCTGTGGAGGATCCTGGCCTGGACCACGATGCCAGTGATGATGATGATGATGTTGAGGGTGATGTCCGCACACAGCTCATCACCAACTTCTTCAGCTGAATGTGAGTATCCAGAGATGGCATGTCAATGATGTGAGTTTGCATGATATGTGTTGGTGGTGCTCTGGTGCTGTTTGAGTGTGTCCATGGGCTACATGTCTGTATGAGTGTAGCGATGTGTCCTTGCAGGTAGTCTGTACTCCCCAACAGTGTTGACATGCTAACTTGGTTCTGGGTGGGTATCTTGTAACATGTATTGTGCATGAGTATTGCAGTTCTGTCCTGTTCTTCAGTACTTTTGACTGTGTGTCATTTCTGTCCTTCACAGGGTACTTTCTGAGTCGTTTGGTCAACTGTGATCCCCAACACCGTGATTCGACTTCCCGGGTGGTAGCTGTTGTGTCCCTACAGGTGATGTGCACCACACCCATGGACTTCCTTCCTTCTACACTTGTTGACTGTGTGCCCGCTGCCAGGTGGGATTACCTTGCATCTGTGGTGGTTACAACATGTTGCAAATGTGTAATAAACCTGTGCTTCACTTTGTGATGTGCGTTGTCTGTGGTCACACATCTGACTGACATTTGCTTACTGCACCAGTGGGCTAGTTAACACAGACTGTGAATAGGTGTTGGGTCTGTGAAATGCAACGTATTTCCTGGCAACACCAGTGTAGGCGATGAGTCAGATGTCCATGGTGTGTATGTGTTGTGTAGCCCTGGTGGTGTGCCTCCCCCATATGTGTGAAGTCGCCATGACTCACATGCCGGTGTTGTACTTGCTGTAGCAGTTAGCATGCACAGTGTCATTTCCCCGATCATCATCGCAACTTCTGAGACAACATAGGAATCACAACAGAGGCAAGTATGGTGTATAAGTGAGTTTATTGACATACATGTGTGAGTATAGTGCACAGGTTGTTGGGTGCTGTACATTGTGATTGTGATCCAAAGTTCCTAGATAATTTGGAAGTCCTGGTAGCAGAAATGTCCAGAGTAAAGTCCACAGTAATCAGAGACATTGGTCCAACTTGAGCTCCCCATGTCATGTGGGAGAGTTGTGTTGCAGTCAACAGGGTGAACAGTTTGCGCACAAAGGTTATTCTCCAGAACAGGTTTTGGCTTCCTGGGGGTTGCACATGGCCATCGGCCTCTCACTTGCCCCTCCTCGGACGGCCCCTCTTCTTTGGGGGGGGACCCTCAAGTGCAGGCTGCTGTGGTGCAGGGGACTCTCCGCCAGAGTCATCCTGCCTCCCTGTGGCAGTTGCAGTTGTTTCAGCAGCAGATGTTGTGGGCACACAGGGAGGTGTTGACTGGTTGCTGCTCATCTGGCGGAGGCATTGTAATATGTCCCTATGCACCGCCGTCATCTCTTGCAGTGTGTCCCACTTGGACTCCACGCGGGACATGTGTGAGTCCAAGCAGGCATGATGGGCAGCCTGCTGCTGTTTAATGTCCCTGAGGAGCCCCACTACCTGGCTGAACTCTCCGGTGCTGGACTGGTACGCATCGGCTATGCGTGCCAGTTGTGGGTCATCATGCAGTCCAGACCCCTCTGTGAGCAGCGACCTATGTCTCCCACCCCTCCCACCACCCCTGGCGACACGTGCAGTACCTGAGGTGGCAGGCACAGGTGACCCTGGGCCACCTTGTGGGTTGTTGGTGGTGGTGGTGTCCATGGCCCCACGTTGGTCCAGGGTCCCTGTGCTGGTGGTGGTGCTGCTCCTTGGTCTGTCCATGTCGGCAGGGGTGGTATGTGTGTTGACAGTCGTTGGAGGGGTGGGTGCAGGGGGTGCAGCTGGTGGTCCTGCTGGTGCTGCATGATGACTTGCTCCGGAGGTGCCAGGTAAGTCTTCTTCATCCGAGGAGGGCAGAGGCTGTTCCACACCAGTGAGCTCCGTATCCTCTTGAGCCTGGGACGAGGACTCCTCAGCATCTGCTGCTGTGTCCCCATCATGACCTGTTTTTGGGAGACACACACAATGTATGTTATGTTTCTGCAGGCATCAATGGTTGACACACCTGACAGCTGTGACTGTGCCTCTGGATGCGGGCCTGTACAATGCATTGTCCTAAGTTGTCACAGTCAGGGGTTGATATTGGTGTAGCACAATGTCCTGCATTATTTGGGCATTTCTATGTGAATGTTGGGGTGTGTACATGGTCTGCATTGGTTGTATTTGGTTGTCATCCGCTCCTCCTTCCCACCCAGCCAGATATCCCACCATGGACCGTGCTTCCATTGCAGGGAGTGCAAGTTGTCTTTCAGGATGTCAGTCAGTGGTGTCCTGCTGTTGGTTGTTGCACAGTTGCCAGCAGGGCCTTGTGCTCCCCACAGCAGTAGCCAGTGTCAGCCATCTTGTGAGTCCTTTTCCACTCCCTGTGATGTGAGCATGGTTGAGTGTGGTGTTGATGGGCCAATTGTGAGGGTGAGCAATATCTGTGCCTACCACTCCCATCATGCTATTGCCTCCACCCCCCTTCCCAGCATGCCCATACTTCCTTCCTTTTGACTCTGCTTCCCTGTGGGGTGGGCTGCCTGTGCTGACAGGATGGCTGGGAGTGTTATCCGGGCAGTTGTTTGGCTAAATGTCCCAGGAGTGTCCCTGTGCTTCACACAGCATGACCCAGGGTGGTGGTTCTTTGTGGGACCTTGAGTTAGGATGTGAGGCATTGCATTCCGCCAGGTGGCTTCTGTGGAGTATGTGTTGAGGGGTTGTGTGAGGGGAGGTGCTTGTGACTATGGTCAGTGCTGTGAGACCTCCTTCCCACCCAGCCAGATATCCCACCATGGACCGTGCTTCCATTGCAGGGAGTGCAAGTTGTCTTTCAGGATGTCAGTCAGTGGTGTCCTGCTGTTGGTTGTTGCACAGTTGCCAGCAGGGCCTTGTGCTCCCCACAGCAGTAGCCAGTGTCAGCCATCTTGTGAGTCCTTTTCCACTCCCTGTGATGTGAGCATGGTTGAGTGTGGTGTTGATGGGCCAATTGTGAGGGTGAGCAATATCTGTGCCTACCACTCCCATCATGCTATTGCCTCCACCCCACTTCCCAGCATGCCCATACTTCCTTCCTTTTGACTCTGCTTCCCTGCGGGGTGGGCTGCCTGTGCTGACAGGATGGCTGGGAGTGTTGTCCGGGCAGTTGTTTGGCTAGATGTCCCAGGAGTGTCCCTGTGCTTCACACAGCATGACCCAGGGTGGTGGTTCTTTGTGGGACCTTGAGTTAGGATGTGAGGCATTGCATTCCGCCAGGTGGCTTCTGTGGAGTATGTGTTGAGGGGGGGTGTGAGGGGAGGTGCTTGTGACTATGGTCAGTGCTGTGAGTCCTCCTTCCCACCCAGCCAGATATCCCACCATGGACCGTGCTTCCATTGCAGGGAGTGCAAGTTGTCTTTCAGGATGTCAGTCAGTGGTGTCCTGCTGTTGGTTGTTGCACAGTTGCCAGCAGGGCCTTGTGCTCCCCACAGCAGTAGCCAGTGTCAGCCATCTTGTCAGTTCTTTTCCACTCCCTGTGATGTGCGCATGGTTCAGGGTGGTGTTGATGGGACAGTTGTGGGGGTGACCAATATCTGTGACTACCACTCCCATCATGCTATTGCCTCCACCCCACTTCCCAGCATGCCCATACTTACTTGCTTTTGAGTGGACTTCTGTGTGTGTGAGTGTGAGAGCAATGGCAAGATGGCTGGCAGTGGTGTCCTCCTGTTGGTTGTTGCACAGTTGCCAGCAGGGCCTTGTGCTCCCCACAGCAGTAGCCAGTGTCAGCCATCTTGTGAGTCCTTTTCCACTCCCTGTGATGTGAGCATGGTTCAGGGTGGTGTTGATGGGACAGTTGTGGGGGTGACCAATATCTGTGCCTACCACTCCCATCATGCTATTGCCTCCACCCCACTTCCCAGCATGCCCATACTTCCTTCCTTTTGACTCTGCTTCCCTGTGGGGTGGGCTGCCTGTGCTGACAGGATGGCTGGGAGTGTTGTCCGGGCAGTTGTTTGGCTAAATGTCCCAGGAGTGTCCCTGTGCTTCACACAGCATGACCCAGGGTGGTGGTTCTTTGTGGGACCTTGAGTTAGGATGTGAGGTATTGCATTCCGCCAGGTGGCTTCTGTGGAGTATGTGTTGAGGGGGGTGTGAGGGGAGGTGCTTGTGACTATGGTCAGTGCTGTGAGTCCTCCTTCCCACCCAGCCAGATATCCCACCATGGACCGTGCGTCCAGTGCAGGGAGTGCAAGTTGTCTTTCAGGATGTCAGTCAGTGGTGTCCTGCTGTTGGTTGTTGCACAGTTGCCAGCAGGGCCTTGTGCTCCCCACAGCAGTAGCCAGTGTCAGCCATCTTGTCAGTTGTTTTCCACTCCCTGTGATGTGCGCATGGTTCAGGGTGGTGTTGATGGGACAGTTGTGGGGGTGACCAATATCTGTGACTACCACTCCCATCATGCTATTGCCTCCACCCCACTTCCCAGCATGCCCATACTTACTTGCTTTTGGGTGGACTTCAGTGTGTGTGAGTGTGAGAGCAATGGCAAGATGGCTGGCAGTGGTGTCCTGCTGTTGGTTGTTGCACAGTTGCCAGCAGGGCCTTGTGCTCCCCACAGCAGTAGCCAGTGTCAGCCATCTTGTGAGTCCTTTTCCACTCCCTGTGATGTGAGCATGGTTCAGGGTGGTGTTGATGGGACAGTTGTGGGGGTGACCAATATCTGTGCCTACCACTCCCATCATGCTATTGCCTCCACCCCACTTCCCAGCATGCCCATACTTCCTTCCTTTTGACTCTGCTTCCCTGTGGGGTGGGCTGCCTGTGCTGACAGGATGGCTGGGAGTGTTGTCCGGGCAGTTGTTTGGCTAAATGTCCCAGGAGTGTCCCTGTACTTCACACAGCATGACCCAGGGTGGTGGTTCTTTGTGGGACCTTGAGTTAGGATGTGAGGCATTGCATTCCGCCAGGTGGCTTCTGTGGAGTATGTGTTGAGGGGGGGGTGTGAGGGGAGGTGCTTGTGACTATGGTCAGTGCTGTGAGTCCTCCTTCCCACCCAGCCAGATATTCCACCATGGACCGTGCTTCCATTGCAGGGAGTGCAAGTTGTCTTTCAGGATGTCAGTCAGTGGTGTCCTGCTGTTGGTTGTTGCACAGTTGCCAGCAGGGCCTTGTGCTCCCCACAGCAGTAGCCAGTGTCAGCCATCTTGTCAGTTGTTTTCCACTCCCTGTGATGTGCGCATGGTTCAGGGTGGTGTTGATGGGACAGTTGTGGGGGTAACCAATATCTGTGACTACCACTCCCATCATGCTATTGCCTCCACCCCACTTCCCAGCATGCCCATACTTACTTGCTTTTAGGTGGACTTCAGTGTGTGTGAGTGTGAGAGCAATGGCAAGATGGCTGGCAGTGGTGTCCTGCTGTTGGTTGTTGCACAGTTGCCAGCAGGGCCTTGTGCTCCCCACAGCAGTGCCCAGTGTCAGCCATCTTGTCAGTTGTTTTCCACTCCCTGTGATGTGCGCATGGTTCAGGGTGGTGTTGATGGGACAGTTGTGGGGGTGACCAATATCTGTGACTACCACTCCCATCATGCTATTGCCTCCACCCCCCTTCCCAGCATGCCCATACTTACTTGCTTTTGGGTGGACTTCACTGTGTGTGAGTGTGAGAGCAATGGGAAGATGGCTGGCAGTGGTGTCCTGATGTTAGTTGGTGGCCAGTTCCCAGCATGGCCTTGTGCTCCCCACAACAGAGCACCAGTGTCAGACATCTTTGATGGGGCTTTCCACTCTCTGTGGGGTGTTCATGCTTGAGTGTGAGCTTGCTGGGCCATGTGGGTGGGGGATGTTGAGCTGTGACTACCACTCCCATCATGCTATTGCCTCCACCCCCCTTCCCAGCATGCCCATGCTTCCTTCCCTTTGACTCTGCTTCCCTGTGGGGTTGTGTGCCTGTGCTGACAAGATGGCTGACAGTGTTATCCTGGGGTTAGTTTTGCTACAAGTCCCATGTGTGTCCCTGTGCTTCACTCAGCATGACCCAGGGTTGTGGTTCTTTGTGGGATATTTGATTGGAGTGTGAGGCAATGCATTCTCCCAGGTGAGTTTTGTGGAGTTTGTGTTAGGGGTGTGTGTGAGAAACACTGCTGGTAACTATGGTCAGGGCTGTGAGTCCTCCTTCCCACCCAGCCAGATATCCCACCATGGAACGTGCTTCCATTGCAGGGAGTGCAAGTTGTCTTTCAGGATGTCAGTCAGTGGTGTCCTGCTGTTGGTTGGTGCACAGTTGCCAGCAGGGCCTTGTGCTCCCCACAGCAGTAGCCAGTGTCAGCCATCTTGTAAGTTGTTTTCCACTCCCTGTGATGTGCGCATGGTTCAGGGTGGTGTTGATGGGACAGTTGTGGGGGTGAGCAATATCTGTGCCTACAACTCCCATCATGCGATTGGCTACACTGACTTGCCCAGCATACACATATTTCCTTTCTTTCAGTGGGCTTCACTGTGTGCTGGTGTTGTAGTGGTGGCTACTTGTCTGGATGTGTTTGTCAGTTATATTTGTGCCACTGCCTAGCTGTAGTTGTGTTTGTACATGTGATGACACAGTTAAATGTCACTTTGTGATGGCATGTGTTGTGTTTCTCTGAGTGACATACACATTTTGGGATGATTCTGTTCTGGTTGCTGTGTATTTGCTAAGAGTGCATGGTTTGACTCTCCCCTTGACAGTGATGTGTGTGTGTAGTCGCAGAATATTGTGTACATTTGTTGTGTACTCACCAGGCTCTGGGATGTTTTCTAGTCCATAGACGCTCACTGGTGGTAGGATGGCCCGCACCTTCTCCTCCCAGGGCCTGAGGTATACTGGCTTGGCAGGAGGGCCACTGCCGGTGTATTGGCTCAGGATGTAGTCCTTCTTCAGCAGCTCCTTCACCCTCCTACGCACGTCATACCACCTGTTCTGGATGTCTGTCTTTGTGCGCAAACATGGTGATTGTGCGTTCACCCTGTCGACGATCCTCTCCCACATCTTTGTTTTCTGTGACATGGGTGTCTGTTGGACCAGTGTACCAAAGAGCTGTGGCTCTACCCTGAGGATCTCATCTACCAGGACTTCCAATTCACTATCTAGGAACTTGTGATTCTTCTTTGGGGGCATGGTGATGGGTGGTGATGGTGAGTGATGTGTGTGTTGGTGTGCAGGTGAAGGTGTGTGAGTGTGTGTTTTGCTAGGTGTATGTGAGGTTTCTATTTGTTGTGGTGCTGATGGTGTGTGGCTTGTGTGATGGATGAGCTGTGGGTGTGTGGTTGCTGTCTGTTGAGTGCTGGCAGGTAATTTGAATTTGCAAAGGATCATGGTAGGGATTTGTGTCCTTTATATGGGTGGAGTTGTGGGTGTGTCTTTGTTCCCTGCCCCTCCCCCCCAGTATTTATTGGCTTTGTAATTGCTTGTTTGGCCTTTTTTTGTGTATTTTCCCTTTGTACTTTTCGTGCATGTAGGAGACGTTCTTGTGACCGAGTCGGACCCTGCAGTTGTCTCGTACGGGCTCGTCCGTTTCGTTCACGCTGTGTTTGTGCTGTTTTCTATGCTGCGTACGCGTCGGTCGCGGTGTTTTGGGTTGCTTCGGCTCGCAGTTTTGTATGCGTGTTGGTCGTACGGCTTGTCCTCCGTGCGACTCGGTCGTGTTTTCCACGCCTTGCATCGTACTTGGCGGGTGGGAGTCCGCGGGTACGTCTCGTTCGGTATTGTTCCGGGTGCGAGTCGGTCGGTTCGAATCGCGTGTTTTTCCGGCCGGATTGCTGTTTTCCGCGCGGCTCGGTCCTTTGGCTTGTGTTCCGTACGAGTCGGTCGGGTTTTGCTCGCTTCTCATCGTACTTGGCGGGTCGGGCTGCACCGGTACGTGTCGGTCGGAATTAATTCCGGCTCCGAGTCGGTCGGTACGTTTTCCGGCCGGAATCGGAATCGGCCCCTTAATGTACAACAAGATGCACAAGAATTTCTTATGTTTATGCTTGCAGTATTGGAAGATGAAGGAATAGAAATTGAAAATTTTTTGGACTAAGTTACAGATGGGATCATAAATGTGAAGAGTGTTCATTTTGTTCTACCACTCAAATAGACACTGAACAATTCATATATTTGACAATACCAGATTGCAAATCAGTGTCTTTTAACAAATTAGTAAAAACAGCCAGTCAAGACATGAAATGTTCTCATTGTAAATCAGAAATGTTGTCAACATTATATATAGAAAAATTTGGAAAATATGTCATTTTAATGCTACAACGTTGTAGAGCAAATGGAACAAAATTGGAAACAAAAATTAAACATTTTGTGGCAAGTCAAGTGTCAATTTCAGGAAGAACTTTTAAAGCAGTGGCTATTATTTTCCATGATGGACCTACTACAACATCTGGACACTATACTGTGTACTTAAAGTGCAATAAAGGATGGACACATTGCAATGATGCCCATTTGGAATTCAAATGTAGGTTGCCTTACGAATTACCAGATTCATATCTGATATTTTTGATGCCAAAATTTTGAAAACATCATTCGGCCTATTGGGAAGATGTGAACACAAATAACGAATTTATTTTGGACATTGTCAATGCCAATGGATTTGGAAACATTATTCGGCCTACTGGGAAAATGTGACCAATTAGTGTTTGGATTATTATCTCTACTTTTTTAAAATTGGATTTGCAATATTGTGCTTCAAGGAACTAGTTTATATATTTGATCTTTATATTATATGCGATGTAAAAGAGAGTGTATATTTTAGAAAATGTACTTCAGAAAAATAAATAATTTAATATAGTTGAAGAATGTAATTTAGAAACTGTAGATAGGTAAACAGATAGTTGAATTTGTTGTAAATATTTTCGACTCACATTTGTTTTTTTTTACAATCACATTGATGGTATTTTTTTCCCCGCTGTTATATGATGATCTACGTTGAAATCACTGTGTATAGTGAAATTCAATAGATTCTGAGAACAGCAAAAAGGGAAACTGAATATGTTATGTAATTCTAAAATTATGTTGTGTTTTAAAAACCATAATATTATATGTAATAACATTTTTCTTTCTTTTTTATTACAGAAAGTAATAGTAAGCCTTGAAAAGATTTTAAAATCAATTTACAACAAAAGAACTGTAAAATAGTTTCACTGAGTTTGGTATGTATTTGAATAAAGAAGGTAAGATGAAATAATGCAATAAGCATAATAATATGAAGTAATGTTTACAGTCATTTTTATTGCACTGATCCATTTTTTCAAGTACTACCCATGTACTGATCTATATAATTAGACACTATTCTCATACTACTACCATCACCCACACACTATCCAAGCATTTCTCCATTCACCTAGCCTGAATCTATATACTTATAATATCACCAAGAGACTATTTATGTACTCATCCACTCACCCAAGCACTACCCATGCAGTCTTCCAGTAATCCACGCACTACTCCTCACTTATGCAATCACCCAGGCACTACCCTTGCACTCCTCCAGTAATCCAGGTACTATCCCTGCACTCCTCCAATCACCCATGCACTACCTATGCACTTATAAAATCACCATGCACTACCTATACACTCATTTAATCACTCAGGTACTGCCCATGCAGTCCTTTATTCACCCAGACATTACTCCTGCGTTCATGCAATCACCCAGGTATTACCCATGCACTACTTCAATCACTGAGGCACTGACCATACAGTCATACATGTGCTCAGGCACTTCTACAGCACTCATGGAATCAACCAAGCACTATCCATGCAGGCTTCCAATCATCAACGCACTACTCCAGCAGTCATACAATCACTTAGGCACTAACTATGCACTTATGCAAAAACACAGGCACTACCCTTGCACTCCTCCAATCACCCTGCCACTACCCATACACTTATCAAATCACCATGCAGTACTCTTGCACTCTTCCAATCACCTAGGCACTACTGGTGCACACATGGAATCACACAAACACTACCCATGCACTTCTTCAATCACTCAGGTCCTACCCTTACACTCCTCCAATCACCCAGGCACTACCCATGCACTCATGCAATCACTTAGGCATTACCCATAAACTCATGCAATCACTCAGGCATTACCCATGCACTCTTCCAATCACCCATACATTACCACTGCACTCATGCAATCGCCCATGCATTATCCATGCACTTACAAAATCACCGAACCAATACCCATGCACTTACAAAATCACCCAGCCATTACCAATCCACTCCTCCAATCTCCCAGGCTCTACTCATGCAATAACCCAGGCACTATCCATGCACTCATCCAATTACCCATGCACTACCCATGCACTCCTCCAATCACGTAGACACTACCCATGCAGTCCTCCATTTACCCAGCCAGTAGCCATGCGCTCCACCAATCATCATGCCACTACCCATGTACTTATAAAATCACCACGCACTACTATTGCCCTCTTCCAATCACCTAGGCACTATCATAGCACTCATGGAATCATACAAGCACTACCCATGCACTTCTTCAATCACTCAGGCCCTACCCATACACTCCTCCAATCACCCAGGCACTACCCATGCACTCATGCAATCACCGAGGCATTACCCATAAACTCATGCAATCACTGAGGCATTACCCATGTACTCTTCCAATCACCCATACATTACCTCTGCACTCATGCAATCACCCATGCATTATCCATGCACTTACAAAATCACCCAACCAATACCCATGCACTTACAAAATCACCCAGCCATCACCAATCCACTCCTCTAATCTCCCAGGCTCTACTCATGCACTCATGCAATAACCCAGGCACTCCCCATGCACTCATCCAATCACCCATGCACTACCCATGCACTCCTCCAATCACGTAGACACTACCCATGCAGTCCTCCAATTTACCCAGCCAGTAGCCATGCACTCCACCAATCATCATGCCACTCCCCATGCACTTATAAAATCACCACGCACTACTATTGCCCTTTTCCAATCACCTAGGCACTATCATAGCACTCATGGAATCACAGAAGCACTACCCATGCACATCTTCAATCACTCAGGCACTACCCATACACTCCTCCAATCACTCAGGCACTACCCATACACTCCTCCAATAACCTAGACACTACCCATGCACTCCTACCCAGCCAGTAGCCATACACTCCACCAATCACCCTGCACACTACCCATGCCACTTATAAAATCACCATGCACTATCCTTGCACTCCTCCAATCACCCAGGCACTACCTTTGCAGTTATACAATCACTCAGGCATAATGCATGCACTCCAATTACTCAGGCACTATCCTTGCACTCATGCAATCACTCAGGCATTAGGCATGCAGTCCTCAAATCACCCACACATTCAATCAATCAATCAATCAATCACAGAATTTGTAGAGCGCACTACTTACCCGCGAGGGTCTCAAGGCGCTGGGGAGAAAAAAGGGGGGGGGGTGCTGCTACTGGTCGAACAACCAGGTCTTGAGTAGCCTCCTGATGGTCAGCAGGTCTTGGGTCTGTCATAGGCTTAGTGGAAGGG
Source organism: Calotriton arnoldi (assembly GCA_963921515.1). NCBI lineage: Eukaryota > Metazoa > Chordata > Amphibia > Caudata > Salamandridae > Calotriton > Calotriton arnoldi. The sequence goes on along the minus strand of CAWUFW010010228.1, from coordinate 235,330 downwards.
CGTTCCAGGTCTTGGCGGCGAGGTGGGAGAAAGATCTGCCGCCGGTGGTACTTCTTCGAATGCGAGGGACGGTGGCGAGGGAGAGGTCGGCGGAGCGGAGCTGGCGGTTGGGGATGTAGAAGAGGAGTCGTCTGTTGAGGTAGGCTGGGCCAGTCTTGTGGAGTGCCTTGTGTGCGTGGATGAGGAGTTTGAAGGAGATTCTCCTGTCGACGGGGCGCCAGTGCAGGTTCCTCAGGTGGGGGGTGATGTGGCTGTGGCGTGGTACATCGAGGATCAGGCGTGCGGAGGCGTTTTGTATGCGTTGCAGTCGCTTGATGAGCTTGGCCGGGGCTCCCGCGTAGAGGGCGTTCCCATAGTCAAGTCTGCTACTGACGAGGGCCTGGGTGACTGTTCTTCTTGTATCTGTCGGGATCCACCTGTAGATCTTGCGAAGCATGCGGAGGGTGTTGAAGCAGGAGGAGGAGACTGCGTTGACTTGCTTGGCCATGGAGAGCGTTGAGTCGAGGATGACTCCCAGGTTGCGTGCGTGGTCGGTGGGTGTCGGGGCTGCTCCTAGTGTCGTTGGCCACCAGGAGTCGTCCCAGGCTGAGGGGTTGGAGCCGAGGATGAGGACCTCTGTCTTGTCCGTGTTCAGTTTTAGTCGGCTGATCTTCATCCAATCGGCGACGGCCTTCATTCCTTCATGGAGGTTGGATTTGGCGGCGAGGGGTCCTTGGTGAGGGAGAGGATCAGTTGAGTGTCGTCGGCGTAGGAGATTATGTTGAGGTCGTGCTGTCTGGCGATGCGTGCGAGCAGGGCCATGTAGATGTTGAACAGTGTTGGGCTGAGGGATGATCCCTGGGGTACGCCGCAGATGATCTCGGAGGCTTCGGATCGGAATGGTGGGAGGCGGACTCTCTGGGTTCTGCCGGCGAGGAAGGAGGTGGCCCATTCCAGGGCCTTGTCTCGGATCCCTGCGTCGTGGAGGCGTGCGCGTAGAGTGCAGTGGCAGACAGTGTCGAAGGCGGCGGAGAGGTCCAGCAGGATGAGGGCTGCGGTCTCACCGTTGTCCAGCAGGATCCTGATGTCGTCGGTGGCGGCAATGAGGGCAGTCTCAGTGCTGTGGTTGCTGCGGAACCCCGATTGGGATGGGTCCAGGATGCTGTTTTCTTCGAGGTATCGGGTTAGCTGTTTGTTGACGATCTTCTCGATGACCTTGGCTGGGAACGGAAGCAGGGAGATGGGCCGGAAGTTCTTGAGGTCTCTCGGGTCCGCCTTGGGTTTTTTGAGTAGGGCGTTGATCTCTGCGTGTTTCCAGCTCTCTGGGAAGGTCGCGGTCTCGAAGGAGAGATTGATGACGTTGCACAGGTGGGGTGCGATGGAGCTGCTGGCTTTGTTGAAGATGTGGTGCGGGAAAGGGTCTGACGGGGAGCCGGAGTGTATTGTGCTCATGGTCTTGATGGTGTCATCGATGTTCACGCTGGCCCAGGCTGGCAGGGGGTCGTGGTCGATGGTGTGCGGCGGGTCTGGTGCATCGATCTTAGTTGGGGCTGTCTGGGTGTTGAAGCTGTCGTGGATGTCGGCGATCTTGCGGTGGAAGAAGGTGGCGAGGGAATCGCACAGGGCTTGCGACGGCGGGATGTCGTTGGTGTTGGAGCTGGGGTTGGAGAGTTCCTTCACATTACGTCTGCATTCATGCAATCACCCAGACATAACCCTTGCACTCATGCAATCACCGAGGCATAACCCTTGCACTCATGCAATCAGTCAGGCATTACCTCTGCACTCATGCAATCACCTAGGCACTACCCTTGCACTCATGCAATCAGTCAGGCATTACCCATGCACTCTGCCAATCACGTACACATTACCTCTTCACTCATGCAATCACTCAGGCACTACTCATGCACTCCTGCAATCACCCAGACATTTCTCTTGCACTCTTGCAATCACCCTGGCATTACCCATGCACTGCTTTAATCATATATACACTAACCATACACATCTCCATATATTCCACTTACCACAATTCGCACAACACTTACAATTTTTTTCTTTTTTAAACCAAATAGGCGGTTCTGATAAAAACCATTTTTTTCTTTTTCTGTTTTATAATTTTTTTGGTATTTTTTGAACATTGAAAAAATTATGCAAATAAAACTCATTGCATAAACAAAAAAAAACTAAATTAACACTTGTGGTTCTGAATGGCAACCAGAATAGCATTCACTGATTGCTCACCAACACATAATGTTTTTTTACATTTCAAACAACGCTGCTCTACTCTAGCTAAGTCAGGATGAATGTTGATTGCAGCAGTTGTTGTGCCAGCAGAAGAGGTACTGGGCCCAGCGGTATTGTCATCAGTTTTTTTTTTTTCCTGTTGACGACGCTGTTGTTCCCTTGCTAGACGTCGAGGGTGCATTGTCTGTAAATGCTTCAGCATAGAAGAGCAAGAGTATTTCTTCTCTGACCCTCGTGACAATACTTTTTGACAAATTGTGCATGTCACCTTCCTGGCATTCACCTTTTTTTCACCAGGTGGGATACTGAAAAAAGCCCACACCATGCTCTCATACCTCACTTTGATCGGTTCTTCCAAATCTTCTTCGCCTTCTGGTGGAAGCTGCTGTGTTGGATCTACAGCTGCCATTTTTTGATAGTACAAAAAAAACACAAAAAAGATCTAAAGAAGAGATCCAAAAGAGAACAGGTGTCTCTTCTGTGATGGTCTTGAAAGAATGAAAAAAATGGGTGGGGTCCTTCAAGTTCTAGAATCAAAAGCCTCTAAACCAATGAAAGTCTTTCTTAGGAAGTCACATGGGATTCGCGCACCTGGCGCGCCACAGGCACGCACCCGACGCAATTCCCGAAAAATACATTTAACAGTAACATATCTTTATTCCAGTTACAGATACATGATATTTACAATTGTATTAAATAATGTCTTGGTATAATATATATAATAAAGTTATATACATATATTTTTAAAACTAAAAGATTTGCGATGGATTCGTGCACCTGGCGCGACCCCCGGAAGTACGTAAGTTACGTTACGTGGGGCCGAGATCCACGCACCCGTCGCATACGAAATGCGCATCGTACATGACTTAACCAATATGGTGGCAAAATACTTGGATTCGCGCACCCATCGAGGCAGGTACACAATCGGTACGCGAATCCCCTTTTTTCTTAAAAAAAATAAAATAAAATGTATATTTATATTTTAGAAAAGAGAAAGCATTATATTATTTTTATAACTATAAAAAAACTTTTTAAAAATATTTTTAGAACATTATACTTAGAAATTAGCATTTAAAAAACCTTTGAAATTCACTGAAAAAGCCCTAGGTTTCAGGAATGTTATAGTTAGAAATTAGCATTTAAAAAACCTTAGGAATTCACTGAAAAAACCATAGGTTTCAGGGACGTTATAGTTAGAAATTAGTATTTAAAAAACCTTAGAAATTCACTGAAAAAACCATAGGTTTCAGGGACGTTATAGTTAGAAATAAACATTTAAAAACCTTAGAAATTCACTGAAAAAACCACAGGTTTCAGGGACGTTATAGTTAGTTGGACATTTCACTCGTAGAAAACCAGAGAAATTTGGACGTTATAGTTAGTTGAGCTCACTATAACTCGCGCCCCCACAATGCCCTGCTTATGACATCACATATTACATCATTCATGACATGGTCAGTGACATCACTGATGACATCACTGATGACATCTCAAATGACATCACTGATGACATCACTGATGACATCATCCACGTGATAATCTGATGCACCTCCTCACACCCTAATATAACCTTTGATACACCCACTCTAAAATACAGACTACCATTTTCAAAACCATAGACACACAAATACCAGTTACTACATAACCACTCACTGATTCCTAGGTCTTCACATACATCCACTCATTCACCCATACACTCACTCATACATGCAGTCACTCATCAATACAGCTCTATCATATGCACTCATGCACCTATACAGACACTCACACATTGCCACTCATCCATAGAGTTACTCACACACCTAGTCAGTCATGCAAAGAATCAATCACACTCCCATTTACTCACCTATACAGTTATACACACACACCACCTCACTTATTCATACAGATACTAACACATGCTTACTGTCTTATACAATCACTGATACAAGCACACAATCATCCATACAGCCACTCTCACAATCACTCACTCTCACATATAGTCATTTATATACTCCAACACTCATATATACTGCCTTTCACATATGAAGTTACTCACACATGTACCAGTGAGACATTGATTCACTCACCAACACACCCATATACACACTCACCCACCCATAGAGCCCTTCACAGATGCACTCATGAACCCATACACCCAAAATCACCCACTCACACATCTATGCACAGAGTCACACACCCCCACCCACCCACACAGACACTAAGGCACACATACAGATAGTCAGACAACCAATTAATAACCCATATAAACACTCATGTAGCTACTCACCAACCCATGCAGCTGCTTACATACCAACTGACAGACTGATACAGACATTCACACAGTTTAGTCACTAACCCATGCATTCATTAAGACATGTTTAATCACTCACTTATACAGTCAGTCACGCACCTACTAAATCATTCATTCAGACACTTATACACCCACTCATTCTTTAATACACCTTGGCATATATATATATATATACATATATATATATATATATATATATAAAACATATTTAAACTTTACAGAAACACACAGTCACTGGATGATGTCATCAGTGATGTCATTTGAGATGCCATCAGTGATGTCATCAGTGATGTCACTGACCATGTCATGAATGATGTAATATGTGACGTCATGAACAGTGCATTGCGGGGGCGCGAGTTATAGTTAGCTCAACTAACTATAACGTCCGAATTTCTCAGGTTTTCTATGAATGAAATGTCCAACTAACTATAACGTCCCTGAAACCTATGGTTTTTTCAGTGAATATAGATATATATAGATATATATATAGATATATATACATATTATAGTATTGCATTAAGAAAAATAATCCCAAAAAGTTAATATAATGTAAAATATATATTTTTAATAATAATGTTGCATTACATATATATGTGTATATATAAACATACACACACACACATTTATATATATATATTAAGTGTGTGCATTTATATAAGTATATATAGGGGCCAACCTCTTCTTTCACTTCTGCTTTCACACTATGTTTTTTATCGTTTATTTATGTCAAATCACCAAATTCCGAGACTGGCGTTTCCCCGAAAATGCTCTGCATGACAAACATTTTCGCATGGAACTCCGCACTGCCGTTAACGAGTATTTCACGCTAAACGCTGGGACTGTAAAGGCACATTCTACCCTCTGGGAGGCCTAGAATTGTAATGGCAGGACTAATGTCTTCTAAAATCTGAAAAGTTTTATTCCAACTCAAACAACCCATCAAAGGAAACAAAGGCCAATGGCCAGTACATTGTTATGTCAGGTGCCACAGCACAATGCTGTGCCACCAAACATGCCCTTACTAACACTGCCAGGGAACCTCCTCACAAAGTTGCATCTTTGAGGGGCACAGCAGACACCTCGAAGATGGTACTTGGGAGCGGGGGCAAATGTTTAGGGATAGGTGGGTTTCATTTTGGGAGGGGTCTTCTTGGGTTTGTGGGGTTTTGGACTGGAGTCAGTGGTGTAGGATCCTATTTCTCAGGGGTGGAGTAGGATGTTGAAGGGATGGGTTTGTCTTTAGCCGGCATTTTTTGGTATTTTTTGGCTTTGGGCTGGGTTCAGAGGGGTGGGGATGCTGTTTCTCAGGGATGAGTGAGAAGTGGAAGGGATGGGTTTGTCTTAGGGAGGTTATTTTATGGGGGGGCTGGGTACAGGAGGTGGGGATGCTGTTTCTCAGGGGTGGATTGAGAAGTGGAAGGGATGGGGTTTGGGTGTGGGAGAGGATTTTGGGAAGTCGGGGGGAGGTCGGGTTTCACAGGGGAAAGGGCAAGGGCAAACAAGACATCTTCACTGGGTAAACTGGTAGGATGTTCCGGATGGAGTTCAGTTTGGGAGGAAGATGGAGTGGAAGTGTGAGCTGTGTCTGCTGTTGCTCTGTGTTTTGTATTGGTGTCTCTTGTGTGGGTGACTGTGAGTGTTTTTGTTTTGTACCTGTGTGTGCTGTGGATGTGCTGGGTGTTGTGGAGGGGTCTGTGTTAGGCGTGGGTGGAGTAACAAAAATCTCAGCCACGCTACGTGGAGTTCCGCAAGTAATGGAGTGCATTAGGTCACGTTGTTTGCGCTGATTTTTAGCGCCGGGTAAGCCAACAGCACCATGCTCAGCACAAGAGGGCGCAGCTTCTTTCTGCCACTCAAGTAGATGTTCTGCTCGAGCGGCAGCTTTCTCAACGTGCACGGAAGGTTTCTCAATGTAAACGGTAGCGGCCATCCGCGACCACCCACATTGAGAAATCTCGCAGGGAGGTGATCTGAAGTAAGATTTTCCTCGTTCGTGCTCACCGACTTAATGCTGGTGAGCATGAGAAAGGAACAAACCCCGCTCTGCATAGCGGAGCAGAGTTTTTCAGAACTCCACACGCCACGCAGAGAGCGGAGTGGAAACAACTCAGCAAACTCCGCGAGCGGAGCAAAATTTCATGCCTATGCCTAGTCTGTGCATGTTACTGTGTTGTCTGCAGGTATGGTTGAGGCTGCGGAGGGGTCTGTTATCTGCGGGTATGGTAGTGGCTGAGTAAGGGTCTGTTAAATTAACCCGGTATTTGTAAAGCGCAAACTAATCACCCCTAAGGGTCTCAAGACACTGGGGGCCATCTGGAAGATTAAGCGAGGTATTGCTCAGAGTCACATGGTGCTGGGCTGAGCTGCTGCCGCACTGGGGATCGAACCGTGAGCCCTGTGCTCCGTAGTCAGCCGCCCTGGCTGCTGCACCACACCTCTTCCTCTGTTTCTGTGGCTGTGTTGTCTGCAGGTATGGTTGTGGCTGTGGAGGGGTCTGTGTCTGTTGCTGTGTTGTCTGTGGGTATGTTTGTGTCTGTGGAGGGTCTATGTCTATTGCTGTGTCGTCTGCGAGTATGGATGTGGCTATGAAGGGGTCTGTGTGTCTTTTGCTGTGTTGTCTGCGGGTATGGTTATGACTGGTGAGGGGTCTGTGTCTGTTGCTGTGCTGTCTATGGGTATGGTTCTGGCTGTAGAGGGGTAGTGTCTGTTGTGTTGTCTGCAGGTATGGTTGTGGCTGTGGAGGGGTCTTTGTCTGTTGCTGTGTTTTTTGGTTGATCTGTTTATTAAAAAAATTTAAATGATACATTCAACAGGCACATACATTGTCAATAGAACCAGTGGGCAATCTCCTAATCAAATTCTTCAAAAACATTACAGCAGTGTTAGAACATATAACATATATCAACTTATATCTATGTCACAAATCACCTACAACTTAATAAAGCAAATAAATTATGTCAATCCGTATTTGTTACTTTTTCCTTATGGAAGCACATTGCAATCGTATTATACAAATACATATTAATTCCGTGTATACATCTCAGAGGGCTCCTCTCAGCTTTGCCGCTTTGACCAAGCATGCGATCAAACGACCTTACGTGTAACACTTGAATTTTAAAACAACCAATTGAGGAACAGGGGAGTAGAGCTGGGGAGCCTGAGTGGGGGGGAAGGTGATCAATATCTGTTACGATATTACCGATTACACATTTATACATATATATGCTGTAACATCAGATAGGTATTGCTTGTTAGTCTGAGGTGCGTGATGCATATTACATTTCCCATACCACATTTTTGTCAGAACATGTTACAGCACAAATGTTGACTAGTGTTAGTCGATACTAGGAATGTCAGGGGGGTCATCCGGAGTTGCCATCACTAGAAGCACGCTCAATATTGTGCTCCAGGCTGATGGAATGGGATATTTACGCAACCCTAACGTATCCTCTCTTACCAATGAGACTGCTTCAGCCTTGTCCCAGTTCAGCAGAGATTGGGACCATGCCTTTCATGATGGGGGGTCTCCTGCCTTCCAGCGGCGAGTGATAAGTCTTTTCGCCAACACCAACCCCAGATCTAGTAATCCAGACGAGGCTTTGTGTTTCTTACTTCTAGGGAATATCCCCATTATGCAGGTATCCCACAAGTTTGGCAACACCCTGTCTGTACAGGTAGACAAAGATTGGAGGACCCTGTGCAAATAGGGCTGCAGTTTGGGGCATGACCATAACATATGCAGGAGATCCGCATCTACCAGTTTGAAACAAGGGCAACATGCGTCTGTTCTATTAAAATATCTGTTAATTTTATCAGGTAATAAGTACGCCCTATGAACTATATACAATTGGATCAGCCTAAATCTAGCATTTCTGGTGATCTGTCTAGGGCTTTCCAACAACATGATACATTCCTTGGGTGTGCATGGTCGTGCCATATCTGTCTCCCATTTATTACACAATAGTACAAAATCTATCTTAGTGTGTTCTCGAATTGATTCTGCAAACCACTTTACGAGATGTCCCATAGTGCCCATCACATGTACATACTGCATTAGGAGATGTGTTGCGGGTTCCTGTGAGATGTTACCCCAATGTCGCCCCAGCATGGCCTTCCAGGAAGCGTGGTTCAAGAATTGTCCAGAGGGAATGCCCTCTTCTTCAGACAAGGAGAGAAAGGGCCACAACACACCCTCCATGTATAGATCTCCCATTGTATGTATATCTGCCCCATGCCAATCTGTGAGGTCAGTCTCTCTAACTCACCCCCTCCCTTTCGGCATACCCAATAATGGAATGGCAGGCGCATATGGTATAATATGTCTAGTGAGGTGTAACGCCCTACGGAAGTATTTCTGGGATATCTGCACCAAAAGGGGGGGCTGTGTGTGTGGCCTAGTGCATGGGTGAAAGAGAAAAAGGATTCTATCCAGTGTATACGGAGGCCCATGTTCCGCTGTGTCCGCTAGATGTAGTTCCACCACCCATTTCATCACCCATAGTATTTGGGCCGCCAAGTAGTAGTGTTCCATGTTGGGTAGAGCCAGCCCTCCTTGAGTCTGAGGCAGGTATAATTTTGCAAACGCCACCCTACAATGCGTGTTGCTCCAAATCAAATCTCTCATAATTCCCGCTAGTGATCGGAAGAAGAACGCAGGCAAATATAGTGGGAGGTTAGCAAAATAATAGAGAAGACGCAGCAGCATCACCATTTTTATAAACTCTACCCTGCCTGCAACTGAGAGGTTAAGTGTTTTCCAAAAATCAATTTGGGATTTTAGAGCTGTGACTGCTCTGGATAGATTGCCATCCAGGAGATCCTGATCATTGTGGTATATATGTATACCTAAATATCTGAGCACTACCGGTTGCCAGGTCACCAATGTCCCATCTACCACCATGTGAGGGGCGTTTGTCTCAGGGGTAAAGGGGAATAAGCAAGATTTACCCCAGTTCACACCTAGTCCCGACAGTGAAGCAAATAACTTAAGCATGTCTGGAATTATCCGCTGAACTGCCTGTAAATCTCTAATATAAAGCAATATATCATCCACATATAGAGAAACAGCATGCATCTCTTCCCCTAGGCTTATCCCCCACTGTGCTGTTGATTGACGCAACACTATTGCCAATGGCTCTATAGCCAAGGAAAAAATCAGTGGAAAAAGGGGACACCCCTGTCTTGTTCCCCTCTCTATCGGTATGGGTCTAGAGAATAGGGTTCCCAAACGAAGACGGACCGCAGGTGTTCCATACAATAATTTAATTAAACTCAGAAAGCAGGGCACAAATCCAAAGCGTTGCAGCACCTCAAATATATACTGTCATTCAACCGTATCGAAAGCTTTTTCTAAGGATAACACTAGGTAGCCTGCTGTTGGCCAGTCCATTCCGACACTTCGCGTCACCCGAAAGAGTCTGCGTATATTGAGAGATGTGCTTCGAGCAGGTACAAAGCCGTTCTGGTCCTGATGGAAGAAATACGGAGTGACAGGTGCCAATCTGCCTGCCAAGACTCCCACTAAGACCTTATAATCTCCATTCAGAAGCGCTCAGGCCAATATGCACTTGTGACCGTGGGATCCCTGCCTGGCTCAGGAATTGTGATCAGATTGGCTTCTGTCAGAGAGGCAGGGAGGGGAACACCTTCAAGTGTGTCCTTATAAACCTTAAGTTGGTGCGGGCTTAACAGGTCAGCATATGTTTTATAGAATTCATGGGGAAGACCATCAGGGCCAGGCACCTTGCCAGATGGCAAAGCTCGCATTGTACCCCTCACCTCCTCTAGCGTAAGCAGGGCATCCAGATCCGTACTCTGTTCAGGCGTGAGGTGGGGAAAGGAGAGGCCATCCAAAAAAGCGTGGATCTCTATCTCAGAGGCGTTCAAAGCAGATCTTTATGATTGCGTAAAATGTGTGGTCAATTCACTATGGATTTCATGCTGAGTATATTTGAGCCCCCCCTCCCGGAGACCGAAGAGCAGTAATGGGTCCTGCAGATTGTTCCTGTTTGATCAGCCAGGCTAGAAGAGGCCCTGATTGGTCTGCTTTCGCATGTGCAGAAGCGCAATGTGCCGCGAAGTGTAGACATCGCTCACGTTCTAGGAGTTCTGCGTGCTTTCTACGCACCTCCAACAGAGGGCAGAATCTGGAGCGTCTTCTATCACTTGAGTTTCTAATGACAACAATACTCTATCCACAGAGAGTAGTTCCAGCTCTATCTGCTTCCGCAGACCGCAACCTAGTCCCAGACACGTTCCGCGAAGCGTAAGTTTCATGGCTGCCCACTACACCATAGAGGACGAAGCAGACTCGGAGTTATGTGTGAAGTACTCACCTATAGCTTCCCCCACCGAGTCTCGGAAGACTGGGTCCTCGAGCATCGTCGGCTGTAGTCTCCACGTAGGTACGCTAGGAACCCCGTCCACCCACGCCAGTGTGACATAGTGTGGGTTGTGATCAAAGTGTGTACGACCCCAATAGTTTGAGCAAATTATGTAGGGTAGTAGGGAAGGAGAGCGGAGAGACCTATCTAATCTGACATGCAAGGCATGGGGTACTGAATAGAAGGAATATACCCTCACACCAGGATTATGATGCCTCCAGACATCGATCAGGTCCCACCCACACGCCCATCCACTCAGCACCGTAGAGTTGGCAGTTGCAGTCGTACCGCTAAGTGGGGGAAAGGATCTATCCAGGCTTGTGTCCATGACACTATTAAAATCACCTCCAATCAGCCATGGTATATCACACCATTTTGTCAACAATTGGTATAATAGTCTGAGAAATTGGCCGTGATCTATGTTAGGAGCGTACACGTTCCCTAACAGGATATAATGCCCATCCAGTTTGCCAGGAACACATATCTATCATCTTTGTTGGCAATAACCTCATCTACCGCAAAAGGCGTGCCTGGCCAAACCCAAATTAAGGCCCCTTGTGCAAATAAAGAATAGTCAGTAGCATATACTTTGTCCCTCCATTTACGTTGCAGTCTGGCTGTTTCCACCCCATTTAAGTGTGTCTCTTGTAAAAGCGCAATGCGTACATTGCGTTCGTTCAATAGGCAGCCTATTGAATGAACGACTTCGGGAACTACATTGCCGTCGAGACCAGGTACTCCCTCATTGAACCTTTTTTGCTGGAACCATGAGTCCATTCGTCTTCATTAATGGTGATTGTCGAAGACCTAGAGTATAACCCCTATATACCCCTGGACTACTCACGCCATTAAGCCTCCACGTTGGAGATAAGCTCTCTTGAATATATCATTACCCATACATTGAGGACATTGCTGGCTAGACCCAATATTGATACCCTCTCATGAAGCGACGTTAATCCAAGTACCTATACATAAGAAGTATTCTTCTTCTGAGTTGCTATACAGACGAAAAGGTCCTACCTGTAGGTCTTGGACACCAAGAAGCAAAAACCTTAAATCTCAGAATTAAGACTACTGTTTACTGCATCTGTATTAGAAAAAGTTGAGACGGTATTTTCTGACGAAGGCATACACGCCGAAACGCGCGTAGTGTTTCCATCTACCGCCAGCCTTTGAACTGCTTTATAGTTTATCCACTTTTTCTCGCATTTTAACTCTATGTACAGTCATGTTATTTATAGTTTTTGTCATATTTATGTGTGTATGTTTTTGTTCTCTATAGGCATATGATTATGTATATGTTCTCCACAGACCTGTGATTGTATATTGTTATGCTGTATATATGAATTAATGATGATCTAGAAAATCAACAAAAAAATATATATATATAAAAAATACATATCTGATATCTCCCCCCAATTTTTTTTTCACTATTGAGAAACCTTGAATAAAAACATCTTTCTTTAAAAAGATATACATTTTCTGGTCATGTGTATATGTCTACTATAGTGCACTTTATTCTGTTTTTTGAAAGATACTATATGTGAATATATAGCCTGAAATGCTTTACTTGACTCTATAACTTGCACCTAGCTTTTCGCCTTTACCACATATGTCCTCGTGTCAGTGCCCTGTAGTGCAGCATGCAGCACCGGCCCAATCCCATCTCACGCTCTGGCCGGAGCAGCGTGCCGGTCCCGACACAAGCCGCACCCAGGCCGTGTCTGCTCTGTCCTAACCTGCCTCCAGGCCACAGCAGTCGCTCCCTCCGATGAGCAATTGTGATGTTGGGTCCTCCGATGGCTGCAGCATCCTTTCCCAGCCCAGCGTGCATTAGCCACCCGTACGGCCTCCTTTACATCGGCCTGAGCGTGCCAGTCCAGATCAGCATCACTGCTTCCAGGGTCGCCTCCGGAGTCTCACCTTCCAGCACCGCCTGTCTCCGCTTTCTTCCGGTGTTGTTGCGTGCAATCTCTTGCCTGCGCTGCACCAATACTTGGTGTTTCAACGCGTGCTGCAGTCCCGATCCATCAGCAACCTCCGGCCGCAGCTGCATGTTAGTTTCGTTGTGGGCCCAGTCCAGGCCTCGCACGTCCCGCTTGAGTATGACTTTCAGCTCCGACGTCCATATGGGTGCAATACCGGCGCGGGCTGGCAGCGCTTCTGCAGCCACCCAGGGTTTCGCCGGACATTCAGTCACGGCTCTCCATCAGGAAAAACTGCATTCAAACGGTTTAATTTGCCGAATTAGGGGGATTTGTGGCGGAGCGAAGTCAGTGCGCGTCCGCCATGCAGCCCTGCAGGCCACTCCCCCGTCTGTTGCTGTGTTGTCTGCAGGTATGTCTGTGGCTGTTGAGATGTCTGTGTTTGTTGCTGTGTTGTCTATGGGTATGGTTGTGGCTTTGGAGGGGTCTGTGTCTGTTGCTATGCTGTCTGCAGGTATGGTTGAGGCTGTGGAGGGGTCTTTGTTTGTTGCTGTATTGTCTGTGGGTGTGGCTGTGGCTGCTGAGGGGTCTGTGTCTGTTGCTGTGTTGTCTGCGGGTATGGTGGTGGCTGAGGAGGGGCCTGTGTCTGTTGTGTTGCCTGCAGGTAAGGTTGAGGCTGTGGGGGGGTCTGTGTCTGTTGATGTGTGGTCTGCGGGTATGGTTGTGGCTGTTGAGGAGTCTTTGTTGCTGTGTTGTCTGCGGGTATGGGTGTGGCTTTATAGGGGTCTGTGTGTGTTGCTGTTGTGCCTGGGGGTATGCTGGAAGTGGTGGGGGTGGTGGGAGTGGAGAGGGGGGTGAGTGTCTGCTGTGTGTGTGCATGTTTGAGTTTATTGTATGTTTTGTGTTTGTGTGTGGTGCTTTTGTCTGATGAAGTGTGTGCTTGCTTAGGTGTGTGTGTGCTTGGAATAGTAATGGGAACAGGGAATATGGATGGGGAAGGAGTAGGAGATGGGGTGGAAGGTTGGGATGGGTAGAGGGCTGCCATGAGTGAGGAGGCCAAAGACCGAAGAGATCTCTGTAGGCCAGACATTGCAGTGTGAATGCCTTCCAGGTAGGCCACCATCTGGGTCAGCTGGTAGCTTTGCCCCGGGATGGCATTCAGGACTGCATTCTGACCCATCGGAGATGGCTCTCAGTAGGACAGTAGCCTCCTCACTCAGGGCAGCAAGGGTAATAGGGGCAGGGGCTGAGGTGCCTGGAGCAAAGGAGATTGCTCCCTCTTAGGGGAGCAGGCCCGGCCAACTTGTGGGGGGACAATAGGGAGGATGGCAATGGAACTGGCGTGACAGGCAAGGATGAAGGTGGTAATGATCCTGTGAGGTCCGCCACCACTCAGGAGTGTCCACCAGAGGATGACTCTGAAGCTGAAGAGCTTCCGCTGCTCAATCCAAGAGCCGGAGGGCTCGTATCCGCGAACTGCAACTCGCAGTTGATACCTCAGTACAGTTGAGGCCAAGGTCTCCACCTGAGCGAACGACTATAGATCTGCAGCGGTCCAGCGCTAAACAAGAACTGTGAGAGTTTTTTACGCTGGAAGAGATTAACAGCTCTCGCTCGTATCAACAACGAGTCTATGAGGAAAGCCAGATGGTGGGCAGATTTTTTGCTTGGTCATCTAGGGTGAAGCAAGAAGCTGCTTTAGTTACTGAAGTACAGCAGCCTAGGTTGGGGGCTCTGACATTCGATAAGGATGAGGTTGCAAAAATATTTCTTGCCCATTATAAAAAACTTTTTGCAACCAAATATATGGTTTCCCAAGAGGCTATACATCAGTATTACATATTCATCACTTTACCTGAAATATCAGGCATTCAGGCAGAGGAATCAGTGGCTATTACAGCATCAGAAATTAGCCAAGTTATAGCCTTAATGCCATCCAGAAGGGCCTGTGGGAATGAATGGCTTCCAATAGAGTTTTTTAAAGTCTTTCAGAAAGAGCTAAGTATGTTGCTCGTGGAACTTTTTAATGCAGTGAAGAATGGGGGAGAGGTCCCCGGAGTAATCAAGCAATCAAATATTGTAAGTTTTGTTAAAAAAGGGAAGGATCCTCTGGATGTCAACTCATATAGACCTATCAGTCTCTTAAATTTCGATTATAACATCCTAATGAAAGTATGGGCCAACAGAATTACGCCTGTTGCCTAGAAGATTATTCACAAAGATCAGACTGGCTTCTTGCCAGGATGAGAAATGTCTTCAAATTCCACTTTTTTAATACATGCTATTGATTTTTTAATACTAATTAAATCCCTGCTTTTATAATGAAGCTTGATGCTGAAAAAGCCTTCGACTTGTTAACTGGGAAACCATTTTTATTTGCTCTTAAGAGGGTCGGATTTCCCAGCATAATTATAAATATGTTATATAATGTATACCAGGGTGCACAGGCTCAGATTTTTTTAATTTCAGTATAGTTGGAACTATAGATATAAATCGAGGAACTCATCAGGGCTGTCCCTTGTCGCATGTACTTTTTACTTCTTTTATCGGGCCATTGGCAGCCAGGATAAGAGCTAACCAGGGAATTAAAGTCCCAATTAAAGGTATGTCTAAGTTCAAGTTATTTGTGGATGATATAATTTTGTATCTTAAACCCGATTAATTAAATTTAAATGCAATTCTTGGTGAGTTTAAGCAGTTCCAAGCAATCGGAGCCTACAAAATTAATCATAATAAAACTGAAAATCTGCTGTTTAATATCTCAGCAGATAACCTCTCAGCTAATCTTCAACGCATGCTGGTTTCGACCAACCTGATTAGATATTTGGAATTTATGTAACTAATTCTTATGCTGAATTATTTAGGGTGAATTATGAGGTCAGGTTGAAAAAATCAGAGATCTACTGGATAGATGGTCTCTTCTCCCTCTTACTCTTATTGGCCGGGTAGCCATAATCAAAACGTCAATTTAGCCTTTATTTGTTTTTTTGTTCATCAATGTTCCAATAAAATATAAGTCGGCCTAATCTAAAGAGCTGTATGTTCTTTTTTGACATTTTGTTTGGAACAAAAAGGCACCCAGAGTTAAATACACAGTTCTACAATTGGGAATAAATCAGGGTGGCCTGGCTTTGCCCCAGATATGTACCTATTATGTCCCTTCCCTCCTCGACTTCTTGGTTCATATACTGGATTCGAGGGCATTGTTAGATGATTTTTTTATTGATAGAATGGTAAAGGAAGTGGGATCTCAGTTTCCAGTCTTCATAAAAACTGCTAAACTTCCCAAAAAAAACTAGGTATAAGACGTTGCAAGATCTACGTCCTAGACTCCAGTCTCTATATTCTATCAACGCTTTGGAGGCTGTACACAAATATTTGCAGTTAAAGGAATGCAAAGTCTTAGGTTTGCATATCCATTCCAGTCATTTAAGGTTTTGGAATGCAAGAGGTTTCAGGGAGTTGGGTCATTTTCTGCTGGGAGGGAGGAGTCTCACCTGGCAGGATATTCTAGCTAGATGTAGGGATTCATACAAATTTGGGGGTTTAAACAAATTGTCCATCTAGTGAAGAACTATTGTTTTGCCACCCGCCCTGGTCAATCACCACTAGCGGCAGCTCTTTTTAAAGCCAGATTGAGTGGGATGGGTAATTGGTATAGATTTTTGCAGAGTCAAGGGGAAAACCAAATAATAAAGGATTTCTTTGCCAACATTTTTTGGACAACACAATGCCCTTTTTCCGCGGTCGAGTGGCAGAGGATTTCGCAACTT
Source organism: Calotriton arnoldi (assembly GCA_963921515.1). Lineage (NCBI taxonomy): Eukaryota > Metazoa > Chordata > Amphibia > Caudata > Salamandridae > Calotriton > Calotriton arnoldi. The sequence goes on along the minus strand of CAWUFW010010228.1, from coordinate 218,733 downwards.
GGGCATAAAGCCTTAAGGGCTGCAAAGTTTAAGCGTATGTCTTTTCTCTCATGCTGGATGGTGTATTACACCCCTAAAGCCCTCCACAAAATGTACCCCTAATTGGAAGATAAATGCTTTTAATGCCAACAGGAAGATGGGGGAGGCTGGCTTCATACTTTCTTCACCTGTCCATTGTTGGCTCGATTCTGGGGAAAAATGTTTGGTGCTCTTAATGGAGGCTTACATTGCCAAGTCGACCCGGACCCTGCAGTGGCTCTTTTTGGCCTGACAAAACAGAGGTTAACATCTCCAAAGACTAAAGCTAAGGAAGCCTTTATTTTGATCACCTCTTTGGTGGTCCCATCCTTGATTCTGCAGAACTGGAAGACAACTAGAGTTCCCACATATTTAGAATGGCACAAGAAAATGTTCCACACAGGTAAATTTGAAGAGGCCTATGCAAAAAAGGTTGGTGCGACTAAATGGTTTATGAGGGTCTGAAAATATACAGAACAACTTGAGGACGAAACTGTTATTTAGATATTCAAAATGCTTTAAAGCATAATCTGAATGTACTGATGCTCTACTGCACTTTATTGTAGGCAAAGCGTTATTTAAATCTTTCTAAAACTTTGTCTAAATGCACTGTTGTTGCACCGCACTATATCTCTGGTTAAAATGTACTGTTGTCATATTGCACCTTGTTCCCTTTTTACGAAGACCGCAGACGGCTCTATTTTTTAAGTCAGAATCAATATCCATTATTGATTGATCCTTTTGCCATTTTGTTTCTTAGTTTTTTTATTACACCCCCTTTTTCATCTCTATCAAAGTACTATTATAACTCATCATGTACTCATTGTGATCTAATGAGCTTTTGTCTCTATTTTTTCTGCTCAATAAAAAAAAGTTGAAGAGCTTGAGCTGCTGTCCTCCCTGCCACTCCCCATAGCCTCCTGCTCACTGGGTCCCTCCATGTCAGACATCTCATGTCCAGAACTGCTGTGACCAGCTTTGTCCCCGCCGATGTTGGCCCCTTCTACTTCGACTTGCCCTGGATGTATTTGGAATGACATGTAACATGGGTTTATTTCATTCTGCATTTACACACCCAAGCATCACAAATCAACAGAAAACTTTGATGAAGCACACATATCATACCAACTTCACGAATGACTCTATAGGCTTCAAATTTAGCATGAGCACATGCATGCATGCTACATAACTTACAAACATTTGGGTCCTCTCATGTCATAACCCCAGACAGGCTTAAATGCATTTATGGAGTTGTCTGCACCCTATCCTTATGTCCATGCTAGGATAGTTGATCACCTTGCATACTTTGGCACTTGTATTATACCATTGTAAAATGATGTAACCAAATAGGATGGATACAAGTTTGAGATTTACACAAGGCTTACACAAGGCCTAGAGTTAAACAAATCTACCTTTTACTCATAACACATCATGATGTGCTGAAGGTCAAGTTCACCACCAATGTACCACCAATTAGTGTTGTGGCAGATATCATGTCACATGCAAAATCTCATATGTCCACTACCTGAAAAGTCAAATGAAAGTTGTACACATATAGTTTAGCTACGTATCACATTGAGCATATAAAGTTCCCTGAAAACATTGAGGTCCAAATATTTGGGAGATTGATATGAACACCCCCAATCCTGTTTGGTACAGGTGATAATGCCAGTCATAGATTGTATATCCGCAAGCCAATACACCTTTGGAGGTTTTGGGTGTCCCTGATTACCTATGACATGATGATGTGGGATCACTGGAGTCCCAACGGGCAGGCACATTGCACCACTCTTAGGTATTGCATACTCAGATTGCCTTGTAAGGATCTGTGTAGACACCCACATATGTTCCTGCAGTTCTACATCTCACTCCCTTATGCATCTCACCAGTCCATAAATGAGTGTTTTGAAACACTATTGCAGATGAACCATCAACTGACAAATGCAAATGGCCAACATGCAGGCACTAATGCTGATGGAGCCAGTGATGTTTGCACTCTCATTTCACTGTATAACCAGTTCTTGCCAATGGGAACTGTTGTACAGTCACTGCATGTAATGTGCACTCTATGTCATGTCACATGTAATAGGGCCACTATCACATGGGAGATAGCAGTGAGGTACATCACTCTTCACACAAGGAAGACAAGATACCTATGTGGTACAATTGTCACCAAGATTTGCTAAGTACATGAGATGATTACTCACTTCACTCAACCGGGTGTCTGCCCAAAAGGAGCAAATTGGATGTGAACAGGGCTCTGCTGTGTTCCAGGTCAGAAAGACAATAGACACAGCACAGCAGCATGCACCTACTACCAGACCTACACTAACCATGACTCATCTTGTGGGTGGCATATGGGCCACCACCAATATGGATGGTGACATGCCTGTCTGTAACACTCAAAGTTGACAATGTAACATTTATGCCTCTGGCCAAGACTCACCCCCCATTTATCTGCTGTTGGGCCCTATATTGCCCATCAAACTTCTTGTAGGCCACTGCCTGTGTGCGGCCCATCAGGGCTGTCAGGGTCAGGCGCGTGCCCCTTCCACGTTGGGAGGACTTCCCCAGCTGGACCTCCATGATATTCTGTGTCCAGCGCCACAGGTTCTCCCACCTCTTTCTGCAGTGGACGCTATGCGTGTTAAAGACCCCCAAGGTCCACACCTTCCGGGCGCTGGCTCTCCAAATGGCCTTCTTCTGATGTGCGTTGACCTGTAAGGATGCAACAAACAGATTGTAACTAGAAGTTTTAGGATAATTGTAGGGTTGATACACATTTTGTTTACGTCTAGCACAAGTATTCATCAAGAGTCACCATAATACATGTGTCCATGTCACATACTAGGCTCAACTAAAGCATTGATGCACACTTTTGTGGTCATCTGATGACTAACCTCAACCCTAGTCATGAACTACACTGAATAAGGCAGCCCACTAACATCATGTAGGCCAGGGCCATATTACGTGGAATGTGATTTGAGGTATCATGACACACAGCACACCATTTGGACCTTCTGAAGGGAAAACTACCTGTGCATGACTGTCCAGACATCTGAACTACCAGGCCCATTGCATTGATGCATATGGTCCATAGAGGCGAGTACCATAGTATGCACAACATCCTAAGACTAAGGTCACAGTGTAAGGGCTGGTATGTGAGTCTCTGAGAACTACCTCTCTGGGAGATGTGTGTACATGTGAACTACTTATTGGGTTATCATAGTACATCAGAATAAGTTTGTGTGGCATGTACTGCCATCACAGGACACACCTTTTGCCATATGTGGCACTGTAACAGGGATGACACTGTAACAGGGATGACCATTGTATGTGTGCTGTGATAGGAAATATTGTAAGCAAGCAGATGATTCACATTTCAAAATTTATTCTGAAGTAACCCACGATCCACACTGTTCATGTCTCAGATGTTTAATAGGCCTGTACAGTGGAAGCAACGCTATTGGAAAAGTGTCAACAGACCTGTGTGAGTAAGGGGACTGTCATTAGTGACAGACACACTTTGACACTGTGGGTCAATGGAAAGAAGTATCAGGTCACGGGTCATCTCAGTCACCATTCCTTATATTATCCATGTAGCAGCCATCCGGGCTACTAGCGGTATAGATAACTCTTTCTGGGAACATCCATGGAGCAGCAGGTCTACAGGGACATTACTATGTACATCGGTTCTCCTGCCACAGTAACTCTGGCCAAGGCTGGGCCATGGCCCAGACTGCCCACAACTCATTGTCAGGCCCTGCTCTCTGCAGGCTGAGCCTACTGTACCCACATGAACCTCACATTTCCACCAATTCAATTCATAAAAGTGAATATTCTCCCCATTTCATATATGAGCATAGGGTTGTGTGGCACTCTGAAGGGATCTGTGAGGTATAGCTACCTCTCAGACAACTGTTTTACAAAGCCTGATGTGGGCTGTGTGATCTGTGGGATGGCACACATGGCTAACATCATCCTCAATACTTATAACAATATACATACATGTCTCATGAAGTAAAGACTATATATAACTATGCACATATACCAAAATATGATTTGAGAAATCATTGTAGCTGCTATGAACTTAAGCCCTGCATAGAAATATGCATGTAACACAAGTAGAAATCACCCTTTTCAGACATTACAATGGTGTTCTTCTCTCCATAAAGTACAGGGCACCATAATTGATTACATGTGTGTCCTATCTAGGGAACACACAATATATGCAATCAACATAATGCTTACACTCTGACACTCAGAGGCACATTGTAGCTTATGTGAATAGAAAGAAAGCTGTTAAATAGAGTTACATATGTTTTTGAGATAATTACCTGTTCCTCTGGTGAGCCATAGAGCTGACCATACAGGGGAAGGACCTCATCAACCATGGTATCCAGCTCCTTTGAAATGAAGGGACAGGCCCTCTCACCTGCATGGCATGGCATGATTGCTCCCAGAAGTTGCAAACAGCAGCTAAAATGGAGGAAGTGTTGTTCGCAGCAGTGTTAGGAGGCAAGTGAGTTATTTTTCAAACCGCTGTGTACATGTATGCGGTCATCAGCGTTGACACACACAGCTATTGGACCGTGACTGTCCCTATCACCAACATTAGCTTATGGCTGTGTCTGCTATGCATGCAACCGCCCACCGAGTGGTCGATTTCCGCCAGCAGCAGACACTTGAAATGTCCTATTAGCGAAGTCAGACATCCGCCATGTTAGCCGTTGGGAAAACAGTAATGGTGAAAAATAAGTGTGTCACCACCACTACAAATGAGAGCAAATATGTTCACATTTGTAAACTCCATTACCATGTCATGTCCAGAACAAAGAATCATCTGTTTAGTTCATTACTGTGCACATCGGCAAAATGTGCGCAGTGCAGTGTACACCGCGGTTGGCGGCATTTCACATAAAATGTAATTATAACCTCACTATAGTGCAAATTTACAATGTCTGATTTGATGATGTGCACAGTTCTTTTACAGACATGTGAAGGCCACATTGGGGATGACTGGTGGATGGTCAATATTTGACAATGATGGTGTGAAAGTTGTTATGCTTTATGAAGCATTTATGTTCAGTCACATGACTTTTGCCTTGTTCTTCACATATGTTACTCTGGTCACTATGGCCAATATACATTGTTACTGTTACTCCTAATATAGGTACCCTGAGAGAGGGAGGAGATGCCAGTGTACTGCCCCTTTCCAGACCTTCAGACCATGGAAGAGAGACATGTGATACAGAAATTTTGTTTGAATCGTCAAACAATACTAGACTTATGTCATCAGTTGAAGCCTGATCTCCTACCTCACATCACTTATCCTACATCAATCCTACCACTTGTGAAACTCATGTCTGTATTGCATTTTTTGGCCACAGTCTCGTTTCAATTCACTGTTGCTATTTCAGGTGGAAAGTCACAACCGATGTTCAGTTGTGTGCTTCAAGAGGTGCTAGCAGCACTGTTGGACAGCTACATCCAGTTCCCCAGGTGTGAGGATTTAGCCACTGTGAAGGCTGATTTCTACAGATTTGGTTGCATCCCACATGTTATTGGTATCATTGATGGCACCCATTTTGCCTTAGTAACACCACAAGCCAGGAAACAAGTGTACCTCAACAGGAAGCACTTCCATTCTATCAACATGCAAGTTGTCTGCTTACCAAATTTGTACATCTCAAACGCCTGTGTCCGGTTCCCAGGATCTGCACATGATTCTTTCATACTGCGATCCAGCTGATGTTAAAACTACTACCAGAGAGGACCTGGTTTGTAGATAAGTGTGATCTGTCCTAACTTTGTGTGGGTAATGTCAGGTATTATAATCTGAAAGTGTGTAATGCAGCGTATCCCAACCGGCCATGGTTGTTGGCACAGCTGAGGAATCCTACTATGCCATGGGAAGTCCGCTTCAATGAGGCCCATGGAAGAACATGGCGGTCAGTGGAGCGGGCTTTTGACCTCCTGAAAGCCAGATTCAGATGTCTGGACAAGACTGGAGGAGCCCTCCTCCACTCCCCCTGGAAGGTGTGTAAGATCACTGTGGCCTGCTGCATGTTCCACAACATTGCCCTGTGATGGAACATCCCTTACATCGCAGAGGATGCAGGCCATGAAGAACCAACAGGCGAGTAATCTGAAATGCCAAATGGTGATGATAGTTGTGAAGAGGAAAGAGCTGACTTGCGTCAAGATGTCATCTGAAACTTCTTCTCCTGAGTGAAAGTATGGTGTGAGATGTGAAAACTTTGACTATTAGTGCAACTGTTGTTGTGATGTTGTGAGGAGGATGTAAATGCTACATATTAGGAATATATGGCTGTGGAAATATCTGGGCAAAGGTGTTTGTTTTGTAGCGTTGTTTAGCTGTATATGTTGTCTGGGACTGTGTTCTCTAGGAATTGACAATGTGATTTTTGTCATATGTATAGTTTCTTTGCTAATCCCTCTCTTTGTTGGTTTGTTTTAGATTCCTTCACCCTGGCATCTTCATTTGGAAATTTCAGAGTTGTGACATTATCAGTTATGTGATGCTCTTCAGACGTACGAATTGGACATGGATTGGTCCTGGGATTGTCTGTCACAGAGTTTGGGTGCACAAAGCCGGTGTCAAGAAAGCTTGCACAGCGATAGGTTGGAAGTTACCTTGCTTCTATTGAACTTGTTCCTTATGGTTTGTTGTTCCTAATGCAATATGTGTGCCATCATGTGATCCAACACAATGTTGTGTTGGGACCAATTCATGCTACTCTCCCTTCACATTGGCTAAATCCTCATTATGTATGAACTGTATCTAGATGTTGATGTGTCTTCTCATTGAAGGCCAAAGTGCTTGTGGCACATCACTGACATTTGTTTGTGACAGTCCACCAAATGCATGCAACACTGAATTTGAATTACACTGTGGTCATAAACAGTTGTACTGACGTGTTTGTTCATTTGTTTATTTGATGTGGTATTCCTTTTGTGAGGTAGGTAATATGGCTCCAGCAGCTGATGTAGACCTAATTTAATGTTGCCCATTGTAGAGGACATTTTCAGATATATCCCCTCCTTTCAAGTTGTGAAAGCCTGCAACTGATTATGTGATCACTGACACAGAAGATTTGAGTCAAGTCGTATTTGCTATGTTTATGACATCATGTCAGCCTATGATTTGAATAATGGAATAAAGATGTTATCAGACCAGACACTTGTTCACATGGTAGTACATTTACATTGTGATATGTGGGAATTACAAAAAGAGACAAGAGACAATGATTTGGTGATGTGTATATTTAATGAAGTGAGCAAGGATGCAAGCAAAAAGTGTACTATAAATTACGTAGTAAAAACCAAAAGTGAAGTAGTCAGTCATGGTGGATGTAACCATAATTGTAGAGTCCAAATTGTCTGAAGTACAAAGCCCAACATACTACTCAGATATGGTAAAGTGGGCAAGAATAGTCCACAAAGTGAATGTGTTGCACACACAGGAGGAAATTAGGGTTGAAGTCTCTTACTGGTGGTGGTGGGTGTCTTGCCATCCCACCTCCTGGATTTTTTAATGGCCATCCCCTCTTTTTGCTGGAGGGGGGATCCGCAGCTGCTGAAACAGGGGTGCATGCAGACATGTCCTCCTCCGACAGGGCCTCCCTTTCTGTGTCTGCCACAGATGTTGATGGCCTTGATGGACTTTGATCACAAGATCAAGGGAAAAACACATCAGAGGGTGGTGTTGATGTACCACAGCACCCCAGCCAGGGAAGCCATGTTGGTGTTGATGCCAACCACCTCGCTTTGGATGCAGGCAACCTCCTGGTATGTGTCCCACTGCAGCTGCTTCATTTACTGGATTTCAGTGAGTGCCTTGCCCATCACACCTTGTGAGTCCTGGTAGACTCCCAGGACTTGGGTGATGGAAGCCTGGGTGTCCGTGACCCCAATGGACTCACTCTGTGGGCCCACAGTTACCCTCCCATGACTCCTAGCCACACAGACCTGTGCACTTGACACATGCTGCACCGTCCCACTGGGTCCTTGTTCCTCAGTGACTGGGATGTTGATAGGCACCTCAGAATCCAGGGCTGGGTACACAGGATGGTACTGACTGTACACAGGTTGGGGGTGCAGGGGTTGGCTGTGTTGTTGCAGCTGGGGTAGGAGGTGCTGTTGTGGGCACAGTGAGCCCCACTCTTGCCGTCTGCCCAGGCTAACCAGATGGGCCAGGATTGTCATCCACGTCCACTTCTCCAGGAGTGTTGTTATCACTGAGGGCTTCATCCTGTGGTAGAGCAGAAGTCTGTTCGCTGTCCGACCTCTGTGCAGGTGCTGTGGCTGATTGCCCTGTTGAGAAATAGAGAACACTGTTATTGCTGGAAGTGAGGTATCTACATCCACATCATTTGTGTCAAAGTAAATAGAGACCTAGAATGAAAGAAAATAGATAGAGATTAGTATTGTCATCTTTTTGCGTTGAGTTGAAGTTGGTTACGAGACTTGTGAATACATTTAATACATGTAGTAGATTTCTTCAGCTCATTAGCTGAGCTGATATGTGGCATTTTGGCTTTAGGGATAAACATGACATCTCCAAAACAATGCAAACAACGCAGTATTGTCGTAATATGTGTATTTGACCATTCCAAGGCCTAGTTCTGTATAATACAGGCAAATACACACTATGGTTGTATATTTAGCATTTTTCATGATGTGTGGAGTGCAGTCAATGGCTCACCTGTCACTGCTAAAAAGCTGAGTTTCCTTCATAGCTTACATATATTAGGGGTACACAGTTGTTATGATGTCACTCATGCCATCAATAGTTTCAGTTGATGAGACTAGGACACCATCAAGCAAAGTATTCAGACATATATCTGAGTGGAGCATTGTATGTACATTGCACAGTCCATGATAACTGAGCATCAGTTGTGACATGGCAGACAAGTGAGTAGGGGCAAAAGGAGTATAGCATCTTGGTTAGAGTTCCAGTCACAGTGCCTCATGGTAGTAGTGGTAGTGCAATCTATCTCAACTTACCAACACTTGACAAATGGTAACCTGCATGATGAGTGAACATCAGCTGTAACATGGCAGACAAGTGAGAAGGGGCAAAAGGAGTATAGCATCTTGGTTAGAGTTCCAGTCACAGGGCCTCATGGTAGTTGTAGTCACTTCAATCTCAAATTACCAACACTTTAAAAACAGTTAGTGTAACATTCCTGTTGGCAACATGCATTTGGGATGGACCATCCATTTACATATTAACACATATCATGGTCCTAGGATTATATTTTTACGGTAACCCACTTACAGACACCATTTCAACATGTGCCATGTCATGGAGTTTAATGCTTGTGCTCTTATATGCAGCAATACACAGTAACACAGACAAACAAACATCTCTGATACTTTGAGTATTGCATGCTAGGAAGGAAGATAGACCTCACAATAGCAAAAACAGTTTTGAGCGCAAACAGGACATTGTGGTATTGTGACAGTTATTGAAGTGTAACTTAACAGAGTCCACTCCCCTAGCTATTCCTGTCAAGTTCTCAGAATGCAAGATGGCCAATACCTTCTCCCCCCAGGGAAAGAATCGTAATGGGGCACTGGGACTGTCACCGCTAGTTCTCTGGACCTCCAGGTGGTGGTTGTTGTACCGGGTATGCACCCTCAACCTGAGGTCGTTCCACCTCCTCCTAATTTTCAGCTGTGTGCGCAGGGTGGTACCAACAGCATGCACTCTGTTGACTATTCTGTCCCACAATTCAGTTTTTCTACTGAGAGGAGTATGCTGGACCCGGAAACCAAACATTTGGGGCTCTACTCTATTGATTTCATCTACCATGACTGTCAACTCAGCCTCAGTGAATCGTGGGTTTTTGGGGCCAGGCATGATAAAAAAATTAATCTAAGTGACTATATGAAAGAAAAAACAAACAAGTGATAATGGTGAAAAAGTTCAAAATTAAAATTAAAGGTGGTGGAGAGTACTAAATGGTGATATGAAAGAAAAAAGGGGGCTGCCTTGGGTCACACCGGTGTCTCCTATCTTCTGTGCTGTGGGTGAGAAGCAAAGGATCCTTGTCAGAGACGTGGTGTATTTTATAGTGTGATTTGCAGGCGTGTCCACTTGGCAAAAGCACATCAGCTGTGTAGTTTTTAAATCCAATCAATGGTTACTGTTGTGGTGATTTGTTGCGAGCGTACTGTGGCGGGAGACCTCCAGTGCTACTATGTAGTCGTAATATGCTCGGCAGGTCCACTGCAGCCCTAACGTAATCGAAGGACACATTGCCAACATTGCAAACAGCTGCGGTCCCGACAAGAAGAGCGCCATCGCAGGGTCAGCGTTTCAGACAGCATGATTCGCAATATGACAGGTGGTAGACCGCCAGCACTGAGGTGTCCTGGAAGCTGCGGATGCTGCAGTCAAGTGGTCTGACCGCCAAACTCGTAATCAGCCCCTAAGTGTGGAGTATGCCACCAACAGTCAATTTGCCTTTGAAATAAAAAAAAGTAATATCTCTAGCCTACGTCACTGAGACTGAAGTAGCCAACCATTACAATATCTTACTAGAAAGTCCCTATTACCAAAATAATAAAGACAAACTAGCTCTCCTAATGGACTACTTCGAGGTCACATGGGTAGGGAGACTATATAAGTCAGGACACAGACACCAGCCAAAATTCCACATACTATGGTGGAATGTGTATGACGGCACCTTGGTGCAAGAGGCAAAAAAAACAACGCAGTGGAAGGACGGCATAAGGCCTTCCAATCTACACTAGGAAGAACTCAACATACCCTACACAAACTACTAGAAGCCTTAAAAAAATAACAAAACTACCAAGAACTTAGGCCCTCATTACAATGTCGGGCGGTCAGGTCACTGACAAGCCATCAGTAGCATATTATGATGCTGGCGGTCGGATTCACAGCTGTCGGATGTCAGACCACTGCCTCCACCAGAACCAGAGATCCTGACAGAGCGGCAGTCAGATCATCATCCCAGCATGGTGGCGGTGCCAAGGCAGGCACAGCCGTCGGGATTACAATATTCCTTCCCAATAGCCATTATTTTCATGGTGGGAACACCGCCATGAAAAGGTTGTCAGAAAAGGATATTTCGGGTCCCAAACAGGTCCCCTATCTGTTGTGGGCCACTGAAAAGTGGCCCTGGGGGCACATGTAGTGGCCCCACTCACCTCCAAGCACTGTGTGCCATGCACCACATGGTGAATGGCACACGGTACACGAGCGTGCAGGAGGTGCCGCACAGTGGAGACATGTGCTGCGGCCCTTTCCCAGGGCCGCAGCATGCTCCCACCGTGATTCAGATGTGTTTCCCTCCACCAGCCTGGCGGTCGCTTCATAATGTGGCAGTCGGACCACCCGCATGCTTGTCGGCAGGCTCATAACTTCCGCAATTGCGGCTGGCGGTAGGACCGACCGCCATCATAATGAGGGCCTTAGACTAGAACAATCTACTACACAAATCTGCAGCGGCAGCCGGCATGACGGGTGGCAGGGTAGGGGCGGGTGCTGCGGGCAGTTAGGGGGCTGCAGAGGCACGGGGGAGCAATGGGAAAAATGTGTTTTTTTCACTTACCTTGCCGCCAGCACCAGTCCCATGTCTCGCTCTGCTCCTGTTCTCATCATGGGACAGCAAGCCAAGAAGAACAGCCAAGCTTCCCTGACCAATCACAACGCTGAAATGCAGCGTTGTGATTGGTAGGCACCCAGGCTCCCCTGACCAATCACAACGCTGCATGCAGTGTTGTGATTGGTTTTTAGCGTCCTGGTTCGACGCTCAACCAGAGAATGGGGACCTGGGTTTGTTCTCCATGCAGGCTGTAATGCAGCATGCATGGAGAACGGGGAAAGTGCGCATGACTGGGTTGGGTGGCCAAGTGGGCCAACCAGACAGTCATTGCACACTTAGGAGTGGGTAAACTACTCCTGCCCTGCCCTGCTCTGAGAGCAGAGCCTCCCACCCGCAAAGGAAATATAAAATGATAATAACTTAAAGTTATTATCATTTTATATTTCCTTTACTGTGCACTGCACAAAAGCAGTGGGGCGACGCTACGCCACCATATCGGAGGAGCCACCATGGCAAATCTGTCCTAACCTAACCAAACAAACCAGAACCATGAATCAGCATTTACAATTCAAAGTCAGACTATTTGTAAAAACAAAGTACTAGACTACCTCGAAGTAATAGCCAAATCTATCCTCTAAACCACTTATAAAATCTACCAACCATGTAACAAACCACAACATACATTAAAGCTATTTAAAAATATTTTTTAAACGCTAGTAAATTATTGTTATAGCAGTGGAAAAATAATGCTAAATTTTGCAATACTCATTGACTTAATACAAAATTAATACTAATATTAAAAAAAGCATTTAAAATTATTTGATGCATAAAACATACTATCAAACTGCCTACACATAATTTTAAACAAAACAACTTAGTAAACAAATCAGCATCACATAATTATAAACATATATCATTTCTCACCCACAGTGAAATAATTAGATTAACCTACGATTTTGCTGCTGCAGATCTCTGTTCAAGTAAGCATAATCCCAAAAAGAAATCCACTAAATAGTTATTATAACAATACCAAAAAGCCCCCCAAAAAATGCAAAAATGTCCTTTTACAAAAAATAAGCCCCTTGAGGCAATCCACAATCTGTAGATTCCATAAAAACCCCGAAAATTGTTTAAAAAAAAGAATCGCTCCAGAAAACCAGAAAACAAGGAATCTATATTAAAAAAATAGTTTATAATAAACTAATTTAGATTTCCTTAAAAAAAAAAAACTGGACATCTAACTTTCCTTATAACAGTCCAGAGGAAAAAAACCTGCAAAAAAGAGAGAAAACACCCTCCCACACAAAACACTACGGGCCTAATTATGATGTTGCGGTCTGGAACCGACCGACCATAGTCAGCAGTTCCAACCACTGGATTTGGATGCGACCACCCATAAAGGCAGTCGGAAAAATCCATTTCCCAATGGCAGCTTGTGCGGTGGGTGAAAAGGCCTGCAGCACAAGCTGCCATTGGGAAATGGATGTTTTCAAACATCCCTGCACTGTGTGGCAGGCACCATGCGGTGCCTGCCACACAGTACAGGGCTGTCTAGAGGAGCACCATAGGTGCCCCCCAGGCCCCATAGCGGAGGGCCAGGGAGGAAGGGGCCCTGCTAGGCACTCCCAAAGACGCTTTTCGACAGCCTTTCCATGTCGGAATGGCCGACATGAAAAGGTTGTCGAAAAGTGCCATCATAATTCTGATGGTGGAGATGAGCCTGGCTCTGCTGTCATTAGGGGACAATGGTGGCTTCCAATGCTCCGACGGGCTCCTTGAGCCCGCCAGAAGCGCATTGGAATCCTCCCTCAGGTTTCACTCCGACCCCCTTCATACTAATACAGTGGTCAGACTGAAACCTACGATGTCGGGCGGAAAGCCTCTGACAGCTGGTCGGAGGTTCTGCCCGACATTGTAATGGGGCCCTACATTTCCAAACATACATATACATTATATAACTGTACACAAAACTAATCATTAATACACAGAATTCACATAACTTGCATTAAAAAACACTTAAATTCCTATAACACATCATATACCAACACAACACCAAACAGCATAAAACAAAATGCAGCACACAATACTCTCAAATAACACCACACACAATGGGGTCGATTCCGATCTCGGTCAGTAGGGCTCCGAATCGGATTCGGCTTTACCGGATCCGAGTCGGAGGCTTTGTTTCAGACCGATTCGTACAGTCGTCCAAGCGAGCAAGTACGATGCGAGCGAACGCGAAATCGCCGACCGACTCATTTCCGTGTCCGACCCGCTCCGTCCGACTCGTTCGCAATCGATTCGTGGCGCGTAATGGAGACGTTTTACGACCGAGCCAGTACGATGGACGCGTCGGACAGCCGGATCGAGTCGGAGCGTCTGGCTCGAAAAAGCTCCCGGAGCCAGACTTGGGGGGTCTGTGCCAGACCCCCCTGCAACCCGTAGCCGTACGAGTCGAACACAGGGGGGACCCAAGGGTCCCCCCTAAACATGCATGTACTGTGCGAGTTGCACCGACGCGCAGACACTGTAGGGGGCGCACTTGTTCGCGACGTACCCATTGAGTCACTGGGAGCCCATGTACGCATCGTACGACCGGCTCCCATTGACTTCAATGGGAGTCCGACCGAATCTAGTCCGGCAGCATGCGGCCGCATCGTACTCGCTCGGTCGGACTGCAGGAGTCTGGCTCGGTCGGAAATCTCTCCGGATCCGGCTCGGTCGGAGAGTTTTCCGACCCAGATCGGAATCGGCCCCAATATATATAACTCTCCTACCTGCCCCACCTTAGAAATACCTTAAAAATAGATAGAAATTAATTTACCAGAACCGACGAACAGCAGCACCCAACTACAAATTCTTTTCTCCAGGAACGACCCAAAAATAAAAGCAATAGATTACTAAATGTAGTTAGAGGTTAAAAAAAGGCCTCCTAATAAAACTTTAAAAAAATGACTATCCCCCCCATAGGATTGTATATTAGAAATGTTTATTAAAATGTTTAAAATGTTTAAAACAATGTTCCAAAAAGTATTTTAAAAATTGTAAAATATATATTAAATATTATTATAACATATATCAAAATTATTTAATATATATTAAAGATATTTTTGTTAAATACCAGTATAAAAATATATATTAACATGTTTCTGAAAAATGTTTAAAAAAATGTATGTTATTTACTAAAAAATTACTCAAAATATTTTTTCTGTATGTAACTAGTTTTAAACAATTTATTACACAGTAAATAATAGTATAACACATGTAATATTATTTAATATATATAAAACAATTTATGTTACTTACCAAAATATGAATGTATGGAAAATATGTTTTTAAATATTGCAATGTTCAAAAAAATTAAGAGAGTGTATATTACTGAAAATGTATTCTTGAACATTGTGTCTATATTTGTTTAACAGCTATAAAAATGGCTATTTTGTTTCTCATAATATGTATAAAAAATATAAAAACTTGCAATAGCTATCTTTTCTTCAAAATAAAAATACTAAAAAATGATGTGTATTTTTTTCTTCTTATAATGCTTATTGTAAAAACACGATGCTTTCCTACCATATCCAATGCAAAAACTACTATTACAAATTACTAAACACTACAAACATAGCACATACTACCTCCCACTACACTACAAAATAGGCACAAATGTATACCACCAAATGCATAAATTCTTCTTCTCACAGTACAACACAACTTACCTCAAACAAGGTTTTAAGCACAAGGGGCTAATTATGTGTCTAGCAGTCAACGTACCGCTAGACTCTTTGGGGCGGGGCGGCGTCGGTCTCCTGCACGCCTTATTACGATTAGGGTGGTCGGACCGGCCTTGCCCCACCGCAGCCGCCAGGGAACCGCTGTTCCCTGGTGGTGTTGCAGCAGTCAGGAGGCATCAATATGCTTGGTAGGACCTTTGTGGTCCTGCCAAGCATATTAGGAGTTTCCTCTCCACCGGCAGTGTTGTGGAGGTTCCTACTCCATGAACACCATGTCGGAGAGGAAACAGAGAGGGCCTGCAGGGCCCACTTTGCCTTCTCTACAACGGGATGCATACAGGCGGGTTCACATGTGCCCCCCTGTATACATGCACCCCAGTTCCTGCACGGCATAGACTTAATAGTCCATGCCGTGCAGGAACTGTTTTTGATGTTTCCATTGCGGTGCCCATTTTTAGAGGCACTGCGGTGGGAATGCCAAAAAAAAGCCCGCCAGACAGGAGGAAACTCCTAATCTGGCAGGCTGCCTGACCACGGCTTTGGCGGTGCAGCGGCGGGCGGACCCGGCACCCCCTGACAAAGTCATAATCAGGCCCTAAAAGTGTTTAAAATACTATTCCCCACTCAACTATAAAATAATTCTGGGAAGATGCTGGATAGTAAAGGGGAAAAATGTATTATTCCCACTTCATTATCACTTAACTCAGGGAAGGTGCTAAGGACTAAACAGGCAGCATTTACTATTTCAATTCCAATATCACTTAACTCAGGGAAGGTGTGGACAGTAAAAGGGGCAACATTTACTATTCAAACTCGAATGTAACTTAACTCAGTGAAGGGTCTTGACACTAAAGGGGTAACATTTACTATTCCCACTGCAATATCACTGAACGGAGGGAACTTGCTTCACACTAAAGAAGCAACATTAGCCATTCCCACTACAATAAAAATGATGTCAGGGAAGGTATTGGATACTAAAAGGGGCAACATTTACTATTCCTACTCCAATCTAACTTAACTCAGGGAAAGGGCTGGACAGTAAAGGGACAACATTTATTATTTCCATTCCAATATCACTTAACTCCAATTTTCCAATGTATTTATTAACCGTTCGGTTTATTGAAATCATTACAGTAAAATATATACACCTATTCACCCCCCCAACTTCCAACCTCATGGATATAGAAAATATAATGTCCCCCACCTCAAGCATGCTCTTGAGGTGGTATAAATTGCATTTACAGTTGTAAAAAACGATTGGGGATACCAGCCCTTTGTGAATATGGGCGTATACTTCCTATACAATTATTTGTATAACAAATAATAAGGCATATCACATCCTGAAAGTTAAAAAAGTAACATTTAAAAATCCAGAGTTATTTACAGCGGACAATCAAGTGAGGCCATTTCTGTATGCACCTAAATAAGGCATACCGCATCCATAAAACCAGTAAATAAATAGAGACTTAAAAATACAAATTTGTCTAAAACAAGTAATCATTTGAGGCCCTTGCTGTGCACACCTTCAAAACATGGAGGGAGCATACTGTACTATAACATAGAAGGAATAAGGTGCAGAAGGCAAATTTAAAGTGTGATGTGCTAGCCTGTCAAGGACTAGAATTAATCTGTGGCGACTCTGTAAGTGCAGACCTAATAGAATTCTTGAACTTTCCCAGTCTGGCTAGGTTACATGTCATGTTTTTGGTGAAGTACAAATCTGAGGCCTCTCTACAAGTCCTAACACCCTTTGCCCTGAAAATAGATCATAGCACGCGGCGTCTATCGTCAGACAATTTGGGGCAGCAACAAAATAGCTGCAGCCATGATTCTTTATGATACATACATAGCCTGCATGAGACAGCCTCCCCCTTGCGAGCCCAAGCTGGATTAAGGTCTAAGGGCCCAATTCCGATGCGGTTAGGAAGGCCTCCTAACAGCATTTGCTCCATCCGAATCGGATTGGGAACGTGTCTTTTCGACCAAATTGGAAAGGTTTCCTACCGACCGAGTATGATACAAGTTAGGCGTTAGGAATATCCCAATCCAAACCCGACGGCATTTGGAATGACCGAGCCGTACGGAGCAGAATCGTACGTCTCTACGGGCCGTGTTTCCAAACGACTGATTACGAAGTTGGATTCAGACAGCCTTTCCAAATCGTGCCGTCCATCTCGAATTGGCAGTCGGAATCAGACTTTGGGGGGCCGTAGTGGAGCCCCCTGCACCCAGAGCCTTCCTAATCGGGCCCATGGGGGAACCCATGGGTCCCCCCTTACCAGCCATGCACAGTGTGGCCGGCACCAGGGGGTGCGCGCCACAGGGTGCCCGATTTTCCCCAGCCACTCCTTTCTTCAATGGGAGCCCATGCATTCGGTCGTAACATAAGCTTCCATTGAAGTCAATAGGAGTCCAACCAAATCGTATCTGGAAGCATACGGATGCATCGTACTCGGTCGGTCGGACTCTCCAGATCCGAGTCAGCCAGAAACCATTCCCAAACCGATTTGGTCGGAATGGTTTCCAAACTGCATCAGAATCCGGCCCTAAGATTGTTAAGGCGATGAGTCTCATGTAAAGGGTTTTCCTGCGGGCCTGAACTGTCAAAACATTATGTAGATAAGGGTGTGTTCTCCCCACGATATATGTTGCATCCAGTGGTGCGGTGATGGGGCTGGGACGGAAGTTTGCAAAATCTTTTCCAAATTAAGGGGCCGATTACGATGGCGGTCGGTGTTAGTACCGCGGTGCCGGCGGTGCGGAAAAATGCCTTTTACTGCCCGCCAGCAGCGGTCCTCACGGCCGCCATATTATGAAGGGCAAATATGCCCCATTTCCCGACTTCCGCGGTGCAACGCCGACCGCCATGAAATTGCGCCCGCCACCGCGCCGGTGGGAGCCAATGGAGACTCACCGCCATGCGGAATGACGTCCCGTCCGCTCAACAAATTACGATGCGCCAAACAACCCGTCGAACCGCAGGGGAGAAACCGCCCTTCCAGACACGGCGGAATCTCGACAGCGGAGCGTGAAACGAGACTTCCGGAGCCCTCCACCCGGAGCCGAACGCCATGGATCCAGCACTACACGTCCTCCCGGTGCTGTACGTGATACATCACCAGGCCAACATCGCCCGCCGCGGACGCCGCCGCAGGTACGTAAACAAAACACAATACAACACAAAACAGAACACAAATTCCACGGGCTGAAACAGGGCACCTGGCCACACCAGACACACTGGTGTGGACAGGAACACATCCATCAGTGTACCCACACATGTCTCAGCTGGCACCAATTCACACCCTACATCAAGCCCACCAAAGTACCGCGAACATAATGTAATGTGTTGCTGACGACACCCCAGCGGTGAGCATGCGGGAAATCCATCGCACAAAGCAGAATGCATGTACAGCAACGGACAGGCCAGAAAGACCACAGGCCACCACCACCACCCACCACCCACAGCTCCGCCGCACACAGCAAGAAACATGCCAATCCCCCCCCTGTGCACCCCCATGTCCAACACCAAGCGAGCTAAATCCACACCCAGCAGCACACAACTAACACCTAGGGAGACAGACACAGCAGCATTTGGTGTAGATCAACACACAGCACAGAGGCACAGGCCCAGGGCAACACACACACACACCACACCACCACATACATGGCAAGAAAGCAGAATACAAGCACAAAATGAACATACACACAAGGAACATACAGACTACTGGACACACACCCTGCCAACTCACACAGACATACCCCACACCGACACACAGCCACATACACAGACTACATGCCACCAGCAATGGAGCACAACATAGAGGAAAACAAAAATGATGTGCACACAAATGGGAGGGCAAGGAGACAACCAACAACCAGGTGAACAGACACATGCAGGACAAGGAACCCAGAACAACATCCACACCCCATCCAAGCACATGGCTGGCACAGTGAGTGAAGTCAAACAACAGTCACCTCAGTGCAACAACTCCGGGAGACAGCAAGGTAACCCATGTATAGGGACAGGGATGAAAGGAAGGACCTCAAGTCAAACAGTGAACAGCAAGTACACATGAGTATCACACAGGGCACATTGGCACACTCAATGACTGCCAAACACAAGTAGGAGTCCCCAAACATACCCCCTCATATCTGCAGCACACAATCCCAATGCCAGACACACAGAAGGGCCTACATAATGTCCAGACAAGATACAGACAAACAATCAAACCCCCTGGGGGCATCCACAAACATCACACACACACAGGGATTTCAGTACCAACGTCTGCACCAAAACAAAAATGGCAAACACAATTCAAAACAGAAACACATACAGAACCACAAAAATAACACACAGCTCCTGTGCAGCCAAACTAGGGGAAGGCAATGGGAGCACACACACAACAGGAGTGCACCACCTCATCAGTCAGGAAAAATGCATGGGCTACATACCACAACACAGACAAGAAGTGCACCATCACAGAACAACACAGACACATCAAACACACAACAGATGCACAACACCACAAAACACATAGCAAACACAGCAGTACATCAGGGTATGTACACTAGGACAGCACAAGGCAACATACACCCACAGCACTGAATGCACAACAAGCAGTGTGTGCACACAAACACACAACAGTCCCACACAGCCATGAGTCACACGCCAGTAACACACACATCAACACACACGACAAAGCCACAACCAACACACCGTTCAACCCTTGACCACCCAAATGCACACCATGTAAGTAACCGTTGTGACTAGGATGACTGCCCATCACAACATGACTACACATCTACACTGCTAGGCATACATGAAAGCAAGAAAGCACATACATGTTGAGCCTGGTCAGCCTGCCTGCAATCCCGTGTATATGACCCCTCTATGTGTTTGCAGTGCCCACATACCAGGATGCAGTAAAACATAGCCAACAGCAACAAGGAAGGAACATGAGTCTGGTATGTCACAGAAAACAACATCAATGAGCCCACAAGTATCCGAGTCATGAAGAACTGAAGTCCCCGTCACCCCTGTAAAATAAATGATAAGTCAAACAAGCCAGTGGCACAGTTGAAGTGGCACACAGAGCATGTGGCACAGTAAATGTGAGACATACAGGAAAAGCCTTATTCAGTAAGGACAATGACACAACTGACAACATGAGCAACTGTTTTTATTCACAAATAGCACTGATAGGAAACAATATCAGACAGGAGCAAGGCACAAGATGCAGAGCCTGGAAACATGAGAAGCTTCACCGGCAGGGGGCAAACTGCAAGGCCAGTGGCCAGTCCAAGGTGCAGACAGAGACAATGAGAAGCTGCACAGGCAGGGGGCAAACTGCAAGGCCAGTGGCCAGTCCAAGGTGCAGACAGAGACAATGAGAAGCTGCACAGGCAGGGGGCAAACTGCAAGGCCAGTGGCCA
The DNA here is from genome assembly GCA_963921515.1 of Calotriton arnoldi. NCBI lineage: Eukaryota > Metazoa > Chordata > Amphibia > Caudata > Salamandridae > Calotriton > Calotriton arnoldi. Next base: position 197,951 of record CAWUFW010010228.1, on the reverse strand, counting down.
GTCCAAGGTGCTGACAGAGTCAATGAGAAGCTGCACAGGCAGGGGGCAAACTGCAAGGCCAGTGGCCAGTCCAAGGTGCAGACAGAGACAATGAGAAGCTGCACAGGCAGGGGGCAAACTGCAAGGCCAGTGGCCAGTCCAAGGTGCTGACAGAGTCAATGAGAAGCTGCACAGGCAGGGGGCAAACTGCAAGGCCAGTGGCCAGTCCAAGGTGCTGACAGAGACAATGAGAAGCTGCACAGGCAGGGTGCAAACTGCAAGGCCAGTGGCCAGTCCAAGGTGCTGACAGAGACAATGAGAAGCTGCACAGGGAATGTGTGTCACCAAACTCCGCCATGGTCAGCAACACAGTCTGGTGTGACACGATGGGCAGCACAGGTACCGGTGTGGGAGAGACAGGTCTGTGACATTGATCAACATTCAGAGCTGGCTGTCAGTCTGACTGGGAGCTGACTGTGTGTCGGGCACAGTTGGACCACTTGACTGGGGAGTGAGACGCCCAGCTGAGGAAGAGCTATCAGTGGCCTTGGACGCTGGAGGGCTGCTTGGACCAGGTGGTGTAGTGGCACGTGGAGGTGGACTCAGGCCGACGTGGGACACAGTGTGGGAGGGAGACAGTGGAGGGGTGCCTTTCCACTTCTTGGGGATTCTAAATGGCTTGCCTGTCTTCGTATCAATGGGAAGTGGTGTGGACACAAACGGCACACTCAGCACCAAGGCTGCCGCAGGTGCACACGCTGGACCTCCCTTTGGGGATGTGCTGGATCCAGAAGGACGCTTAGCCTGGCATTGCCTCTGCCCCTCCATCCCCTCTTTACCCTGTGTGCCCCCTACAGTGCCCTCCTGTCCCTACTTCACTGGACTTGGAATGGGAGTAGAGGTAGTTGGTGAAACAGCCTTGGATACCTTACTATGTGTAGCCTTGCCAGGCCCCACCTTCACAGTGGGCATGGAGAGTGTCTGCATGCCTTTGCGAGACGTTTTTGGGACCACAGAGTCTGTGGCCGGGGATTGCTCTGAGGCTTGTGACGCTGAGTACTTCCTCCTTGAATCATGTGCCTTTGCAACGCCTGACGGGCTCTTCCCTTTGCGCTCTGGGGTTGTTTTTCTCTTTGTAGGGGAAGGTGTCTGTGACCTTGACCGCTTGGGCTGCTGCTGCTGTGTGCTACGTGTGCAGTATCGTGAGGTTGAGGTGTGTGAAGCGTGGTCACCGTCGTCAGACGTCGCCACTGGCATGGGGGTGGACAAAGGGACTGGAATTGGACTACGAGATTGAGCCAGTTGAAGAGCAGCCGCCATTGTGGAGGACATTGTCTGGACAGTGCGGTGCAGCCCACCCACGTCTGAATGGATGCCCTCCATGAAAGCTAACACCTGTGCCAATTTGCGGTCGTGGTCTGACAATGCATTGAGGAGCCCTGTCTGCCCCACACACAGCTGGCGCATAAGGTCCACACACTCTGCACTGATGGCAGCAGGGGGCACAGGGGCAGGGGCAGCGGTGCCTGGAATGAAGGACACCCTTCCCCTCTTTGTGGTGCGAACACGGACAGCAACAGAGGAAGTGGCTGGGAGGGTGGGCACTGCACGCTGTGTGCTGGAAGATGTAGCAGACTCTCCGTTCCCTGTGTCCTCCAAGATGTCTGCACCACCGCCGTCATCAGATGATGTTGAACTTTGCGTCTCGGGCTGTGATTCCTCCAGCAAACTCCTATCCCCCTCCGAGGCGCTGGTCACATCTGTGTCACTGGGATCCTGTGCAGCTGTTGTGCTTGTTTCACCACCACTGGTGTCCGTCCCCTGTCCCTCCGTGCCCACGGGAGATGCTGCATAACAGAGAGACATGTAGGGTCAGCAAAGTGACAGCAACAGGACAAACATATTCAAGCAAAGCAACACTGAGGATGACAAAGTCTACATGTTGCAGGCCACCCCGTGCAATCTCACCATGCAGACACACATCACTACCTCAAACAGTGCGTACAAACATATAAACACGGCACAGCTGAGCCATGTGATGGGCAGACAGCACAACATCATGCATGTTGGGGCGTACAAACACTAACACCAATGGACCAGGCCTGCAGCACACCACCCACAATGCCATTGAAATTCCCAGGATTGGAAAAACATCAGTAAGTGCATGTATGTAATATCCGTGACTGCCACACCCAGCACAGGGGCCACTTACAACCCACTGCATCACAGTAACCACATCACGTACACCAGCGCAGGTACAGGCATGGTACACATGCAGCCACTCACAGACAAAATCAACCTTCACAGAATACTCACCCCTAGCTTGCTGTTGATGCTCCTTCAAACGTGTGTCCAGCTCAGGCTGTGTCACAGCCAAGATGCGGCACATCAGTGGTGTCAAGCTGCGTCGTGACAACCTGCCACTGCGAGGGAGTATCCCCAGTGTCATCTCGGCAACGTTCTTTGCCAGTCGTGATATGTCGTCCCACCTCTTGTGGCAGTGGGTGCGCCGGCGGTTCGACACTCCCAGAGCCCGCACCTTGCTTGCAATGGACCTCCACACGGCCTTACGCTGGTGTACCTTGAGCTGCAGGTGTGGGAGACAAGAGGGGGAAAACATCAGTGACACACTCTCATGGTAAAACCTCTCTCTCTGAACAGTGGCATGACACGGACTCATCTCCACACGGCAGATATGGGTCATTGATGTACACTCATGCGAACCACACACGTATCACACTCTGTACAGTCAGTGATGTGTCCTTGTCACATTGGGCGTGGACAGTCCATGCCAGGTAGAATCACACAGAGATGGACAACGAGGACCCACACAAACAGTCACATGAACAATAACTGTCCAGAAACATGCATCACCAGATAGCTGTCACACCATATGGATGTGTACACAACACATGTCCATCCACCCTTCATGTCCATGCATTGAATGTGTGGGTTGCATACACCACCTTAACAACTAGGAAACAGCATGTCAGCCAGTGCATTACACAACCCCACACTCTCAGGCACATACACCATCTGATCGACTACATGTGTGCCCCCCTTGCACTCACACCCCCACTGTTGGAGACTTACCACAACATTTGGGCCACCATATAGCCGTGGGTACTGTGTCAGCACCTCGTCCACCAGGACATCCAGCTCCTTGCTTGTAAATGGACTGGCACGGATCTTCTCCGTCCTAGCCATCACTGTGGACATGAGACGTCAGCGGCGGCAGTGGGCGGTGAGGGGTCCCAGGCAGCAGTCCCTGGAGGCAGCAGCAGGTGAGGGGTCCCAGGCAGCAGTCCCTGGAGGCAGCAGCAGGTGAGGGGTCTCAGGCAGCAGTCCCTGGAGGCAGCAGCAGGTGAGGGGTCTCAGGCAGCAGTCCCTGGAGGCAGCAGCAGGTGAGGGGTCTCAGGCAGCAGTCCCTGGAGGCAGCAGCAGGTGAGGGGTCTCAGGCAGCAGTCCCTGGAGGCAGCAGCAGGTGAGGGGTCCCAGGCAGCAGGCTCTGTGAGCAGTGGAAATGTGGTGCTCCCTTCCACACATATATAGGGCCCTGGACTCGTTTCAGTGGTCATAGTCTTCTGCCATTGGTGTTCCAGGTCAGCCTTCTTCAAAAGCATCCAATGACCGCCTCCGCGGGGGCGGAGCACGCCTACCGCGATTTTTGAATCTGCATCATGCCACCGCGATAGCGGTCCCCATTGGCTGCAAGGGCATGGTTCATGGCGGTGACACACCGCGGGGTCCTGGCCGGCGCTACCGCGGTGGTGCATCTTACAAATGCATCCTATCTCCGCATCCGCTGGGGGCGGAGCACGCCTACCGCGATTTTTGAATCTGCATCATGCCACCGCGATAGCGGTCCCCATTGGCTGCAAGGGCATGGTTCATGGCGGTGACACACCGCGGGGTCCTGGCCGGCGCTACCGCGGTGGTGCATCTTACAAATGCATCCTATCTCTGCATCCGCTGGGGGCGGAGCACGCCTACCGCGATTTTTGAATCTGCATCATGTCACCGCGATAGCGGTCCCCATTGGCTGCAAGGGCATGGTTCATGGCGGTGACACACCGCGGGGTCCTGGCCGGCGCTACTGCGGTGGTGCATCTTACAAATGCATCCTATCTCCGCATCCGCTGGGGGCGGAGCACGCCTACCGCGATTTTTGAATCTGCATCATGCCACCGCGATAGCGGTCCCCATTGGCTGCAAGGGCATGGTTCATGGTGGTGACACACCGCGGGGTCCTGGCCGGCGCTACTGCGGTGGTGCATCTTACAAATGCATCCTATCTCCGCATCCGCTGGGGGCGGAGCACGCCTACCGCGATTTTTGAATCTGCATCATGCCACCGCGATAGCGGTCCCCATTGGCTGCAAGGGCATGGTTCATGGCGGTGACACACCGTGGGGTCCTGGCCGGCGCTACCGCTGTTTGATTGCCATAGAGTGACATGGGTGACTGGGATGTGGCTGGTGGAGCATGACAAATGCCATCTGCAGCTATGTGGAGGGCCATCACTAACACCAATGTGTCATGTGCAGCACATGACACACTTGCGTCAGTGGTGGGCATCGACACAGGTACAAATGGTGGTTGGCATGCTCCGCCACCCAATTCACGGACAGTATGTGCGTCCGCTATGGGGAATATGCAGCACCACATCGTACACTCTGTGCGTCATTGTGTTTATGGGGCACGTTTAAGGCACCTACGGACAGTTCTTGTTGTGTGTGGATCAATGGTCATTACTGTGCTACACACAGTGGATACTTACAGTGGCACATGGCACTGGATAACATTGATATGGTCTCCTGTCACAAATGTCAGCCACTGTGTAACGTCTCACACCAAATGGAACACTGTACTCCATTATGTCGATCAATATTTACACACAATGTCGTATCTGCCACCCATGCTGACCACTATCTCACACCTGAGCCCATGTGTTACACTGAAAACCCAGATGAACTCATTCATTCAGCATGACTGTCATCATTGGAAACAGATGTCACCCTGTTGTGTTATTGCTAAGACCAATTACATGCCGCATGTTATGTCTTTGTACACACTGGCAACTCCTGCAGTGTATGTCCACATGTACAGGGGGGCTCGACCTGCTAAAGGATGACGAGTACTTCAGCACCACACCTGGCATCCGTTGCATTATTATTGTTTGTCACTTGGGTAGACGGCCAGAGCAGATGTCTTTGCTACATGTCTGCCACCTGTAACCACAGGGACCTATGTGGTAGTGTCAGGTCTGTGCTCATGTTGTTTGGACTGTTGTATGTGAATCAGTGACATGTACATTTCAACAATGGTGCTTAGCTACACTATGGTTTTTGAGTGTTGTGCTGTGTTCCAGTGCTACTCACCTGCCACCAGTGCATGTCCATTGTTCACATCAGGAATGTTGCGTTGGCAGATGGACTGCATGCACGGTTGTGGATTGTGCTAACTGTATGGAATATAGTATGCGACATTTGTCCACAGGCTATGGGTGTCCAGTTTTGCCCGTGCAATGTGTGTGCACTGATGAGCGGGAATTGTCTGCAATGTTGGATGGTCAGCACAAGTGGCACACGTGTGCAGTGTGTTGCCACCAACACTAGTGTATGTGCATGCTATGGGGTGCTAGCCATCCTTGCTCACCATCTATTCCAGCACTGTGTGGGTGGATCACATCTGCTGGTGTATCAGGATGGTGTGGGCACCCAAGACAGGTGAGATGTACCTTGACTGTTGTGCCTGTGACACTCATCCAACTCCGACATTTGGTCAATGTGAGGTACCAGTGTCCCACTACTCATGCACAGCCAGCATGTTTGTTAGATGTGTGATATTGATTGTATGCTGTGTTGGGCCTGACAGCCTGTGTGGAATGAGGGTCAGGATGCATGTCCCTTGGGACATGTGGTGTAAAATTACATCCACTGTTGTCAGGTGTCTGAGCCAGTTGTCCATATGTAATGCATACAGTCTGTTCATGCGTAGACTTGTTGGCATACTGGCTTGGCATTGTCCATGTAGTTTTGTATGTTTGTGTTGTGGCACTGTTGTGTCTTGAAACAGCTGGATGTGTATCACCATGGTATGTGTTGTGGTGCACATGTGTCCTTGGGCAGTCCCTCCTTGATGCTGCATGTAAATGTCCAAACTGGGGGAAGATTAAGGGTGCATACAGGCCCTGCTGATCACGTCCCTCATCTATTGTTAATGTGTGCCACATTGGCTATCTGTATGCTTGTAGAGAGTATTGGGCAGTGGGGTAATGGTGGCCTGTTACAGTGGTACACATACTCTGCACAGGCGTGACATCATCTGTCACTGTCCGACTTTGTATTCAAGTCAGCAGCAGATATGGCCTGTGTACTGATGACATTGGCACATGTATGGGTTTGGGATGTGAATGTCATTGAATTTGAGTGTGTTCGAAGTGGCACTGAGTACAAAGACAATCCCAATGATCTATCCACATTGTGTTGTTGATGTGTCCCCTGCAATTATTGGCCAAGGAGGTGTGGCAGGTACAGCAGCAACGTGGAAGCCAGCATTGTCTCTGCTTCACACATGTCCTGTGTCATGTACACCCAAGGCTGAGTCCACCTCAGTTCGATATGTGACTCTTGGCATTCACATAGACAGTGTTCGTATTGTGTCTACTGACTGTGCACATCCATGACAGTTGTACAATTAATCTGTCTCATGTTGGGACAACACTGAATTGCACTGTGTGCTTTCAGGGATGACAGTCAATGTTAGCGCCGTGACAGGACAGACTTTATGAATTTGTGCACATCCTAATTTATGTTGCTATGACGTGTCCCCTTTCATCTCACCTAGGAGGCGACCTAATGTGTTTCGTACCTTCACCCTGCTGGCTAACATGGAGGATACCGACATCATAAGGCGATTCCGTCTGGATCGGACAAACCTCCTGGAACTTTGTGCACTATTGGAGCCACACCTGCTTCCACGCAGGACATACCCAACAGCACTCACGCCAACGGCAAAGGTGATGGCATTCCTACATTTCGTGGCTACGGGATCCTTCCAGCAAACTGTGGGCATTGCAGGGGGGATGTCCCAACCAACATTCAGCATGGTGCTACGTGATGTCCTGTTGGCTATGATGCAACACAGGGACCAATTCATACATTTCCCCAGGCGGCATGAGTTGGCGGATGTGAAGGGCGAATTTTATGCACTTGGACACGTTCCTAATGTAGTTGGTGCAATAGATGGCACACATGTTTCCCTGATTCCACCCCAAGCACGGGAGCATATTTACCGAAATAGGAAACATTATCATTCCATCAATGTGCAGGTGGTGTGCCAGGCAGATATGGTCATCTCACACGTCTGTGCAAAGTTTCCAGGTTCAGCCCACGATTCACACATAATGCGCAACAGCATTTTACCACAGCTGATGGCCAATCTGGCGCCGGAGCGGGCATGGATTGTGGGTGAGTACAAAGGGTCGAGTCGTGTGCTGTTTGTGTGCCATGCTGTCCTCGGACACATGTCAGACACTCAATCTGTATGTGTCTTTCACACTTAGGTGACTCTGCATATCCCAACGGACCTTGGTTGCTGAGTCCACTTCGCAATCCCAGGACACCAGCTGAAGTGCGCTACAACAATGCCCATGGGAGGACACGTCGGGTCATTGAGCGAACATTTGGACTCCTGAAATCGCGTTTTCGATGCCTCGACAAGACCGGAGGGGCTCTGCAGCACTCACCCGTCAAGGTGTGTCAGATAGTGGTAGCATGCTGCATGCTACACAACCTGGCCGTGCGGAAGGGGATCCCCTTAATCCAGGATGATGATGACCAGCCACAGCCCCCACCTGCAAACACCCAAACGTCAAGTGACGAGGATAGTGGAGAGGAGGAAGGTGTTGGACAGCGTCAGCAGCTCATCAACAACTACTTCACTTGATGGTCAGTGGCAATGTCAATACTGGCTGTTGTCTGATGATGTTGTGCTTGGTGAATATGTGTATGTGAGTTTTGTGACTACAGCATGTTGCTGAGTCAGTGCTGGCTGCAGGTGTGTATGGCAAGGGATCTTTTGACACAGCTACTTGATGTCTATGTTGGTACAGTTGCTCCTTGTGACATGTGCAGATTGTCGTACCTTGATGTGCTGTGTTGTGTGATGGTTGTTAGTCCACCACCTGAGTAGCAACTGATGTTCTGTTGTGTTTTCCTAGGTCCCTTCAGCCTCTACTTGCCTGCGGAGTATCCCTGCTCCTGTGACATTGTAATCATGGGTGTGAGTTAACATACTGTGATGAACATGGAACAGTGACAACTAAATTGGTGCGTTATTAGTGTTTATTTACAGTGGATACATGTGATGTAGATGTGGATATTGACAGATTTGTGAATGGTGAATAACAGATTTGTCAGTGATGGTAGATGAGACAATAGAGTATACACTAGATCAGTATGGCAACACAGTCCAACAGTCATTTGCCATTCCCACGCCATTGTGTGTGGGGACAGTCTGCAGGGTACACAGCAGGGTGAAGAGGGGTGCCATCATGGCTGGCTACTTGACTGGCTTTTGCCAGGTGCTTTGCCACGGGATGCTCCCAATGATTTTTTCGGGCGGCCCCTTGCTCTTTTGGCCGGGGGGACACAGGTGCATGGCCAGTGGTGTCTGATGAGTCCCCATGCTCGCTGGACGCAGGGGAGGGTGGGGGTCTGTCATCCTGCGGCACAACGGAGGGAGCTGTCGGTGTTGGCGGTGCCGCATGCCTGTCCCTGAGGACCTCCACTACCTGGCCCAGGAGGTCCCTGATTTGGCCCATGCAGGCCACGAGTTGGCCCATGCGGTTGTCAATTGAGCGCAGCATCTGTTGTTGCTCACGGGCATCCTGCTGAGCCTGCCTCAACTGTCCCTGGGCGTGTTCATAGGCCCCCACAACTCTGTGAATGTGTGCCAGTGATTCTGTGGCAGGGTCTTCTTCCCTTTGGGTCAGCCTTGTCCTCACACCTGGCCTGCTGTCACGGCCCTGTTGCCTCCCTCCTGTGGGCACCGGCCTACTCTCCCGTGCCTCCGCAGTTGTTGTGATCTGGTTGGCCTGTGGAGCAGGGCGAGTGTTGCAGGCAGCAGTGGTAGTGGTAGTGGTGGTGGAGGTGGTGGTGGTGGCACAGGTTGTTGCAGCAGGGCTCTGCGTTGATGTTGTTGCTGAGGGTGGTGGGGCTGTGGGGTCCTGGGACACATTCCGCCCTGCCACACCAGATGGTCCGGGTTGGTCCTCCTCCTCCTCATTATCCAGGGAGTCTGCATCCGAGGGGAGATGTTCGGGAGCTGGTGACTGGCTGTGCTGGTTGAGGTTGTCGTCCTCTGCATTCAGTTGTTGGTCACCTGTGGGACAGGAAGTAGATGGTAATTGCCTTACACACCTCAGGGTTGCTGTGTTTGATGTCTCTTATTTACATGTTATGCTACACACAGTTGCCTTTTTCACACATTGTATGTCTGCACAGTGATGTGCCTCATGCCATGAAGTGGAGTTACATTCATCATTTCACAATGGTGTGACCTGTGATTGGTTAGCATGCCACACGTCTAGTATTGGTGATTTCAATGTGAGGTTGTCATCTGACAACTGGCATGACTACAAGTTGATGTTCAGCATCTTTGCTGATCACTCTGCCTGGCAGTCATTACCTGTGTGCATGGACTAGCCATTGTCATCACATGCATACCGTTGACATGTCCTGTGCTTGTATTTCTTTATACAGCAGACCATGCTAGTTTGGTTTTCCCATGGTCCTTCATGATCAGCACCCATGTACGCTACAGAGGGAAGTCTGGGTGATGCATGTCAGAGGCCCGTTTTCTTGGACATATTTGTTGAGAGTCACAGTTCTGTTTCTGTCACAGTTACGTACGCTGAGCTGTCTGCATCCTGTCAATGGCTGTGCTTTACTTTTCTATTTTTGGGTGAAGTAGAGCCTCATGTTGTCATGTCTCCCAATGCTTTTGTTGAGTGATGGTGGTGTGCATGCACTGTCTGATTACCTGTGCAGTGTCACTTTGGTTTTTACTTACAGACACATGCTTCTGGGTGGGGTGCCCCAACCTGCTGAGGGGTGGGAGAGGGGGGCCTGTTGGGAGTTGTAGTGCTGCCTCCAGATACACATTCCCCAACCCTGTGAAGATGGCTACCTACCTGTTAGGTGGTGGGGGAGCGTTCAATGGCTGACACATGCTTCTGGGTGGGGTGCTCCATCCTGCTGAGGGGTGGGAGAGGGGGCCTGTTGGGAGTTGTAGTGCTGCCTCCAGATACACATTCCCCAACCCTGTGAAGATGGCTACCTACCTGTTAGGTGGTGGGGGAGCGTTCAATGGCTGACACATGCTTCTGGGTGGGGTGCTCCATCCTGCTGAGGGGTGGGAGAGGGGGCCTGTTGGGAGTTGTAGTGCTGCCTCCAGATACACATTCCCCAACCCTGTGAAGATGGCTACCTACCTGTTAGGTGGTGGGGGAGCGTTCAATGGCTGACACATGCTTCTGGGTGGGGTGCTCCATCCTGCTGAGGGGTGGGAGAGGGGGCCTGTTGGGAGTTGTAGTGCTGCCTCCAGATACACATTCCCCAACCCTGTGAAGATGGCTACCTACCTGTTAGGTGGTGGGGGAGCGTTCAATGGCTGACACATGCTTCTGGGTGGGGTGCTCCATCCTGCTGAGGGGTGGGAGAGGGGGCCTGTTGGGAGTTGTAGTGCTGCCTCCAGATACACATTCCCCAACCCTGTGAAGATGGCTACCTACCTGTTAGGTGGTGGGGGAGCGTTCAATGGCTGACACATGCTTCTGGGTGTGGTGCTCCATCCTGCTGAGGGGTGGGAGATGGGGGCCTGGTGTGTGTTGTAGTGCTTTTTGTCTGTACACATGCATCCCAGTTGGTTTTGTTTAGCTTTGTGCTTTTTCAGGTTGAGTGGTGCTTACATCTGTGTGACCTGTTTTGGGTATTGTGGGTCAGATGAATGTCCTTTGGCCTAGGGGTTGTAGGTTTGAATTTGTGCAAGACGGTACATGGCAATGTGATGTTATACATTGGTTTGTACTTACCAGCTTCCAGTCCCCCGCGGATTCCTTCAAGACTCTCTGGATGTAGGATTCCAAGGACCTTCTCCTCCCACGGACTGTATGGTTTGGGTGGGATGGGAGTGCCTCCACCAGTCCCGTCAGCCAGCTGACGGTTCTTGGCCCTCTTCCTCTTCACCACGGTCTTCAGGTCATGCCACCGCTTCTGTATTTCCTGCTTGTTGCGGGGGGTGGTCCCTACTGCATTGACCTTATTGACTATCCTCACCCACATTTGGGTTCTTGTGGCTAATGGGGTGTGTTGGACCATGTTGCCATAGAGTTGTGGTTCAACTCTTATTATCTCATCTACCATGACTGCAAGCTCTGCATCAGTGAATTTTGGCATTTTGTGTGGTGCCATGGTGTGTGCTGTGCAGATGTTCTGTGGTGCAGTTGTGTGGGTGTTGTGGGTGGTGTAGGTGGTGTGTGTGTTGTGGTGGTGCTGTGTGCAGGTTTGCCTCTCCTTTGTTCTCTGGGGTTGGGACCTTCAGTTGTGGAGTGTAGCAAAGGATTGTGGTCAGGGAGGGGCTGGTTTTATGCTCGGCTATGGGGGGTGTGGCAAGCTGGTATGTTGCTGTCAGGTGTGTTGTGTGTGTTGTCCTGTGATTGGTTATTTTGAATTTCTGGGGCTGTTGTCATTGGGCACTTTTGGTTTGTGTTGGGACAGGTCTACTTCAGTGTGTGCATTGTTTTTTTTTTTTTTTTTTTTTCAACGTCCGCCATTTTTTTTGCGGTTCCTCCGCAGCGGTTCCTCGGCAGCGGTGGCTATGCTGCGGCCCTTCCGCCGCCTATCGGATTCGTCACTGTTCGCGCACGATGGGGTCGGATTCATAGGTGGGTACCATGGTGGTAGCGGGGATGTCATAATGTCACGGGCGGTTACTCCGTGTGCATGGCGGCGGTTCTTGGCTTTTCCGCTGGGTATCCGGCCGTTGCGGTCGGATTTTGAGCTGGTCCGGCGTGTGCGGGCGGTTTTTCGTTGTCTCCCGCCGCCGCGGACGGATTATTGTGGCGGTTCATCGTAATGTGTGCGGCGTTTTTCCCGGTGGCCATGCGGGCGGTTTTTTGCCGCTACCATGGCGGTCGGTATGTTTTTCCGACCGCCATCGTAATCGACCCCTAAGTTATTAAAACCTGCCTGTTCACCGCTTTTTTCCAGGCAGATAAAGGAATGTCAGGGGAGTGTAGGCTTTCAGCCTTGATCTTCAAGCTGCCAATTGCCTGACCGAGCCCAGTTTCCCAGGGTGAGCCCTCTTCCTCAAACGTTTTCCTCAGTTGATATTTGAGTGAGTCTTCTGGGGCTCTCAAAACCCTAATAAAAAGTTTATTAGGTCCCTCTGGCAAGCCAAGTTGGGCCTCCCAAGGCCTAGCACCAACCTCAGCCTCACTCTTCTGGCATGCTTCTAGACTTACAGCACTGACTTAGTCTGTGCGGCATTTAGATACCCATTCAGGGCACCTGGAAAGGCCAGATGTCCGTAGTTGATGGCCAGAATCAATTTTGCTTTCAAAACTAACAGCATAGCCTCTGCAGTTGGACTTAGTAGATGATTGCTTAGTCACATCAATGAGTGCATTATGCAGTTGGACTTTATGCTGAGGTGCCTCAGGTGAGTGGCTGATTTGGCCCTCTCGGAGAGCCAAACCTCAAGGGATTTGTAGGCTGGCACTGTTTCCTATTTGCAGATCTCCCAATTGCCAGTGAGACTGCCTTTTGTGTGGATGTTTTTCAAACACTACTACCTTGGTTTTGTTCTGGTTGACCTGTAACTCAGGGAAGGTGCTGGACACTAAAGAAGCAACATTATTCATTCCAACTGCAATAAACTTGTCTCAGAAAATGTTTGGATTGTAAAAGGGGTAACATTGACTATTCCCACTATTCCCACTCCATTGTAACTTAAGTCAGAGAAGAGGCTAGCCACTAAAGGGGCAACATTTACTATTCTCCTCCAACATCAGTTAAGGTGGCGCAAGTAAAAAGGCAAAATTAACCATTCCCACTACAATAAAACTTATGTCAGGGAAGGTTTTGGACACTAAAAGTGACAACATTTACTAGTCCCTCTCCAATCTAACTTAACTCAGGGAAGGGGCTGGACACTAAAGGGACAACATTTACCATTCCCACTCAAATTTCACTTACCTCAGGGAAGGTGCTGGACACTAACGAAGCAATCAAACTTATCTCAGGGAAGGTTTGGATAGTAAAAGGTGCAACATTTACTATTCCCACTCCAATGTGACTTAAGTCAGGGAAGAGGCTGAACACTAAGGGGGCAACATTTACTATTCCAACTCCAACAGCAGTGAAGGTGCTGCATAATAAAAAGGCAACATTATCCATTCCCACTACAATGAAGCATATGTCAATGAAGGTTTGCCATGCTAAAACAGGCCACATTTATTATTCCCACTCCAATATCACTTAATTCAGGGAAGGGGCTGTACAGTAAAGGGGCCATATTTACTATTCCCACTCCAATATCATTTAACTCAGGGAAAGTGCTGAACAGCAAAAATTAACATTAACTATTCCCACTACAATAAAACGGATTTCAGGGAAGGTTTTGGATAGAAAAAGTAGCAATATTTACTATTTCCACTCCAATCAAACTGAACACCCAGGAAGAGGCTACACACTAAAGGGAAAACATTTACTATTCCCACTCCAATTCAACTTACCCCTGGGAAGGTGCTGGACACTAAAAAGCAAAATTAGTCATTCCCACTGCAATAAAACATATGTCAGTGAAGGGTTTCCACAATAAAACAGGCAGCATTTACTATTCCCACTCCAATCTCACTTAACTCAGGGATTGGGCTGGACACTAAAGGGGCAACTTTTACTATTTCCACTCCAATATGACTTAACTCACGGAAGGTGCTGGACACTAAAACTGCAACATTAACTATTTCCACTACAATAAAACTTATTTCAGGGAAGGTTTTGAATAGTAAAAGTTGCAACATTTACTATTCCCACTCCAATTTAATTTGACTCAGGGAAGAGGCTGGACACTAAAGGGAAAGAATTTACTATTCCCACTCCAATTTCTCTTAACTCAGGGATGGTGCTGGACATTAAATAAGCAACATTAATCATTCCCACCACAATAAAACCTATCTCAGGGAAGGTTTTGGATAGTAAAAGGGGCAATATTTACTATTCCCACCCCATTTTAACTGAAGTCAGGGAAGGAGATGGACAGTAAACAGGCAACATTTATGATTCCCACTACAATAACACTTAACTCAGAGAAGGTGCTGAATGGTAAAATATCCAACATTTACTATTCCCACTCCACTATAATTTAACTCAGGGATGGGTCTTGACACTAAAGAGGTAACATTTAGGGCCTGATTGCGAGTTTGTCCTCCCATGGAGCGCCATGCCAGAGCTCTGCAGGAGGACCACCAAACCCGTAGTGAGACTCCTCGCCAGATTCTGATTGGAATCCAGGTCGGGCGGACGGTGCTGGGGCAGTCCATAGCAGTGCCTTTCTAAGGCTCAAAGGAGAGCCTTAGAAAGGCACAGCCGTGGGACCGCAGCAGCATGTTCCTGCATGGGAAGAAATGCACCATGGTGTGCATTTCTTCCCGTACTGGATCGTGAGAGTGCAATACCAGGGGGCACACCATCTAGCCCCCTTCATGCACCCCTTGGCCCAGAAGCAGCAGGGGGCCCTGTAAGGGCATCCTGAGTTGCCTCTCCACCACCCTTTCCATGGAGGGCTCACCGCCATGGAAAGGCTGGTGAAACTGCAACTTGTAATATGCTTGGTGGTGCCACAGTGGCACCGCCAGCATATCACTCTGCCAGACCACTGCGCCACCGCCAGTGGATCACGGATCCTGGCAGTTGCAACGGTCCGACCACCACACTCGTAATGCGGCGCATGGTGCCACAGTGTGGCGGTGGCAGGACCGCCATCACAGGTTCGGCAGTCCATCAGGCCATTAGTATTCACAAGAAAAATTAACTTACATCTTTTAATATATTGTACCATTTTTTTAAAAATGTGTCATAAATATTATTACAATTTAATTTTTTTAAAACAAAATCTTATAAATAGTACAAAATCGTTCTTCGAATATTACAATTTTTTTTATTCTTTTACATTTTTCACATCTGTTTATCAAAGTGAAAAAAATTACAAAGTTGGGGAATTTTTGGAATAAATTTGCAATTTAAAAAAAAATCATATAATTTTTCAGTTTTGATTAAATTACTGAAAATGTTTACAATTATAAAAAAAACACCTGTATTCAATATGAGTTGTACAATGGAATTTAAAAGGTTTATTTAAAATTAAATATATCCCATTTATGATAAATGCATTGAAAAACAAACACTAATAGATAGTTTTTTAATTAATCTCCACTCTTATCCCCTACAGACTCTACATTCCGCTTCTAAAAAGTTTACACATTATCTCAAATACATTTTTTGTTAATATTACAAAAAAAGTGTATATTTTTTTAATGAACATAAAAAAATTCACAGTAATAATGTAATATTTTAAACACTCCCCATACTTTTGCCCAATAAACACAACATCCCACTCCTAAATTATTTTCATTTTTTCTAAATTTGTATATTTTTTGTATAATTAACAAAAAATAAATACACTATAACAATACATTTTTTAAATACTCCCCACCCTTATCCCCTATAAACACAACATTTCGCTCCTAAAAATATATAAACTAAATAAATAAAATCTTAACTAATTAAATCACTAAAAAAACTTAAAAAAATAACACAAACATTTAAAAACATTTACTATATATAAAAACACCTACATACAAAAATTACATTAACTACATCAATATTAAATACAACACCTAAAATCGATACTTTTGACAAGGATATTACATACAATGATATTCATGCATCACTATATTCTTAACACGATATTTATGTTACATAGTATTTTTTTTATATATTTTGTCCAAATACCCTTGCGTGGGAAACACAGAAACAATACAGCTGTCAGGAAACCGAACAGCATTTTTCGAACATGAGTGGCAGTTCTTTAATCTGAGCAGCCAACATGAATATTTTTACCCGAGGCAGTTGTTGGGTTATTTATTGAGCGCTAAACTGCTGTTCCAATATCCCAAATGCGAGCATCAATATCAAACATACATTTTCGAGTAGAATTTTTCCATTCAGGTACTTTTTCTTAGCGCAAACTTTTTTGTAATAGAAGTGAAATGCCATAATGACTTGATGGCTACTGTATACAGTAGCAACTTCATCCTCCTGTCCTGAAGACTATTTCCACTGTGTTGTTCAACACTTGTTTAATTTGAAGTTGGATTTTGAAGAAAAAACATCACTCTCTTTTTGTCTGTAATTTCTGCTGTAGAATCTTTACTTTTTGGGAAAAATCAAGTAAGCTCAATGCTGTACTTGACAAAATGCTTTTTGTCAGACGAAGGGCAGACACCACTATTTGTGCTCCTTTTTTATTTTATTTGGTTTCGAATGGCATGGAGTTTGGTGTAGAGGCCCTGGTGGGATTAATGGTTTTTAAGGGATAATGTAAGCACATTTTTGGTTGGTGGAGGCCTGAGGTTATAATGTCCTTTTTCACCATTTCCGTGAGTTTTTGTGAATTTTGCAGATTTGGTAATCATTTGATTGATTTGTGTTTTTCTAATTTTGGGCCTGGTCTGCCCCTCAGTAGGTCTTAGGTGTATTTGTTGATGTGTTTTTCACATTCTTGCTGCTGATGTGCTATAGATTTTTTTTTTACATTTTAAGGATGGCATCCTATTTATGCAAACTGTAGGTTATTTTGTGTCTGCTTGTGCATATTGTTGACTAAGGTTGGGTGGCTCCTGGAGTGCAGGCCCATGTAGACAGACATTTATTTCCCTTTGTTCTCAGTTAGCTTCTTCCCCAATGGCTTTCCCACCATATTTTGGGGGTTTGTGAACGAGAGAGATGGTTGAATATTATTATAATTATTATGTTTTTTTCTAGAACTTTAGAATTTGTTTGGGAGGGATAATTAATGTTGCTTTGGTCTGTTTGTGATTGGGGCGTTTTTAAAGTGTATTTTTTTTATATGATATTGAAGATTTACTGGTGATGGATAAGTCCCAGAGGAGTCCCATGGGGACCCTTGCACATTTTAAGAATATATAGTTATGTTCCCCTTTCCCTGCAGTGCTACATGATTTTTTGGTGTGGGAGGAAGGCACTCTTGGAGGGAAAAGGCAACCATGTTCTTTGTAATTCATGCTTTCTCCTTTACTGACCATGTGGCAGACACCATTTTGTAGAGCCAGTGAGTGTGTGTGTGGATATGTTGTCTTTGTTCTCCATGCCTCCTTCTTTGCTGGCCATGCGGTATCCAACATTTTGTGGAGCCAGTGTGTGAGTGTGTGTGCATAAGGTGGCCATTTTGTCTTTGTTCTCCTTGCCTTCGTCTTTGCTGGCCACATGGTGGTGATGAGCCACCACCATTTTGTGCAGCAAGTGTGTGTTTCAATCATTTTTTCCACTTACAAAGCCATTTTCCAGTAATACAAATAGAAGAAGCCTATGTCATTTTTGTTTTTTTCCTGATATATTTATTTGCGCTTATGGTGGAATGTAGTGGTCTGTAGTATATTGTTGTTTTTGATTGATTTATTCAATTTTGGCCTGACTCCCATGTGCCCTGGAATGATAGGATACCAAGTATTATGGGATCTGGAGGAACACTGGCAATTTTTTAATTCATTTATTTGATTTTTGCCTGCCTCTCCCTGTCTCCCACAGGCTTTCCATGGGCCCTGGAGGTACACCAACAATTGCTAGATTAATTTATTTGTTTTTTGCTTGCCTCTCCTGTCACCGTAGGGTCCGCAAAGGCCCTGAAAGGACACCAGCAATTATTTAATTAATTAATTCAATTTGTGCCTGCCTCCCCTTGTCTCCCAAACGGTCCCAATGTGCCCTGGAGGCACATACAATATTATTCAATTCGTATATTGAAATTTTGACAGCCTACCGTAGAGACCCTATGGGCCCAGGAGGGACCTCAGCAATAATATAAATAATTTATCAGATTTTTGCCTACCTCCTCTTGCCTCCTTTAGGGTTCCCATGAATTGGTGCTTGCAATGTCTGTGATGATATCAGAGAAATCAACAGTAATACCTGTCCCACCAGACCATAAACAGGCCCACTGCTAGCCAAAAAACAGCCCATATACTTATCTATCAGACCAGCCCTTTGGGCACTGCCAGTAGGCCCGTCCAACAGTTGCAATATGACATACGAGTTTGGCGATCCTCCTGTGGAGCTCATAGGAGAGCCTAACATGCAGCCAGTTGCTGTGACAGTGCCTGCAGCACGTTCCTGCATGGTGTGGCATGCATGCCAAACCGTGAAGGAACAGGGGTGCAATTCCAGGGAGGCACTACATGTGCCCCCCTGCGTACAGCCCTAGGAGTGGCACGGGGGCCTTGTTAGGGCCCCATTAGCTGCCTCTCTGCCTTCCTTTCCATGGCAGGCTCACCGCCCTGAAAAGGGCGGTTGACGGGCAACTCAGAATATGCTCAGTGGTGCCGCAGCGGCACTGCTAGCATGTTTCTGCTCCTGACCACCGCGTGGATCCCCAGAGGACGCAGCGGTCCTGCGGCAGTATGATCGCCACACTCGTGATACTATGGGTGGACCCGCAGTGTGGAGGGGGTCGGACTGCAACCTCAAGTACAGTGGTCCTATGGACCGCCGTACTCAAAATAAGGCCCTAGGTACTTACACTGTGATGTCACTTGTTCTGGACTTGAATGACTGGTGGTCTAAGGTTCTGGCAGTGGCTGATTTGGCAGATGCTGCCTGAATCTTGGTTGTGCAGGACATGTTTTGGTCGTTGGGCACTTTTGTATGTCAATGAAGACATATTTGAAATTCCAACCTGAATACTATACCAACCCTGCCAATCATGAAATCTGTACTCATTTTAGTCACTCCTTCAAAGCCTGGAAGCAATTAAGCATCATGCACCTTGCTAACAAAGTACCTGTCAAAGCCCTCATACAATAGGTGCAAACATGTTGGAAATCAACCTACTACATGCTGCAATTCCTGTGTGATCAGTACATGCCCACCAATGGTTATATACTTTAAAAGAAGAGGGAATGCAATTACCAGAGGAATGACAATGGAGATGGGCAAATGGGGACTAGTGGAATGCATGATGCAAAAGTTACTCCCTTTTGTGATGATGACACAGGAAGTCAGGAAGGAGAAGAGTATCATGAGCCAAGCAATCCAGTTGCTGCACTGCTGCAGGAACATTTGCAAAAGGAGGACCAAACATTTAGTACTAACAGTGAAGAAGCAGCTGCTTTTCTCAGGAGTTTAATACTTTGCTTGAACACTAATCAACCAATGGCTGCAAAAAGAGACTGTGTGCTCTCAAGAGTACATCTGTACCATGATACTGGACCCATGGTACAAAAAAGCGCTAGCCACTTTCATACCTTTATCAACATTTGATGGCTCAATTTACAAGAGTTGGATTGCCAGAAAAGCGGATGATTTAGAAGAATATTGATTGCAAACCCGAGGCCATGGCAGAAGGGAATTGCAGCCTTGAGCCTCTGGAGAGTGTGGTGGTGTTGGTTCTGAGTACTCCAGAAGCATGTCCTCACAACTCCAACAGCCATTAAACTGACAGCAAAACACAGCTTCATTTCCAACATCTTCAATGGATTAGTTTTGTATGGCAAGTCTTAAATCATGTGCAGAGACAGGGGGAAATGCAGGTACGGCAAGTGGCAGCCCTAATGAGAATTTAGAAAATGATTCAAGACTATCTGGATGACCCAACAGAGGTATACCTTGATCTAGAACCATTTCCCTGGTGTCAAGGAAAGAAGGAACAGTGGCCAGAACTCAGCAGGCTGGCAATAAAGTATCTAGCATGTCCAGCACCCAATGTGTCTTTGGAGTGTCTATTCAGTGCTGCTGGGACAGGTATTATGGTCAGAAGGGCCAGTCTCGCTCCTCCAAACGTAAATACACTGTCAATGATTAAAATGAATAAATGTTTCACCCCTAAAAATTATCAGGCTCAAAAAGATACATCCGTGGAAGAGGACACTTGATCTGGCATCACTAGTGTGGCGAATATCCTCAGGACAGCCCCTAAATTTGAGGACGAATTCTACTATCTGATTATATAAAAAAAACAACAACCGATATGCAGGACGTTCCTCCATGGTGTGGCATGCATACCACACTGCGCAGGAACGGGGGAGCAATGCCAGGGGGGCCCAGCCTGTGCCCCCTGCATGCATCCCCCCCAGAAGTGGCAGGAGGCCCTGTTAGGGCCCCCTTGTTGCCTTTGTGCCACCCTTTTAATTGCGGGCTCACGGCCATGAAATGGGTGGTGTAAAGCCAACTCCAATATGCTCTGCAATGCCAGCATTGGCACCGCCAGCACATTGAGGCCAATTGCATACCACTGGCGCAGTGAGATCCTTGATCCCGGTGGAAGCAGCGGTTTGCGGTGGTCCGACCACCACACTCAGAACACTATGGGCAGACTCTCAGTGATGGCGGTGGTTGGACCACCACACTGAGTAACTATTCGTAATAAGGCCTTAAGTCTAGTTACCTGGGATGATGCATGAGAATCCTTTGGCTGGCTCATCAGCAGCATTCAAAATAAGAAGGATTTTGTTTTTCCTGTGATATCTTCCCAGTTAGCGACTGGCTAACATCAGCATTAATGCCCCTTTGGAAAAACCTGCCTTAAGGTTTTGGGCCAATTGGGGGAGGTAGCAGACATTCTACTCTGGTAAGAAAAAAAGTTCTAAGAATGGGAAGTGGGGATTGTTGCTTTAGTTAGCAAAAGAAATGAGTAGTGAGAGGATACGCTTGGTTCGTACTCCACATCAATCATCACATTAATAAATGAGAACCCAGCTATGTCAAGGAGACTGACTCTCCACTGGAGAAAACAGAGTTTTCTTGTAAAACCGTCACCCACCAGGGTTTACCACCTACTAGGCAAGTACTGTCTGTATTTATGTAAGATGCTAAAACTGTGCATTATGGTTCCTCCAGGGGAGAGGGTGGAGCCTGTAGTCACACTCACTCCAAGGCTCGGCCTCTGCTTTACAACCTATTTGGTGCACCGCCTTGGACTGCATATTACTTTATTAGTAAATACAGACAGTAATTGCCTAGTAGGTGGTAAATGTATATGCACTATTTCCTTAGCATGCAATGAGTGTGTGTTCTATGTAATACAGCAGGAGTGGTACCAGGGAGTAGTTTCCCTAGGCCCTGATGAAAAGCCAATAGGGGTATGGCTTGAAACATGTCGACCATGTAGGAAAGCAGGCACTTAATATCCTCTTCTCCTATCTCCCCTCCCCTGCTTTTAATTATCCTGGCTAGGGACCAGAATAAATAGGTTACACCTACTAGTCAGGTATTTTTACATTTCACTTTAGCACTGCAACCCCTCACTGCTATTTTTATCACCATCTCCTTTATCATTGTATAATCTTGAAAGTGCTCCAGCGTAGTCCGTAGGTTGCAGCACGCCTGCTCCATAGCGGAACGGGATGGACTCGATAATGAAGCATGCCCCCAAGGGGTAACCCTGGTGGGTAAGGGTTTTATAAGAAAACTCTATTTTCTCCAGTGGAAAGTTAATCTGGAGGCTAGTGACATTTGAAACTGGTGGGGTGTAAAAGTTTGGTATGACTTTTATGTAGTGAGCGACACGGGCAAGCTTAATGGACAAACGTGGGGTCCAGGCAGGATCCTCCTCCAGAGAAAAAAATTGAAAAAAGATCTGCACATCTTCAACCACCTCTCTTTCCTCTTCAGCAACCTCTTTTCACTTTTCCCCGAATGCACTTCCTTGCATCTCCATCACTTCACCACTTCCAAACATACACTGAACCCACTCACATTTAAGCAATTTATATACTTTTGCTTTTGCCCTGTAAATATTTTGCCATCTGTGCACCCCCTTCACACACATTTTCACAAAATTGCAATTACAACTGGAATACTTGACCATTATTCTGTGTGCTCTGCAGAGAGGCCAACCCACTGACAGGCACTTTGCTTTGGCTTCAGCGTCAGAGCTCTCAATCAAAGCCCCTCATAAACACCTGCACGGCTCAAAATATGCATGGAAAATATACTTGAAATGAGAGAGGAACTAAGGGGCTGATTAGGATGGTGGGCAGACTTGCATCCGCCCCCACGACAGGCTGTCGGGGGTCCTGACATAGGCATTATGATGCAACTGCCACCACGGCGGTCGCAATGCCTATACTGTGCATTGCCACGGGTGCTGCTGGCTGCAGCACCCGCCGCAATGCAAAATAGGGACACCTGACATATCCCTGCACTACGTGGAAGGCACCATGCAGTGCCTGACACATGGTGCATGGATATATAGGGGGACACAATAGGTGCCCCTCAGTACCCATATCGGAGGGCCAGGGGGCAAGGGGGTGCTGCTACGGGCCCCCAAATACCCTTTTCGCCTGCCTTTTCATGGCAAGTTAACAGCCATGAAAAAGCGGGCAGAAAGGGACATCATAATCCCTATGGCGGTGCCTGGTAGGCACCGCCACCGTTGTAGGGATATGATCCCCCTCCAATGCACCAGCGGGTTCAAGGAGCCCATCGGATGCATGGTGGTCGGTCTTTCGGACTGCCATCCATCAGCCCACCATTGTAATATGGTGGGCGGATATCATGGGTCCGATGGCAGTGGGACCGCCACTGACGAGCTATCGGTGGCGGTCCCACCATCATCATAATTGGCCCCTAAATCGCTGAGATGCATTGCCTTAACATTGTTAACACTCATTGTTTGTTAATCAATCCATGTTTTTGGCATTAATGTTGTTAAGGGCATGAAGATAGGGCCAGTTTTAACGTCATACAGCAGATAACTGTCGACTGTAAGCACATATCTCTCACATTGCATTTGACTCGGATTTTTGGATCAACTTTACAAGGGAATAAGAACCCTGGCCTGCTCGTCTTTTGGATCCATTTTGCGAAGGAACAAATGTAGCGGCTCCACTTCTAACTGGGCCAGTGATGTGTAACCAGGGCCTGGGCTGCCACAGTGGGGGAGGTTAGCGTGGCGAGGGGTCTCAGCACAAAATACATAACAGAAAATTAACATTCTAAGACTTACCATTACCGAGGACAAGGCACCAAAACACACATGCTTGCATCCACTTTTATGTGTGACGAATGGGAAAGGGTGGGATCTATGCCTGTGAATGATGGGCGGCTGCTCTCACGCAGGGATGGAGACTCCAGCGCCCGAAACCATGATGCTAAAAGCGTCACTAGCCTGTAGTGGATACTGCCATAGACTACAATGGCATTGAATCATATGAAGGCCTTCAGAACAGTAAGCCCTGCGTTGTGCGCCACAGTCAAAAAAGTTAATTCCTGCCTGGCTTCTGTCTTCTGCTTCAGAGCGAGGCGGGGCAAGCAGCCTGGGACAGAGAGCTCAGACTGAAATACATCAATTTGTTTAGCGATACAAGTGTATCTCTAAGTAAATCGATCTATTTAATATTTGTACAGGAATGTGAAAGAAACAATTTCAAGGGAGTGCAGCCTCAGGGCCGTAATGGAGAATCCACCCCTGGCTACAGTACAATTTAAGATGGAAAGAGAACATTTATATAAGACCTGCATGAAATTCATTAAATGTTCTTTGGGGAAATTATGCAAAATGGCAACACAATAATACACAATTATGCATTAATATGCAAAATGCTAGCTTTTGTATTTTGTGCTATTTTTTGGTTAAAATGCATTCTCGCGCTTATTTTGAGCGCGAGGACGCATTTCACACAAAAAAAAAGCACAAAATCATGCTTTACATGAACAGCTGCCAATGTTTTGGTCGTTAATGTTCTTCCTGTGTTCCTACAATACGATTCTGACCCAAAGGAAGTTCCAGTTACATGATGGAACATATTGGTGTAATCTCAGGATTTTCATGTAACAATCATGATGTGAAATGCTGTTTATTATGCAAGATTGCACTGGCATAAAGCCTAATTTATATATAGCTTTTATCTGGGAGATAAATGTTGTTTAGAATCACAGTATCTGGTAGATTAGCTGCTAATATACCAGAGCCTCAAAAGTCTATCAGTTTTCTCAAAACTGGTAAACAGTCCTGGTTTTTATATGTTCCCTAATGAGATATTTCGAAAATCGACTATGCTAATGCGCTATTTCTGGGAATTGACAAAGGCCAGACTGCCAAACTGCAGTCTTTGCAGAATGCGGCAGCACGAGTACTACTTGATATTCCCAAATACCATCCCACGTCCGCCAGTATAAGGCAGCTTCACTGGCTCCCAGTCCAACAGCGAGTAGAATTCAAAGCTCTTTGTCTGGTGCATAAAGCACTATATGGTGGGGGAGCCACGGACACTCAGAATTTATTCTCCTGGTACTCCCCGCGACAGAATCTTAGGTCAGCCAACATAGGGCTAGTACAGGTCCTAAAATACTAAAAGCCAGTTTGGGAGGCAAAAGCCTCTCCCACCGAGCAGCCAAATTATGGAATATGATAGTTACTACCATTAGACTACAGTCAAACAGGCCTCTTTTTAGGAAATTGGTTAAGACCTGGCTTTTCCCTCAGCACTAAAATCCGGCGAGCCTGTGCAATGGCAACAAGTCACTCCTAGCGCCAAGACGCCTCGGCAATCGAGCGCTTTATAAGTATGTCAGTCAGTCAGATATACTGTACAATGTGTGCGATACTGATCTTTCTGTTAACTAACTTGTATGCAGACTTTAAACCACATTCTATAGACTCAATCTTGTTTAGTCTTATCCTCCAAGATAGGAAAAGATCCTAATGATTGTTAGAATTGTACACCCATAACACTTGTTAATACAGACTTCCTCATTGTGATGAATCTACCTGTACTGTGGATGCAAGACATCTTACCTAAATGAATCCACTATATCTTAGCAAATTAGGCTAAGAGCAGAATTACAGCCTCAAGTACAAAACGGTTTTGCAGTGGCAAAGCCTACGATTCACAGTATTGCAGGGTATACCTTTTTGTGAAACAAAACCCCTTTTATGAATCAGAAAATCTTTTCTGATTCAGGAAAATAATTCTTCAGCTCATTCCAAATTACAATTAGAAGGTGACATGAAAGGGGCATCCCTTCCTAATTTCAATTTCCAATAGGATATATTAATGGTTTGCGACAGCAGTTACAGTCATAAGCCACTAATGAGATAACATCAAAGCTAGAGTGGTATCTGATTTACAAATGGGAAGCAGCCCCCTGTGGTTCTACGTCAGTTTTGGGAATCATGTTGGGAGGCGTGGGACGGAGGGTGAGAAACACACAGTGATCCAGTGGTCAACTATATGCTACCAGCGATGTCTTGGCAAATGGAAATTCTTGTTTTTAAAAGCAGACCCTATCCCTTTAAGGGATTCAGGCTGCTTTTAAAAAAGTGCTTACATTTAGGAATGCAAATTCAATGATGAAGGTCTGCTACCCTTACAAGCCACTGTCTCAGTGTTTGTAGCCAATCAAAAGGTGATGCAAGTAGCGACCTGCTTAATTAAAATTCACTAAGCAGGTCTTTTATGACACTTTTTGCAGCCAGCCTTCTAAGAACATCAGGCACTACCTCACTGAAATATAAGTCATTAAAATATACAGCTGGCGTGAATAAACTTAATTAAATCTCAATAGCGGTGGTTGGATTTGATGGGCAGAAAGCCTATGACTGCATGAATCATTCATTTCTTTATAAAGCACATGAGACGTCCCACAAAATGGCGAAGACACCATGGGGCATATTCTCAAGCATCTATCGCCACGGGAAAGTCACTTTTTCTGACGTTCCCGTGGCGATAGGGTCAGCGCCTTATTCTGGCTAAACGCTACCTTGAGAATAAGGCCCCTTTCACGCTAAATTTAGCGTGAAAGGGGCGTGCAGTGGGTGTTGCAGTGGGAGTTCCACCGCAACACCCATTGTGATCGACGCTGCCGCCTATTATCAAGGGCGGCGATAATAGGTAGCAGCGCCGAACTTAAGACCAGAAAAAT
This sequence comes from Calotriton arnoldi, assembly GCA_963921515.1. Taxonomy (NCBI): domain Eukaryota; kingdom Metazoa; phylum Chordata; class Amphibia; order Caudata; family Salamandridae; genus Calotriton; species Calotriton arnoldi. Next base: position 171,747 of record CAWUFW010010228.1, on the reverse strand, counting down.
CCTGGTCTTAAGTTGGGGAAACGAGGAGAAATGCTTCATTTCTCCTCGTTTTTGGTTTTTCCATGTGTGCTGCCTTGTGCAGCACACATGGAAAAAGCAAAATGGTATTTCAGGAATGTTCATGTGCAGGAAGGGGCACCTTCCTGTACATGAACAACCCTCCCCTGCACACAGACACCCTTGCAATCTGGTGCAAGGGTGCCTGCGTTGGCGCTAAGTCGTGGAATTTAGCGCCATCGCAGGGGGAAACGCCAGGCTGCACCACATTCTTGAGAATAGGGTGCAGCCTCGCGTTTACGAAGTGGCGGTGAGAGGCGTTAAGCCAAGGAGGCTAATATTTTGACACTAGTGCTGTTATGTCTAGAGTCTAGCATGCTTGTTTCAGCCTGAGATACCCTGAAGTGTTGTCCCCTTTCCGTCATCCTTTTTCATATTGTTTTTGACCTATTGGAAGAAGCAATTAAAACTGATAACAGTTTTACGCATTATAAAAAAAACTGTGAGAATATAAAACCATTGTTATGCAGGTGATGTGCTTCCCTTACTTTCTTCTAATTTCTAATCCAATTTTGCAGATTATTACCTTATATGAGAAATGATCTGGTTATATGACAAAAGAAAACTCAGGAATATTTCAAATCTCACACTCTTATGATAGTGCAATGATCACCTACTTGAGTATAAATATGATAAGGAAATATAAAAAAAATGTGTTTACACATATTATGAAAGTAATCTCTAATCTTCAGGATGACTTTCATAAATGTCCACGTGCAATATTACACCAGTGTACTGTAATGCCATCTGTGAATAAACCTGCTTACAGTAATGTACAAAACGAGTTCCTAAGTGGGATACCATGTAAATCTGCACCCATGGTGAGAATGGGGAGTGAACCACCCCAACACCACTGATTTTTTTTGCAGGGAGAAAAATCTTTTCACAGCGGGAATAAAAGTAAGATAAGATTTAATCGTTTTCACACAGATGTACATGTACCTCTTACATTCATACACATGTAAAAATGCATTTACATGGAAGGAATTTGGAAGTCACAAAAAGATTCAGAACTTCCCCTTGAAAATTGACCACTGAATCTTTTCAACAGTAATCCTTGAATCATCTGTGAATTCTAAAAGGTTCAGACATTTACTGGAAATGTGATGGTAAATCTACAGGAGTAAATTTAGAACTTCTTTAAATTCTGGCCCTTGATATTGAATTAATGAACGTTTTGTAAACCCCATACAAAAATTGCATTTCCAAAAGCTTTGTGTTATTATTCAAACATTGTGTATATTTTATTGTTATTGTTTACAAAATCTCGCTAAAACCTTTAGTTCATAAGTTTGATATGGTTTACAAAATGCGAAACATTTACTAATACACGGCTTGCACATGGTTTACATCCTTGCAAACAATTTACAAAAATAATGTAGACTTAACTAAATGTTGTTTAAACACTGAGTAAATATTAAGGCATCATTTAGAGGTGGGCTGCAATGGGGCCTCAACCAAAAAATGGCAGATCCCCCATCTGCATATATCTCACAATCTCACCACATTTACATGATGAGGAATTGTGGTTTTCCCATCATCAGGTACTACCAGCTCTCATATCAAGAAAACCTTTGCAGCGAGGCAACCTCCTGTTGACATGGAGGCACCAGATGACAACAATGTAAATATTTTCTCATGCACGGAAAGAAAACTCCCATCTTGCCACAAATATTTCTATATTTTCCGAAGACTGACCCCTGTTTAGGGGTGTTTGATCAAAAACCGTAACAAGTGCTGCATATCACCATTGGATGGTGGTCTGGTTATCAATGTAAATTTTTCTCTGAAGTAGATCTTTCCAGGGCTGCTTTGATGAAAAAAGGTCACCGACCTAATAGCAAACGAAATATGGCGAGCCATCCAGTTGAAGTGGCCCTTTTGCCGCACTAGCTGTTTGACATCTTGTCCACCATACTTTCAAGGATGTCAAAGAGACTGATTTAGAGCTCAGTGGTGATTGAATATCCTCTAATTCCTGAAAGGAATGCTAAATATGATGTAAAGTCGATGCAGTGGTGTAGCTAGGCACTTTGCCGCCCGTGGCGGTACCTGCCGTTGCCGCCCGCTCCACGGCCGTGCTGATGAGCAGGGGTTGCTGGCGATCTGCGTTTGCCGCCCCTACAGCAAACTCATGTAACAGCAGGGGGCTACCACCCCCAAAACACGTGCCGCCCGGGGCGGACTGCCCCCTCTTGCCATGCCACTGAGTCAACGGCTTCTTTTTCTTGACCTTTTTAGCTAAATGATGTCAGACAGTACTGAATGATAAATTACTATTTCTCACTTTACCTATTAATTTCTGGAAATGTGAAAAATTCTATTTTGTTCAGGTCTGCATCCATTCTGATCGTACCCTTTATATTGTAATTGTGTTGTCGTGCTTTAGGGGCCTTTCCCCAAAGGAATTTAGGAGTACATAAAGTAGTGCTCCTGTAATACTCTTTACATCCTTGTATATGCCTTTTGTAAACTAGCCAGAAAATATCTTAAATGGGAGTAAAATATAAATACTCAGGGACAATTAATATATAGTGCTTACACCCAGAAAGGATTGTGCCCTTCTATCACTTTTACCAATAGGGAGTTGGATGCTTCTTGCCAATTTACAAAGGCATGTAAGAGTATGTAAAAGATAACTCCTGTAGTATCACTTTGACTGCTCATGAATGTATTTGTGAAGATGCAGTGGTGTGTTTCCTGCCCCAAAGCCTATTATTTTCATCTCTCACAAGTAAGGAAAATATCAGGGCTCACTTCATTAGCTCCGTTAATGCATTGCTGTAAAGCATAATGGGCCACAAGTACAAAAATTTCGGAATTGCGATTTCCAAATTGCGATTCTTACAGAATCACACTTAGGAAATTGCAATCCCTAATATACAAAAGACTTGGGGGCCGATTAGGATGTCTGGCGGAAAGCCTTCGCCCAACATAGTAATCGGCCCCTAAGTTATAAAATAGTGATTCCTAGTCGGGTTGCAAATCAACCTACCTCATGAATATTAATGAGGTAGGTCGCAGATGGTGACCTGTTAGGAATCACTGCCATCACATGGATGGTTGCCTGCTTGGGTCAGCAGACAACCATATCTATGATTGCTTTTAAATAAAGCAATTCTATAAAATGCAGCCCGTTTTCCTCAAAGAAAAAATGGAATGTGTTTAGATAAAGAAAATTAAACTTTTACATTTAATCTTTTAAGAGTTGGCACTTTTTTTGTAAATTTTTGATATTCTCAAAGGAGAAATGGTCCCAAAGAGAGCCCTTCCCATTTGCGAAGGGTTACCACTACCTTTGAGCAGCTGGTAAAAAATTAATATTTGGCGACAGTAATTCAGTCATAAAATATGACTACATACCACACAATTCGGTATTTGGAAGGGATGCCCTGAACATGCCCCTTCCAAATACAGTAAATACAATAATCGCAATTTGGTGTTTGCATATTTTAAAAAGCATTTTTCCAGTCGTAAATGGCTCAATTCTGCATATCAGCCAAACACTGAAATACTTTGTACATCTGGCCTATTGTTTCCTTTGGAAATTATAAAACACCTTTGATGGTTGTTTATCTTATGCGCGCGCACACACACACATATACACACACATACACCTGCATGTCCATATGCACATGGACACGCACATGTGCGTACACACTCCCACCCAAGCATGGAAGATCCAAAATGTACATACATGTGTCTACTTCTTGGTTGTGCAATCTCGCTAGCTTAAACCAACATTTAACTGCATAAATCTGTACTGCCACATGTCTCTAATGCTGCTGCGTATTTTCCATCACATAGACAGCTCAGATGTTCCGAAACACCCACTGGTGTAACAATAGCCCCCCTGCAACTCCCAGGGTGCGGGGGTGGGATGGGGCGAGCTTCAGGGGTCCCCTTCAGCACTGTACAGGGGTGGCAGGCTCCTGAGAGAACCTGGCAGGGCCCGGAGCGTGGGGCGTGGGGCTCCATGTACTTTGCAGGGGGGCCCCCTCCAGTGTCGTTACGCCACTGCAAACACCTGCGCACAATGCACAGGGACCACTCAATAGAACATAGCCTGGTTTGACATGACATCATTTCCATTGCACAAATCCCCGGACACGCCACGCCGTTGCCTGGTCCCCTAATTCACAAGCTCATAATAGAGCTGAAGCTACCCTAGAGGGTTTTTTCTTCAGTTTTGAATACAGCAGTCATCTCAGAGGAGCTTAAATGTCATAACGAGAGACAGGAAGGAACACAGCTCTTCCCAGGGCGAAGCAGTCGGAAGCAGGTACCAACATTTTGTTGACTAGCACAGTAAATGTGCTAGAAATTACAATAAAGATTACAAACTGAGGCCTGTGGTTCTGGAAACCATGACGCCTGACAATCCTTGTCCTTTAATTAGTAGAATCCTTGTTTGCATACGATTTTTCTGGTATGACAAACAGAAGGGATTGATTTTTCAAGCACATTGATGAAACTTAATTGCAATAAGAGACGCAGAGCATCCAAATCGTGTCGTCCCTCTGGCAAGCACTGCCTCACTTGGAACTATATTTTTTGGCTGCTTTCGTTTACTTAGCCTTTAGCAGTTTTCATTTATGTTTGCCAAAAGTCATTCATTCCTAAAATGTTCAAAGTACTGATCTGTCCTCATTAAACACAGAACCCAATATAACTTGTAAAAACTGAACAGGAACGTGCAAATATTAAGATATAGATTAGAAGCTGGTACAATTACTTTTAGGACTTAATTTAACCGCTTAACCGCGGCGGCAATTCCGCCGCGGTGCGGCGGTTTAGCGGAGTGGGCGGGGCCGCGTCGGCCAACGGACGTTCGCAGCACTACAGAGGTAGTGCTCGCGACGGCCGTTGGCCGACGGACGCACGCAACGGGTTAACATCGTCAACTTGACTAACATTAAAAAAAACTTTATTTACGTGCATTAAAGGTTAAGAAACTTTTTAATTTTGCAGCATAAACATTGAAAGGGCAGAGCCCATAAATTCTAGACCTGATCTAGAGTCACAAGCCATGGTTCTTTTTAGCAGCATGGAAGCGTAGAGGGGAGAAAAAATGTTAGTTGATTTATTACAAAGCCAGAAATAATTGGACTTAAAGACACCTCAAGATGAGTGTGTAGAAATACATTGGAATCAGCATATAGCCAAATCTGCATATCCAATTAAGTCGATGTAGCATATGCAAAACAATTAATTCAAGAAGCAGGATGCAGAGGATCAGAAAGCATGAATCTAAGTTTCCCTGCATCGAGGGTTGATCAGTAAAAAGCATTAATCTATTCCTACACTAATGCTAAGATGACATCCCTACTTAAGCATCTTCAAAAGGAGGAATAAAAGGTGTCAGACTGTGCAGTCTTCCTAAGAAGTCTCTCCACAGTCAATGGGTCATGTAGCATAAAGCTACCAAGACAGAGCTTGTTCTAAGATGCTCTCTCTATGTAGTCAGAAGAAGAAGTGGGCACTTTCCCTACTCCCAACAGCACCTTATTTCAAGTATCTTTCCCAAGAGTCTTTGTGGGTCACGCCATCTGCTCTGGGTACAATCCGATTGGTAGTTTTCCATGGGATAATGGTGTTCTTCTCTTGCAACAATTTGTCCTTGGTTCCCAGGCCTTCTCCTGAGTGAAGCAATATGACCTTCCTTTATCGATTCAAGCGACATGACTGTAACGTCATCCCTCCTTGCCTGACTAGTAAAACAAAGGGGCATATTAGCAAGGGCTTTATCGCCGCTTTAGCGGCACTTTTTGCCGCTAAAGCGGCGATAATTTTATCGCCCTATTAGCAAGCTGTCGCTAACAGGCGTTAGCGACAGCTTTCAGGCGTTAGAGGCCGCGTTTACCATCGCCTTGCATGTCAGCGATAATTATCGCTAATGACATGCAAGGAAGGCGTTCCCTACTAAAAGCGACTGAAAACAGTCGCTAATCCCACTACCCCCTATTAGCAAGGCAGGAGAAGCGATATAATAATTCGCGCTAAGCGCGTTTATCACTATATTTTGTCTCCTGCTAGTGAGGATGACTTACCTGTTTAAGGTATAGGAGGTGGATTCTAATGCTGAATCCACCTTAGCGATAATGCGAGAATATCGCTGCTTTTCCAGCGATATTCTCACATTTTACCGCTGTCGCTGGAAATTTTATCGCTATGGAGATAAACCTTGTTAATAGGGTGTTATCTCAGCGATATTTTCCAGCGATAGGCGGCGTTAACCAAAGTCGCGCTAAGCGCGGTTAGCGATAAATATCGCTATTCCTTGCTAATATGCCCCAAAGACATTATTCTAGCTAATGAGAACGCTTCTTTCACCTGCAACACAAAACATGAGAAAGAACAAATTCTACAGCACACATGAAATTCAGCTATCAATCCTAAAGCAAGAGTTTCCAGGGAAATGCATTTCAGGCCTACAAGATTCAGCTAACATAGGAAACTAGTATATAAGCTTTACAAATTTGCATAGGAAAATAAGGCACATTCAATTAATGCATGTACCTACATTTAAAACAACACAAGTAATAAACATGTTTCGTTCATGTATAATAGTCAGTTTCACAACACGAGCTCTTCACGTTAATTTTTTTCTGCTTGTTATATTCACTTTCTACGTTAATTCTCCATGCTACTTTTCAAAGACCTAAGCACATCATGTTTCAAGTTAATACAATTCAAATTCTAACACTTCATGTTAATACGATAAAAGATTATATGCAGGTGCGCTCTACAATGTGATTATAATGCACTCCTACAAACAAAATGCGATTTCTGCTACATCAACTTCAAAGTCAATCCGTGCTTGACATCATAGGACTTCCGTTAGGGTCACAGCAAAATAACACTGCCGTTTACCCCAAATGTATCCCTCTGTGTTCTATATCATCTCATTCCAGACTACCAACTTCTCTGTATACTCAACAACAGCATCATGCGTCAGTTGTTCAAGAGGGAGGTTGTTTACCACTGGTTGACCCCACCCCTTTTCTTGATCTTCACTAGGGTGCCCTCAAGAATTTCAACCCCTCACTGGGTTTCTTCCTGTTCTTCGGGCACCACTTCCATGTATGACCAAAATTGGGCCCAAATATCCTAGGGCATTGTTGGGGGGGGGGGTGCAGAATGTTGATCACACTCTCTCCTACAATTGCAAATCAAGATATTATTGTCACACTCAAACTCTGGTGGCCGTGCCTGCTTCCATCTAAGTGCTATAAGATGCTTCATTTAGGTGGGCTCTAGACTGAAAATTTAAATTTTATACTAGTCATGGAAATTGGTTGGCTGAGTTTGCAAATCATATGCACATTTTAACAAATGCTATCCATGTTCTGTTTGAGAATAATGCATTCTTAGGAGAACTGTTTGTATGACCCCCTCATTATGAGTTGCCCTATAAATTCCGACATGTGCTAATATAGTTAGGTGTTTGTCTGATTTATTGCGCTCAGCGGTGTGAAAAAAACTTTATCGCTGGATACATTTTGGCAAGAGATACCTGTTGATATGGCCTTTGAGCATGTATATGGCCTTCCTTGGGATAAACATGTGTGTGACTCATTTATAACTTGGCTCAATTATATCTGATAATAACCTGTTTACATTAACCATCCTGTCATAGCTTATGATGAAGCAAAGTGCGGGAAATATACTGACTGTTAAACTATAACTAAAACAAGGTGCAAATGTTAAATACGGAATTTCGAATATCGATGGACCTTTTTGTCGATGTCAAAATATTGTGAGTACAGCAATATCGAAGAAGGGAATACCGGGAGTAAGTATATCTGTTTTTAAAGTATAATATCAACATTTTAAATATTGATGATTAAAATAGCATATTGAACATCATTTTTAGTATGGTATTTATTAGATAATTGTGTTAGATCATAGTGGGGTTTTAGGTGGTTAGTGCTTTATGTAAAATATGTAAAATATGCAATGTTTAATGTGCAAATTAACTTACTATGGCATTTTTTAATTATTAAACTATTTATTGTCACAAGCCTATAATTATCTACTGGTCTTGTCATACGTTCAAGCATTACCCAAGGTTGTTAATGTTTGTGCGGATGATTCTCCTAACTAGGATGCTACACTGCTAAAGGAATTCACTGTTTGAAACACACAGGCTTTTACCAGATACAACATTTTAAATAGAGCATTCCACTAAGCCATAGAAATTGATGATCATATCCACTCAAAAGCTTTCACCTGGAATCTCATCACATTTTTATACACATTATATTTGGGGAACAATACCCTGTCTCTGAAACCTCAGCTCTCTAAGGGCCAGATGTAGGTGGCGAAATACCGGTCGGTAACGCCGAAATTCGGAGAATTTCAGCGTTACCGACCGGTATTTGGCTGAGTGCAATGTAGGTGAGTTCATACCTACATGCAAAATAAGGAATCGCAAAATAGCGATTCCTTATTTTGCTCTTGAATTTAAGGAATCGGAAATACCGATTCCTTAAATGCAATGTACGTAGCACTAAAAATAGTGCACTTGAGCCTTAAGGAATCGCTAATTACCACCAACTTCAAGTTGGTGGTAAGTAGCGATTTCCTTTAAAAAAGCACTTTTTTGCTTTTTCAAATGTGCCATGTGGCACACATCCTTGCCCTTAGGGCATGTATGTGCGCCACATGTGCACACATGCACATTTCAGGGGTGCAACAGGGTGTCCTTTGGACACCCTGGCACCCTTGAAATACCTCCCGCTATTAGCGATTCGGTAGTACCGAATCACTAATAATGAATATCTTCCCATCCATTCCTATGGGCCTCCTAGCCCATAGGAATGAATGGCTAGGTATTCCTTAATAACGAATCTCAATTACCGATTCGTTATTAAGGAATGGAAAGGAATCGCTAATATTTTTGCGATTCCTACCTACATTCCATTTAGCGAGTCCTTAATAGCGATTCGGTAAAAATCGCTATTAAGGACTCGCTAAATTGAAGTTACCTACATCTGGCCCCTAGTATCTAATTGAGTCTTGTGTTCAAAGCTCAGTCATGTAGCAACTTAGACATCTCTTGACCTACAGTGAGCCTCTAGGAAAAAGCTCGAGGTGATATGAAGACCTGAGGTTTTTCTGATTTGATCTGTAATGTTATATATCATTGTCAAGCTGGCTGGGTGATATTGCATATATAACAGTATGTCATTGACATAGAGCAGTATCATCCACTCCACCCTGAGGGTGATAATGCCCTGTTCAGCCGATTCCATCCTGATGAACTTAGTTAAAGGCTATATAGCAAGAGCAAACAACAGAGGGGAGAGCAGACAGCCTTCTTGAATTTTCACCTGCAAGTAAAATCTCTCCAGGACATTTTGACATTACTGGCAGATTTTGAAGGCTCACATCTGCTGTAAAATAGGGTCTAATGTGTATTGATTGCAATAATCTTACCAAGTACCCGCAGGAGACCAAGTCAAAAACCTTCTCAGCACCTAGTGTGGCAGGTGCCATGTTGATCATGACTTTTCATATGGTTATTGAGTTGCCAAGAGCCTCGAGATTTCCATACTAGAAAACGTGTCCTGAAGAGACCCTTTAAGAGTTTGATCATGATACACTGTGCATTGTGAACCCTTCTATACCTCAATGCTGCTGAATGATAAGCTGTTCCTGAATGGTTGCATGTCAGAATATCAAATACAGAGATCTTCACTGAAACAAATATTGTGTCCTAAATATAATTTACAGAAATATTGTTACATTTTATGTATTTTGTCAATTATTATTTCCAATGGTGGGATATTTTTGTAAACAAAATTTAGAACTTGATAGGTTTGTCAGACAATAATCTGACATTGATATTCTGGTACTATATCCCCTGAACTGTACTACAGTCCTGAGTCAGACCGCTGCAGCAACTTAGTAAATAGTTGATAGTATAATGAGTGAAGGCTGTATTTCGTGTACTAGTGGCATAAGTGCTTCATTTTAGGGTTAGTTAGGACTGGGCAATCATGAGAGCATTCCTTAGGTCTGGGGAAACTCTAAATTACTATATCCTGGGTGCTCAGGAGGCAAGCTATGAAACTGAGAGATATTGGTTTGTGATGCGGAATGTGACATTTCTCCTAAATAGGAAAGCAGGACAAATTATAAAAATAATCAGTGGCTTTCAAGAGAACTGTACATATTTGGTCTATCATAATAGTTTCACCAATGCCACAGTGCTCAGAATGAAAGTGCACAAATCCCTCATAATTTTTATGATTACCTTTGGAACAAGTTGAAACATCCCTCATCAGTTCATCAAAGGGGATTCAGCACTTGAACCCGGTGGTCAGTAGCGGCTGGTAGTGAAATGGCATCTCTGGTAAACTAAGGTTCCCAACAAAATTAAAGTTATGAATCTCTAAAACCTAGAGGACTCTTATAGCTCTTCGGCCTAGTTCCTTTTTGTGGCAGTCACCTTGGAAATTTCTAATTGTGATACTGCGGGTTCTTTTAGGTGCTCTACTGATAGCATGGCTGTCATAAGCCACCTACCTGGATCCCAGATGATTCCAGCGACGCTAGTTCCTGAATCCTTCCAAGACTTGCCCTCGCTTTACAGGAGGAGACACTGCTCCGTTGGCAAATCCCACAGGGAAAGGGGTTGGGATGGAGAGAGTGTGTAGAGTCAAACATATTGTGGCTCGTCTACTCAACAGCAACACTGCAGCAGGCATTCAGACCAGTCTGATGAATGGTACCGGCAGATATGGTACCTATAAAAAAACAAATAATAAGGCTTTAGTCTAGTATTACCTATATGTCTTAAGGTATCACCTTAGAAAAGCTTTTCGAATCTCAACCAACCTTTAGTTTTGTTGTTGTTTTGTTTTCATTTAGATTGTCCATAGAGATTCCTTTATCAAAATTTTCAAAACTGTAGTGAGTATGATTTCAGCATCAAACCCACAAGCAAACTTGGACGGGGTTAGCTTCACCCAAGTCCTCTCTGGCACAGCCCTGCCAACAGTATGTACAAGCTTAGTTACCTTTGTTGGCAGCACGATGTTGCGACTGAGCTCAGCGCGTAGTAAAATCAAGTCTGTTAATGCGTCTCTCCTTTTCTTCTTGTTCTTTTTTTCCATCCAAGTGCAAGACTAATGTGGGACGTTCTTTGTGGTGAGTTTGAAGCGGGAGGATCAAGGGAGCTGGCAAGACAGAGTCCTAGAAGCCAGGAAACATGTAAGTGGCAGGTGAAGAAGCTGAGCGAAGGGGAGGAGTGTGGACGGTCTTTAAATAAGACTGCTTTAGAACGTTCATAAAGGTCACATTCTAATTGTTTGTAACAAGGAACAGGTGCAGATAACTTGATGAGGCTGTATTCTAGAAGGTGCTTTAGAATGTTCACAAAGGTCACTTTCTAATTGTCTATAGCATGGAACACGTGAAGATAATTAATTTGATGAGGCTGTCTTCTAGAAGGTGTATTAGATTGTTTGCAAAGGTCACATTCTAAATGCTTATAGCAAGGTACAGGTACAGGGGATCAATTTGATGAGGGCTGTCTTCCTGAAGGTTCACGTTGAGGCCATCTCTGCCGGTTGCTTGATGCTTTTGTTGGTGGATTTTCTGGATGTTTCCGTCGCGCCTGAAACCTGACCTTGCATGTGCATGGTAAAACATTGTTAAAGCTATTAAGCCTTTTCAAAGAAACCGAGGAACACCAGCTGCTGCTAGCTATTACCAACAGCATGCAATATGGTCAAAAGTCAGGGAACAAGACGTTTGTTCATTCATAAGTGTTGGGAGGAATGATATGAGTCATGCCGGTATATTGAGATAGGATTATCAAGTGTGAGGGGTAGTTCCTCTGCCAGACAGACGCACGTATTTGTGCTATTTGGCCGGAGTACATGTCGCTGGGAGATCTGTGAATCAGATCGCAATGCCCTCACACACCTGTTGGGGTGTCATGCTTCATCATTGGGCGCTCCTCGTCGGGCCGGCGCTGCAATGCCTGAAGGGCATGGTGGCTGCTTTAGCGAAGTTCTTTTGATCTGAGGACACCGTAAATGATGAGTGCACGTGGGCGGTATGAGTGGTGCAATGTGGTGTAAAAAAGTGACTTAAAATAGGCACAGAAGCCCATAGGCAAACTATTTATTCAGATATGGGCCCCAGGACTAAGTAAAAACAGTGGTGCTATCTGTTGGTCCTTAGGTACCAGGATAGCGTTAGTAGCAGGTGGTTAACATGTTTTGTGCCATCTATGCCCAACCGTCGGGCGGCACTTCTTCAGGACCTTGGTGATCAGTGATGCTCCCTGTTGGGGTTAGTGGTCTCCCCGCTACTCGGGGATGACCTATTTATGTGTGCCGGTGTCCTATATTTGGGAGCCGGTGTGGATTTCCACCTAGGAAAATAGGAGGAAAAATGGTGAAAAAACAAACAAACACGCGACATGAGGACTCCGTATATCACAGTGAGTACAAGCTGCAATAACATTAGTGTGGTAGACAGTATAGATTTATAGGGTTCAGGGGAGCTGCCAGCGAACGGGCACTTTGATCATCTCACACTGATTAAGCCTTTTTAGACTACTTTCACTCGCATTCAAGCAGTAACATGACTGCAGTAATCAATTATGACACCTGGATCTAAGCACCCAGTGACGCTTACAGCTCACGGTAATAGCTTGGCTTACTACGACACGAGATCTGATAATACACTTGCACTCGCGCATAAAAGTTCTTGCTTGATGGGGTCTGTATAACACACAGGTCCTCAAATAACCACACCGGGTGCTCGCCGATTACTAAGCATCTTCCTGGAATGCGATTGAGTGTACAGCTTGTGTCCTCTTAACCAGTATGAACCCGGTTGCCTTGCACTAACGGACCAAGGCAATTGGCCCTACCCTTATTATGTTTCCTTGAAGGTGTCCCGCAGCGTGACCGGGACCCTCCAATCCTCCTATGAAGAATTAGACTCCGCAACTTGAGGTCAGCCACAGAAGAGCTACGTGACTCTGTCCTGCCCTTATCAACAGGACTAGTTGTATACTTGCCCTACATTGATTTAACCAGTCCCATGATTATTAGATGCGCGTTAGCTCTATCTTTTATTAATTCTCAATTAGTTAATTTTTTAATCCTGCCTTGATTGTTACTCAGCACCTTGTCAAGGTATCTGTATCACATTTGTGACATTGATAGTATCCCTGGAGTTAAAGGGTTGTGTTTTATCTGCTTTGGCTGGCGGCTCCCCTGAACCCTATAAATCTATACTGTCTACCACACTAATGTTATTGCAGCTTGTACTCACTGTGATATACGGAGTCCTCATGTCGCGTGTTTGTTTGTTTGTTTTTCCACCATTTTTTCTCCTACTTTCTTAGGTGGAAAACCACACCGGCTCCCAAATATAGGACACCAGCACACATAAATAGGTCATCCCCAAGTAGCGGGAAGACCTCTAGCCCCAACATGGAGCATCACTGATCACCAAGGTCCTGAAGAAGTGCCGCCCGACGGTTGGGCATAGATGGCACGAAACATGTTGGCCACCTGCTACTAATGCTATCCTGGTACCTAAGGACCAACAGATAGCACCACTGTTTTTACTTAGTCCTGAGGCCCATAGCTGAATAAATAGTTTGCCTATGGGCTCCTGTGCCTATTTTAAGTCACTTTTTTACACCAGATTGCACCACTCATACCGCCCACTTGCACTTATCATTTACTGCGTCCTCAGATCAAAAGAACTCCGCTAAAGCAGCCACCAGGCCCATCAGGCATTGCAGCGCCGGCCCGACAAGGAGCGCCCAATGATGAAGCATGACACCCCAACAGGTTTGTGAGGGCATTACGATCTTATTTACAGATCTCCCAGAGACACGTACTCCGGCCAAATAGCACAAATACGTGCATCTGTCTGGCAGAGGAACTACCCCTCACACTTGATAACCCTGATGTTAGTCCCTGGAGGAGCACAGGAGTAGGACCTCTCTAAAGATTTGCTCTTCCGTCCCCCTCTTTGATTTAAGGTATATTGAGATAGTCAAGAGAGGTGAGCTGTGCCAGGAATCCTGACAATGGCTATAGTAGAATTTGCCCACTCCCAAAGAAAATTAGCTTTTGAAGACAAAAATTGAGACTTTGTGCCTCTATGAATGTTGATACAACACATTGAAGTTGGATTATTAATGAATTCCTTACTCTTGGTGTGGAACACCAGGTGAATGGCTCATAGCTCTGATGCATTTGTCAGAATCCTAAGAGAAGAAATTCTATAGATAAAGAAGGAGCACATACCACCACAACGTGGAAGGAGTGGCCACTTCAAGTGTTATGAAGCAGCCTTCCTAAACCAGTTTGCACATTTCTACTAACTTAAGGACATCATAGATGTAAGTGGGGGGTCTCTAGAGCCAGCCATAACTTTTACTGTGAATATAACAGTAATTTTCACTTGCTACATAGTGGTGGTTTCTGTTCCTCTCCACAACCTATTCAGACACCCCAGGGTTACTCCTAACTCTATTGACTGGTCTCCTCTGTGGCTTGCATGCATGTTTACATTCCAGCAGTTTTGACTTTCAAGAACGTTACAAATCAAGTGTTCAAATGTTTTTTTTTAATTAAATGAAATAATGATAACCTGCCAGCATGGACAGATGTGCCTAAGGTTGTCTTAACAGGCTTTCTCTCTCTTGTAAGAGGATCATGTAGAAGCAGACCAAATGGATCATGGTTTCACGGCTTTACACCGTCTGCACACATTGCGTTTCCTCTCCTCAGCACACTTCAGGATATGGCCAAGAGTCGGCAGTCGACCAATGCAATATATCATAATTTTTCCTTTATGTGCTTTGAATACGCTGTCACAATGTATGGTAGGCTGTACAAAAATATAGAATTATTCAAAATTATCCAAGCATGTGGTCATTTTGCCAGAGCATTTTTGTCCTAACTTCAAGATAATTTCCTCATTCCTGTGTTTAGATATCTTTTCAGGTCTTTTCAAGTGACTGGTGTATTCTAAGGATGTATTATTTGAAGATTGATAAAGTATTCCTCCAAAATAGTTGAGCAGGGGATTTTACAATACTATAATTGGTTTCAGCCCACAGAAGTTGATTTAGAGACTCCTCTCTAGTTCACCTGAGCTTATGGCACCGTTTTATTTAAGCCTCTTGTCTTGCCGTACGTAGCTTTGTTACTCCAACAATCAGCCTTGAGCTTGTAATGCAGATCTTGGAAGACAAAACTGATGTTTGTACGTATTAGAAATGATTGTGTTTATTTATTTCGAATGTTTGAATTTTAAATTGCATATTCAATATTACCACTTTGTCTTCAATACTGATATTATTTCCCCCTCCCATTTGACCCCTTTTCTCCCGCACAAAACAAAAAAGCTTCTTTTCTTATCAATATTGTGCAACAATCTTTGTTTTATTATAAACATTTATTGTAATTGTATCTTACTTTTATGATTGTATAATTTTCAATAAAGAAATGATTGCGTTGTGCATAGTACATTTTCTACCATGCAATGCCTCACAGCCATAGGTGATAGTAGGTAACAATTAGTCGTTAATGATTTTCCTCATGGGTTCCAGTGTGGGACCCATTAAAACTTTGTAGACAGTGATGAACGCTGACAGCAGACCACAAGCTCTGGCTTTGATTTGCTGGCTATGAGGAAGAAAGGAGACTCTGGAATCAGTTATTACCCCAGGCATTTACATTCAATACGCCTCACAACTAGGCAATTCTTTAGGTACCATGTTAAATGGTTCATGATTTTTTTTGTTTATTACAATAATTTTGGTTTTGTTGGGAGGCACCTCTAATTTGTTGGCGATGGTGGAATCATATGGCCTGTTGAGGAACCTCTACAGACCTATTTTAATTTTGCTTACAAGCACAGCATCGTCCGTGTACAGCAGATTCGATATTAATCCTCTTCTGGCTCTTTATATATTTCTAAAGTACCTTTTTACTCTTTCACTGTAGATGCATATTTGTTTAATGCATGTACATGTTCCATGTCTATAAAGATGCACAGAACACACCTGTGTAAAGTGAAGTGTGATTCAAAACTAGACTAAAAGCTCCTTTCAAAAAAATAGGAGCATTTACATTTTATTGGAAATAAATAGCTATGATTGTAATCCTACCAGCAGCACGTGATTGCTCATCTGGTGCCCTCCACACTTTAAATGGCACAAGATGTGCCAGCTATAGATATATTTCACAGTGGATTTTTTTACCTTTGGTTGCCTCGCTCCCGCTGGAGAGAGAGGCTCCTGTAGTCTCTCAGGAGCTTGTGCTGTGATTGGCTGGTCCCAACATGAGGAGAAACCTGGCCGGCCATGCGCGGCAGGGGATTGGATTTAAGTATGGTAATAAAATATTACTTTACATTTTAAAAACCCTAGAAATTCCCTGAAAAACCAAGGGGGATAATCTCAAGAACGTGCGATAAACATCGCCAAAATAGGCTAACGCAATTTTCCTCATCGCCGCTCATCGCGGGAAAATAACTCTGTGTTAACGTTTTATTCCCAACACGGCGGTAACATGCAATAGTTTCCCGAGAACGCCACAAATGTCCGCATTACAACCACCGTGACGGCGCTAAAAAAGGAAACCCAAACGTGAAAAAAGTTGCGATGGGCCCAACCGCGATAGAAAAATCGGGGACAAGCAGCGCCAGGCTTCCAATTCCCACGTCAGGCGGGAAAAATAACCATAAAAGCAGCAAAAAAAGAAAAAAAAACAAACACATAACAACTGCGAAGCACAATGGAGGTAGCAGGAGCAAGTACAGAGGACAACCCGGACCCCACAAGCCCCACGGAGGACCAGCCTGGGACCTCGGGGTCAGGGAAGGGCAAGGAGAAGAAGAAGAGGAAGACGCGTTTCAGTCCGCAGGAAAACAGGATCCTGATTACGGAGGTGACAGAACACCATCAACATCTGTTCGTCACCTCCACTGTGTCATTGGCAACAAAAAATGGAATATGGCAGTCCATCGTGGACAAGGTGAATGCAGTCGGAGTGCTGAGGAGGACAATGGACGAGGTCAAGAGGTGCTGGAATGATGTGAAGCGCAAAACCAAGCAGAAACTCGCAGACAACCGCAAAGCAGCAATGCAGACTGGGGGTGGGAGTCCTGCGCCACAGGAGGAGCTGGATGAGATGGAGGAACTGGTGTCCACAGTCATCAGTGTGGAGATGGTGGCAGGAGTCGGGGGACCGGACACTGCTCAACATGACCTGACACAACAGCAACAGGGTGAGTAACCACCAGGGACTGGGGGGACGGGGGGAGATGGGCACAATGGCACACATGCACAATGGAGTATAGCACACTGCACAACCACAATGACTCTGGATCATGTCCCTGAACTCCTTGCCAAACTGCAGCACACATAGAAACGGCAAGTAGTCCCCCGTCCACAATGTGCCCAGAGGGGGCCCTCCCCACACATCACCAATTTCACAACAAACCCATGCACATGTGCTGAACCCAGCCAAGCTGCGGATCCGTGAGCCCCACTGACAATGCAAGTGACACTGCATGACGATGAGCATGTCTGCAGGCCACTCATCATGACATGTTGCACGCCACGACACCGAGGTGGCTGAGTGTGGTCCACATCCGGATAGGAGCAGGTCACACACAGACACATCCACGTGCACAAACAACCCCTGATGGCAACAAGACATCTGCGGACAAACCATGCCCAAGAGTCCCAACTCCCACCAAGACCCCAATTTACCCAAGTATGCAACATCTCAGCACTGCATAAGCACAGAAGTCAAAGGCACACCGCCTGAAAGGGAGAAGGCCAATCAAAGTCTGAGCTGCAGGGGCGACTCTCCCACAATGCAGCACACACACAAGAATCAGAGCACATCAACATTGACAACAATGTGGTACAAACTGCAACACTTGCACAACAGAACAGAGGACACAACTGCTGCCGCTTGTGTGTAGAAACTGGCCAATCACATTTGGCATAGCACGAAACTGTGACATGATAATGGACAAGTACAACCCCACATCCCTGATGGTGCACATATGTCCACTGTCCCGCTTCAAATAGGCAGCACATCCTAAACAGTCACAATGTACATTGTCATGCAGTTTGTTTTGATACTTGGCCAATGCGTGAACATACATGGAACACACTGTTAAACTGCATCTCCCCTTTACATTGCAGAGGGAGAATCATCTACTCCTGCAGAGCAGACCAAATACCTCCTCACTGATGACGAGGAGGACCACCCTACCTTCGACACCGACACCCTCCAGGAGCTCATCGACAGCTTCGGCACCCCACCCCCAGGAGCAGGGCAGCCCAGCTGCATCGAGGAGACCCCACCCCATGCACAGACCACACAGCAGGAGGCACCCACCACCCTGGCCGTCTCCCAGGCCCCCCACGAACAACACATGGCCTTCCAATGCCGTGTGTTAGAGGGCCAGAAGGAGATGGCTGATCAGGTGCGGGTGGGGTTCGACCTCATGGCAGCCAAACTAGATGCCATCCATGGGTGTCTACGTCCCATCAGGGACCACTTACAGTCCCTAACGGACACCCACAGTCCGCTCCATGGTCTCCAACGAGCCCTGGCTGACATCGCTGGAGTCCTGACTCGGAGACAAGAACACCTGTCTGGTCAGAGTGGCTCCAGCGATCTCAGCCGGGAGATGGGACACATGCGGAGGCTCATGGAGGACATGGTGCGGATGGAGGCGGAAAGCATGGCTGCCATGGCTGCACATCAGCGAGATGTAGCTGGGATCTACCATGCCCTGCAGATCCTCATCATTGCATTGCTGCCACAAGGCCTGGCGCAGATGAATGCTGCTGCTCCTACACCATCCACATCTCCGCCCCCTGATGTGTCAGTGCCCCACAGCGCGGCAGACATTCCACCTCCGGCACCTGATGTGTCACTGCCACACAGTGCGGCTGACAATCCACCTCCGGCCCCTGATGTGTCAGTGCCACACAGTCCTGCAGCCGAAACACCACCACCGCCAGGTGAGGCACATCACACATCAGAGGACGAAGATGCGGATGAATCTGCCTTAGTGGTGATGAGGAGGCGGTAGCATTCATCTCCGCCATATGGCCTGTTTCTGCTTGGTTCGGCCGTTTGCATCATCACCTTCCACTGTCCCCAGATGCACTCTGCGGCACTCACGTTGGACCTCGACATGGACTGCCATATACTGTTTGGTTACCAATGACACAGCAATCAGACTGCGGACTGAACTCTTCCTCTTCCGATGAACTTGTCCTTCCCTAATGGACTCTGGCTGGCCCTCCACGGGGCAACAATGTCATGTGGGGTGTGCATGGGTCTGTACTGCTCCAGCTGCTACCCTCCAATGAATGTGAATAAAACATTCAAATTCACACAGATGTGTCATGTCTATGAACCTTCAAGTATGACAGTATGGTTGAATGTCGCGTCACTGATTCGCCCTCACGTCCATTTTGCACATGTTGTGGGGCTTGGGTCACATGGTGCAACATTGCCGATTGCGGTCCGGGTGGCGCAGACACTACAACGGAGACACACGCAATGGTTACTTCCTTGTCCAGGCCAGAACTGAACCACGCCCAGATCCCCGGGCTCATCGTTCACACCCCTACGCTGGGCTGGCATATGCCAGGCCAGGCCAGCCCACTCCGCTTACGCTCACAGGGGGTGACGACACAGCTACATGTCCCAGGTCTTCCCCGTAGTGATCTGCTGGTCACTGGTCTAGGTGTCAGCATGCCACAGCCACTCCCTGAGGGCTGGTTTACACCCACACCACACCCATCCAGCACAGGCGTCACGGGACATGTGACCCTGCCAATATAAGGGGCCCACCACAGCACATCCCCCACTGCCGGAGGTGACATGATGGCATCTGCACCACGAGACTCAATCATGAGGGGGCCGTGACTTGCGTTGCACTGAGTTAGTGGCACCCGATGGCCTGCGTCCGGCACGGGCCGTGGCGATGACTTGCATTGCACAGAGTTAGTGGCACCCGATGGCCTGCGTCCGGCACGGGCCTACCGCCACGTGGCGATGACTTGCGTTGCACTGAGTTAGGCCCACCTGAAGAGCTGAGCGGGTGTGCAGCCTGCGATGATGCGTTGGCCTCGATACGGCGTCCAGTGAATCAAGACTCAAATTGAACTGTGTGCCCTGCTGGACCGCAGTGTACGCGCAGGCAGCGGTCAGCACACACATGACTCCATGGTGCGGTGCCACAGGGTGCGCTGGGGGCCTGTGGCGCGGAAACCAGCGACTGGTTGAGGAGGTTGCACCGGCACATGGAGGGCCCTCTTGGAGACACGCCGGTGGCTGCAGGTGAGCATTTAGACCTGGGTGCGCAGGGGCGGGCAGTCATCCTTGGGCGGTGGACCAGTCTGGGGATCAGGGCTGGGGTGCAGCAGGCGCACAGGATCGCGCACGCACCACCGGTCACGGCGGCGGCCACGTGGCTGGGTGGGGGGTGCCGCCCTGGCAGACACGAGCCTGCATGCGATGACGAGATGTGCGCGGGTTGCCTTGGGACGTAGTCACTTCGTCTCCAGTGTGAATACGGCTGTTGAATGTGGTCGGGCATGTGTGTGTAGGCCTATGGTCACGATATGGTGGACACAGAGGCACACGCTGTAGTTACTGTGGTGGCCATCCCGGAAGTGGACCACGCCCAGAGCCCCGGGCTATTCATTCGCGACATACGCTGGCCAAGGCCGCTCCGCTCAGGCTTACGGGGGGGACCACATGGCTACATGTCCAAGGTCTTCCACACTGCCTGGGGTAACCTGTTTGCGTCCACTGTCCACTACACTGCATACACCAGCAGTAGATGTCCACATGGACCTGTCTGTGCTCTGCATACTGCAGTCTGTCCAGCACATCTCCGCCACACTTGGCATTGTGTCCTTTCTTATTGCTGGGGCACTTGCCTCCTTCGCACATTCTTGGTTCCCACCTCTCCCCACATTCTGCAATTGTGTGGCAGAGGGGCTTTGCCTTTGTGGATGGCTTGTCTACATGTCTGTCCCCTGTTACCACGGTTACTTGTGTTGTCGTGTCCGGTAGTTGGGCCTGTTGTTTGGCATGTTGTATGTGATTTTTTTACATGTGCTCTAACACAGTTGTGAGTTGTGTGGTTGTGGAGTTGAGGTGTGTGGTGTGTTCAGTTAGTACTGATCAATGAGCAGTGCATTGCCATGGGTGCCATCCTGGAAGCGCTGGTTGATGATGGACTGTCGGAAGATGTATGTATCATGCACACTGCCTGTGAAGTTGGCGACGACATTGGGGAGCTGTCCCCGGTGGTCCACTATCGCCTGCACATTGATGGAATGCGTGTGCTTTCTGTGGCGGTTGTTGTGTGCAGGGTCGGCAGGGGGCACAAGTGGTACATGTGTACAGTCAATTGCCCCCGACACGTGCGGTAAGGCAGCTATGGCGTAGTTCCCTTGCATGGTCTCCAGCTGTTCATGCACAGCGTGGGGGAAGTGAAGGTGCAGGGGTATCAAGATTATACAAACCGTGATGTTTACAGGTATGATGAGTCCTGCATGATGAGTCCGTTACAGATGTTTGTGTGGTCGTCACCTTCCTTTTCTTTCCTGCGGAGGTTACGTGCACACGGACTTCTGTTACAGTATGTTTGGACTGGATTCATCGTACCTGTATGCATTCCGGTTTGTGCCAGGTTACGTTTGTGACTATGAGGACGCTTGACCATTGTCACCATTTCTCCAACAGGTTTCAACTACTGATTTCGGGATGTGGAATGGTATTGGGGAGTTCCCGCAGCATTTACAGTTTTTGGATCCACACGTTGCCCTGGTGAAGTTCCCCATTGGGAATGGAACGCGTTGGCTGAGCTTTTCGTCTTGTTGTTTATGTATTTGTAATAAAGTTCTGTTTTTCCACTACCGTTGACTGCTGGACTTCATGACCTGGGGGGAGGGTCCGGGGGGTGGTTGCGGTGGGTGTTGTGGCCCTCTTGGGTCTCCCAACTGCATGATCAGTGGCTCCATGACATGTGTTGGTCTTCAGATGTGGCTCTAGGCTGGGCTCCCTTTCATGCTGCAGGTTGTAGTCCTGCTTGACACCAGTGAGAGGCAGGTGTTGGATACCTACTGCTAACGCGCCTTATCGCCTGTTTTTGTCTGGCATCGCAGATCTGGCTTGTCATTGAGAATATCGCAAAGTGGTGTTTTCGTGTGTTTTTGCACGGGAACGCCTACTCTGCATATCATTAGCGTTAATTGTTGCTCTCATCCGTGGCGATGTGTTTTGCAGCAGCTATCGCGGGAAAACTGGCGATGTCGGCAGTTTGCACCAGCTTGTGAATGGGGCGATGAGTCTATCGCCACTTTTGCGGCGCTAAAGTGCTGATAAATCGCCGATAAGTCCTTGAGAATATGCCCCCAAAAGTTAAAGTAACATTATAGTCAGGTGAAATGTTCAGTAACAATGTAACATTTTAAACTTTAAAAACTATAGGAATTCACTAGTTATAGTAATCTCAAGTAAGTATAACTTGCGCCCTTGCCATGCCCTGCTAATTACCTCACACATTACATCACTAATGACATCTTCTATGACATCATTGATAATATCACTGCAGCATCTGCAGTGAAATTATGATGAAGAATCTCTGGATGGCAAGGACATAACTTATAGTAATCTTAGGGCACTACATTGGAATTTTGCAGAATGACAATATGGGTGGTCCAGCAGCACGGTTTGACACGCTTCTTTCTCATAATCGGACCTCCATTAATAGGTACGCTGTGCTCCAGGTGCACTATTGTGTGTATGTAGTACTGGTATGTGTATAGACATTTTTCTTATTTGTTTGAGTACAAAGACAGGCTCATTAACACACATTACTATTGGAGTGTGATGGAGTTTGCTGAGCTACAGTTTCATAGAGTGCTTCTTAGCAATAGCCATGTCTCTAATAATTATTATAATCATTTATTTTTGTCATACTATTACACATTTTAAAATGTATTTATAGTAGATTAGCCATGTTTACCAATTACCTTTCAATCTAAAATTGTTTTTCTAAGGTGAGTATAGATAGATGTGCAATAAAGCAAAATGAGGGATACTGTGTTACATAAGGTTTATAAAGAATATCAGAACAGAAGACCTAGATAGAATTTAAGGGCAATAGTGTCAGACAAAGTGTTTGCGTATGTTTAAGAAGAGCACACCTGCAGGTAAGGTACAGCCACTACATACAACTTGCCAACTCAAAAACATAACACACAACACCACAGTAGTGCCACAAAGCAACAACACAGCACCATGTCAACAGCACAATTGTGTAGTGGTGTTGTGTTGATATGTTTGTTTGCTTTTGTTTTGTCTTGTTCTTGAGGCTTGTTGTTGCTCTTTGTTCCTACTGTTGTGTTGTTTTGTTGCAGCAGCGACATTTTGTTTTCCCTTGTTGCATTTTTGGACCAAACTTAGCAACTTCCATTCGAGATCTGGTGGAAAATAAACAAATACTACTGCAAACGAAAGTAAAATAACACTCATCAATTTCAATATCTTTACATGATACCAATCAGCCCCTTACCGTAACAACGTGCCCTGAAATACCACCTCCCAAGCTCACTTTATTTGTTTCAATTGTACAACTTTGTAGTAGAAATAATGTCCAGAGCTGTAAGGATGTATAATTACTAACTTGACTGTCAAGACTCTTCTCCTACTGTGTGCTTAGAATTAGCCGTGATGAATACAGTCTTGATATCATCACCTGACATATTATCTCTTAAATATTGGGAGAACTCACCCTAGGGAATGTTTGGAGCTTGTTTAGGATCAGCTTGTCATCTATGGCATTTCTCTGTCTTGTTATCATGAACACTAGCCCTCATATAATAATTTGACCCCAGTCGGTGGAATTCTTCCACTTCAGTATTATCTGTGATGTCTTGAATACCATTGACAATACCATAAATCTCAGAAAAAGTGGAGTGGTGCAAACCTAAGTAATTTCTTCACAGCCCTTCTGTTGAGTCTAAAATATCAGAATTACTTATTACAGCATGCAGCCTTTTGATTATAGACTTGGGATTTGTAAACATTAAGTATCAAACTGGCTCTGCCTTTAGAAACCCTTTACCCAGTGGCCTGTCCACCACAGGGTCTCAGAATCACAGTAGCAATAACAGGGAGTAGGATTATCTCAACTGACTTTTCCTTGTTGGGTCCACCTTGCAAGGCATGGTTGTCTCTTGTCAGGGACATTTTGCTTTTTCTTTTCAGCAAGAAGCCTGCTTTCGTGAACTGATGAAAATCAAAAGAGAATATTGACTGCCCCAGAAAAACATGGTGCCCCACTCAGTATTCCACAGTTATGAAAGTTCACCCACAGGTGGATGCACTTTCAACACAGAGATCCCCTTAATGCAGTCTGGGATATCTAGATATTGCAGGTGGTCCTCCGTTAAGAGAGTGGAGGCCAAAGTGTCTTCCAATTCTGCAGGTTTCAGGACATTTAGCGTGGTCTGCTCCTTGTGCCAGCTTCCCTCGCCATATCTGCACCTTGCACAGATGTTTTATCCATTGTTTGGACAACGTAGCATGTGGCCATGGCACCAAATGCAGCTGTTTTGTGAATATAGTAAATCTCAGACTGAAGTTCCCTCATATGTGAAATTTACTATTTTTACACATTGCATTTTCTGAATAAAATGAGTTTTCAAAATTGAGTGCCTGGTTGTAGAACATACTGGTTTGTGGGTAATTGTAACAGAAACTATGGGCCTGATTTAGGATTTGGCGGGCAGAGTTAAAGCAGACAGGGTGTCAGAGGACTTTACATACACCGCCCTGCTTTTACTCTTTCCACCATATTTAGAGATGCCCATGAACATCTGTATAGATTGTCAGGAACCACCATCATCATGGTTCCTGTCAATGCAGAAAAAGTTTGACGGATGGCTCGATCAAACTTCGATGCCGACCGACAAACGTTTTCAAAGTTTTTTATATTTCAAAAACAAACTCCCAAAACAGGAGTTTGTTTTAAAAAAATAAAAAAATAATAATCCCCAAACCATGAAAGTTGTTTCCATAGTGAAGGGGTCATAACCACAAGGATATACTTGCCAGTGATGTACAGTAAAACCAAAGCCATCCAAGCATCCACTCTAAGTAGGGTTGACGGTTGGATCGCTTACCTCCAACTGCCCCACCAGTTGAATGGCTTACCTTCGATGACCCAGTTGTGATGGAGTAGCCCGGCCACCAAACTCTAACTCAGGCTCATTGTAAATCAATATATCTTTCTATCTATCTATCTATCTATCTATCTATCTATCTATCTATCTATCTAGCATAGATGTAGCATATATATAATATATATTGCAGAGTGTAATATGCTATTTATTACCACTGTTGAATGTGAGTACGGACCATGACTCACATAAGGTGAAACTTTTAGTAGGTCACAAAAATGATAAACAATAGCATTTTATACTCTGCAATATGCAAATATGATTCATAGCATGCCATTTTCCATGTGTATTTTTTCAACAAAAGGTACATTACCAAAATCATGATCGAAGTTTTAAAATTTTGCGCAGTAAAGGAGATTCACATTGAAGTGTCTTTCTGACTAATAGCAGGACTGTGTAAATTAATTGCTACATGCAATCTGTGAGGCAGTAATCAATGTTTTTCATTTAAGATGTCATTGGTGATGTCCTCAGTGATGCCATTTAGCTTGTCACAAGCTATGTAAAATGTGAAGCCATAAGCAGTGCATTGCAGAGGCGCAAGTTATAATTAGCTCAAAGTGGCCTCCCAGGCCCTGCATCCAACCTCCTTGGGTGCCTAAACTCCCACTGTATAAGGCCTTCAGCAGAGCGTTGGGCCACAGGGTCTGGCCTCCAGCCACTCCCTGTGCCGAACACTGCTGCAGCCAAACAATCACCACCTAGCACAGCCTTTGGCTATGCTCAGAATGGGATTGGACACACAAACTCCAGTTGCACAGGGCTTTCGACTGCCCCACGCCTCCTATCCTGCTTTCCCTCCATCTCACTGCACCTAAAGAAGAAATAATCAAGAGGTGAGAATTAGAAAGGAAGGCGCACAGATTGTTCCTAGCCTCTCCAATCCCAGATTAATGATTAATTTATTCTGTTGCTGTAGACAGCAACTTCCTATTACAATGCTTTTCTGTCTAAGAGAAGTATTGTGAGAGGAAGGAGCTAAGGGGTCGATTCCGATCTCGGTCGGTAGGGCTCCGAACGCGATCCGTCCGGAAAAAGTACGAGCCGTACGCGTGTTCTCTGACCGACTCGTACAGCTGTACGAGCGAGCAAGTACGATGCGAAGAACGCGAAATCGCCGACGGACTCGTTTCCGGGTCCGAACCGCTCCGTACGACTCGGTTGCAGATGAACCGTACCGCGCAATGGAGTCGATTTCCGACCGAGCCAGTACAATGCACGATTCGGACAGCCGGATCAAGTCGGAGTCTCCGGGACGAAAAAGCTCCGGAAAGCGGACTTCGGGGGTCCATGCCGGACCCCCTTCACCCGTAGCCTAACGAGTCTAACACAGGGGGGGACCCAAGGGTCCCCCCTTCACATGCATGTACGGTGCAGATGGCACCAATGCGTACCCACTGCAGGAGGCGCCCTTTTGCGAGACGTACCTATTCAGCTAATGCGAGGCCATGCACGCGTCGTACGACTGGCTCCCATTGACTTCAATGGGAATCCGACCGAGCTGAGTCCGTCAGCATGCGGCAGCATCGTACTCGCTCGGTCGGACTCCAGGGGTACGGCTCGGTCGTAAAACACTCCGGATCCGGCTCGGTCGGAGGGCTTTCCGACCCAGATCGGAATCGACCCCTATGTGTCAATGCTACAGGAAAGAGCCAAACACTGTTTAAATTTTTTCCTAGCCTATGGGAGACCAATGATGTGATTCTTGCACTGCCCACCCTGCAAGTAAGAGAAATGCTTCGGTCTGCCAGAGCAATTCTAATTGACTGTACAGCAGCACTTCACAATGATCTGAATATAGAGGCCAGTACTAAGTGCTGACTCTATTCTAGGCGACCAAAATCTGGGATAGCTTGCACCTTTTTGGACCTTTTTACAGTCGATGTAGATGCAGGGAGTGCAAACACCATCACTCCTTTACTTCAGTCCTCCTACTGAGTTTGTGCAAAAAGATTTAATCTGATCCACAAGTAGACTACGAACTGTGAAGATTACACTTCTCCTTCTTTCCAGTGTAATTTTTCCATCTACTCCTACAGAGGACATGTTTCTATCACCAAATCCAAGTTTCAGAAGACAAGTTCCATGGTGTGATAATGCTACCAGAAGATCAGAATGGTGTCATTAAAACAGCAAGTGACCCAAAGCACATCTATTATTTAGGCTGTTTATGGTTCATATTGTGTTTCAGATCTCCCCATAGTTGCAATTTAAACATTGATTTGAGTACAAAAGGAACAATTCAGAAAGATAGCAATACGTATGTGTAGTAGTACTTTTATGGTACTACTTGACGTACACCTAAATGCAATGTTTAAAGGTATGGAGATAGATCTATGCACATTTAAATCCTATGCAAGAGTGTGTAGAACTATGTGACATAGTTCTACATTGTAGGTGTATGTGTGGGAGTGGCAAGGGGTCGTGTCGGGAAAATCTATCACAAAGTGGGAGAAGGAATGGGAAAATTAAGCAAAAGTACAGAGAAGGATCTAAGCTTATTTTAGTTCTAGGTGTGATGTGCAGAGTTTAGAGCTAAGCACTGTGGATCTTCATTTGAGGTGTAAACAGGGGTGGCTGGTTGCTTCGGGCTTTGGGGCTCCGCTCACACCGTTTCCTGCATCATAATCACACTAATTTTCAAATTCCTATTACATTGTTATAATGGTAATTACACAATTAGTGGAGTCTGCCTGGCTGTCACTGTCTGACCCTCGCTTGAGCAAAGGTTGGACAGCATGGCACTGTTCACTAAACATGTGCTAGTGCGCCTGTGCAATTCTTAACTTTGTTGGCTAAGCCGGGCCTTACCTTGATCCAGCCCTGGCCTGCCAATCTCAAGGGCCTTCTTGCCACACCCATAGACGATGAATAGCAAGTGACACTTTTTAATGAATCCCTGGGTTCTTTAGCTTACAGCCCTCTACTGCCCAGGGCTGCCTATCAATCACTGAGTGGTCAAAGAGACTGCCTATGTAGGAAGCCTGGGGTGGGACAGTCTGTTACCATTTGACCTGGCATCATTAAAGTCATCAGCTCTGAAGACTCTATGATGTTAGGTCACATGTAGTAAACAGATACACTGTACATGCTTTAGTTGTGCACACACAGTGTATCTGGTTAAACAGGTATCTGCTTTCACTTTCTCTTTGCTGCTGCTGTGTATCTCATTCAGTTGGATCTGCAAAGAGGACACAACCAAGGGTGGCAACTAAATGCTACATCGAACTGGTCCTGAAGAAGGAGACCGCTTGTGCCTTCCATTCCATCACAGGTAAGTTGGACTCCCAGTGCGCTCCATCGACTCCTGCAGCCAGCCCGCCTGTGTCCCCAGCTGTCTTGCACCAGAATACTCCTGAGCAACCAAACCTTGCTCAGGGCAATCCCTAGCAGAATGATTTTGCAACACCGACTCTTAAAATGCCACATGGTCACTGTTTGCATTTCACATGTTGTACTTCATGGTTGCTTTCCCCAGATACTGTGTTTCTTTAATATTTTCATCAATATTTTTTGTGTAGAGCAAACGTTAACTGAGTCACCTATATGAGAGCTCTAGAGTTGAGGCTGAAGGGAATGTGATCTAACAGTTCTGGGTCATAACAGTCTGTAGACCATGTACTCATCCAATCATTGGCCTCTCTGCTGAACACACTGATCATTGGTCACTTAAGTGAAAATGAGAGCGAAAGAGTGACTGGGAATAAGAGTGAGTGTGAGTGACTGAGAATAAATGTAAGAGAGTGTGGAGTTAGAGTAAGGGAGTGTGAGTGAGAATGAATGAGTATCAATGAGAATAAGAATAAGTGAGTGAATGTGATTGTGAGTGTGCACGGGAGTGTGTTACATTTGTGAGTCTGTCATACAAGAAACACCCCTCCTCCGCCTGAACAATACTAGAGGAAATTGGACTCGCTCGCTGGAATTCAGGGCAAGTATTATGGCCGACTAATGTCAAAGATCACCAGCCGCCACTTGGTGTAAATGTTGGACTGGAAAGAGGAAGTGGTTGGAAAATAGGGAATATCTACTGCCAAGTTGGAGGAGGGATGGGAAATTATGCTGGTCACAGAGAGTGTCAGGCAAAATTACACCTAAAAATAGTCTTTTGCAATTTAACATTGTTACACCCACTTCTACTTCAGTAGTACTACAGGCCAACTAGACTCGAATCTTCATCAGCTGAGCCCTGGAGTAAGTCATACACCAGAAATGTCCTCTGCTAGGTACTACAAGGGAGTCACACTTAAATCAGTGGAGTCAGGGAATAACACAATTAGCTGAAAGATCTACACCTAAAAAAAAGAAAAATAATATTCATATGGCGTTAGCAAATGCAGACACTAATATAAATCACATTGTGAAAATGTAAACATTACAAATGCGCATAAAGAGAAGATTACAATAAGTAAATTGTTAAATTCCTTTTTTTATTTAAAAAACCCATGACTCATATCACATCTAACCCTACCCTCAAATATTCTTAAAGGATTAATCTGCTTTAGAGAAAGGATTAAAAAGTGATGAGTTGTCAACATGTTTGTCTGCACACTTTCTAGCTAATATAAACCAGCAGTTAAAGCACATTACACCAGGTAATTTGATAATATATTCTGTAACTTCATCCATCTAGTATCCACAAGTTCCATTGCGGATAACGATGAACGGCTCCTCTTTCTATGTAGTGTGAAAAGGGTGTGAGAAGTTGTGTAATTGTAGTCCTTGAACCTTTGTGAATTTTCTCCACTCAAATTACTAAATTGGTGATGTCTTAAAAAATAAATGAGACACAAAATGGACACAGAACTGCAAAAGGAATGTTTCTACTGTCACACAGGGTTGTGCACTCATCAGCTCAGCTGATTACTCTTAGTTTGAAGCAGCACAGCACAGTTGTGGCTTCACCAAAACTAGACTTCAACAGTGGGCTGCTGCTGAATAGCAGTTTTTGTGTATCTCCACTGCCACCCTAAACTGGAGCAACCCCGTGTGATACTGGGAAACAAAAATGTATTGCTGGCTGATGTCCTGTCCAGTCCATGTTGAGCAGGACACCCTGTGCCGAGCATGGGGGCAGAAGTATAACTATGCATAGGTGAAATCGGGGGGAGGGGTAAATAATTTAGGGATGGGCTAAAAATTCCGCTCCGCCAGTGGAGTACACAGAATTTTGCCCACACAACGTTTCTCTTGGAGCACGGAGTTTTGACAAAATCCCACCTGCCACATGGCAGATTTTTTTCTGCACACGACTCACCAATGTTAAGTTGGCCAGCGAGAATTTGCATCCCCTAGCGCTATTTGCAGGCGCCTCAGCGCATCCAGTGAGATTTCTCAATGCAGGTCGCAACCGTTCGCATTGAGAAAACTGCCACTTGGGTACAAAATCTACTCAAGTGGCAGAAAGAAGAAGCGCCGTCTGCCGTGCGGTGCCATTTGTGCTGATTTTGCAGAGTGGAACAAGCTCCCGTAGCTAAGAATCAGAGCAAGCTGCACAACGTGCTGAATTCCACAATGCAGTAATGACCACGCTAATACAAAGTTTGACAAGGGTTCATGGTCGCCTAGTTCTTAATTGACATACACCAGCATCCATTTTAAAATGGATGAATCCAAACTGCAAGAAAATAGTTTTCTGCGTACCCAATGAGTCACACTGGCCTCTGGCCATTTTAAAATGAAAGTGGGCAGAACTCATTACCATTAAAATGAAAGTGGGCAGAACTCATTACCATCTCTTGGCAAACATGCTCTCCACAACCATTGTAAACACATCATTATGCAATGGTTAGGTTTCTTAAGAGCGCTAGCAGTGGTGCCCCATGGGCACCATAATGCACATTTTGGCAGCTCTCTTTTTCGAATGCCTGTTTTATGAACCTGCAGCTCTTTTTGAAAGACCAACACTAACCCACTGGCTGGAAATCAATACTAGATCTACTTTAATGAAGGGTCAGTCCTCTAGTCAGCAAAACGCATAACGCTACATTTATATTTAGGCAACTGTTGCCATCAGGCTGAAATATGTCTTTGTAGGTGAGAGAAAACAGTTAGGTTATTAAAGAAAACGACAGCCTGTGTTTTATACCAATAGTTTTCCAGGTCACTGAAAGTCACCAAGGCATATACAATTACTGCAGTGCAGGGCGCATTATATGATAAAATTGCTTTGAAGTTCAGAATCTCTGAGAAAATGTTAGGAAAGAAAAGGCATTGTGTTGTGCAGGGATGTACGTCCACAATAAATACTTCTTCTGCTGCCTGATGACATTTTTTCTTACAAGAACAAAGCCCAGGACCCAACAGCACTACACAAATGAATAGCATCAATCCGAAGGCCGTTCTTTTATGCACGGATTATAAAAATGTACAATTGCAACCATGGAAACCGGGAGTTTGTATATGGTGTTAGTCACCTGACCCAGAAAAGTTGTTTTCAAAGACATATTTCATGCAAAAAAAAGGTAAGAAGTTATCACTCAGAGCCATAATTTGAAGACTTGAGTGCCTATTTATGAGGCCGTTTGCATCGCTCTTGCACTACGCAAAGTGGTGCAAGAGTGTTGCAAACCTTAAGACAGATTTTGGATGCCATGTAAAGCCACTTTGTGTGGCTCTGAGTGGCTACAAATATCTGGAGTAACACAACGCAGTGCAAATTGATGCGTTGAGTTACTCTGCCCTGGGAAGACATTTCATGGGCGTTGCGGGAGGTGTTCCCATGCAACTCCCATGGTTTTTGACACATTCCCAGAATTACAAGAACTTGTAAACCTGGGAATGCACCAAATTCTTACACCTTCTAAGGGAAGCATAATAAGGAGAAATATCTCTATTTCTCCTAGTTTCTTCCTCTATGTGTGCTGCATTCTGCAGCACAAATTGGAAGAGGAATTTGCCTCCTGGGATTGTTTTTGTGCAGGAGGGTGCCCCTTCTCCTTTCTGGCAACAGAAAATGCAGACCTGGAGCCAGACAGGGAGGAAAAATTAATAGTCCACCTGTGACTGCGAATCCTCATTGCCACAGAGACCAAGGTCCTGTAGAAAGGCCTTGGCTTTGTTCCAAATTCCGGGATAATTGTGAGCTTCAAAACATTTTCCGCAAAATACGACTAAGGGCATTTTTTCAAGACAAACCTAGTTCAGAACGGACAGACACTGGTCTACACAACCCCCCTAGGTTTACTCCTACAGCCAACATGATCCTAACAAAATACTGACTTTCGAACAAGCAGTACTTAAGGAGGTAGCCAAAGGCACACAGGGATCCACTTTCCACAACTAGTTCAATTTGGAGTTGGCAGCCATAAAATTCTTAGCTAATGACATCCGGATCACCCTAAAGCAGGCTTACAAGGGTGACGCCATCGTTATCATGTCAGCCATTTACTATGATGCAGAGTGCGCCTGCCAGTTGACCAACAGGAACTAGTATAGCACCATCTTCAATGGTCCCACGGTACGTCTGAGTACCCAGATCACCTCGATGGTATCCACGGCTGAGGCACATGAATGTAACAGCAAAAACAAGGCTGATTTTCTGATGAATACCCAACCCAGGACCCTCTATGTTATACTCTCCCCAAAATACACATGGGGCTCTACCCATGACCTGGGAGATCCATAGTCTTGGGGATTGACTACTTATTAGAACTTTGTCAAGTTTCTGTGACCACTTTCTGCAACTTTTGGTAAAGAAGACTCCCTCACTCTTACAGGACACCAGAGATGTTCTTAACCTTATCAAAGATACCAATGACACATACAGATTGATTTACTAATAACACTTGAAATTGAGGCACTCTACACTAACATCCCCCAAACTGCCACTTTGGAAGTGGTTGAGAGTGCCCTACTATCTGAAGACGAGACATCACCCACTCCAGTAACCTTTAACATGGAATGTGCCACATTGGCCCTCATTGACCTTTTTTCCCAGTATGGCAACCAGCTGTACCATCAGAACCAGGGGACTTCCATGGGGAGTACTTTTGCCCCTAGTCTGGCATGGCTCTACATGGCAGCCTTTGAGGAAGAAAATATTTTCCATGTATCTAATCCCTACCAGACCAATATATCCCTCTAGCGCAGATACATTTATGACATCCTTATCTTTTGGAAGGGAGACAGGGTCAAGTGATGCTTTTTGTGATTGGATTAACAGTGTTAACCTTTTTTCTTATGCTTCTCCAGGAATGTCTCTGATGAAAAGCTTCTCTTTTTAGATCATATGGTCCACTTGGAGGAGGGGGGCGGACTGAGTATGACAATGTACAAAAAGCCTACAGATTGCTGCAGGCATCTTCTATATGGCAATCAACATCCAGCGGCATTAAGTGATAACCTCTCCTTTGAGCATTTCTTCCATACATGACTACCACACACAGGCACAATTATTATCTGAGAACCTGGTGAAATGGGACTATACCCCACACTGCATTAGAATGGCAAATAAACAAGCCAGGAACAACAATAGAGATGCCCTCCTAGAACACTATAGGAGGCCACCAGATTACATACTTACCTGTGTAACCACATTCACTCCTGATTCAAACAGGATACGCAAGATAATCAAAAAGCACTGGGGCATCTTGCAGACCGGTGACCTCATCATACCACAACCCAGGTTTGCCTTCAAACGCACCTCAAATTTCAAAGACATACTGGTACACACAAGACCTCGGACACCTGATACGTCTGACCAAAGATTACTTTGTGAGCGGCCATTTTCCCTGTTGCTCATGCGTAGTCTGGGGTCTTGCCACTACTGCAAAAGAGGTCAAGCTGACAAATACCTTCAACTGGACACAAAAAACAAATGCTAATTGCAACACAAAAAAAGTCATTTATACAGTGAAATGTTCTTGTTAAAAAAGATATATAGGTATGACTCCCAAATCAGTGAATACACTCATTAATGAACAGTGTAGCAATGTTAGATGCCAGAAGACCAGCACTAAGATGTTCGCACATTTTGTTAACCATGGCCATCCAACTGGTGACAAATGGTGGACGGTGCTTGAGGTCCCCCTAACTTGAACAAAGGGGTCCTCTTTAAAAGAGAACAAAATTCGATTTTCCGTTTGTCTACACATATCCAAGGATTAAACGAAGATCTATCATGTGGAGAAGTGGACTAATGAGATACCCTGAGACTAGAGAGTGTGCTTTCTTCACTATCTATCCATCTGGCTGTTTTCCACATAGGAAGCAGATCCACACACACACACAGAGGATGCCATATACATAGCCAGGTGGGCTGATAGGTACATCTTCTCACCTGTGTTTTTGTTTTTACCATACATGCTCAGGTGTTTGTCCAGTCTTACAACCCCTATTGGGGTTTCTTCTATGCACTTCCCTGCATTTTAAATATCTATTGTTGCCCCCTTGAATTGCCAGGTTCCTTCCCTTTTTTATTTATTTAATTTATTTATTTATTTTAAAGTTTTATAGAGCGCGAACCAGACCCGTGAGGGTATCAGAGCGCTTTACAGTATTGACGGGTGGTATACTAAAGACTTAGGAGGGGAGGATATCATTGGGATACAAAGGGGTAGATACAATATACCAGAAAAACAAACAGTCTCAAATCCCGGATACATTTGGGATAAAAACAGGTAGATTCATTATACAAGAAAATAAGCAGTCTCCACTCCCGGGTGGGATGCCCAGAAGGGCCGGGAAGGTATCATCCGGAAAGCCATGGATAATGCCGTAATGGTGGTAACTTTTGTCTCTGGGCTTATCAGTGACTCAGTAGCCCTGGCGGTGGTCTCCCCCGCCCCTGTTCTATCTCCGAATTAGACGGAGACGTCAGCACCGCCCCCTTATCCCGCAATCTATGATGTGGACAGTAGGTCTACCCCTCCCGGCAGACAGAGCCAGCTGTTTCCGAGCTGGGCCTCCTCTTCAAGGGGCGGTCTGTAACACGAGGCAGCCCTGCCTCACCATGACGTGGCTTGTGGTGCTGCTACTGTGCCCATAACTGAACTGCCATACTGGGCATAACCAGTCCCTGTCTTTGGATAGCCCCCACCAATTGAGGCTGCATCCTTTTATTTTCCCACACACCAGTTTCTGAAAGCCCGGATGGGATTTTAAGGCTAATTACCTACTTTTTTCACTCTTCCAACATGGCTTCCACGCACCTCCGGTAGAGCTGATGACCCCGCTCATTAACCAACTGCATACAATTAAGAGCAACGCACTCTTTAAGCTACTGACCTACCTGGTGCCTTCACTTCCGAGATGCCATAGACGGTGTAGTTCGTTTGGTGCATTGTCACTTCGACTCTATGAGTATTATACAAACTTTGTCGGTCTTGCTCGATGCCACAAATTCTCCTGGGGCCACCTCATTGTTTAATTGATGTCCTTTCAGCACGCTAAATCAGTGTGGCTCAGTAATATCTCGAGGAGGCACGGAAACTACCCAACTTGGGTATGTGACCCAGCCTCTACCCACTACAGTATATGAAAACTTTCCTTCATCCATAAGAGTGTCACCTGCCTGTCACCTGTTCTGTTTTTTTCCCAATTTTTTCACTCATTGTGTGACACTCTCACGGTTGCTAACATGTATAATTTATTCATGCTATACTAATGGTATAAAATGTTTGAGCTGATTAGATCATACAGCTCTGTTGTACTTATCTTTCCTTTTTTTCTGCATTTCAGGTCAGCCCTTTAGGCACCTTTTGTAAAGTACACCTGCATAGGGTATATAGTGTTTGGATTACCATACATTGCCCCCCAGGTTCCAAACGTTCTGTAGATTAGAATCCAACGGTCCTGATGAATTGCCCTTTTGATCATTATTGACTTCTTGAAGGCAAGAAACATGTCAACCTTTTAACTTTTCTGGCCACCAGAGATCATTGTCTATAAAGGGAGCCTCCGCCTTTTTAACTGGACAAGCATACTCAACGATTAAAATTCAATCCACATAATTGCTTAGTCTAGTTTATGCCACACATTTTTATGCACACACACTACAATTCACCAATCTACACTTTGGGCCTTATACTAGCACTTCACACATGGCATTGGGACAAAAGATCTCCAGTAAAGAGCCCCCTTGAGGGTGCCCGTCAGGCATTGCAGCGCAGTCCCGACACGAAGCAAAGCACTTTGGTGAAGCATGACACCCTCATGGGTGTGTGAGGGCCCTAGTTCCTAAAGGAACTGTCCTCCCACCTTCTGAGCCTTATTCTCTGACCTGATATTTTCCCTCCTTCCTACCCCCAGGAACTGCATACCCTTAATTGTTAGCACATGACAACATAACCTTTTGTCTCTCATGCTGGCTTCTCTTTCACCTCATGTTTGCAGCAGGGGGCAGTGAAGCTGACAAGTTGCTGCCCGACTTGGTGGGTCTAAGACCACTGGCCTATCACTGCTCATCAGTTTCCTGTGTGGTTCCAGACGTTCTCAGATGTTGCCAACTATGTGATTAAGTGTGCCATCATTCTGCTCTTCTTTATTCCTGTTCGCCACTTGAGGATCTTCTCATTTTATTGACAGGTTTTGCTTCAGATTTTAATCATCATAACAGGAAACTATAACTTCTTTAACATACTAAACATTGTACTATGCTTCTCACTTCTGGACGATGAGCATGCAGGATTGTGGTTGGGTCGCAGCAAAAGAAAACCTCCAGCTTACTGACATCAACCCAGCAGTTTGTCTTAAACACCTTGCTGGAACTTGCAGCCAATAGCTTATTGCTAAATAGGAGTGCTCAATACTTTGACTTGAAGATTAACTAAGAAAACCAGATCATTGAATCCAAGCCAGTGTTTATGTACCATGAGTTTATGCAGTGGCTGAATGCAGTCATGCTGCCAACCATGAGAATTGGAGCACTTTCTTGGGAAATCCCCAGGTGTGCCTGTGCCAGGGGCAGTTTATGGAAGCTGTGGACGATTTTGCAGATGGCTCTTTCTGCAGCTGCTATGAGCATGTTCGTCATCAGCTTGGTGCCCTTTATGTGCATTGAGTTTTAGTCTATTGGGAACCTCTGGCCTGGCATCCACCAAATGTCAAGTTTTGTGGGCCGTTACCAGTTGACACACTCTTATGGGCTCTTCAGAAGAATGCTTGGAGTAGGGAGCTGTCCCGAGGTCATAGTAGGAGGAAGCTGCGGCAATGAATCCTGGATGATTTATGTACAAATTAGAAAACATTAATGCTCCACTGCCATTTGTGACTCTTCACCAGCATCGACTTGACAAGCAGCTGTAGTCTGCTGCTTTGGGACACCAGTCATAAAGTCCTTGATTCACCAAATGTACCTACCAATTGCTCCTGGGGAAGAAAGATGTGATAAACCTGCTGAGGCGGAGGAATTCATCTATCCCTTCAGGTCCCAACCTCCTACATTAATCACATTCCATCTCTACAAATGCTGGTTTACAGAAGCCAATGAGAAAAAAGAGCTGCCCACAGTGGTGGCAGCATGTGGAAGAATTGTATTCTACTGTGTTTCTGGGTGATGCCAAATATAAGGCAATGTTCATGGCAACATGGTCTGCTGGATAAAGGGACTCTGAGACGAGCTACGGAGCCACCCCTGTCGTTTGCCCTTTAGGCTATCCGGACTATGTCCACCAGTACACTGCACCTGCTGTGCAGTGGTCGCTTCTCCTCACGGCGGTCACAATAAGCCTTCTAAGAGCGATCATGGGTCAGATATATGTCAACAAGTAGAAAAGTCTAAAGTCTCCCGACGTTGCTATGGCACAGAACTTAGGAGGCAAAAACACAAAAGCCACAAAAAAAGAAGCGCCAAAATCAGAAATAACAGAAGACAAACCAGAACCATATCAAAGGCCTGCTGCCCAAGCTGCGGGAGATGGGCTAAATAATATCAAGAGGAAGAAAGCAGAAAAAAGTTAGTCCATGCACACCTCCTCCTGCATCAGGAACCACTGTTACTGCTGGATCAATCACAGTCTGCGCTCAATCATTTTTAGCCAAAATTTTTTTATTATTCTAATATTTGCAATATGTTAAACATGAATGCTGGCATTCTGTCTTTCATTTCCATCTTCTCCATTGTGGCTATCTTCTGTCGGATATCGTGGATTCTGTCAGAATTTACACAATCCGAACCAAGGGGCTCATTATGAAGGCGGGAGGGTCGCCACTGTCGGGCCGGCGGTGGCGATCCTCCAGCCATCATGAAGTGATTCACCCACCGCCAAATTAGGATGGCGGTGGGAATCACATTGGTTTTGCGGCGGACG
This sequence comes from Calotriton arnoldi, assembly GCA_963921515.1. Taxonomy (NCBI): domain Eukaryota; kingdom Metazoa; phylum Chordata; class Amphibia; order Caudata; family Salamandridae; genus Calotriton; species Calotriton arnoldi. The sequence continues at coordinate 133,149 of CAWUFW010010228.1, read as the reverse complement.
GAAAGTCCATCCACCATGGTCCCGCAAGGCGGTCCTTTTCCGCCCACCTTGCGGGACCCGAAACCAGGGCATCATTGCAGCGGTGCCGTGCAGGCACCACCGTAGTGATCATGATGAGCCCTTCTGCCTGTCTTTTTGCGGCGGAAATCCAGCCGCAAAAAGACAGGCGGAGACTGGCTTTGGGGGCCCGTTGCAGGCCCCCTCTGTGGGGGGGGGTGCACTGGGGGGGTACCCATGGTACCCCCCTACATTTCCATGCACAAGGTGGCAGGCACCGTGTGGTGCCTGCCACGTTGTGCATGGAAATGCACAATGTGGCATTTTCACATTGCGGACGGTGCTGCAGCCAGCAGCACCGTCCGCAATGTGAAAAGGCCAGGATGCACCTGCCAGTGTGGCGGGCGCATCCTAATTGGGCTGGTGGGACTGCCGCACGTCTGGCAGGCGGACCCATCACCATTATGATGGCGGGCGGACTGATGTCCAACCACCATCAAAATGCCCTTAGTTCTTGCATCTGATTGATTGACGTTGAGACACTGTCTGTGGAAAAACATCTTCTGCAAGGACGCTTCTATGTGCTATTGTCACATCCTTCTGCTGGTCAAGGGCCCAGGTTGGCCATTTCTACTTGTATTCCTCTCTCCCAAGTTCTCCATCAGCATCTATCAATTAGGCCATATGTACTGTATCTGCCAGTTCCAAATTTCTTACCCTTCAAGTCATGTTTAGTTTTCCCTTGCATTATTGCTTGGTCATCTTTCACATCTAGGACGTATCACCTAGAGGTGGACAATGAACTTCATGTATCCATGTTCATATTGTATCACAACACATGTCCAGTCTGTACTTTAGGGACTTGAGCCGGATCTGCTGTTTTTGTCACCCCTTCGTCTGGGCCGATTTCTAGCCCATGCCTCACTGGCTTGTAATGCGCTTTCTTATCCCAACTTAAGCTTTATCATGAAGGTGTTGCAGCTAAGGATTCGGGCCACACAGCACGAATTACCTTTATATACCCCGACAACGCTGTGATTAGGTTTTATTGTTAGATCGGTGTGTAGCAGCTAACTGAACCATTGTTAAAATCAAAGCCTATTACCATTGGACATCTTTAAATAATGTTGAGAAGCTCAGGCTTAAGTTCTGTGATCTACATGGTACATGTTCTTTGCAGCAGGAACCCTCTACGCTACTTTATGATGTGTCAATTGCCACTAGACAACATTCTGATCTCTCACCAGTACGAACATTAATCACCTGAGTTATCTTGACATTTTTATTGTTGCCTGAAACCTGCTGGATGCACAAAGAAGTTCACATGCTTTTAAACCAATTGTTATTTTTAAACACATCATCCCCATTAAAGTCAGTGCCAAGTGCGGCTGTACTGGTCGCACCACCCTAAAGCCGGCCCTGCTTCCGCTCTATCCATATGTACCCGGAGTTTATTCATGCAGTGCTGCAATGACTCAACCCGCGATGTAAGAATATCAATCTTTGTATCAATGGTTTGTAGGCTACCTTTCGTGTTCAGCGGTATTGTGTATATATATAGGGAGCCAGTGTCAGATCCCCCTTTTACTCCCTGATGGGGCATTGGGGCCATCATCTGGGGGAGCTTTTCTTGATGTCTTTTTAGCCTCAAAGGAGATCTTGGCTGTCTATTGTTGGTCTCCCCATTTTCACCACCTTATATCATCAAGTGGGGAGACTGTAAGTTTGTGGAGCAGGCGCAGACCCCTCAAGCCAGAGGGTCGCACAGGGAGCTGTAGGAAGAGGCAAGCAAATGCTAAGGTGGGCCCCTACGAAGCTGCCCAATAGTTACCAACTAGGGCAACACCCCTTTTAGTGACAGATGCCCTAGTTCAATAGGAATCTGTGCAGAGCCAATCTGGAGGTGTTATTTATTGACTGGGTGGCTCACTCGCAAGGCTCAGATCAGTCAAAGGGCCACTGATAGTTGCACCAGTCACTGCCCACTACTGCCCAGAGTGCGCACCGCCATTATTTAATATCCTCCATGCCTCGCAGGCCACCATGGGCTCACCCCGCTGCATGCCCGGAGATTTCAAAGATGTGGGGCCGGGTGACACCGTCAACTGGGCAGGCCACAGCATCCTCTAGTGTACAGGCTGCCAGGATCCACACCAGACCAACCAAGGGAGTAGCCAGAAAATTAAAATACCCCCCACTCTGAACCAAACCTCTAATGACACCGAGCGAGCATAGAGAGTAAGCCTATCCATTCCTATATTAGTTTGTTTCACCCTTGTATCCACTCATCTGTCCATCCATCCTTTCACTCTTTCTGCCATTCATCCTTTCACTCTTCTGTCCATCTTTCCATATGCTTATCCATCTCTCACCAATCCTTTCTTTCATCCTTTCACCAACTGATCCATTCACCCTTCTCTCCATCAATCAATCAATCAATCAGGGAATTGTAAGCGCGCTACTCACCCGTGAGGGTCTCAAGGCGCTATGGGGGGGGGGGTCCACAGATCTATTTAGCCGAAGAGCCAGGTCTTGAGGGTCTTCCTGAAGGTGTTCAGGGAGGGGGCGTGTCTGATGTCTGCCGGTAGCTTGTTCCAGGTCTTGGCTGCAATGTGAGAGAAGGATCTTTCGCCTGCTCTGGTTCTGTGGATGCGCAGGGTTTCGGCCAGTGCGAGGTTGGAAGATCGGAGGTTTCTTTTGGGTACGTGGAAGTTAATTCCGTCGTTGAGGTATTTGGGTCCGTTGTTGTGTAGGCATTTGTAGGCGTGAGTGAGGATTTTGAAAGTGACTCTTTTCTCCACGGAGAGCCAGTGGAGACTTCGTAGGTGTTGGCTGATGTGTTCGTGTCGGGGGATGCCGAGGACGAGTCTGGCAGCGGTGTTCTGTATTGTCTGGAGTTTGCGGAGTAGGGACTTGTTGATGCCGGCGTAGAGTGCGTTTCCGTAGTCCAGTCTGCTGGTGATCAGTGCGTGGGTGACTGTCTTCCTTGACTCAGGGGGGATCCACTTGAAGGTCTTACGGAGGATGCAGAGGGTGTTGAAGCAGCTGGAGGTGACAGCGTTGACCTGTCGGTTCATGATGAGTGATGAGTCGAGTACGATGCTGAGGTTCTTGGCGTGGTCTGAGGGGGTAGGTGGGCTTCCGAGGGTGGTTGGCCACCAGGTGCTGTCCCATGCAGAAGGGGTGGTACCGAGGACGAGGACTTCTGTCTTCTCGGCGTTGAGCTTCAGGCAGCTATTGGTCATCCAGACTGGGACGTCTTGCATTCCTTTCTGGAAGTTGAGTTTGGCAGTGGTGGGGTCTTTGGTAAGGGAGAGATTGAGCTGGGTGTCGTCAGTGTAGGATACGATGTTGAGGTTGTGTTGTCGGACGATGGCTGCGAGGGAGGCCATGTAGATGTTGAAGGGGGTGGGGCTCAGTGATGAACCCTGTGGGACTCCGCAGGTGATTTTCGTGGGGTTGGAGAGTAAGGGTGGGAGTCTGATCCTTTGGCTTCTTCTGGTGAGGAATGATCGGATCCAGTCCAGGGCTGTTCCTTGTATGCCTGCGTCGTGTAGTCTGGCGACTAGTGTGCGGTGGGAGTCGGTGTCGAAGGCCGCTGATAGGTCGAGTAGGATGAGGATTGCGGAGTGGCCTTGGTCCAGGAGGGTGCGGATGTCGTCTGTGGCATCAAGTAGGGCGGTCTCTGTGCTGTGGTTCCTTCGGAATCCGGATTGGGACTGGTCGAGGATGGCGTTCTCTTCAATGAATCGTATCAGTTTCCTGTTGACTGTTTTCTCTGCAACTTTGGCTGCGAAGGGGAGGAGCGAGATAGGCCGATAGTGCTTGAGGTCAGTGGGGTCAGCTGTGGGCTTCTTGAGCAGGGGTCTGACTTCTGCGCGCTTCCAGTCGTCTGGGAAGGTGCCTGTTTTGAAGGTGGTGTTGATGGTGCGTTGTAGTTCGGGTGCGATGGCGGCCGCGGCTCTGTGGTAGATGTGAGGGGGCAGGGGTCGGTGGGGGCCCCCCGAGTGGATGCTTTTCATGGTTGAGGCGGTGTCTTTGGCCGTGATCGGTGTCCAGTTGGATATGGTGGGCTGGCTGGTGTTTCTGGGGGGCGGGGGCCGTCTGTGGCGCCTGGTGGATGGTCGATGAAGTTGTCGTAGAGGTTTTTGATCTTGAGGTGGAAATAGGTTTCAAGCTTGTCGCAGAGGTCTTGGGATGGGGTGATGTCTGTGGCTTCGCTGCGTGGGTTGGTGAATTCTTGAATGACACTGAAAAGTTCCTTGGAGTTGGTGGTATTGGCCAGGATTTTGTTGTGGATGAAGTTCCTCTTGGTGGCTCTGATCTGGTTGTGGTAGTCCGTCATGGCGTCCTTGTAGGTGGTGTGGTTTTCGGTTGTCTTGGTGTTTCTCCAGTTCTTCTCCAGGCGTCTGGCTTCTTGGAGAGCGGTGGTGAACCAGGCGGCTTTCCTGGGGCATTGTCTGTCGGGGTTGCGTAGCCGGGCGAGTTCGTCTGCGCAGTTGGAGATCCAGGTGTGGAGTTCTCTGGCTGCGTCGTTTGCGTCGTTTGCGTCGGGTGCCCAGGTGTGGTTGTCTCGGGTGAGGGTGGAGTTAAGTTGCTCGTTGGTAACCTTGCTCCAATTCCTTTGTGGTGGGCGTGGGGCTGGTTTGGGTGCCTTGGGTTTGTTGATGGCGAAGTGTACGCAGTGGTGGTCGGTCCATGTCGGCTGCGTTGTGTGGCTGAATTGGACGCTGTTTCCTGCCGCGAAGATGGGGTCGAGGGTGTGTCCTGCTCTGTGGGTCGGTGTGTTAACGAGTTGTTCCTTTCGATTCTTCCTTTCAATCATCCATCCTTGCACTCAGTCTTCCTTTCGTTCTTTCCAGTTTCTAACTACCACAAATCTTTCTTTTCTCTTGTAAATGTTTTCTTACATGCCTTTCTAAAACACTATTTTCTGCTCTCTTTGTGACTTTTTTCTTTCTTTGTATTATCTATTTTCCTCTCTTATGCTGAAGGTGCCTCACATAGCAGCATTTGACCCCCACTTTTTAGCCCTGTCCTGGCTTTTGTCTGCATCCCTGCAGTGGCCAATGTAAAGCTATTAAACTTTAAGTAGTTACCCTACTTAAGCTGCTAAAGCGAGGGGTTCACAACGTCACTGAGACCAACCTGGCCCAAACAACCAGCCTCCATGCTATGGGGACAGTGGCATAACAATAGCCCCGCAGCCCCCGCCTCCCCTACAGTGTGGGGTGTGAGCTCCAGGGGCAGGGCCGGACAGACCGTAGCGGGCACTGGGCATTTCCCCGGTGTGCCAGAAGGGTGGGGCCGGTTTTGTACCGGTGGGGGCCGTTTTTGTTGCTGGGGCCGGTTTTGCAGCACAAGTTGGCCCCTTGTAACAAAAGCGCAGCAGCAGTGCTGTAGAAGTGTTCCAGCCCTGGCAATTACATCCGACCCTCCCCACCCCCACCCCCCCGGGGGCCGGTCAGACCTAATTGCTAGGACCTGTTTGTGATCCCAGTCCGGCCCTGTCTAGGGGGCCCCTCCAGCACTGTACACAGGAGGACCTGAGAGTCCTGACTGGGTCCGGAGCTTGGGGCCCCCCTCCATGCACTTTGCAGGGGATCCCCCTCAAGTTTTGTTACTGCACTGTCCGGGGAGGCAGACCTGAGCCCCCCCTTGCCACCCAATCCAGCAGGCAGAGGCGTGGTGATGTGGAATGGTAAAGGCAGGCCATCCGGCTCCACTCTCTGCTGCCACAACTTGCCCCTGGTCCCAGACAAGAGCGGCAATCTCCTCATTCCGCTCACAGCTGCCTCAGCCAATGCCCCATACTCTGCAGGCAGTTTCTGGGCGGGCAGGCTTCGAGGACATGCCCGTGCCAAAGGCCCAACTGGGTCTCAGCTCTACAGTACAGCAGAAGAGGTCAGATGTGGGGCCTCAACACTTTTTAACGGAATCCTCGGTACCACACCATTACTGGAGTCAAGGGAGCAGCAACTCCTAGGCAGGCGAGCCATACTGTCAGATAATTTTATTGGATTGTGTCTGGGACTGACAGAGCGCCGTTTCTAACAGCAGATAAGGATTCTCATCATCCTTCTACCTTAGCTGAGAAAAAATGTGCCTTACTTGACATCCAGCAGTGACAATTACCTCATACTACACCATCAGGGCTATAACCAATCCTGTAGTCGCTAAAGATATGAGGTGCACTGCAAGGAGGTGTGAGTAGGAAAGAGTGGCATGTTGGAGGTTGTACGGGCCCCAGTCAAGGGACAGTCCTAGGGACGAGTGCCAAGAAGAATGTGGCTCCTCCAGCAGGGGCAATGCAAAAGGCAGCAGTTTCTGAGGGCAGGATTCCAGGTAGGTGACAGTGCTGAATGCGAGGGGGTGGCAGGGAGACAGTGTGCGGCACGGGTAGAGGGAGAAAGTGTGGCAGAAGGACCGTAGGTGACTATGGGACTTTTCTGGCAGGGGATTGCGCAGGGCAGGTACTCTGGACTGGGGAATTTCTTGGACCTGAGTCATAGAGCAGTTGATGAAGACTTGCGTCAGGGCCCAGGTGGGTCCCCCAGCTTCCTTTAACAGAAGTGGGAATTCTTTCATGCAGTACTAAAGGCCTGGTAAATCTGCCTTTGACAAAAAAAAACTTTGTAAAATGTGCACTTCGGTAAACCTGCAAACTTTAAAATGAAAGTACATAACGCTGTAAATCTGCCACCCTCACAACTTGGCCCATGAGCAAAAACCTGGCCCTAGTGACGTGTACGGTATGTGTTTCTTCATTCTGACGGAAATTCACTTTTTTTGACATGTTCTCGACAGAGATGATTTTTTTCACGGAAAATTGTGCTTGTGCTTTTTACGTCTGGGCTGTGAGAGGCTGATAAATAACCTCTCACAGCAGTTGCATTTTTCCTGAAACATGGCAAGTGATTTGAATACAATAATTGGCCTATTTGACCTGCATGCATTTAACAGTAAAAATGAGTAAAGATATGCACAAGTGGCATGAAAGCAAAATAGCCAATCTGGAATGCAGCACAACTAACAGCCACTCATATGTGTGATGACCCCTATCGTAAAAGGCTTTCATATGGTCAATGGGACTGCAGACAAGGTTGCAGTGTTAAAATGTTCAACTAACCAGTTTTGCACATTTGCACGATGCATCTGTTAAAACATAAGACAGCTGTAAGTGAGCCTTGAAGCAGAACGGATTAGCTGCCTTGTGTTCAGATTTAATACAGGAACAGTTGTGCCCCTTGTATGCATTGCAAGGAAGAATCACCTGCAGGGCTATGTTCCCTGTGGGCACTGAACACAATTGGGAGAGAATGTGGCCTAACGGCTAGGGCGGTTGACCTCGGAGCTGGACAACCAGGTTCAAGTCTCGGCATGGACGCTCAACATTCTGTGATTCTGTGCAAATCACTTAGGGGCCGATTCCGATCTCGGCCGGTAGGGCACCGAATCGGATTCGGCTTAACCGGATCCGATTTGGAGCCCTCTTTCCCGACCGATTCGTACGTGCGTCCGGCCGAGCGAGTACGATGCGCGCCGCGAGCAGTCCGACCGACTCACGCCGTCCGGCTCGAAAGAGCAGTCGGAGCCGGACTTTGGGGGTCCGTGTCGGACCCCCCTGTACGCGTAGCCGCGCGAGTCGCACACAGGGGGGACCCATGGGTCCCCCCCTACCTGTGCATGTACGGCGCGAGTCGCATCGACACGTACCCGCTGTAGGGGGGCGCCCTTGTTCGCCTCGCACCCATTGAGTCAATGGGAGCCCGCATACGCGTTGTACGTCCGGTTCCCATTGACTTCAATGGGAGTCCGACTGACTCGAGTCCGATTGCATGCGTGCGCATCGTACTCGTTCGGTCGGACTGCCAGAGTCCGATTCGGTCGGAAATCTCTCCGGGTCCGGCTCGGTCGGAGAGTCTCCCTGTACCTAACAAAAATGAATGTATCCGTCTGTAACGTAACAGGTGCTCATGTGAAGCGCTCTGATACCTTCAGGTCTAGTTCGCACTATATAAAACTCCACAAAAAAAACAAGCTACTGATAAAGGACCTTAACATGACCGCCAAAGCCGTGGTGCTGCCGCCCACCAGATTCGAATTTCAATCCTGGTCTGGCAGGCAGTCCTGCAGTGGTGTGACAGCAGCGGTCATAGGAGAGCCTAATATGCAGACTGCCACTGTCAGAGCGTCAACTGCACCTTCCTGAATGGTGTGGCATAGATAAATGCCACACCGTGCAAGACATGTGCGTGCAAATCCAGGGGTGCACTACATGTTCCCCCGCCCGCATGCATGCCCAGGAGAGGCAGGCCCTTAGTTGCCTCACTACCACCCTTTTCATGGCAGGCTCACCGCCATGGAAAGGGTGGTGGTTTGGCAACGCATAGGGGCTCTTTACGATGTCGGGTGGAAAGCCTCCGCCCGACACGTCTTGGATTCGGGACCGACCAACTTGGGGTTGGCAGTTCTGACCGCCAGATTAGGATGAGACCGAACACTGTTCGGTCGGATTCCATTTGTTTCCTATGAGAGCTCGTGTTACGCCCAAGAACCGGCGATGGGGATTTGGGGAGTGTGTGGAAAACCCTGCACTCTGTCACAGGTACCCCATGGTACCTGCCACACAGTGCAGGGTTTTACAAGGGGATACTCGGCCACCAACCTTTCTGTGTTGGACATGCCTATTCGGAAAGGCTGTTGGAAAGCGACATCATAATCCCAACGGCGGAAACGCTGTCCATAGGGGGTTACATGCGGTTCCGACCGACAGGAATACTCTGCGAGTCGATCGGAACCGAGTCAGAATGACCGGTTGGTTTACATTACGACCGCAAACATTTTAATCGGGCCGTCGAACTGTTAACCGTCCAAGCCGGTCGGAAGGGCTCCGACGCGGTCATGAAGATTCCAACTGTCAGGCGGAGGCTTTCTGCCTGACATCATAATGAGCCCCATAATGTGCTAGGCAGTGCCAAAGCGGCACCATCAGCATATTACGATGCCTGACTGCCACCGCTACACTTTGGGATCCTGGATCCCGGTGGTCCTGTGGCGGTCCAACTGCCACACTCCTAATGCTGCGCACGGTGCCACAGTGTAGCAGTGGTCAGATTGCCACCGCGAGTCCATAGGACCACCATACTTGTAGTAAGGCCCTAAATCATCACAGTTTCAGTTTAAGAAACAATTTTCTAATTTTGATTACTAAGCACCTAAAACTCAATTCTTGAGATAGGGTACTAAATAATTGAAATATTAATTTTGGACAAACTTAGATTTTTCGTGTCAAAAGAATGATTTTTAGAAATGTGATTAATTTCTCCCGCACCACTGACAATCCTTCATGCTCTTCTTCTGACACTTGCCCAGCTAATTTAATGCAACAGCCATGGTTGTTTCTGGTCATGGAGCATATCACACTGTTCAACGGTTCCATAAACCAGAAAGAGGAGCTTAATCAGGGGAAAACAACATTGGTTGAACAATTGTTAAAGAAACTCTCTATTGTCACTGATAATCCCAATGAACTTTCCCCTATTCACTAATGTCCTTTCTAGGGATAATCCTAGAACCAATTTTTCAAAGCAAATAACATACTACATCATTTTCAGAGCCACACCACTGAGTTGATTGTCACCTCAGAAGCAAGGCTTAATTTGTAAATGTATGAGCGCCGGTGCCCAAAAATCTGCTCAGAAGTTCGCAGCCGGTAAAATTAAGCATCAGCGGACAGAATACTAAGACTGCATATTCTTCAATTCACCTCAGGACTCTTTAATCCACTACCAGAAAGTCCCTCCCCCTTTATCTCACTCTTGCAGGTTCTTGCTTTCTCCCGGTGTGACATTTTTCCACCTTTCTCTTTCTCCGCCTTTCCACTTTGTGTGTTTTTTCCCTTTCTTCCTATGGATAAAGGTCTTAGGTGGAAAACTAGGTGCCAGTCCCCAAAAATAAGTGCCGGTGGCCCCCACCCCCAACCACCAGCTCAAATTAAGCACTACTCAGAAGATTGGCCCTGAATCTATTGGATGTTTCTACAGTCTTCAGCACAATTGACCACTTACTCCTCCTTGCAAGATTGAAGGATACTAGAATTGAAAACACTGTCCTCAGTTGAAAAGAGTCTTTTCTGACTGAATGGTCCAGACCACTTTTCTTCCCCCTATCAGGTCTGAGACATGATATATTAAATGTAGGGCTGGTACTCTTCCCGTTACAAATTAATGTCTCCATATTAGCCCTGGCTTAACTTCTTCACACTATGGGAGTAGAGTTTTATGTGTATGGATATGGCTTGCTGTTGAAGTTCAAGATCAAGTACTCCCTTCACCTTTCTGTCGTCTCAAAACACAATACGGAGATACTAACTGCCAGTGCTTAATTTGAGCCGGTGGTTTCTGGTGCTATGCACTGGAACTTAATTGTCAGCACTGTCGCGTATGGCAGTCTGCCACCTGGTGGCGCTGTTTTCCTATTTTAGGTATGAGCATAGCACAGCTCTTTTTTCATATATATTAACATTCACTAATACCTGCCACCCAAGCCATTCTTATAGCTTTGGGGGCTCGGAATAGTATGACTTGTCACACTTGCAAGAGTGTGATGGTTAGTAATTGTGTTGGTACTTTCATTGGCAGCGCTGGAGGGGACAAAGGATGGTGCAAGCTGCAGTGGTCTCCTGACGAGGACCCTGGCACTTCTTTTTTCACAAATTAAGCACTGGTAGAAACTACTATTCACTGGTGGGTGGCCTCCATTTTATTTACATTTCTCCTGGCAAATACAGAGCACCTCATTACCAAATATATCATCAATAAAAGTAGTCCCTCTATTCGGCCAGGAGTCAGAAGGTACTAATGCCCCCTTCAAAGAAGTCTGCAAATTAGGTATGCAGTTTGATGTAGACCTCTCCCTTGTGATCCAGGTATCGAAAGTAGCCACTGGTTGGTTTTTGGCGGATCAATCCCCTGAGAATAAGTATGCCCTACATTGATATCGAACATCACATCCCCTTAGTCAATTCCTTAATGAAACCCCTGCTTAACCTCAGCAACCCCATTTCTTTTGGCCTACCAAACTCCTAAGAAGGCTGCAACTGGTGCAGAATGCCAGGGCCAGACTTGCTACTGGGACTAGACACCGTAAACATCCCTCCATGGCCCTATTAGAAAAAGATTATTGTTTATGGTCATGTTAGTGGCAAAGAGTGCGATTCACAACACCTCCCTTTTATTTATGGTGTCTAAATTCCAGTTGTAGGTTCCTCAATGTATTCTACATTTCACTGGCCAGTTTTTGCTTATTATCCCTAAGCCTAAGACTCCTTTGGGGACAGGCTTTTCTCTAACCCAGCAGTGAAAGAGTGAACAAATCTCACTCTGTGGGTTTGTTCCCTTTTCATTCTATATGCTATTCCAAAAAACAAGTGAAAACGTTTTAGTCAATACACTTGTTTTTAGTTTTGAATGTCTATTTTCCATGCTTACTACGCTTAATGTTATCTTTCCTCTATGTCGCCAAGACGCTTGATAACATAACATAACATAACACATAACGTATAACATAACACAACATAACCTAACATAACATATAACATAACACAACATAACATAACCTAACCTAAAATAACATGACCTAACATAACATAGCATAACATAACCTAACATAACATAACATAAAGTAGCATTACATAACACAACATAACATATCATAACATAACATAACACATAACATATAACATAACACAACATAAACTAACACATCATATAACATAATACAAAATAACATACCACAACATAACATAGCATAATGTAACCTAACCTAACATAACATAACACAACATAACATAACATTGGTTTTAAATTCAGCCTTGCCAGCTTCTTTGCTATCGGTTCGTGCAGGGCATTTTAATAAGCTTCCATGCAACTCCAAAGAGATAGATGAGGCAGAACCTCCTGCATAATTAGTGCTCTGCCAAAGAATGAACGATCTTCTGACACAGATTCCCTGACTGCATGCAGGGTATCAGAAGGCAAGAGGCCTTGATTAAAGGATTTGAGGCAGACATATCAGTCGAACCCTCTATTCAGCAGGACCTTGGGAAAGGAAGAGTCTTTTGCCTTTTGCAGTATGCTTAGTATGATTCAAATAGTACTACTAGTGTGTCACAAAATGCAATTCACAAACATACATGCGGAAATCAGTGACATTGCCTCTCCTATCTTTTATGTGTGGTGCTCTCCATCCTCACTGCAGAGATCTCTGCACACATAGGTATACATTTTAGTATTTTTTGGGGGGGGATGGGGAAATGGCTGGAAAATATGTAACACTTACTACAAAATGGGAGGGGTTTTTGGAAGAGTTAGGAGGGGTTAAGGGAGGGCTATGAATGGTTTCGGGAGAGACATGCACCCATCCACAAAGGAGTAAGACCATTGCTATTGACAAATTTCACTCTATTGTTACTACAGTCAATAGGGTCTCAAACAGTGGTAAATGTCCAGCACCACACATGCCAACCACTGGTCCTGCAATACCCTCCCATAAAAAATAATGAAAGCAGGGCCTTAAAATAAAAGCCCATATGAACAAATGTTAAATTTAATTAACCTATATTACATTTTCAAAATTATAAATAAATGTAGTTATTGTTAAAATTAAACAATAGTTATTAGTTTATAATAAAAAATGTTTGTATTTTTTTTCAATTTAAAAATTAGTGTTATATTATGTTAAAACGGTTTTATAAAGCGCTCGTACACCGGTTGGTTTCATGGCGCTGATACTAGGAGATGCCGAACCTGGAGCAGTTTATTCGTAGGCCTGGATGTACAGCCATGTTTTGAGGGATTTTCTGAATCTCAATAGATCAGTTATTGACCTGATTTCCAGGGGGATGGAATTCCACAGTCTGGGAGCCAGAGTTGCAAACCTACAACCCCCTTGGCGCTTCAGCTTGAAGGTAGGGACTGTCAAAAGTTGGAGATGAGCTGAGCGGAGGTTGCGTGAGGGGGTGTAACGTGATATGAGGCTGTCTATGAATTTAGGGCTCCGGCCATTCAGGGATTTAAACACCAGGCAGCCAATTTTGAATGCACAGCGTTGGGCAATAGGAAGCCAGTGCAGCTTCCTTAGGAGGGGGGTGGCATGTTGCCACCAATTAGTGTAACTTTATTTAAAAAAATATTTAAATGAATGTAAATTATTTATGTAAACATATCTTTAAATACATAGTAAATAAATGGTGTGCTCTAGGTGTTTTTTTAAATAGTAACAAAAATAAATATAATTTGATATATATAAATAATGAATTATTAAATTGAAAATGTAGTTAATAATGATGTAGCATTTTTTATTTTGTTCTACATTTAATAGACACAATTTAAATAAACTTACATTAATGTCTATCATTAAAACATGTTTAGCATTTTTTTAGGTGGAAGAAACTATTAAACTTTTCCCTGTTCTGTACCATAGGGAGATCGCTTCCCCAGTTGCAGAGACCTCCACCTGCCTTATGAAAAGATACAAGTAGTAACTTTAGACTTAAATTAGACTCTGTACTCTTAATTCAGGATGAGGTGACATGTAATTCTACACGTATGAGTAAATTTAAATGCCTAAATGGTGATTAGCTAAAAGTAGTAAAGTTACTCATGTCACACTTGCCACTTTCCTGGAATTCAGGACTTCTGCATGGGCGTTTATTGTCCTCCATTCTTCCCTGGACTGGGTCCCAACCCCTGTTACCTGACACTGAGCTGTTGACAGTCACTTCAGGGGAGGAAGGGGGTTGGGATAAGAGATAGAGCTTGTAAGAGACACCTTTGGTAATGGCATTATGTTTTCGACCTTCTTTGTGTGAACGGGGATAACAGGATTGTGGATCACCTACAGCTCTTGCAGAAAGACCAGCCACCAAGAGTTCTCTAATTGCTTGTACCTAAATGAGGAACAGTAGATTAGTAATGACACCAGAACTTGCATTGCTCTTCCCCGCCTGTATCTCCTTTTGTTTTGCTGCTATTAAATACTAAATTAATTTTCTCCATTTTTCCGGAGGGAAACCTGTTCACTTGTGCCAAACTACCAAAGGTTGCTCAGGATTCCTCACAGAAACCTGCTTTTGCTTTGAAGATTGTTTAGTATTGTATGAGTCTAACAGCAGCCCATAACAGAGCTGCGGCATCTCTCCCAGCTGCTAAACAATCCAGTTTCCTACACACACCAACAATAATTTGTCACAAATGGCAAATTGGAACTTTATAAGACAAATCAAATTAACTGATAAATTTGTCAGGTCAATTAAGTAACGAGTTCGCTTGTGTTAACGTGGGGAGAATGTTCACCTAACTATGTAAGAAAGAAAAAGCCATTGAGTAGTTAGATAATAACTGTGGCCCTCACTCTCTGTAGCATGTTAATACCGATTTTGGAAGAGAATTGGGGGGCATATTTATGAAGGTTTTTGACTCAGCCTTGAGCCACACCACGGTGCAAGGATATCTGCATTGGCACTAGGCAGCCAAAAGGGTGCTAGCACAAGGAAAGGACAGGAATGCATCGTATTATGTTAAATGCGGTGCATTCCTTCCCTTTTCTGTTTACACAACGCAGTCAAGTGGCTTGCTGCACTGCGTGAAAGCTTCATAAATATGCCACAACGTTTTATCCAAAGTAGTATGAGAAGTGATGCAAACAATTTTCATGAGGAGTCATATTTGCAAAATTACTCAAAACGTTTTCAGGGACATTTAGGGGGATATTCACAAGAACGTGCGCTAAACATCTCCAAAAAATGTTAACGCAACTTTACACATCGCAGTCTATTGCGGGAAAATAACCCCGTGTTAACGTGGAATTCACAACACGGCGGTACCATGCGATAGTTTGCCGAAAACGCGACCAATGTCCGCGATACAACCACCGCAACGGAGATAAAAACACAAACCCCAACACCAAAAAACGTGCGATGAGCCCATTCGCGATGAGGAAAGCAGCGATAAGCAGCGCCAGGCCCGCGACACACACACGGCAGGCGGGAATAAGCACAACAAAAGCAGGAAAAAGGAAGACAAACCAAACAGAAAACAACAGCGAAGCACAGCAGAGGCAGCCGGAGCTAGTACACAACCCCACAAGCCCCATTGGCAACAAAACATTGTACATTGCAGTCCATTGTGGACAAGGTGAATGCAGCCGGAGAGCGGAGGACAATGGAAGAAAACCAGAACAGCTGGATTGATGCGAAACGCACAAACAAGCAGAAACACGCCAACAACCAGAAGGCAGCAATGCACACCGGAGGTGGGAGTCCAGCACCACACCAGGAGCTGGATGACATGGAGGAAATGGTGCCCACCACATCAGTCTGGAGATGGTGGCAGGAGTCGGGGACCGGAAACTGCTCAAAATCAACAGACACAACAGCAACAGGGAGAGGAACGACCAGGGACTGGGGGGACGGGGGAAGATGGGCACAATGGCACACATGCACAATTAAGCACAGCACAACTGCAGACAAACCATGCCCAAGAGTAACAACACCAACCAAGAGCACAAGTCACACAACTCGGCAATATCACACCACTGAACAAGCACAGAAGTGAAAACCACACTGCCTGAAAGGGAGAAGGGTGAGCCAAATCAGAGCTGAAGGGACATCTCACACACAATGCAGCACACACACATAGGAAGCAGAGCACCCCAACATGGAACACAATGTGGTACAAACAGCAACATTTGCACAACCGAACACAGGACACAAGTGCACCCGCTTGTGGCCGGGAAATGGCCATACGCATCTGGCAAAGAATGAATCAGGGACATGATAATGCACAAGTACAAACCCACAGCCCTGATGGGGTAGCAATGCATGTATGGCAGGGACCCAGATAGGCCGTGACACACACATTGGCATATAAATCAACACTCATCACAGTTGGAGACAAGTGAAGGTGCGGAAACTTTATCAACAATTGCGTGTCAGTACGGCCAAGAGAAGTGCCACGACATGCAGACCAATGCAGCAGCATGTCTGAATGAGGAACGTTGGAAAGCGCCCATGTCCACCCCGGGGGAGTCCATCACCCACACAAGTCAGTGCCACCCCGCGTTGGTTGTCCGCGCATGGATCCGGAGTACAGGCCAATGCAGCCATATCCACTGTCGGCTTGGGACATGTGACCAGATCCCCAACATGCAACCAGGCGTCGGGACACATGCAATGGGTCACATTCAGTTGTGGCTGCAGGTACGTTGTCACTCGTCCATGAACGCGAGTGCAGCAGCGTAGGCCAACATTTCCAATGAGAGCTCGTTGTCGACTAGATCTAACATGTTGGCGACGTAACCCATCAGCTGGCCCGGACAGATGTGCTAACTCCAACCCCTGGCCCCAATTGGCACTAAAGCCCAATAGGGGAGCGGCTCAATGTGGTCACTGCACATGACGACTCGTGCAATCTCCCAGGTCCAGTTGCCAGCATGCATGCCAATCATCCAGGCATGCCATAAATGGGCATCACAGTGACACTCCTGGTCGTGGGCCAATAGGGGGCGCACACAAGTCAAAATCCAGGTCAGCTACCATTACGTTGGAGAGGCAGATATCTATGGTCCACTCGAATATGCACGAGCGGCAATGCAATACAGGCTGAACGCAGGTGACGTTGGCAAGGCGGAAGCTTAGCCGGTAACTGATCTGCAGCACATTGCCAATGGCAGTGCCCCCAGTACGTGCAGCAGACGTGCACAGTACCGGTCCACGTGACTGGAGTCGTGCATGTGTCCGGGATGTCCTGCCATTGCGTCAGTGGCTCTGCTTGAAGCGGCACGGTGCTGACCCGCGCCAGTCCTGTGGATGAAATGCCACAGCTCGGATCAATGAGCAGTGTCTGTGTGCAACGGGTGCAGGCCTGGGGTGGGGTGGGAGTATATGTCAAGGCCATTTCACGCACGCTAACTACGACCAAGGACTTCTGCGTGTGGGATGTGTACACGTTGGTCTCACGTCGGGCAGTGCGTAGTGTGGGAGTCGCCAGCAAATGCTATCGTATCTGTCAGGGGGTGCTGGGCATATGCAAGTCCCAGCTCGGAGCTGCAGATGTGCTTCCGCCTGATAGTTCAGACAAAGGACCTTTCATCCCTACAGTAACCCTACCATCTGCTTGCATACAGGAGATGTACAGAGGCCTGTTGTGGGTGGGGTGGGATGTCTGCGACCCAGGGAATCATGGATGATATGCCAAGCACGTGGCACATGAGCGGCCACACTGGGTGTCACGTTGCCTCACAGCTGCTCCTCCCTCCCACGAGCCCCCACACTTGTGTGCGCTGCGCGGATGTATCATGTGCACTCCTATGGCACCCCATTGTCATGCCTGTCTGCGCATGTCCAGCGGCATGGCAACAACACCATGAAGCTGGCCGTTGAGGCTGTGTGGCCACGTGAGTGTAGGCCAATGGTCTGGACTGGGCGGACACAGGTGTACAGTCCATGGCTGGCTGTGATCGCGCTGCGAATGAGGCTAGGCATCTGACTTATGCAGCCGCAGGACTGAGACACATAACACTTGGCATGTATGAGCCAAGACCCCGAGAGGTCTTGCACTCCTACATTTCCCCATACGTGCGGGCCCGTCCTCTGGGTGCATGCTACATTGCAACATCGACTACTGTGGTCCCGGTGGCGACAACACTCCAACACAGAGACACGCTTACCGCACTTCCTGCTCAAGGCCAGACCAGAGCCATGCCCTGATCCCCCTGCCGAATCAGCACACCCCTGCGCTGACCTGACGTACGCCGGACCAGCACACGCCGCTTGTGCATGCAGGGGGGGGCGGGCGAAGCTACATGTCCAAGGTCTCAGCCACTGCTGAGGTGACATGGTATCGTCCGCTGAAGACAGCACACTGTGATGTTGCAGGGCTCGGGCCCATCATGCTGACATAATGACCACACGGACACACTTGCTTAGATGGTGTGAATGGCTACGGGCACGTGCTCCTGGCCACTTTTATTAGCAGGCTCACATGTCGAGTGACACCTGTGTTGGATGTGTGTGGGGTGTGTGTACACCAGCCGTCATGGAGTGCCTGGTGCAGTCAAAAAATGACAACAGTGTACATCGTTAAGGACACAACCATTCAACCATAAAGGCCACATGACTTGAGCTGCACAGAGTTAGTGGCCCCGGATGCACAGCGTCCTGCACGGGCCTACCGCCACGGGCCGCTGACTTGCGGTGCACTGGGGCAGGGTCACGAGAGCAGAGCAGGTTCTCGTAGATGACAAAGGGGGTTGTCGCAGAGTGTCTCGGTGGACAGTGGAAGGTGAACCCCCAGGGCATGATGCAGAGTGCAGAACCACGCAGAAACAGTCACTATGGTGGAGATGAATGGAACAGACACATGTCGAACACCCAGTCCGGCCCAGTCAGATGATGATGCAGACAACCCCCAGGCCATGGACTCAGATGCCACCAAAGTCCAATCTGAAAGTGCCCATGACTCATTGCGCACAGAGTTAGTGGCACCAGTGCTGATAGGGGATGCCGCCTCCAATGAGGCGTGTCCAATGGTGTGGACTCCTCCATATCTTACCCAAGACACAGTTCCACATGTGTGACTTACTGGACCGCAGTGTAGGCCTGAGGCAGCGGTCAGCAGGGGCCATTCACCGAGTGTCGCCGGCTTACGTTGGATGGTCCCACCGGCCTGCGTAGTTCAGGTTCAGTGGCACCACGGGACGCAGACTTGCGGTGAACAGGGTTGGTGGCACCAGGTCAGTTGTTGCTAGTGTATGGTCACCTCCGTGACGAGGATCCGGCTTTCATCCGGACTGAGCCACATCTTCCTCTTACTCCTCTCCGTGCGTTCACTGGTATGGACTCTGCCATTCATGAATCACGACTAAGTGCTGGATGTGGGACCTACTGGACCGCAGTGTAGGCCGGGGGCAGCGGTCAGCACGGGCCCACAGACACGTGTCGTGTGCTTGCGATACAGACTTTGGCTTCTCTGATCGGAGGGAGTATAGTGATGTGGACGCTGCCACGGACTTGGGGTCACTGCCATTCAAGACTCAGGACACAGTTCCACATGTGGGACCTACTGGGCCGCAGTGTAGGCCTGAGCCCTCATCCAAGTGTCGCTGGCTTGCATTGAACAGGGTTAGTGGCACCACGTGTTGCCGGCTTGCGTTGAACAGGGTTAGTGGCACCACGTGTCGCAGGCTTGCGATGCAGACTTTGGCCTCACTGATCGGAGGGAGTTCAGTGAGGTGGACGCTGCCACGGACTTGGGGTCACTGCCATTCAAGACTCAGGACACAGTTCCACATGTGGGACCTACTGGGCCGCAGTGTAGGCCTGAGCCCTCATCCCAGTGTCGCCGGCTTGCGTTGAACAGGGTTAGTGGCACCACGTGTCGCCGGCTTGCGTTGAACAGGGTTAGTGGCACCACGCGTCGCAGGCTTGCGATGCAGACTTTGGCCTCACTGATCGGAGGGAGTTCAGTGATGTGGATGCTGCCACGGACTTGGGGTCACTGCCATTCAAGACTCAGGACACATTTCCACATGTGGGACCTACTGGGCCGCAGTGTAGGCCTGAGCCCTCATCCAAGTGTCGCCGGCTTGCGTTGAACAGGGTTAGTGGCACCACGTGTCACCGGCTTGCGTTGAACAGGGTTAGTGGCACCACTTGTCGCAGGCTTGCGATGCAGAATTTGGCTTCACTGATCGGAGGGAGTTCAGTGATGTGGACGCTGCCACAGACTTGGGGTCACTGCCATTCTTAACTCACTTTCTCAGTACAACATGTGCCAACAACTGGGCCGAAGAGTACGCCGGTGGAGTATGTCAATGAGAAAGGAGTACTGTGGGCCAGCGTCGTGGAGGCCAGCGATGGTCTGCGGAGGCTGAAAAGGTCACGGGATTGGGGTTGGAGCTTGCACCGGCACGTGGTGGGCCTTCTTTGACACACGCCGGTGTCGGCAGGTGAGCAGAGCCTCCTTGGTGCGCTGGGGCAGGCATGACGGTTCAGGGGACCAGCGGCCTGGGGTGCAGCAGGCGCACAGAGATGCAGGCCCCGCAGCGCACGGCGCCGGCCTCGTGGCGGGCTGAGAGGCACCGCCCTGGCAGACACGTTGGCCATTCCGAAAGAGAACCACGCCCAGTGCGATGGGGTTTTTATTCACACCCCTACGCAGGCCCAACCCACTCCGCCCACGCATACGGGGGGGACGTAACGTGCGACATTTCCGCGGTCTGCCCCACAGCCTGTGGGGACATGGTATCGTCCACTGGCCACTACACTCCATGCACCAGCAGTTAATGTCCACATGGCCATTTCTGTGGTTTGCACATTGGAGTCTGTCCGGCACCTCCACGCCACACCTGGCATTGGGTAGGTTCTCATCCATTAGTCACTTGCCGCTCTCGCACATGCCTGCTCCAAGCCTCTCCTCACATTCTGCTATTGTGTGGCTGTGGTGCCATGCCGTGGCTGGGTTGTGTGCATGGCAAGCCCAGGTTCCCGATGGAGTCGTGTTGTCATGTCTGGTCGGTTGGCATGTTGTATGGCGTGTTGCATGTAGTTCTGCTGCGTGCCCATTGCCAGTGTCGTCAGTTGCATGTCTGTGGGGTGGAGGTGTGTGGTGTGTTCATTTGGTACTTACCAACGAGCACTGCATTTCCATAGGTGCCATCCTGGGAGCGCTGGTTGATGATGGACTTTCGGGCGATGTAGGAATCATGCACTCTGCCTGGGGAGTTGGCCACGACATTGTTGAGGAGTACCTGGTGGACCACTGTTGCCTGCACATTCATGGGATGCGTGTGCTTTCTGTTGCGGTAGTTGTGTGCAGTGGCGGCAGGGGGCACGAGGGGTACATGTGTGCAGTCGATTGCCCCCGACACGTGAGGGAATCCAGCTATGGCGTAGGAGCCTTGCTTGGTCTCCAGCTGCTCCTGCGCAGTGTGGGTGAAGTGGGGGTGCTGGGGTACCAGGCTGATGATGGCATCAAGGACAGGTGTGATGAACTTGGATGGGGCTGGCTGTGAGACTCCTCCGACTCTGGCAGTTGTGGGTTGGAAGGTACCAGAGGCCAACATGTGCAGCACAGCCGGTAGCTTTGTCTGTGGAGGGATGTTGGTTGTCCGCTGTGTTGGTACCGTCAGCAGGTGGGCGATGTGGGTCAGGATGCGGGGGATGGTTGTCCTTTTGGGCCTGTAGTGGGCAATGTCCTCCTCTGGCGTTCGGTCTTTGCAGCTGGTGCGTTTAAGGTGGGTCCGCTGTCTTTGTGTACGCTGCCTCTGTGGTGGTCCGGGGGGAGGGGCGGGACAGGTCCTGAGGGTGGTGGCGGGCCTGGGGGTGGTGGCGGTGGGTGTTGTGGCCCTCATGGGTCTCGGAGCTGCATGATCATTGTCTCCATGGCATCTGTGGGTCTTCAGATGTGGCTCTTGGTTGGGCTCCCTTTCATGCTGCAGGTAGTCGTCCTGCTTAACACCAGCAAAAGGCAGGTGTTAATTCCCTGCTGCTACCGCGGCTTATCGCCTGTTTTTGGTTTGCATCGCAGATCTGGCAGTTCGTTGTGAAAGTGGTGTAGTGGTGTTTTCGTGAGTTTTTGCATGGGAACTCCTACTCTGCATCTCATTAGGGTTAGTTGGTGGTGTCACCCGTGGAGATGAATTTTGCGGCAGTTATCGCGGGAATACTGGCGATGTCTGCAGTTTGCACCCGTTTGTGAATGGGGCGTTAAATCTATCTCCAATTTTGATGCGTTAAGGTGGCGATAACTCGGCGATAAGTCCTTGTGAATATGCCCCTTAGTCATCAGAAAATAGCCCCTAATTTGGGAAAGACAGACATTTTGATTTTACATGTGTTGTTCTTGGTCTTTCTCGTTTCAAAGTAAAGCTATACAGTTATATTGAAGCATAATAAAGTGTTGCCTAATACTGGCGTGAGGCAACCGTCTTCCTCAGATGTGCTGTGCTCATGAATATTTGGTGCAAGCTGGCCTTTTACAATGTGCTAGCTTGTATAAACACGTTACATTGGGAGTTGTATAATTTGTCTTCTGCCAGTGCAAAATAATTAGCTGTGTCTCTTTTTCCTTGTAATTTTTCATGTTATGTTCAGCCAGTGACATCTTAGGGATTTGTGGGCACCAAGAAATATACAGTTTGAGCCTCCCAGTATGGAAGGATTTTATATGTATTGCCCTTTTTAGCTCATTCAAACCGTTGTGATTCCGAAATATATTGAATTATAGGTTAAACTTTCAGAAATGGGTGCACACAAACGTGCTTTGTCTCCACCAGCCAAATTCTACCAAAAGAAAGCTTGAATAAGCTTTGATAAAGCCCTTTCTTTTTGCATTTGGATCTAAATTTCTAGATTGCGTCAAAAATATTTGATGTGGAATTCAGTGTCTAATTAGCTTGTTCCTCCCATTGCAGGAATTAAATGCTGAGTGTGATTTGTTAGATGTTTAGTGGACTAGTACATAATATTATGGCAAGAAATATGCACCTTGCGCTTGAAATTATACTGCTGTTGCTCAATATATGTATTCACAATGGCCCCCCTTCACTATGGCATTCTTACTGCAACAGTGAAAATCAATGTGTTGCTCTGTGGAATTTCACCATTCTATCACCATAAAAGCTAATAACTTTCTCCTAAATTTTTCTTGCCCTGCTTTGTCCCTCTTTTCCTCTGTAAATGTGTGCACTTCTCTCACTAGACAGTTACCCATGACCTTGCTGAGTAAGATAAATGGGATGGGGAAGGATACAGGAGTTGGACAGGGAAATAAAGAGTACAGTATAGCAAGAGACATGAAGTGGAACAATAAGGGGTGGATATAGAGATGATGTAGAAAGATATGTGATGTAGGCAGAGATGCAAAGTAAATAGAGGAAGATGAGGTAGCCTGAGGGAAAGATAAAGAGAGGTAGAAAAAGGAAGGTTTTAGAGTGAAGTAGAGAGAAAGAGAGAAAATAGAGGTAGAGAGAAGGTAATGTTGAAACAGGTAGAGGAGTACTGTACTCCTAGGGGTGAGGTTTAGAGAGAGAGAGGGTTAATGTAGGAAAAGAGGTGTATTTGAGAGAGGTAAAGGCAGCAAGAGCTAGCGGTAGTCAGAGAGACAAAGAAAAACAAAGATATGCATGGTAAAGAGCAAAATGAGAGGAGGTATACAAAAATGGGACAGGTAAAGAAAGTGGAGAAGGCAGAAACGTAGAGAGAAAAGAGAAGCATGAAAAAGGAATGGGGGATAGTCTGTAGAGAGGAAGTTGTGAGACATAGGTGAAACAGAGAAAGAGAGGTACGATTGAATCAAGTAGAGACATTTTTGAGGAAGAGGAGGCGAGGTAGAGAGCGTTATAAAGAAAGAAGTAGAGAAAGATAGTTGAGATAGAGGTAGTTAGTTGAAATAAATAAAGATATAGAGACAGATATGTGTTTGTGCAAGAGAGAGAGGCAGAGAGAGAAAGGATTGAGGATAGAATAAAAGGGGTAGCGGTAGAGAAATATGGGTAGTCAGACAGGAGTAAGAGATTTGGAGAGGAGAAGAAAAGGGAACAGAGGTAAAACAGTAGGTGGAGAGGTGAGGTAGTGAACTAGATGTAAGGGAAATTTGAAAGGTTAGGTAGCAAGAGAGAGAGAGAGACGGGTGGGGTAGAAAGAGGTGAGGTTGTGAAGGAGATGTTTAGTAGATGCAGAAATGAGATAGAAAGGATAGGGGTAGTGGTGAGGTAGAAAAAGTGCTGAGAGAGAGGTAAGGTAGGAGAGACATGGAGAGAGTTAGAGATGGGGAGTTGTGCTAAAAAGTGAGGTTGTCTTAAAAGTGAAATAGATGGCAGAGAGATACATGGAGGTCAGATAGAAAAAGAACAGTGAGGTACAGAAAGAGGGATGAGGTAGAGACAGTTGAGGTATACAGTGGGATCAAGAGTGAAAGATCTAGATATGGGCACAGAGTAACAGAGAGGCAAGCGTGGTCAGGAGACAGAGGTAGAGGAAGATGAAGCTGAGCGAGATATATTGGGTATATTGAGAAAGAGTTCAATACTCAGCCGATCTCCACTGATCTCCGCCGATCTCCAGGCCCTTAGCTGGTACCCATTGAGGATCAGGTACTCACTTCGGCAGAGGCCAGCAGGGCTCAGGCAGGTCCAGGTGCAGGTTCAAATAGGTCCAGTTGCAGGTTCAGGCAGGACAAGTTACAGCTGGTAAACTTGGTAGTTGCAGAGAGACCTCTGGAGCTTGTTGTGCGTGTCCCTATCACTCAGAAGAGGAGGTCAGCCAACTGACCCTTGGAGTAACTCTGGAGTCCTGGGATCAAGTAGCAAGGCAGGCCTCATGCAGGAATTTAGTTCTCTGAAGGTACAAGGCAAGCTTCAAGCAGCAGGACAGTCCTTTGGTAGTAGCAGGGCAGTCTTCTGAGGTACAACGTAGGCTTCAAGCAGAAGGGCAGTAATCTCAAGTACAAGACCGTCCCTTGGTGGTCCTCTGCAGGTCCAGGGGTGAACAGTGGGTCTGAGGATCCTATTTTTATACCTGGTGCCAGCTTTGAAGTGAAATAAACTTCTAAAGTTTCCCCCCAAAAGTTGGTTCTGGAGTTTCCTTCCTCCATGCCCAGGCTCCAAGGGGTGACAATAGACTGGTGTCAAATTCTTTGTGAGTGTGATGGGGGCAGCCTTTGAAATGTAAGTGGGGCAGGAAACAGCTCCGTCCTTCCCTTCCTTGCAGGATGGCTCTCTCCTAGCCACCCCCCTTCTTACTGATCAATGTCTAGGCCCAATTCACATTCTTAACGGAAGAGCAATTAGCAGGCGCATAGCCACGGCCCGTGCAGGTAAGAGCGGTGGGGCCACGTGGGGGGTGGGGGGATTTTGACAGACGACCACGAGGGAAAAGTAATTATTTATTTAATTTTCCCTTGTGGTCATCTGTCGAATCCCCCCTTAACCCGGCCCCACCGCTCTTACCTGCACGAGCAGCAGCTGCAGGCACAGGCAGCTGGAAACTCCTAGAAGACCTCAGAAACTTTAGGTGGAGGAACAGACCTCTGACATGAAGTATCAGTCACAAGTACGCCAGTGGCAAAAACATACCGCTGACAGGAAGTAGCTGTTGAGGGTCCCACTACTTTTACCATGAGGATCCTCCCAGAATACATGATCCCACTCCTCCCTGACTATTTAGATTCTTACATTTGGAAGCAGAGTGGGGGTCAGACACACTTTGGCTTCTTTTTCCCTCCCTTGATGCTTAAAAAAAGGCATACTTTGCCAGGTCGAAATGGCAGTTTAAAACTGCACAGAGACTGCAACGGCAAGCCTGAGACATGTTTTAAAAGGCTACATTTATTGGGAAGTAGCATTTAATTTACAGGTCCTTGGTACCCATGGTTCCATGTACGGGGGACTTACATGTAAATTAAATTTACCAATCTGATGTAAGCCAATTGAACCATGTTTTAGGGATAGAGCAAAAGCACTTTAGCAGCGGTTAGCAGTAAATTAGTGCAAAGAGTTCTAAAAGACAACAAAACATGTTCAGAAAACTGGAGTGGTGAAGGCAGAAAGTTTGGGGTTGACCCTGCAGATAGGGTCAGGTCCAACAGAGTGAGAGGTAGGGAGAGAGAGAGAGAGAGAGAGAGAGAGAGAGAAAGAGAGAGAGAGAGAGAGAGAGAGAGAGAGAGAGAGGATATGAGAGAGCTTTAAGGTAGAAGAGCTGGGGTGAACTAAGTGCAGCGAAATCACAATGAAATTCAATTTAGTTGACACCAACTGATTAAGACAGTGATAGTCAAGGCTGGGCAGACCAGTCATATAAATTAAAGGACAGATTTATTATTTTTTAGTGCAAGACAGTGCATCAACCAAAATTTTGGTGCTGCATTGCGCAAGGGGGAGAAAAAAGCACAAATCCATATTTATTAATAATGGCCTACTCTTGCTCACTACCCCTGTGCTGGCACACAAATTGGATACCTAGTGCCAGGGCCGACCTGGGCACCAAAATCAGCCCTGGCAAATTTTGCCAGAGCAGCCCCCTTACGACATGTAGTGAACAAGTGCAGCATTTCTCTGGTGGGCTGGCTGGGTGGGCAACAGTTTCACTGCTGGTGGGAGCAGGTTTTGTTGTAGGGGGCCAGGCAGCCACATTCCTCCCTGTAGGAGACAGGAACCACCAAGATATAAAAACAAATGATTTTAAAGCACACTTTAAACCATTTGTTTTGTATTGCTTATTTGTATGCGCTGCAGGCAGGAATGTGGAAGGCCAGTCTACAGCAGCTAAACCGGCCCCCACTAGCAGTGAAACTGGCCCCTACCCTGCCAGTCCACCAGGGAAGCACCTGATGCCTGGTAATGCCAGTCTGGGACTGCCTAGTGCCACGCACAATCTTTGCATCTTGGTTC
Source organism: Calotriton arnoldi (assembly GCA_963921515.1). Taxonomy (NCBI): domain Eukaryota; kingdom Metazoa; phylum Chordata; class Amphibia; order Caudata; family Salamandridae; genus Calotriton; species Calotriton arnoldi. The sequence continues at coordinate 106,701 of CAWUFW010010228.1, read as the reverse complement.
AGATGTGTGTGGGTGCTATCTAGGACAGGATAAGTACTGGAAACACACCCTTGCAGTATAAAATGCTATGCCTAGACAATTCTCAAACATTCCACACTTTGCATATGTGTTGTGCAGGGCAGCACACAATTTGTGTAATGTATGAAGAAATAAAAAAATGTCTCCATGTTTGCACCTGCTTTAAGGTGGTGTTATTTTTTTATGCAAAGCCCATTTTCACCATCTTCATACATCAAGCTTTGCATCAAAACCTATGGATGCTTACGCTAGTCTGCTCGAGTTACACCCAAGTAATATCCCTTGACATTTGGTGGTGCTACGCATTGCAAAGCTCTATTCACAATGACAACTGAGCACATTTCCGGCACAAAATACTTTTTGCGCAGGAAAGTAAATACTCTTTCAAGAGTTTGCACTGCTTTGTGTCCCTTGGTATGACATTGCCCTGTCGCAAACCCTTAGCAAATCTGACCCTAAATTGATGTTAAGCATGCTCAGCTGTCAAATTAGAAAAATGATTTTGACTGTTTCACTTCACCAGGGAGCCCCTCGGAACCTGGGGGCCATGGGTAATTGCCCGCTTTGCCCATGCCCTAAAATGCTCAGCTTCAGCACGTGCAGCATTTCACAACTCAGGGGTATATTCACAAGAACGTGTGATAACTACCGCAAGAGTAGCGTAACGCAACTTTCAATATCGCAGCCTAGCGCGGGAAATTAACCCCGTGTCAACGTGGAATTCACAACAAGGCGGTAGCATGCGATGGTCACCAGATAACGCGTCAAATGTCATCGTGAAAATCAACGTCACGCCGAAAAAATGCGAAACGCAAAAAAACATGCGATGAGACCAATCGCGGTACAGAAATCAGTGAACACCAGCCACAGGCCTGCAAATCCCACGCTCCCGGCGGGAAAAAGCACCATAAAAGAAAGAAAAAAAAAAGCCCAAACAGAATTCAAACTGCGTAGCAACATGGATGCACCCGGACCGAGTGCAGAGGACAAGCCGAACACCACAAGCCCCACGGAGGACCAGCCAGGAACCCCGCGTTCGGGGAAGGGCAAGGACAAGAGGAAGAGGAAGACGGGGCTCAGTCCGCAGGAAGACCGGATCATCGTCACGGAGGTGACCGAACACCATCAACAACTGTTCGGCACCTCCACTGCGGCACTGGCAACTCAAACCGAGAAATGGCAGGCCATCGTTACCAACGTCAATGCAGTCGGAGTGTCAAGGAGGTCACTGGAGGAGGTCAAGAGGCGCTGGCATGATCTGAAAAGGCAGACCAAACATAAGCTCATCGCCAACAGGGAGGCAGAACGGCGACTGGAGGTGGGAGTCCTGCGACACAGGAGGAGCTGGATGAGCTGGAGCAAATGGTGGCCACAGTCAGCAATGAGAAGACGGTGGCAGGATTGGGGGGCCTGGACACAGCACGATATGACCTGACCCAACAGCCACATGGTGAGTAACGACTAGGGACGGGGGGAGATGGGCACAATGGCACACATGCACAATTACGTGTAGCATACAGCACACCCACAATGACTGTGGAACATGTCCCTGATTGCCTTGGCACACTGCAGCACACATAGAAACGCCAAGTAGGCCCCCATTCACAATGTGCACAGAGGGGCCCCCCCTATCACCAATATCACAACCGACCCATGCACATGTGCTGAATCCAGCAAAGCAGCAGCTCTGTGACCCACACTGACTATGCAAGTAACACTGCATGTCCGATAACATGGCAGCAGCCCAAAAAAAATGACATGGCCCACGAATCGACATGGAGGTAGCCCAGTGCGGATCACATCCGTAAAGGAGCAGGTCACACTGCGACATGTCCACGTGCACCCACAACCCATGCCGTACAATACACGCAGCAGACGAACAATGCACCAGGCCTCAAAATCTGTCCGAGAGCACATATGACCCAAGTCAAAAGCAAATCAGGCCCCGAAAAGCACACAATTCAAAGGCACCCCGCCTCAAAGGGAGAAGGCTACACGAAATCAGAGCTGTAGGGGCAACTCCCCCACAATGCAGCACACACACATAGCAATCACAGGACATCCGCAATGACAGCAATGTGGTACAATGTGCAACACCAGCACCACAGGACAGAGCTCACAACAGGTTCCGCTCGTGCGTAGTAACTGTCCACTCACATCTGGCATTGCCTGACACTGTGTGATGATAATGAACGGGTACTACCACACATCTGTCATGTATCCGGAAAACACACTGACTGCCATCAAATAGCCAGCTCCCCCAAAACAGTCACAATGTACATTGGCATGCAGTCTGAATGTAAACATCTGCAAATCAACAACATACATGTGAAACTCTGTTAACCTGCATCTCCCTTAACATTTCAGAGGGACAATCAACACTTACTGCAGAGCAGACCACAAACGCCATCATTGATGATATAGAGGACAACCTGCACATATGTCAAGATACCCTCCAGCGGATACTGGACAGCCTCTGCACCCCACCCCCAGGAGCAGGGCAGGCCAGCTGCCTCGAGGTGACCCCACCACCTGCACAGACCACACAGCCGGAAACACACACCACCACGGCTGTCTCCCAGGACCCCCCCGACCAATACATGGAGTACATACAACGTGTGTGGTCTTCCCAGGTGGAGTTGGCTGAACAGCTGCGGCTGGGTTTCGAGCTCATGGCAGCCAAACTCGATGCCATATGTGGGTGTCTGAGTCCCATCAGGGACCACGTACAGTCCCTATCGGACACCCCTGGTACGCACCATGCTCCTCCACAGACCCTGGCTGACCTCGCTGGTACCATGAATCATACACAAGAACTGTGTGGGCAGACAGGCACCAGCCATGACAGCACAGAGTTGGCACAGATGTGGAGGTCAATGGAGACCATGGAGCAGATGCAGGCTGGAAGGATGTCTGCCACGGATGGACACCAGCGAGTAGTAGCTGGGAACTTCAATGCCCTGCAGTACTTCATCTTGCCATTGCTGCCACTGAGCCGTCCCCAGATGACTGCAGCGGGAACATCGACATACACAGCTCCGACCCCTGATGTGTCCGTGGCACACTGTGATGCTGCTCCATCACCTATGCAGTCTGATGTGTCTGTGGCACCCCATGATGCAGCCATCACCCCGCCACACACACCGGACACAGAACCCATATCAGGGGAGTAAGAAGGGGATGGGAACTACTGTGTGAGGAAGGAGGCAGTAGCATCCTTCACTGCCGTATGGCCTGTCCCTGCCTGGTTATGAACTATGCATCATGCCCTGGGACAACACCTCCTACTGACCCCCGGAACACTCTGCGACATTCACCCAGACCCCAACACGGACTGCCATTTCTTCACCGCTGGCCAATTACACAGCTATCCTGCTGCGGACTGCACTCTCTCTCTTCCCAATCACTGTGCAATCCCCAAAGGACTCTGGTTGACCCACCACTGGGCTTCCATGTGATGTGGGCTTGGATGGCCATGTACAGCTCCAGCTCTGTCAATCACCTGAATGTGAATAAAACATTCTAAATCACACAGATGTGCCATCACTATGTTCACTCATGTATGGAAGTATGGCTGGATGTGGGGACGATGATTGCACATGAAGGTATACCCTGGTAACTGACATCTATGCGCATGTGTCAATTGGATGACTGTGAAGGTGAGTACTAGCTGTGTCCCCATTGCACATCAACAACAATCACACAACCCCCCCAACGTAGGCACACGTCCATGTGTTGAATAGGGCTGTGTGTAGGACTGACCCAAACGAAAGCAGGCCAGGAGTGGTGTCCTACACCACATGTGACAACAGAACTTCACGTCGCATACCTACTCACACATATCTGTGTGGACACATTCTGTAGTGAGATATGACATTGCTCCACATGATCAGGGGTTGGACACCATACTCACGTTGCTGACGTCACTTAAGTGCACATGTCGTTCAGCACATATCCAAAAACAATGTCTGGCTCACAGAGGTGGAGCTTGCCAACGGGACACACCCACATTGCACATGCGTCAGTCAGTTCCTCCCTGTGTAGGGACGATGCTCATTGTGGCACACGAGTGGACAATTTACACAACACACCTCACAGTTAGACACCAGTGGAGTGGCATGGAGTTTATTGGCATGTGCGTGTCAGTACGGACGAGGCAACGGCCACAGCAGGCAGGGACATGCTTAAGACACTTACACGCAGCATGGGTACATGTCGAGGTTCAGAAAATGTCGGGGCTAAAATGGACAACATTCATCACGGATGGCAACGCTCACAGCCCACCTTGCCTTGCTGGATGAGTCATGTGTTGTTTGGCGTCTGCCCATTGCCCCGTGTGAGGGGGCACGACTCACTGCACATGGGATCTGCATAGTGCTCTGCCTCCAGAGTGCGCTGATTGTCTGCTCTGCTGACAGTGATCAGGTGTGAGGGTCCGACAGGTTCACATGTCGTGCTACATTGCCATGTGTGTGCTCTCCCCCAGCAGTGTGTCCGAATTGGCAACGTTGCCAAATGACACTGTGTTGCTCCGACCATGGACCTGCGTCACCTTGCACAGGTGTGTGTGCACACGCGTTGTTCCACGCACATGCATCCAGAGCCCAAACGAAGGCAGACATGTCCTCTGTTGTGGTGGGATATGTGAGCAATCCCCACGATGCAACAAGTTGTTGCGCCATGTGCCGTGTGTGGCAAACGGATGTGGCTGCAGGAACGTAGTTACTCGTCCATGAATGCCCGTGCAGCTTCATGTGCAATGTGTTCCAATAGTACATCGTTGTCGTGTTCAAGGAACACCAGGGTGAGCCAATCCATTAGGTGGTCCGGGCAGGTGTGCTCAGCCCACGCCGTCTCACCGATCCGCAACACAGCCCAATAGGGGAGCGCCTCGATGTGGTCACTGCACACGAGAAATTGTGCAATCTCCCATGCACAACTACCAATACATACGCAGTATGTCAAGGCATCCCATGCACGGCTGTCTCGGTTACACTCCTGTTCGTGATCCAACAGGGGGCACAGACACAAGTCATAGTCCAATTCATCAACAGTTGTGTTGGATAGGCAGACATCCATGGGACACTCGAATGTGCATGTTCGGCAGTAGAACCAGGGCTGGACGCAGGTGTCGTGGGCAATGCGGAAGCTGAGCCTGTAACTGATCCGCAGCACTGCCAGTGGCAGTGCGCCCAGTAAATGCAGCATACGTGCACGGTACTGTTCCACGTGACGGGGGTTGTGCATGTGCCCAGTATGGCCTGCCATTGCGTTGGTGCGTCTCGTGAACCGGCACTCTTCTGAACTGCGGCAGTTGTGTGGAGGATATGCCACAGCTCTGAGCAATGATTCAAATGTGTGTGCAACATTGTGGGTAATGGGTTGCTGTTTCCGTGAGTGTCAAGGGCATCCCATGTGGGGGTACCACAGGCAGGGGCTTCTGTGTGTGGGCTGTGGATAAGTCGGATGGTTCATTTGTGGCATGCATGGGGTGGGAGTCGTCCCCATCTGCCATTGCATCTCTATCAGGGTGTTCCAGGCGCGTTCTGGACCAAGGTCAGAGGTGCAGGTGTCCTCCCAACTTCTGCATTGGGACAATGGTGCTTTCATCCCTGATGTTTGTCTGACTACTACTTGCGTTTTCGGAATGTGATGTGGCTTTGGCGCTGAGATTAAGACACGGCCTTGGGCTCATGGTGTATGGATGGCGATGCACACAGACATGTTGGCATGTGGAGCCAGGTGCCCGAGCGGCCTTGCGCTGCTTGTGCTATCTCACTCCGTCTCTCTCCCTCGCTCTCTCCCTCTCTTTCCTTTGTTGGGCGCATGGCACACCTTCTTCTCTTGGATTTGGTCTTCCAGGCTGTGTGCTATGGATTGTCCAGTGAGGAGCCGCTAGGACTCATCCTAAGGGTTGTTTCTGCTTTTGTTTGTATGGTGTTTTGTGTTGGTGATTGCATTGCTGTATGACTGATTCTTCATTTTCTGGCCACGCATGTATGTTTATTTTCCTGCTTGTGCGACATCAGGCAAAATGTTTGTTTTGGGATTCGTGGTGTTGGTGTGCAGTTTCTTAGTCCGGGGTTGGGGGTGGTCCCGGGGGGGGGGGTATTGCAGGCCTGGGTGTGGTGTCGCTGGGTGTTGTGGCCCTCTTGGGTGTCCGTGCTGCATGTTCAGTTGCTCGTGGGCATCTGTTGTCCTTCATGTGTGGTTCTGGGCTGTGCTCCCTTTTGTGGTGCAGTCTGTGGTCGGACTTTACACCAGGTCAGGGCAGTTGTAGATTTCCTGGTGCTAACGCGGCTTATCGCCGGTTTTGTGTTTTTATCGCCGATGTGGCTGGTCGTTGTGAATGTTGAGGTGTGATGTTGTCGCGCCTTTTGGCACGGAAACGCCCACTCTGCATCTCATTAGCGATAGTTGCGCGGGTCCTCTGTGGCGATTTTTTTTGCGGCTGCTATCGTGGGTAAACTGGTGCTGTGGGCTGTTTATACCAGTTTGTGAATGGGGAGGTATATTTATCACGACTTTGGCTGCAATAAAGTGCCGTTAATTCGGCGATAGCTCCTTGTGAATATGCCCCTCAGTGGGGTAGCTAGGCCTTTTGCCGCCCGTGGCGGTCCCTTCGTTTGCCGCCCACAGCAGCCGCAGGTAAAGGGGGAGGGAGAGGGGGGGAGGCCGCGCTGCCCCCAAAACCCGTGATGCCTGGGGCAGACCGCCCACACCCCCTTGCTATGCCACTGCCGTAACTTTTGGGGGCACGATGCACAAACATGGACATTTCTAAGTAACCTTCAGTACTTTGGACCGCTTGCTATTATTACTCCTGGTGGTACCACACGAAACTAAGAGGAACATTGTCAATCGTCATCGACATCATCCTCCTATCAGCTATCAGGATGTGGGGAGGATCTCTGACCTTACAGAGACAGCCGTCGCCCTTGATACTGGCAAAGCCCGTTTCGAATCCCTGCCTCGACTCAACATGCTGTCGTTCCCGCCAAACTTCATTAAATGCCCAGACCCTTCTCTGGCAGTCTCCTGTGCAAAGCACTAGTGGTAGAAAAGGCATCATTCTGAAGCGGTGTTAGTCACCGGGGCCTGTTGATAACACCAGATGCAATTAGTCACACTTCCTCTTCAGTGCAGCGTGTTTTGTTTAGCAGCCTTGAGACTGGAGGCTATCGCCTTGTCTCCGCTCCCAGAATGCCACATGATTATGTGCTCATTTGTTCAAGGGCCTAACGTGCCTCTTTAACACATAGCATCCCAGTTTAATGGCAGAGACTGGAGCTGTATGGCTGATATCTAATAAGGTTCCTATGCAGCGGATTACACATTTCTATGGCTAGAGAAACGGACATAGTTTGTCGCCACTGTGCTACTGCATGCCTTGCAAGAATTTATAAATTTAAATTCTAAATACAGTAATAATACATAAAGAAACAGTCCTTCCACATACTAATTAGATCTTTTGCATGGAACATTTTCTGAAAGAAGTGAAAGACTGAGGTATACATCCACGGCTGTGGAGAGTCCCCAAGATTGCATGCCTTAAAGGCATTTTTCTTTTTTATAAAAAGGCAATTCAAAGGAGCAGGGCTGTAGCACATGTTCACCACCAGCCGCAGAAACACTATTTTAACAAGCATTGAGAAAGCCAGTAGGTCTGAGCTTGGCAAACTCATTCAGTGGTTAATTTGTTTTGCAAGCATATGCCAAAATGATAAAAAGAAGAAAAAGGAAACATGCTGCAGTCTAAACCTGGTGGCTGTATGTTCACAATAAAATATTAACATTTATAAAAACGTAAACATTGCATATCATTTTAATAGAACTGTATGGATGTTTCCTAGTAAGCAGGTGTACTTAGAAAAGGTATAGAAATCCTTTAAGCTTTAATCTACATCACCTGCAAATATGCTTACTAAAGGTGCAAAAAAATAGTGCTGCTGACTTTGGGGTACTGTAACCTGAAGACATAGTTTAAACACAAAATGATGACAAAAAATTAAATTAAAGACGGATATAGAATATGAAGAAGAAAAAACACTCTTGATGCAAACTTTAGGCCCACCAGGTCGGGCGCTGAAATGTACCTCTTTTTAGGTAGTGTGCACTTGTGATAAGGTAAAAACTAAGGGCCATATGTACAAGGAGTGGCGATAACTATCGCTAACGCTAGTTAGCGGCAGTTTTATTATCGCCGCGTACCGCTGAAAACTATCGCCATGTTAGCGGCGTATTCACAAGCCGTCGCTACATGGCGATAGTTTCAGGGATCGGCGGTGAAAACTCCCCCTAACATTAGCGCGATGGCGATAGGAATTCCAGCGTTAGCGGGCGAAAACCAACAAAAGGCCCATTAGCGGCAAAAAAGCTCACATTAGTCAGCCCAACGTGAGTTTTTTTTGCCTCTAATGCAAAAAATTGTCTATCAGTCGACCTCCAATAGAAAATAGGCAAAAAATCCCATAAAATGCAGAATGGAGCAGCCAGGGCCAAGTGCAGCACACATCAGCTACCCCCTTAAGCCACCCAACATCCAGGATGACCAGAATGAGAGCCTGGATGCCTCGCTGAACCTGCATCAGTAGCCTGGATGCCCCTCTGGACCTGCGTCTGGAGCCTGGATGCCTCGCTGGACCTGCGTCTGGAGCCTGGATGCCTCGCTGGACCTGCGTCTGGAGCCTGGATGCCCCGCTGGACCTGCGTCTGGAGCCTGGATGCCTCGCTGGACCTATGTCGGGAGCCTGGATGCGCCGCTGGACCTGCGTCTGGAGCCTGGATTGGGATGCGGAGGAGCTGTGGAGTCGATGAGCCGTGGCGGTAGACATTGAGGCGCGACGATTGCCCGTACCTGGTGGTGAAGTCTGGCAGGTCGCATGGAGACATGTTGCTGACCTGTGTGAGAAGACAGCCTTGAGCCCCTTGGAGCTGTGAATGGTAGAGGCACTCCTGCGCACCAATGTAGGGAGGTCTGCATCGCATACTATGATCCACCTCTACACCGTGGTGCATGGAGGGGATTACCAACGGTGGGCGGCGCATCTCTGCATCACAGGACGGATGATGTTGCACTGGCCAGACGCTGTGGAGGGTGAGGCCCCTGAGTTGCGCCGAACTTGTGTGGCGGGAGCGCTGCAACTTCACGCCTAAGGGGGCCCTGCTGCATCAACTGCATCGGGAGGTTCACCAGCGGACTTGGCAGCGACTGCTGTACCCAGGCTTGTGAAGTCCCACCTGGCTGAGGCTCCTGCTGGCTGAGTCACAGATTTGGAGAGAGTGCAGCGGATTGCGCCACGGTGTCAATGTCCAGGTAAGGAGAAGGTGGGACGCGTAGCGGAGGAGGCCTGGGGATCGAGTCGCCCAGGCCTAGCACCTTTAGAGGACGCACCCCCAGTGGCGGCTCATCGCCCCACTGCTTTCAAGCAGTGCAAGAAGAGGAAAAATCATCACATGATGATAACTTCCTGATGTAATCGTGCTATGTTTCCTTTGCGGGCGGGAGGGTGGGTAGGGCTGCTCTTCTCACGGAGCAAGGCAGGGGCGGAGTGGCATGCCCACTAAAGTACGCAATGACTGTTTGTTCGGCCCACTCAGGCCGCCCAAAGCAGTCATGCGCACTGTCCTGTTCGCAATGCAGACTGCATTACAGCCTGCATGGAGAACATGCCCACCCCTCCAGCCCCTGGCTGAACGCCTTGTCCCGGCGCCAATTACCAATCCCAACGCCGCATTGCAGCATTGTGATTGGCTTAGGGGAGGGAGCCTGGCTGCCTACTTCCTGTTCCTAGAAGCAGACTCAGGAGAGCAGGAGCAACAAAGACACGGGGCTCGAGGTAAAATTTCTCTCATTTAAATATTCACAACACCCGCTCACACACACACACACCCCCGCATCCACGCCCCATCCAGTGTCCTTTCCGGCGTTTCCCACCTCCCAGCTATCTAGTCCCCCCCGCAGTACTTCTCAATGGTGGGCGCTGTGCTGCCATGCGCAGCGGGCGTACCACTGGTGTGCCAAAGGTATATATGAAGTTACGACGCATACCATTACATAGCATTCCATTACAATGCATACTAATACTAGGCATATTGCAACAGTAGGGAAGGTGTTGGATAGCGGAGATGTAAAAATTACTATCCCCACTTCAGTGAGTGCAACCCTAAAACTAACCCTTGAACCCCAAAGCAAACACTGGACCATAAAATTCATCTTTGAGCCCCCAAAACACACCTGAAAAATCATATTTGACCCAAATGCACACCCCAATTATCATATTTGACCCAAATGCACACCCCAATTATCATATTTGACCCAAATGCACACCCCAATTTTCATAATTGACCCCAAAACACACCCTAAATTTCATCTCCGACACACGAAACCCATACCCACCCTAAAACTTAAAAATACCCCATTACTGACCTTACAATGCGTTGTAATGGAATGCGATGTGAAAGGCACCTGCGTTGTTGGAGTAGCATTGTAAAGGCATTACGATGTAATGCCTGCATTGTAATGGACGTCTCCCATGCCAAAGGCAAGCCATAGGAAAGTCCGTCTGCATCCGTCTTCCCCTGGACCATACTCAGCACCAAGGACCCTTCCTCTCGGACACTCCACCGCTACGACGCCAGCACCCTCCTCGCCATCAACCCTGGACACCACATCGCCTGCCAGGACCAACCTCTGCTCTGGGCCGGACATCGCCATTGCCATCACTGACGGCTACTCAATCACCTGCAAGGACCACCCCGACCGTCCAGGCGAAGGCATTGACATCACCTACAGAAGCACACTCCGACTGACCACGCACTCTAATGACCCAACGGTGACCATGGAACACCCCAACTTCCAGATCCGGACCAACCCCAAGCCCATCCTCTGCTGCACCCTCATCTGCAGGACCCCCATGCCATGGAGCCCCATTCTCCGATACCATTGTAGACCTCATTGCACCCCAGGCTCTCCCATCCACCTACAACATCCTTCTCGGTGAACTCAAGTTGCACCTGGACAACCCCAGTGACCAGAACACCACCCCCTCCTGGGGAAGCTCCCCAACATCAGACTCAAGCAGCTAGTCACCGCAGCAAGCCACATAGCAGGACACACAGTCGAGCACGTCTCCTCCGCCAGCGTGAACTTCAACTACAGCCACACCACCGGACTTTCCTGGACCGACCATCATTGTATATATCACATCTTCACCATGCCCACTGTACACCACCGCCATTATCACCCCTCCTCGCAGCTGGATCAAGGCCACCGAAGAATGTTTCCTCAACTCCCTCAGCACCACCACTCCGCCAACACTTACAAACGATGGCACCGCAGCGCGCAACTGCCACCGATGGATCTCCAATTGCGCCGACACCCTGGCACCCCTCAAGAACGGCACTGTGTCAGTACCTTACGCCTACCTGATGGCAGGCGTAAGGGTGACGCAGTGTCACAGGGATAGGCTGGCCCCAAGCATTGCTGGAGTTGCGTCATGGTTGTGACACGACTGCAGCAATGCGTGACTTTAGCACAGACAGATACATCAGGATTCCAGACGTATCTGTCATTACTTGCGACATGGAGCGCTGTCCAGTGAATCCAGCGCATCCATGCTGTCGCAAGAAGTGCGTAGTGAAAAGTGTTGCAACGCTGTCTTGTCACAGCTCTGCAACACTTTTCATGAGTGAGGCCCAGGAATGCGCACTATCTTATTGATGGTGCGCATTCTTGCCCTGTAGTTTTGTCGCAGGGCAGCGCAGCGACATTGCTTGCAGCGCGGTCCAGCACCAAAACCTGCTGAAATGAGGCCCCAAGTGTTATCTCCATTTTTAAGACCAGCTATTTTCTGGTCTTAAAAAACTGCCTCTAACTGCAGTTAGAGGCAGTTTTTTTGGTCTTCCACACTTCAAGAATTCCCTTGTAAATATCACGAAATGGGGTTAGCGGCCGTTTTTGCACGGGAACGCCTCCCTTGAATGTCATTATCGCTAACAGAAGTGGCGATCTTTTAAAATGGACGTTTTCGCAGGAAAACTGCTGCTAACAGAGGTTAGCGACAGCTTGTACATATGGCACTAAAAATATCGCCGCAAAACCGTCGGGAAAGTACCGCTAAAGCGGCGTTAACTCCTTGTACATATGCCCCTAAAAGCTGTCACTAACGGTGGACAAAAGCCAGTGGCTGAAGTGGGCTGACCGACTACCCCATGTTGTATGTTCTGGAGAATGATAGCTGAACAGGTGAATGCACAAGGTGACCCAAAGCCCTCATGTTTGAATATATGTATGCATTTGTTATTTAGTTTTTTTACATTTTTTATTACGTTTAGGACTTTTTTAATTACATTAGTCTGGGGAGACAGCTAAAGTGTCTCTATGCAATGTTTAGTTACAAGACTTGTCCATTCATGTCAATTATGCATAGCCTGGGTAGAATAAGTTACCCTTGGATTGTCTTTTAGTCTACTCGGAGTCACATAAAGTCAAACCATGGCTCGAATGAGAACAATGTTGAAAGAGCCCGTTTACTTTCGATTTCCAATGCTTGCCCTTCCCCTAGACCTACAGTGTCAAATAAGAGACCATTGAGGGTCAACGCTTTTGTAAATAAATCCATATATTTGCATTGTGTTTCTGTAGTTTTACGTAGCATTGACAAGGCCAAGGAGGTGGCTGTGTGCTTTGCATAAATTGGAAAGTCGATGTCAAAGGACAACAAATGGACAGATGGGTTTTACAAATGTCTCCTATTTTTAAGTTTGCTTCATCTGTCGACCAGTGAATGCATAGCACTCTGGAGAAATATGTTTTTAAACGAAAGCCCAAATTTACTATCCTTCATGCAGCAGAGAGATGCACGAAGGGAAGAGCACTGCGTTGCGCAAATGCTAGAATGCTATGCAGCAGTAGATTTACAGAGAGGTGCCTGTAGACAATGTCGTCAGTGAATTTCGTGCAAAAAAGTAGGGGTTGCGTTATTCTCTCTAGCCTAATTACCCGTAATTACCGCAAAATTACTCATATTTGTGCAGAATTGTGTGAAAAGCGTAATCCAGTATTTAGCAGTATTTTGTTAGTGCAAAATGCACATTTGCATCTAAAATGGGCCAGAAAAATCATTTTGCACTAAGAAAATATCACTAAATGCTACAACACATGAACAGCAGTAGCCTGCGGCCACTCGCTCTTTCTTATGGCCTGATTATGAGTGCGGCGGTATTCACGGTGGGGCAGCAGTGGCGGTCCACCATCTGTCGGATTACAACTTTCACCATCGTACCGGCGGTGGACCGCCAGCTGCTCTAGGGAACCGATGTTCCCTTGCGCTGGCATGGCAGAGGGGCAATGCAATATGCTGAGCAGGACTGGCTCAGTCCCGCCAAGCATATTACGAGTTCCTCCACCGCCAGCCTTTTCATTGGGGTGAGCCCGCCACAAAGAGGCTGGTGGTGCGGGAACTAAGGGGCCATACAGGGCCCCCATGCACCCCCTGCCATGGGGATGCATTCATGGGGGCACAACATGTGCTTCCCTGTCTGCTTGCACCTCCAGATTCGGCAAGGCATGGACTTCACAGTCCATGCCATGGTAGAACATTTTTGCCGTTCCCATTGCGGTGCCCTTTTTCAGGGCACCACTGTGGGAAAGCAAAAGAATCGTCCGCCTGCACGAGCTGAACTCGTAATCAGGCAAGCAGTCCTTGCGCAGCTTTGACGGTGCTGTGCCGGTGGAGAGCCGGCGCAGCACCGCCAAAGTCATAATCGGGTCCTTAGTTTGTTGTTCCTGTGCTCCTGCGGTAGGATTTATGTCCCGAACTACTCTTAATTACTGAAGTTGGTGCAATCGTGTAGTTTTGGTAAGTTCACATTACAAGAGTAATGCGTAATTACTGAAATTACTCCAATTACTCCAGCGTAATTAAAATTTCTCCCACTCCTAAAAAAAGGCTGTTTATCTTGGTATACATCGTTGGCAATCATACGGAGACATGCCAACGCTATTGTGTATAGGGCTTGTGATCGAGGGACATCTTCCAGTCCAATTTCCAACACAAAAACTGCAGCAAAAAGGCGAGCCACAGTTAATGTGTACTTTTCCAAGAAGTACACATGTGTCTGTTAAGTATACTATGTAAACAAGTGCTTGCCCCCTCATTCCCTGGTGAGCTGGAGCCCCTCCCCATTTCCCCGAGGTTAATTGCAGCAAGAACGGGGAGGTTTCAAGAGATAGAGAAAGAGAGGGGGGGGGGAGGTAGAGAGAAAAAGATCAGAGAGTAGAAAAGAGACAGGAGAGAAGGAGAGGGAAAGAATGAATGGATGGAAAGAGATCACGCGAGTAGACGAAGGGAGAGGCTAGTTTGGACATTTTTGCCAGTGCTGCTTTTGATTCCCCAGTACTGCCCTGATGAGCATCCTGATAAATGAGCATTGTTTCGGTTTGTGACTCGTGAAGGACATACAGTGGGTTATATGAAAGACAATTAAAACACCTTTGGTATTAGGTGGGTCGTTTGACTCCATGCTCTCCCATGAAACTAATTAGACATCAAAAGCTGCAGTACGTTCCCATTACTATCAAGGAATGTATCTTTTCAGTGAGACAGAAAAATATGTTTCCAATGTGCAAAGGATTCTATGAATGCAGATACCGTACAGAAGATTGGGTGTCTGAAGATGTTGTGCCAAACTTTGCCTTCATGTCTTCCCTGCAGAAGTATATTGCTTAAGCTTAGTCGCTTACAAATACGTTTATTTATGTTTGTAAAGATAAACATCAAATAAAGGATTTCTGGGGAAAAAAATCTGTTTTCACTTTTATGCTGTTCACAAGAAGGAGTTCAAAGTCAACAAGGACATCTAGAAGGGCCTTTATTAATATATATTTGTGCCATTGACTCAACAGAGACATCTAGTAATGGCTTTTACATGTCTTGCTGACACAATAGAGAGGGCTTGTGCTTGTACTCCTGGCACGACAGGGACAGCTAGTAAGGACAGCAGCAACTGCACCTTTGTGCTGCAGACTCAACTGGGGCATCTTGTAGTAGTAGCCTGTACAATTTCATCATTGTAAAGCTGACTCAACAGAGGCATAAGTCATCTAGTAACCACTAATGCTACTACATTCTTGTGCTTCTCAGTCAACAGGGACATCCAGTAATCGTAATGTGTTACTGATTAAAACACTGAAGTCTGACATACTGGCCTTGCCAACATTTGTTTTATTAGAAGAGAAGTGAACTTTCATTTTGAGGCTGAGTAGAAGGCTGTTATAACCAAGCCTGGCACCACCGCAGTTGATAAGGTAAATGTATCCATAACAACAAAACCATCCACAAAGGCAACAAGGGGCATATTAACAAGGGCCATATCTCCGCTTTTTTGGCTTTAAAAGCCAAAAAAGCGGAGATAATAATATCGCCCTATTACCAATGCGGCGCTAACATGCATTAGCGCATGTTAGCAGCCGTATTCCACACGCCTCGCATTGCATCTCTAATGAGATGCAAAGTAGGCGTTCCCTGCCAAAACTAAAAGGAAAATATCGCTAACTGTCCTTCGCCGTATTTACAAGACGGCCCAGGACACACGTAGCATTACAAAAAGCCGCGCTAACCGCGGTTATCGCCAGGAATTAACGTCTAAGAAAATCCTGACTTGGCTATATGTTACATGGGAGGTGGATTGTACGGCTCAATCCACATCTCCCTATTAACAAGGATTCCCCTTACGCTGCCGGTGTATCGCTGGATCCCCAGCGATAAACCCGTATTTCGCCGCTATCGCCGGATTTTTGATCGCCATGGAGATATGCGTTGATAATAACGCGATATCTCGGCAATTGAATCCAGCGATAGCCGGCGTTGTGCAAAGTCGCGCTAAGCAGGAAATGCGATAATTATCGCATTTCCTTGATAATATGCCCCTAAGTTTGTCCAGCAGTAACCATCACTAACAGAACCTCATGACCTTGCAACCCATGTCATAACCACTACATAAAAACATTCAAATATCAGTAAGCAGTGGCAGAGAAACACTGTCACTTCAGAGATACCAAGGGGGATATTTACAAGGAAATGGTGCAGTGTGTAGCTGCACGCAATTTTGCAGCGCCACGGCAACACAGACACTCTCGCGCCATAGTGCAAGGGTGCCTGGGTTGCAGGGATGATTTCCTGCAACGCAGCAAGGGTGTCTGTGTTGTAAGGAATGTTTGTTTATGTGCTGCACATAAACATTCTTTAAAGATGGATATATTTATTTGCGCAATTAATTAAAATCATTGCAATTTATACAAAGAGAACATAAAAAGCACTTTCCACCCTTAATTAATGATTTTAATTAATTGTGCAAATAAATATATCTATCTATCTTTAAAGATGATTTGCTCTTTCTATGTGTGTTGCAAAATGCAGCACACATCGAAAGAGCAAAAACAAGGAGAAATAAAAGTATTTCTCCTTGTTGCGCCAATCTAATGCCTGCTATTCAGTGGAGTTAGTTTTTGGCGCGTCTTCAGATTTACAGATCCTTGTATATGTAAGGCAGCATCAGAAAGCAATGGGTGTTGTGGTGGAATTCCCACAGCAACACCCATTACATGCCTCTTTCACACAGATCCCTGTGTGAAATGGTACGGTATTTACAAAGCAGCGTTAAGCCACGCAAAGTGGCTTAACATTGATTTGTAAAGATAGAGCAGGGCATTGCGCCACCAGAACATCAGAAAAAGTGATGTACCGGTGGCGCAATGCCCTTGTAATTATGACCCCATGTTTCCTGCATATAACATAACTCCTTTCTTCACATCAGAAAAGATAAACAAAATATAACAACACATCTCATTGCAGGTGGATGCTAAGAACAAAACACCCTCTTCCAGCATTAAACATAAAACAAAATTAAAACAATGAGTTTGAGTCCAAAAAGCTGGCTACTCAAGGATAAAATCATGCAACCAAAAAGGGAGTCACCCTATCCTACATACTTCATGCATTCTGGCTGTGGAGGGTGTGAAAATGGAAGCCCTTGGTACCATTATCCCTCCAACACACTGTCCTCCATATTCCATGTAACCTCTTCTTTAAGTTCTCAAAATATCATTGTCATCCATCTACATGAAAGCATTTCAATGTTTTCTATTCCTATCTGTTATTTTTATTGTACATTTATCTTTCCTAAACCTCTCATCTTTTCTGCAGTACAAAGCAACTCTCCTCCTCTTCTGGATGCATTTGAAAGTCGGGGCTTTGATCTAAAGCCCAGGTGAGGCAGACTACAAGTACCGGAGTGCCTGCGGCAGTGAGGAGACGGGGCAGAGTGTTGAGAGCCAGCTGGGTGCTTTAAAAGGCCTGTTTCCCTCCCGCAGCATGGGACGCGCAAGAGACGCGCCCGGGTGAAGACCGGGCGAAGACAAGGTTCGTCTTCACCCATCATCTCCTGAACAGGCCGGGCCAGGCCAATCCCCTTGTTTTTCTTGACAACAGTGATCGGTGAGCAATATTGTGCTGGGGGAAGTGAAGTGTCCAGTGTTTACTGATGTGGCATCCCAAGATAACAAATAAAACTGTTGTGCTGCAACAAGTGGGCAGCATAGGGGAAGCGTAAACTGCCAGGAGATAAGGGCCCCAAGAAAAAGTAATCTAATGGTACCACTTCGGACACATACCTAACCCGTGCAATGGGTGTGATCTCTAAGGAAATTGCCATGGTAGAGAGGCGGTTATCCCTGGATGCAGGGGAGGGCTCTAGCTCCCCTACTTTATTACCGCCTAATCTCCAATCATGTCCTTGTTTTTTGGTCCTGATTGCCTGTACCAGTACTCTGCTCTTAGATCCGAAACTACTGGTAGGGAATAACAGCTTAGACACTTCAAATGGCAGTGAGTGCACCCCTCTAGCAAAAAGAAAGACTTAATCCAAGTGTACCACTAATAGCAGTGATGGCAGACCTTGTCCTTGCAGCTCAAGAAAGCATGATTTGCCTGGGGACCAACAGATTGTTTGTGATGCATCAACCCCTCATTGGGACCTCATCTCCGACAGGCTTAAGTCTGTTTTAGTTCAGTGTAGTGCTCCTCTAGTGGACAGATTACACAACTTGGAAACTGCAGTTTCAGCTTTAACCAAGCCATCTGTTCGTACCATTAGGTACCCCTACTCAGGATCAACCCTCACAGTTCCACCAGTTTCTTCTGATCCCTATGTGGATGTGGGTAGGGTTTCTTCCGCAAACAAAGTTAGACTGATTCATTGCACCCCACAAGAAGATGTTGACATTCTTCAACTGCCTACATTATACTCTGGAGATAATGTGGCCCTTTCAACTGGAGGGGGCACCCCCTGGGGGAGTATAGTAACATGTACTTGACCATTTCTGCCCAAGAGAAAGGGGGGTGTGCCCAGACAGATAAGAGTTTGCCCTGTCCTAATTTACTCCCGGACTGTTGTCCCTATGTCGCAATTATGACAGTGGTCCCGCACTTAAACTCAAGCACCGAGGAGACCACCCTCCAGTTGAAAAACAAAATATGTCACTGGTTGTGCCGTTACTCTAGATTTCAAATTAGTGAATACAATGATATACTGTTTGTGAGGAGGGTTGGATGGGTGGGCCCTGCAGATAAACACTTGAGGGGGGATTGTGTGATAATTAACTGCAAGTACCCTAGCCTGCATCTGATCTGATAGAAAGCACTAACAAGCAACACCCTTTGGAGGAGGATATAAATATTCTCCCACTAGGTTTCTTCCATTAGCACTTACAATCAGGACCCAGGACATGGCCCCCTCCCCATGGTAAGAGTCGCTGAGAAACCTCCTATCCCCATTTCTAATAGATTTCTCCCCTGACAGATTTGAACCATAATGACTGACTCGCAACCTCTTTACCCCTGTTAGTAGAGACACTGGGATAATATCAACATTAACTGTATGCTCTTCCCCTAGTATTGTGATGCCTAAACAGGACTGTAGCCGTAGGCTCTTTGTAGGAATATTGCTAGCATCAAACACAAGTTACTGGATTCTGAGTGGCTTAATATTTCCATCCAGGTTGATACGATTATGTTTCAAGAATCCTGGGCTTGGGAGCCCATTATATGGGACAGTTTTGAGTGTTTGTTCATCCCAGCTACTGTTTCACAGGGCCAGAGAGCTTGAGGTGGATTAGCTACAATGGTTCCTATTTCTAAGAATCTCAAGGTTATCCCCATTCCTACGAATAACAGGGGATCCAGATCCTGTGGGATGTTGTGTCTCGTGAGTTTAACTTTTTCCTTGTTTACTTTCATAATTCAGTCTATGACCCAGAGGGCCAGATTGAGATCTTATTCCAGGTGTTGTCTGTTCTTGAGTCCAGGTCCCTTTCTTGGCTTAATTGCTATAATGTGTTACTGTGAGGTGATTTTAATGCCAATTTGAGTTTGAATCCTGTTGTCTTTGACCCTTTTATGGCCCAGTGACCTACCTATGTGTTCCATAACATCACACGACAGGGGAAGAAGATTGTATAAAGCCCTTGGCCAGGCGGGACATTTAAATGTGATGGATATCATGGGGAATCCCTCTAATCAATGACCCACCTTTGTTGGCTGGGGCAAAGGGTCAATTATTGATTATGTATTTATATCCAGGGCTCTTGAAAAATTGCTTTGTTTTGGGGGGGGGTTCACGATACATGCTATAGTGATCATAACCCTATTGAGGTTGTAATGTTGTTACCACTTAGCAGTTGTTTGGTTGCTACCCCTGGACTAACTGGTCTGTCTTCTAAAGACAAGGGGCTTAGGATCACTTGCCACTTTTCATAGATACTCCCTCTGCTGCCACTCTAGATGCTTTTCAACTTCTTAACCACTCTATAATAGCAATTATGTACGATCTATCTGGGCCCAGGGGCACTCACAAAGCTGGATGGTTTGATAAAGGGTTTAGGGACGCCAACCGACGGCTTCATGAAGTTTTTTAATGCGTGGCCGTGAGAACCACAAAGTATCACAATACAGAGAGCAGCCTACAAGCTAGCAATTAGAAGAAGGAAGCATGCCATAAAGGAATCAACCTGGGATCGCCTGGTCTCTACTTGTGATTCCAGAGACATTAAGGGCTTCTGGGAGACAGTTAATGGGAAGCAAGTCTCTTCAATTTTGTCAGATGGCTTGGGCTCAAATATCACCCCTGAACAATAGTTGGCACATTTTAAATCAATCTTTTCATTAGGTCTAGGAGAGCCAGAGGCCTCTGTTGAGAAGGTTTCATTATTCCCTTTGGAAATTACGTTTTAGTTAGAGGAAGCATGTTCTGTGATTTTGGCTAGTCCTGCCAACAAGGCCCCCTGACCCGATGGGATACCCATGGATCTTTATAAGATGAACATCTCTTTTTGGGCCTCTTAGATAACTAATGTCTTAAATACTGCCACCCTAGCTCATGGAAAGCTGTGGTCATTTTGTCTGTATTTAGGAAACCTAACAGACAGGACCCCCGTTGCTACAGACATATTTCTTTAATAGACTCCGTGGCTAAAGCTGTGGGTCGATCATTCTCCAAAGAATCGAAGATTGGGCTCACCATAATAATATTCTTTGCCCAGTCCAGTATGGCTTCAGAGAAGGCAGTGGAACCTAGGAACAGTGCCTGAATCTTAATTTGCTAATTTGAAAATATGTTTTGGCTAAAAAGGGGCCAACTATCGTGCATTTGTGAACCTGAGAAGTGTTTTTGATTGGGTCAATAGGTCAAAATTATGGAGTATTTTATCTGATCGTGGAATGCCCAAGCCTTTGATTGATTTTTTACGTGCCCTACATCTGGATCTTAAAGTTTCTGTTAGGAGAGGAGAGTGTACAGACTTTTGTAGCATCCCACAGGGGCCTAGACAGGGTTGTGTTCTGGCCCCTATTTTCTTTTTATTATATATCAGTGGCTTGAATTCTTATTTGGTAGCCAACAAGAAGCATACACTTAAAGTGAAATCTGTATGTGTCCCCACTCTTTTATACGCAGATGATGCGGTGCTACTCTCTCAAACCCCAAATGGACTCAGGGGTCTTGCTGATTTACTTGTCAAGTTAATGGATGAGATAGAATTGGACACAAATATAGCCTAAACACAATATATGGTATGTGGAAGGAGGTCCACAAAAATCAGACCCATAGCTATTAAGGGCTATTTCCCTTTCACCTACACCATCCAAGTTGCTGGAAAAGTTTGTGAATGACCAACTCTCTAAGAATATTGAGGTTAATAAATTATTACGCCCAAGTCAGTCTGGCTTCGTACCAAGGTTCAGCACTGAGACAACCCTCCTAGAGGTCTCTGACCTGATCAAAGGCACCATCGAAGCCGGTGGTAGAGCAGTCCTGATGCTGCTAGACCTGTCTGCAGCATTCGATACGGTCCCGCATGCCAGGCTGCTTGATCGTCTTCAGGAGATTGGCATTAGAGACAAGGCTTGGAAGTGGTTGAAATCTTTCCTAGAGCATAGGAAGCAAGAGGTTTGGCTACCTCCCTTCTCCTCGGGCAGCCAAAATGTCTCGATCGGAGTCCCCCAAGAGTCAGCTTTAAGCCCCACACTGTTTAATATTTATATGACCCCCATCACTGAATTGGTGGAGTTATTTGGGGCCAAAATAATATCCTATGCTGATGACACCCAGATTATTTTCACATTTGACAAAGGGGTGCCAGTTGAACAAGATGATATAAAACCATGCCTCTCAGCCATTTTCCGTTGCATGAGTTTCTTCCAACTGAAGTTTAATACTGAGAAGACGGAGGTCCACTGGGTGAGGCATAATTTTGACCTCAAGTTGGAAGCGCAATGGCCAGAGGGGGCACCTCCACTCAATAGGCATGTGGAAACGGTTAATAAACTGGGTGTGAAATTTGATAATAAATTGTCCTTCCATGATCAAATTAAGTCTGTGGTTGGCAACTGTTTTGGCATACAACGCATGCTCAAGAAATTCCTACACTTTTTGTCGATCCCAATACGTATCACGGTGGTCTTGGCGTTGGTCATGCCCAGGCTGGACTCTGCCAATGCCCTATATGGTGGTCTCCCACAATATTTGTTGTGGAAATATTAAACTGTACAGAATTCTGCTGCTAGGCTCGTTCTCGGTTTACCTAGAAGGGAGCACATTTCTCCCTATCTGGATAATTTGCACTGACTTCATGTGCACAAGTGGATTCTTTTTAAGACCTCTCTCCTTGTGCACAGAGCACTATACCCCTCAAGACCAGACTATCAGTCTTCTAGGATTTCCTTCTACAACTCTTTAAGAAAGCTGAACTCCTCCAACATTCTCTTGGCTACAGTTCTGAGAGTCCAGCTTGCAAGAGTTGTCTGGCAGTCTTTCTCTCTTTTGGGGCCTATGGGCTGGAACAACTTCTCAGGCGTACGGTGGATGAAAGACTGTTTAGGAAAATGCTTAAAACCTAGCTCTTTGTCCAGTAGATAGCTTGCTTCTTTGCCCTTACTGTTCCGTTAGCACCAGGACACTCTTTTGAGTAGCTGCTCGCTTACTAAATCCCACATAACATAATATAACATAACATTAAGGGGAATGTCATCGCAATGGTGATTGTGTTCCCCTATCTGGGCATCACTTTTGACCAATGGAATAATTGGTTACCCTGTTTGGCAAATTGCTGTTCACGCTTTAACCAAGCGTGTGGCACACCTTTTAGGTTCTCCTCAATGGATGGTAGGCAGTAAACCCATATTGCCATTACTGCAAATATATAGAATGAAGTGTCTTCCTGTATTAACATATGGTGAACTGATTTTGCAGGAGATTATTAGGCCTGAGACCTGCTACCTCTAGTTTTTACATACATGAAGAGCTAAACCTTGCTTATGTAGAATATTTTATTAAACATGCCCCATTGCTCTTGTGGATAACAGTCTGACACAGCAAACACACTATTTTTAACAGGAATGTGATCCAAGATTGCCTGGTTGGTACTTATGGCGAACAAAGCGATACCAAAGGGGAGTATCCAGCACGAGGAGAACTGATTTTGCAGGAGATTATTAGGCCTGAGACCTGCTACCTCTAGTTTTTACATACATGAAGAGCTAAACCTTGCTTATGTAGAATATTTTATTAAACATGCCCCATTGCTCTTGTGGATAACAGTCTGACACAGCAAACACACTATTTTTAACAGGAATGTGATCCAGAGATTGCTTGGTTGGTACTTATGGCCACAAAATTCAGTGGTTGGATTATATTAGGAACACCGCAGAGTCTTTGGTTGTCCAGTATTGTTTCATGCACACCAACTGTTGAACAAAGATGATAGAGTGAAAGTCAAAGAGCTGTTCCTGAAGTAGGCTTCTGAGGCTAGAGAGAACATTGCTCTGGAAAAATCAACTATGAGAGTCTATTTGACTCTGAAGACCAATGATGGTCCTGAGCTATACCTCTCCCTAGTCAGAAATCCCTGGGAGAGATCTCTGCTCACAAAGTTACATTTTGTGGCAAGTTTGATCTTGTCTCTGACTCCTCCTGGGCAATATGATCCAAGTACCATAATGATCTGTCCCTGTGATGGCAGTTCACCCCAGACCCTGATTCACCTGTTTTTATTTTGTAGGTATTATGATCACCCCACCATAGGTATCTGGTGCCTATTCTTAAATGTAGAGGTTTTTATCAGCACAGACCAGACTTTCTATACCTCCAAATGTTATCTGAGCACGATGTGCTATCTACGGTAGGGTCTTTCCTAATAAATGTCCTGTATCTGGACAAAATAATGAATTTCTAAGGGCTATTGTTTTAAAACTAAAGGGAAACGGGATTGCTCTGGGTACGCAAATGGTATTTTCTAAGAAATATCGTTTTTAATAAACAGAATTGAAAAGAAGGTGACGGACTAGTTGATTTGCACTTCACTGTGTTTCTGCTGCCATATCTGGCAGGTTGTGCACAACACTCCGGCACCTGTCACCTTTTAGTGCCTCTGCTCACAGATTCATTCAAAAAAAATGTATACAAATTTTTTTTACAAATGGAGGTGCACCAAACATAATGCAAAGGAGTCCAAATTATTTTCTAGAATAGAATAGAAAGAAAATAATTTGGACTCCTTTGCATTATGTTTGGTGCACCTCCATTTGTAAAAATATCGTTTTTAACCCTGTATCTTTATCTGTTTTTATGTTTTCTCTGAATGAGTTTTGTTTAATATTT
The DNA here is from genome assembly GCA_963921515.1 of Calotriton arnoldi. Lineage (NCBI taxonomy): Eukaryota > Metazoa > Chordata > Amphibia > Caudata > Salamandridae > Calotriton > Calotriton arnoldi. The sequence continues at coordinate 82,470 of CAWUFW010010228.1, read as the reverse complement.
CATATAAATTTCTGTTGATTTTTATGATGTAATATTATTTTATGATTATTTTTATTAATCAAAATAAAAAATCTTCAAATTTATGCCAATTTTGGCCATTTTGTAAAACCACATGACACATGAACACATGCCTCCTCCGGCAGTTCTAAAAACGTTTCTCCTCAGTTTCAATTTGACCCAATTCCGGGGTGTTATCAGCCCACTCTTCGAGTTGGGAATTTTTCCACTTTCATATTCACATCTTCACTACCATCCCACCACCATGGGCAATTTTGTACTTGACTCTCTCCCTCTCATAAGTTGAAAAGGTGTTTTTTCTGTTTCAACATTATCCTTGATGGGTTGAACCCACACTATCTCTTCTGTTTCATTAATGCATCACTGATTGCCATTTCAATGATTGCTTTGGTTAAAGGATTCATCCATAGAACAATAACTTTACCTGAGGATTGTACAAATATGTTTTCACATGCTTCAATCCATGTACTTTTAGGAACTTTTGCAAAGCCTGAGAAGTAAGCTACTTACCATTCTCTCTGATTAAGAATACAGGACAATGTCACTGTAAGTACCCCACTTAAATCAAAAACGGTTGGGAAAAAGAAGCACACCGGGTGTCAGCCACTTAATAGTGGGAAAGAAAGCAAATTTGTTTTGTTAAATAACCCTCACACACTCTAGTAGTGTCATGCTTCATCATCGGGTTCACCCTGACTCCTAAAGGTCAGGGTGGGCTCAACCATATTTCGCACTTAGAAGAATAAGGCCAGGGAGTTTAAAGATTAAAACTCCTCCTGCGGTTCCTGGTATCCCTTTATTAGCGGAACTGTGGGGGATATTAAAAGTAGAAAAAGTATATGTGGGCCGTCAGGAGGTGATGGTCCTATGACCCTAGTGCCAACATGTTTCAGTCCGTAAAAAAACGGCCCATTCGGGTCCTGGACTTTCTTCAGGGCAAAAATAATGTAATCCCTGGTTAAATAAGGATAAGGAACGTCCTATATTTAAGTTTGTAGAGGGCAGAAAGCTGCACCTATACGAAAATGGGGAACAGATACCTTATCTCTTCTCCTGTTGCATATGTTTTCACTCCATCTGTAAGAAAAACATTTTAGTGAATTGGTATCTGGGCTTAATTATCCCATCCGTGCTGCGCTCTTATCACCCATACTTGCCATTCAGGAAGGGTGTGCAGGAGCGACCGTTTCCCAAATTATCGTATGCGCGACAGTGACTTACGGAACCTTATTCAGTAAAAACATATTCTCGTATGTAGTGGCGATGTGACTCGCATACTGTCACTCAACCCAAAAAAATGTAGTGTGATTACACTCCACTGTGTCAAAGCACCACAACCTTCACCATCCATACCAAACCGCTACTTTCATACTGCCTGACATGTCAATGCCTTGCTTTTACTCATGCCGCAATGACACCTTACCCCAGTTTGGAGGAGTACGATCGTCTCAAGAGACCGCAGTACTGTGGGTGGTAGCCCTGTAGTCAGACTCTAAAATCAAGTCCAAAGAGAAGGGGGAAAAAGAAAGGAAAAACACTTGCAGCATTAGAAGTGGCGCAGCATTGTTTTTTTGTTAACGTACCATATTATTAGTAGTATTTCCAAGCTCATTCCAGCTACATACTCACTACATCAAGGGTCCTGCCCCGCTGCCACACCTACTTGGTCCGCGTCTCCTGGCACTTGCACAGTCGAATGCCGGAGACCGGCTTTTATCAAACTTCCTAGAAGCCATCCCGGGCGGCCAGTGAACATAACTCCGCGCTCCGCCCGCACCCCGTGATGACGTATTACGCTGCTAATGCAATGTGGACGACACAACCCATCAGGATCATGGGGATTGTGGTTCCTCCCTCATCTGTTATGGTCCCAGTTCACTCAATTAGCGCTGCCAGATGCCTGACATTTGTATATGGCATTACATTTCTAGGAAATGTGAGGACCCTCTTTGCCAAAATGTATCGTTCCGCTCTTCTCGTGGGGACCCAAACTGTCTACACTCCGTTCACGGAAAGAGTGTGAGATGGGAAACCCTGTTGCCTTATGGTGATTGTAGTCCCCAGCTTCACCGAGACATTTAGGCCTGCACTCTACACCTATCATAATGTTACATTACATTAAATTGAAAGATACTCCCTCATACCTCTCATTGGGGGTCAACACCATATATCCTATATTAAGAGTCCATCAATGGACAACGGTGTACCATGTGAAGGCCTATGGATGCAGAAGCCTCTCTATTGTCTGCTCCCTCACCCAGTGTAGCGCAGTTAGAGCTTTTAGGCTTAGTGTCATTAGAAGGGTACTGCTCATTTATCTATAGTTAAGTTGATTCCAAGGAATGGAATCGTTCAGTCCACTCACATGAGTCTTCATTCTGTAGACCCAGCGTTGCTCCCTCTCAAGTAGTCTCCTTGCCACATTTGTACCACCTTTGACCCGTTCAATGATGGTCCATTGCCCATCTTTAAAAGAGGCTTAGGATACGATTTCATTGTTGGTGGATAACTTACCATTCACCAGGTGAAGACTCCTCCACCCACCAAATTTAGAAATGACCATCAAGATGGCTGTCATTTCTAAAGCTTTGGCAGGGTCTGCTGTCATGCTGTTTACAGTTTGGTGCAGAGCCAGGTCAACATAAAGGAGCCATGCACCAAACTGTTTTCTTTTTTATTTTCAAAAAGAAAATCTTGAAGCAGAAAACAAAATGCTCTCCTTGCCATGGGAGTCCTCTCCTGCTCGGAAGCATTTAGCAGTTTTCACTGCCCTTTACCCCAGGGTTCTCCTGGTAGTGACGGGCAGAGAAAACTGATCTCTGATTCTGCCCATCTAAGTTAGGTGTGTAGAATTAGAGGTCATTCTCCAACGGCCCATTCTGTGCCTGGCCGTCATAGGGGTTTAATTGCAGCTGAGATGGAGTAGTCTCTGTCATGATTAAACCTAAGGTTCACTGACATCTATATCAGGCAGGCAGACCTTTCTCTTGGCGATATGTATACTCCAACATGTTGCGACAGAATTCTGCCAAGATATAATTCAGCCATTATGTTCCCATAGACTTAACAGGGAGCTTAATACTTTCACTTGTACCTATTTAGGGTCAAAACTCAAAAACAATGACAAATAGAGGTGGGTTGTTTTCTTGTGTGACTTGAGAGATATTGATTTACAAAGTAACCAACAAATTGTCCTGTAAGAGGCTATTAAAGACGGGCAGTAATGGAATGGCAGCCAAAAATAGGCCACTGTCCCATCTGTCAACCTCTGGCGTCTTTTGCCTTATTTATAGAGAGAGGTGGTGGATATCTGATACCAAAGTCCTTACAGATCTGCCAGAGTTCATTTTGTGCACCGATCTCACACAAATCCATAGATGCCTTTGAGAGATTAGTCAAAGCTGAGATTAATCAGATTGATTTTCGGAAAACCAAACAAGTGAATTTTACCTCAAAAGAATGGAGTTCTCTAGCGCATTTAGCCAATAATAAACAACTGACCTTCCAAAAAGCAGATAAAGGGGGTGCGTTGGTAGTCTTGGATACTGATTTTTATGAACAAAGTGTGTTGGCACACATTCAAGACACAAACATCTACACTAAACTTGATCATGATCCCACTATCGCTTTTCAAAAAATTCTGCATCAGATCCTGATTCGTGCACTGGATATGGGATTGATTAGTGTTAACACTAAAAAGTACCTATGCACCGAATACCCAAGACACCATAAACTGTACATGCTCCCTAAAATTCACAAGAACGTTAAAAAACCACCCTTTCGACCCATAGTCTGGGCATGTGGATCAATATCTGAACCCATCGGAAGGTACTTAGACAGTTTTCTATAGCCCATAGTACAACAATGGGATACATATCTAAAAGACACCACATCACTATTGAACTTGCTATCAAAACTCAATATAGATGGTATTGAAAATTGGTGGCTATGCACCATAGACGTGACTGCTCTTTATACTTCTATACCACACCTAGATGGCTTAGAAGCCATAGAATAGGCCTTATTAAAACAAGATGAGATTGGAGCTGATAAAGTGTTGTTACTTGAGCTTCTCCAATTCGCATTGTTTCATAGCTATTTTGAATGGAAAGGAGAGTTTTATGCACAATGCAATGGAACTTCAATGGGCTTTGCTGGAGCTCCCTCGTACGCCAATATCTTCATGGCGAAACTAGAAGATGAACATATTCTCACGAATCAAAACTGGATGCAACACCTTGTTTTTTTCAGACGTTACATAGATGATATTTTAGTCATTTGGAAAGGGGATTTGACCAGCTTGGAGAACAGTATCAGTGAACTTAATCAAATTCACAACCACATCAAGTTTACTCATCATATTGATAAACACCGCATAGCTTTTCTGGATGTATCTATTCAAATCGATTCTGGTAAAATCGAAACAAGTGTGTTCACCAAAGAGACGGATAGAAACAACCCCTTACATTATAAGAGCTTTCATTAAAGTTCATTAAAACGCCACCTTCCTTATTCTCAATTTATTAGATTAAAAAGGATTACATCTGATCCGGAAGAAGCTCATGCTACCATTGAACAATTTGCTACCAAATTTCAGCAACGAGGTTATCCTAAAGAAGTAATTGCCAATGCTATTCAAAGAGTTTCAACCCTCAACAGAGAGTCTTTGTTGCATCGCACAGAATCCAAGCAATCCAACCCCATTATTTGTGTTTTGAAACACTCCACGCAATCCAATTTGATAAAGTCCATCATAATGAAGCACTGGTTGATTATCCAAACTGAACCTGATTTTAAGCAGTTGTTTCCACAAAAACCAACTTTTGCGATGCAGCGTTCCAACAATCTTAAGGAGTTATTATCCAAGAGGCAAGAGCCAGTGTCAAAAGCTTACAAAGGAATGCAAAAATGTATGAATTGGGTACATTGCAATAATGTTATGGTCGGAGATCTGTTTGTACACCCTACTAAAGGCACTACGATCAAACTCCAACATTCCAGTACATGCAATACTTCTAATGTAATTTATGCCTTGAAATGCCCGTGTGGCAAAATTTATGTAAGCAAGACTGAAAGGAAAGTTAAAGTGCGAGTGGGGTAACACAAAAGTAACATCAGAAATCAACAAGTGAAATCCACCGTAGCGACCCATTGGATTGAAGCAAGACAACTCCGCTTCACTATACTTGAGGTGCTTAAACCAAAGCAAGGGACTGATCCACAAAAAATGTTGGCAAGATCTGAATTCTTTTGGACAAAGAAGTTACAAGCCAGGCAACCGCGTGGGATGAATGATAGAATTGAATTTAATTGCTTTCTGTAATCACACAATATAATGCGTGGAATCTCTGATGTTTACTATTTTCTTACTATTTTCTAACTTATTGATCTAGTTTTGTTTGCATGTCATGCTATTTTCTTAATGTAGTCGAATTCAGCTTCACTAAGCCACATTGCTTGCTATTATTTGGTCTTTAAATAATATCTTTATTATTCAAGTTTTTTTTACAAATGAGCACTGCCCCTTTAAGACGTCTACATTAGCGGCGTCTATTTAATCTTTTGACTTGACTTACATCACGTACTAACTTCCCCGACAACGTGGTCAAACTGTCGGCGCTATCTCGGTAAGATCCATGGTTTAATTTTAAAGTTCTTGCAACTCCGCTGCTGCACCTTCGCTGTTGAATGAGTTCACGACCTGTGAGAGTGTATTGGTGCGCGTAATATACAGTTACTTTTATAATGCTCACGTGACTGACTATATTTGTTTGGATGACTGGTAAACACTACGCGGTCACGTCCGAAGAAGCACGACCGGTTCATGTACTTCGTACACCAGTTTATGCACTGTTGTCACATTTTAAAACATCCGCTTTACAGTGCTGATGTATTCTCGAGCCGCATGTATTCACGATTCGTATATACTAGCTCGGTTGTCACAGCAGCCGATTTTTCATATTGTCGATAACGCGGTATTACCTTCACCCAAGGGTTTTGCTAGTTTAAACACACATGCATGCATGGTTCTTTTATTTATGCGTTTTTTTTTACACTCGGCGAACATGGCCTCCTTTCATTTCACTACTAGATGCATAGTTACTTTGTGTTAATCAATGCGTAATACGCGTGGACTGCATGATGAAAAGCCTCCTGTTTCATTTCATTTTTAGAACTTCTGTTAAGTGACCCCAGATGAAGGGTCATGTTCCGACCCGAAATGCATTGGGTATATGAATATGCCATGAATTGAATATGACGTGATTCATAAGGAACTATGGATTTAACTTCATGTCTTCAGTGACCAGAATGTAAATTTAAAAGAGAAACAATTAACTGGAATCAAAGTGTATTAACTTTATGAAACTCAGTCAAAATAAGTTTATAACAATTTTTTGTTATTGGAAACGTGCTCCTGCCAGCAGGAAGGGTGAACCTTCCAGCATATTCGTTTCATAGGCAAAACCCTCTCAGCCCACGCAACCCCAGCGAGAATGGTGTCAGAGTGGTCTCTTTATTTGGGGCAGCCCAGACTACGACAATGCCTTGAGAGCTATTGTTTTTCTTTTGAGGGTCCACCATGTTAGTTCACCTAGAAGAGAAAAAGTCCACCAATATGCTACATGTAATGGGAGAAAACTATTTTTCCTAATAAGTCTATCCTTAGCCAAAATCCCTTACCAAAACATGTATGTTAGTGTACTTTACCATGCCTACTCATGTAGACTTACTTTGCATAGTCTGAAAATTAGAGACATTTTAAAAAACGTAGTTCCCTTTTTTTCATGAAAAGTCTTTCCTTCCTTGTGACTTACGAAGGATTATTGAACGCGGAGAGCTTGGAGACTGGGAAGTAATGGGTAGGAATTATGGCTTAAATGTAAGATTGTCGGACACATAAAATGTTGATTGATGGTTTTTCGGGTCAATTTTGAACATTTCATCCTTGGCATATTCTCTAATTGCCTCATACTCTGTAACAAACCTGTAAATGTAATCCTGAATGCACCATGTACTGCAATTTGTTTTTTGGAACAAAATTCCAAATTCATTTTAAAAATGACTCTTTATTGCACTCCACATATGAAAATGTAGAATATGTGTATACTTTTAATGACAAACTACATACAGACTTGCAAAAAATTACTCTCTGATATGCATAGGCCATGACTGATTTAACATTCCTCTTGTAGAGGTTCAAGCACTTCAACAATGTCTTGAATGTGCTATCCACAGGGATCGTCAAGTTACTTGAATGTCACTTAGGGACTTAATGAGCCCAATGGCCCAAAAAGTTCCAGTCCTGACCTAGACTACATCAATCTTATCAGTTGGAACCTTCAACGTGATGTGGAGCGACATAGAGAGAATAACATGCATAAGGACCGATGGTTGGTGAGCAGCTGCCTGAAACATGGCGGCCCCTCACTAATCGTTCAGAGCCTTCACAAGAGCCTCTCTGTGGCTGTGGCTCCTGTGAACAAACAGAGATCACCTCAGGGCAAGCAATGATCTCTAAATGTGGCTATCCTCTGTTCATAAGGCTCATGCAAGTAGTTAATACTACCAAGGTCTAAAGCAGGCCCTTAATCTTCACCTTTACACCTTGCAAGAAAAAGCACAATTATCACAAACAACATATGTCTTCACCTGGTTGACAGGATGAAGAAAGATCACAGCTTTCATTAGCATGGATTCTAACTTCTTATATACAGTGGAATGATTAAGACCATACATAAAACCTTCAGAAAGCTACCTATCGAAATCTGATTTGATACTGTCATATTTTTTTCGCTCATTCCCATAACAAACGACGGATCCCTATATATCAACAATTATTCGATTGAATGTGCCCATTGGCTATATTGTGTTAGATCTTGCAATGCTCAATGCCTTTCGCTATTTATTTTCTGACCGTGCTGTACCTAGCTTCCAACTAAAATGCAAATTATGTGCCTATCCTTCTGTTGCACTGAAAAGCTCAAGTAACCGCTTCCAAGGGTGATAAATCTCTTATTATTATTGTTCCTAATTTACTATTTACCATCTGTCTGTGTCTCAAAGGGCAGAGTGTTCTATCAACTTAAATTATAATTAGGTCTCCTACTCTGAGGGTTTCAAGATAAATATTTAGAATGGCACATCTGGATTGATTTGAGCATTAATTTATCTCACCTCACAAACAATTACGTTCACAGCACACACTTACACGAACGCAGACATACACACACACAGACACACGACAACAAAATGTACCACATAAATACTTAGGCTTGTTTTATTGGCGCACATATCCTTCTAAAATAGCTCTGCTTCTTCCAGAACTAACATGTGATGAAGTGGTGAATCTACTTTTGTTTCTTTAAACGTGTTTAAGAGTAATGTGCTTAGCCAAAATACATTTAATTTTGTTGTATTTATGTCTATTGAAACCTTTTGCATTTTTTTGTGAATATTTTCTGCATCTAATGGAAATCATGTTCTCCACTGAAGACATATGAATATATATATTGATGCTTGTTTAAACATTCTCTTGCTTAGAGGTTAAAATATGTGTATGGGAGAAAATGGCGGTACGCATATATCTTTTAAGGTCTAATAACTATAAAACCACAGAAGTGTAGCACTCCAGTACCACTACTTTAGGAACTCTTGAAAGTTATTCACAAATGTCCAGCCAGAGATCTCCACCTAAGCCTGCCTGTCTATTATATCCAGAGTTCTCCATCGCTAGTGCAGAGAACTCCACAGGCCCGATTCACAAAGGTAAACATACACGTTTGTGTAAGTTTACTACTTTTAGGTATTCACAAAGGCAAACTTAAACCAGAAGTCTAAGTTTGCGACTTTTGCTATTCACAAAAGGCATTTATGAGTAGTATCTTTACGTGTGCACTTGGGACGGATTCTCCGCCCTGTGTGCAGAGATTCCACTCCTGATGAGGCATGTACTCTCCACTCCTGGAGTGGAATTTCTGCATTCAGGGAGTAGATTCCATTCGATCTGCGAATGTAAAGATACTACTCGGAAATGCCGTTTGTGAATACCGAAAGTCGTAAACTTAGACTTTGTGAATAACTAAAAGTAGCAAACGTTTACAAAAGTGTAAGTTTACCTTTGTGAATCGGGCCCCACATGTGGGGTTCTCCTTTTAATGTCAGATGTGGTAGGTGGAAGGAAGAGTGGTAGGAAAATGTGAAATATCTACTACTGAAAAGTATGTATTGATTTTTTGGCCATTTTATGCAGCACAGACTAGACTCATATGGTGACAGAGAGCATCACATATTGATCAGTTACTTCTTATCATGTTACAGGGGTAAATTGATAACAGGATACCACTCATATGTCAAACCAAAGAACATGTAACAATAATGGGACAGGTAATAAGAGAAGCCTTTAAAGAATAGCTGTGCTAAAACTAACTAAAACCACTGAGAGTAGTATCATAGCCCCACAGCCACATACTGAAAAAAAATAATCCTCTCACTGTACAGCAAAGAGTGATGTTACCAAACTATATACAATGCAGAATAAAGACCCTCTCAAGACCCTCTTGCTGCCCTCGGGGGTTCCGCAGGGCTAGATTTTGAGTCCCCTGCTTTTTAACATTTACCTTCGCCCTCTGATGGACGTGATTAAGGAGTTTGGTCTCACTCTGTTTTCTTAAGCTGATGATTCCCAGATTATTTTTTCACTTTTTAATGCTCAGAACCTGGGGGCATATTAGCAAGACCGGCGATAAAATTATAGCCGTTTTAGCGGCAGGAAACTGCTGCTAAAACGGCGATAATGGGCTTGCTAATATGCGTTATAGAATTCCAATAGAAGCCCAGGTTAGATGTCCTGCACATCTAACCTGGGCTTCTATTGGAATTCTATAACGTATATTAGCAAGCCCATTATCGCCGTTTTAGCGGCAGTTTCCTGCCGCTAAAACAGCAATAATTTTATCGCCGGTCTTGCTAATATGCCCCCTAGATCCTTCCCCACTTAGGCAAGGCATGACTAATGTCCACAGTTGGATGAACAGAAATGCTATAAAGCTTAATGGCAATAAAGCCGAAGTCATGATTCTGGGCAATAATCCCGAACTCTGGGGAGTTATTCACTGGCCGGTCTCTTTGGGCCATTTACATATGCCGGTTGATAAAGTTAAGAATCTTGGGGCCATATTATCAAGAACGGGCGATAACATTATTGCCGCTTTAGCAGCAGGAAACAGCCTCTAAAGCGGCGATAAGGGGCTTGATAATATGCCCTATAGAATTCCAATAGAAGCCCAGGTTCTGGTGTGAAGGACATCAAACCTGGGCTTCTATTGGAATTCTATAGGGAAATTATCAAGCCCCTTATCGCCGCTTTAGCAGCAGTTTCCTGCCGCTAAAGCGGCGATAATGTTATCGCCCGTTCTTGATAATATGGCCCTTGGTTTTATTATTGATAAGAACCTTTCACTTAAGCCGCAGGTATCCAAACTCACAGCCTCTTGTTTTTCCATTCTCAAATGGCTCAAGAAAATCCTTTGGCTGATTCCTTTGAATATCCAAAGAACGGTTTTGCAGGCTTTGGTAAGGTCCAGATTGGACTATGGGAATGTTCTGTACCTGGGCGCCGATAAATCGGTGATCCACCGTTTACAGATCATACAGAACGTGGCCGCCCACCTTCATTTTCGGCTGCCTACACATACTTCTGTCTCTCCCTTGCTCCACAAACTTCACTGGCTCAAGGTCGATAAGCGCATTAAATTTAAGGCCTGATGCTATGTGTTCTGAGCTAGGCACAGCCTCGTCCCTACATACATCCAAGGTCTGGTGTTACCTTATGTCCCCACCCGACTGTTGAGATCAGCTAACCTCGCCCTATGCACCATGCCCAGGTTTCGTCTGGCCCACATGAAGGGCCGCTCCTTTGCGTACTTAGGCCCTAAACTCTGGAACTCCCTTCCTTTGGCTCTCAGGAACTGCCATTCTCTACTCATGTTCCGTAAGAATTTGAAGACTTTGCTCTTCAACTGCTCTTAATGCGCTTAGTGGATTCTGCCTCGTGCTTATGCACCCTATTGCCGTTTGCTCTAGTGCCAGGAAACCCTTTAGGGGAGCTGCGCGCTCTGCAAGCTCTTTAAATAAATAAAATAAATGAGTTGCTTTACTAGTCCCACTCCAATCTAAGCTACATTGGGAAAAGCTTTGGCCATTAATAGGGTTAAATGCAATGTTCCAACTCCAATCTAAGGTACACTGGGGAAAGCGTTGGATATTGAAGGGATTGCATTCACTATTCCCACTATAATCTAAGCTACATTAGGGAATGTATTGCACATTTTATGGGATTAACTTTACACAGTGATCAATATATCAGTTATACATACGAAGATCTCTTTAAAGTTACCACTCCAATCCAAACTAAATTGAGAAGGGTGTTGGAGCTTGAAGGGGTTACATTTAGTATTCCCACTCCAATCTAAGCTACACTGGGGAAGTGTTGGGCGTTAAAGGGGTGAAATTTACTATTCCAACTCCAAACTATCATTGGGGAAAGTGTTGGACATTGATGGGATTTCATTTATTGATCCCACCCCAGCCTAGGGTTTATTACAAAGAATATTAATCTTTGCAAGAGATATGTAAAGTAACACTAAATAAAGAAACCAGAATATAATTACAGTATTTTTTGGAATAAATAAACAATTCGTTTTCAATTCAATTACACATAGATTTAATAAATGTAACTAATTTAAATATAAAAAATCATAAATAAATGCAATAAATATATTTAAAGCAATCCTGAAACATTTTATCATTTTTATTAACTTCTATTTTTTAATATACCAAATTCCACTTTTTAAAATATTTTGTTATCATAATATTCCCACTAACAGATATACTATTTATATATATATACAATCAACATCAAACATGAATAAAAATAAATAATTTAATTGTTACTTCATTTATTCAAGCTTTTCTTTGATCTTTTACATATTTATTTAGTAAAAGAAAAAAAATAGAAACAGAAACATACTAAATATTCATATTTAACACATATTTAAAAAATAAAAGATACTTTAACTTAAAATTGAAAATATGTTTAAAAAGATAAAACCCTCAATAAAAAACTATTCATATAAAACTATTTTTCTAATAAAAATTAAAATCCATTTTAAAATAATTGTAATATTTTACAAAATAAAACACAAATGAATACTGTGTAAAACGCTCCTACCTTTTTTCTATAAACCTTTCATCCCACCACTAAAATAAACAAAATACCACCATACAGTAGAATAATACATAAAAAAATTGCAATTAATGTAACATGTAACTTTAAAGTAAATTAAAACAAAATTGCAAATAAAATTCAATTTTAAATTTTACCCTTAAAGGAAATTCAAAAATATCACCCACCCAATTCCCCTACAAACCTGCAGAAAACCCTAAATTATTTAAACACATAAAAATGTACATTCCCATAACATAATAAAAAGATACAAAAAAGAATACAACTGTATTCTATATAATCTATCTAATGATATGAAAAATAACACTGAAAAATTATATTCTTACCTGCCATGTCCCTGATGACAATACTTTGGTTGTCACAATATAATAGAATTATATTGTTGTAAGAAGATATTTCAAACTCAATTTGTGGTCAAGCACCTTTTAGAATCATCTATATCTGGGCCATGTTTAATACTGTATTAAATAGGTATTTTCTTTATAATTGGTGCCCTTTTCTTTTTAAAAAATGTGTTATGTTCATCTTTGGGTGTTCTGAAACCATTGCAAAATTATCATCTTGATCTGTATCTTTGTGATTTGAGATGTAAGTCAGTTTAGAGCCAAAGTGAAGGAGAATGAATATTGCTCTTTCTCTCATTTCTACTTCCCATGAAGACTTTTTGTATTCTTACCCAAAACCTTTACACGGTTATGAGGATTGCTTCTAGACCTATACTTGTAAAAGATGTTAAATAGAGCATTTTAAGCGTCACTGTCAGATTTGTTGCATTTCTGTTGGTAACTAAGTCTGGGCGGAGTTCTGCTACGCGGAACTCCGCGAAGTGCAAAACAAACTCTGCCGCACTACGCGGAGCTCCGCAAGCGGCGAGTGCATTGGATAAAAGCTGTTCGCTGTAATTTTCAGTGCCAGGTGCTTGTCTGCACTGTGCAATCATTGCGAACGGCACCATGCACAGCGCAAGCGGGTGCTTCTTCCTTTCTGCCGCTCAAGTAGATTTTTACTCAAGCGGCAGCTTTCTCAACGCGAACAGACAGTTTCTCAATGCGAGCGACCACTCACAATGAGAAATCTGACCGCCTGCGTTGAAAAATCTCACCGGGAGGTTGATGTTCCACACTCGCGCTCGCCAACTTGATGTTGACGATCGTGAATGAGGAAAAATCTCACCGGGAGGTGGATTTCCCTCGCTCGCGCCTGCCAACTTGACATTGATGAACACGAGCGAGGGAAAAAACTCCGCTACGCGTCTTAGTTTTACAGAACTCCGCAAGCTCCGCATAAGGCAGAGTGCGGAAATCTCCGCAAACTCCACGAGCGGAGCAGAGTTCACCGCCCAGACTTAGGGGTCGATTCCGATTCGGGCCGGAAATTTCTCCGACCGAGCCGGACCCGGAGAGATTTCCGACCGAATCGGACCCGTGCAGTCCGACCGAACGAGTACGATGCGTCCGTATGCTATCGGACTCGAGTCGGTCGGACTCCCATTGAAGTCAATGGGAGCCTGTCGTACAATGCGTACGCGGGCTCCCATTGACTCAATGGGTGCGAAGTCGGACAAGTGCGCCCCCTACAGCGGGTACGCGGCGAAGCGATTCGCGCCATACACGCACAGGAAGGGGGACCCATGGGTCCCCCTGTGTGCGACTCGCGCGGCCACGCGTACAGGGGGTCCGACACGGACCCCCAAAGTACGGCTCCGACAGCTCTTTCGAGCCGGAGTGCGCGGCTCGGTCGGACTGCTCGCGGCGCGCATCGTACTTACCCGGCCGGGGAACGTCTCCATTGCGCGGTGCGAGTCGAGTCCGAGCGAGTCGGTCGGTGCGGTTCGAGCCGGGAACGAGTCGGTCGGAGCGGTCGGGACGCCCGGACGAGTCGGTCGGCGACTCGCATCGTACTCGCTCGGCCGGACCCGCGTACGATTCGGTCGGGAAACAGGGCTCCGAATCGGATCCGGTAAAGCCGAATCCGATTCGGAGCCCTACCGGCCGAGATCGGAATCGGCCCCTTAGTGGTAATTGGTAATCACAATTTTGTGGGAAGGACCGAGAAAGAAGGTAATATAACAGAGCACTCCAAAAGAAGGGTAACACAAACATAGTTTCCTGTTTGGTTTATTTGTGACAGTGGGTAGTTTGTGCCCAAATAACTGAACTTCAGGGATAAGAAGTTGGATGTGTAGTATTTGTCATTTATAAAGTTTCGATGGTCAGTGCGTTCTTTGGTTCACTTATTTCGGTAACCTGTAATAATGGATAGGTGTAATGAACAATAGGTGTGTTGAGGTAAGACATGCAGAGAACATTCTGATAGGGTGTCCATGCTTTAGTCTTTACAGCAAAGAATGCCACACACTGACTGCTTCCTTTCGACAATCTACATGTAAACCAGCATTGGTGGATGAGGAGTGGAGAGAAGAATGATTTGAAACATATTTGTAAGTCATTAGGAATGGCTTAAAGTAAATAGTCAATGTTAAGACATTGTTTGTGGCCTAGAGAGTGCAATGTTTTTAATAATTTTCCTGTGAAATCTGTAACAGAAAGTGAAGATAAAGACAGTGATGAGTATGACACAGCTGAGAAGGTGCTTGATGAAGCTTGGAATCCCAAAAGTAATATTGTGCTGGAAAGACAGACTATTTTCAAGTGATTAAATGGAATTTGGCCAAGCAAAGCGGAATGTGTGCATTTTAGGGGTGCTATCATTTTACTACAGTTAATGAACTAAGATCTCTATGGGTCAGGAAGGACTATTATGACCCAAAGCACTTCTTAAATGGCTGGGTCAGCATATGTTTCAAGTTGGTGGGTCCTGCAAAGAGCACACATGAAAAACTAAGGAATTAATTATGAAGCCCATAAGAAGAGTACTATATGTGTCATTGGGGAGGCTTTTGAATAATTATCTGCACAAATGAAGAAGTTTCAAACCTTGAAGGAACCAGTGGTAGCAATTGTAAAGGTTCACTTACGCAAGTCAATATACTGACCACAGATCTCACACTCAGGCCCTGATTTAGATATTGGTGAATGGGTTACTCCATCACAACGGTGACTGATATCCCGTCTGCCAAAATATAAATCCCATAGGATATAACAGGATTTATATTTCGGTGGACCGGATATCAGTCACTGTTGTGATAAAGTAATCCGTCCACCAAGATCTAAATCAGGCCCTCAGTTATGAAGAGTTTTATTCAATATTAATTGTTCTACTCAGGCTTAACTACTGCCCACAGATTTTAGACTCAACTTTAAAAAGTCCATTGCCATTTTAGCTGATTTTGTGCCCACATTTAATGTTCTTATTTGAGGAGGATGAATGGCGTTGATGCTCTACACCTGTTTTGAGCATCAGGCTGGTAGGCCTGTTTGAGCTACACAGAAGCAGCAAATACTCCACTACGGAACACCAAAGTTGGTTGAGGCTCATGAAAGCAAAACGATTCATAGTAATGAAAACCTGTGTGTCTCGCCCCGCAAATATCTACAATGAGGTGCATGTCTTCAGGAGAAATATCTTGCTTTAAGTTGTCTACTCCAACTTGTATGTCTGAATACAATCTTTAACTGACCCGGAAAGTGAGCACTATGATGCACATATATGAGAAAACAGTGTTAGTAGGTTCTGATTGAAGACTTGCTAACAATCGACAATATAGAATTTCTGGCTCAGACAATAAAAGTGGCTAACAGACACCTGCCAGATTGTACTTGATATCTTATTACCTTCAGACTTCTCTATTAAGCACCTTCATTAGGAGGGTAGATGAGATGAAGGTGTTGCAATGATTCATAGTTATTCCAACCAACGCAATTCTTGGAAAATACAAACAATTCACATCCTTCTAATGTCTGCTTATTATGGTGAAAGCATCAGAAAAGACACTCACTATCTTCTACATAATTTGTAATTTCTCTGGAGGCAACACACAATGTGATCAATGACATATGGAAACACGAGCTCATAAACAAATTGGCTTTTAGCAATATCTTTTTAGAAGATTTCAGCCTCCACTGGGGTCACGTAAAAGATTGTAATGTAGTGCAGCTAAACCTCTTCCCTACCAACAATGACCTCAACTGTGTTCTTCACCTGCTCAACTAAAAGGCTTGATTCAAGGACTTATTTTGAAAAATATTGACGCCATTGAGATCAAATAGCTAGTGTGGGAGAACTGGGTAGGCCATTTACTAGTCTCTTTAACCCTGAATTGCACTAAAACTGACACAATGGGGCAAATGAAAACCTAAAACCTTTGCCAGAGACTTCAAGGTCATCAATGTCTCAGTTTTGCATGTGAAGATCTCTTTAAAGTTATGGGTTCACACTACAGTAACTGATCCATCTCCCTATTAATGCACCAGTATAAAACTGTCATGGCTGGAGGAGAGGATGACTTAGCCATTCTTAAACTAAAAATACACCACCATAGTGTGACACACGGGTTTCTGACCCATGTAAACTGCTCTAAAATACTTTGATTTCAGCCCACCTGGTGTTTTAACCCATGCTATCAGCGAGTCTCGCTATTTGAGTCTCACCTACTCCAAGCTTCTTTAAGATCGTGTTGAGTGCTAACCGCCAGTGCCTGCCTTTTGAAATAAGGCCCACTTCTCCCAAGCTGTGGTAAGAGTCCCTGTGCCAGTTATGTGAACATGTGTGTGCATGCGTGTTCACCCAGTGCATGGGATTATGGTCTACCATGGTACCTCTGAACAGGTGAGCTTTCAGAGATGGGACCTTAAATAAATTGGTTATGGCCTGAGCAGGCCTTGCAATTGGCTGTCAAAAATCAAATATTCCCATTTTTTGTCAGAGTGTGGGTCTGTAGTGCTTCACTGCCAGTCTCTATTTCTTGACTTTATTTACACTCTAGATGAAAGTCACATCAAAATATTAACTTCGCATTGGCTCAACATTGAGAAGCAATCAAAGTCTCTTTCCCTATGTTATAAAAGGTCCTATGTACAAAATTATTAAATCATCCGTATTTGCACTCCTTAAAGTATTTCAGATTTTAAAGTATTTCTTGGGTCATCTTTTAATAGGAGTCGGGCTTTACTCTGCCCTGCTGGGACAAATTAATGACTCTGTGGGTCAGCAGGCAGAGAGAGCACAGTCTCCCCCAGAAAACATATCCATTTGGAGGGGACTAAAGGTATGCCTTGCAGAACAGGAACCAAAGTCTTTGTAGACTCTGTCAAATGAGGACTGGAACCATGAGTGTTCACAGACCTCGCTTGCAGCCTTGAGCAGCAGAATCTGTGGTTCCCACTTGCCTCCTAGAAACACTAGTAAAAACACAAGACTAGTAAAAAAACACTACAGTTACACGCAGGATACACTCCTACTGCTTGAGGGCAAATTTCTTTTAAAAATTGAAAAGGGGATAGCGTTTTACCACTTCTAGTGGGCGGACTACAAAACAACATGGTTCTCTGTGAGAGGCATTATAATATTATTATATGTGTCTTGCAATTACATGATGGTGGTATTCTGTTTCCTTGGTCATGGGAAGATGTTTCCTGGTACTGGTATCCTATGTAAGTGCTTGAAATCTGATCCCTCATGTGCCTCAACATTGACGGATCTGCCCGCATTGTGTTCTTCACACACTTGAGTTAGGATTTTTGCTTGTAGTTCTTCCGAGTTCTAGTTAGAATTATTGTGTTAGGATGTTTTTCGTTCTATTTTTCTTGTATATTTTTGAGAATTGTTTCTGCAACTTGTTTGCTTTCTTCATCCTCTAGGTACTGCTATGTTGCCTCTCCCATCTTACATAACTTTCTTGGTGCCATGTTTGGTGTCTCTACACCTTCTCTGAGTGAATCTGGAGGACTGTGGTGAGACTTTTGAGGGAGGTTGGCTGTATCATCATTCTCTCTCTAGAAGAAGAATATAAAGGAACTACAAGCTGCCATTGACATCAAAGCCTCCTCATTGTACATGATGGTGGTGGAGTACAAATACGCATGAGCTAATTAACTGTCACTTCATTGACCAACCTGCAAGAGATAAATAGAAGCAGGCAGATCTCAGCACTAGTCACACCATTAGTTCCATTTTGAAGTCTTAGAGGGAATAAACCAGTTTGCAGTCGCAGTTAGTGGCACGGCAAGGGCCCAAAACCAAAGATTCCTTTGGCCATCTTGAAAAAATCCCATCATGATGTGCAAAGGAGTGGACCACCCAGTGAGAAGCTCCAAGAAAGTGTCTATCAGGAGGTAAGGAATGATGGGGCATCTCCGGATAGGGCTGAGACTCCCCCCTTATAGAATTCATTACCTCCATGTTTAAAGCTATGCACGTGTCTGAGAAGAAAAGGGAACTGTAGAAGAAAAGGAAACACAGACCCGGTATGACAAATTGGTGCCTGGGGAGAAGGGACACTCTAAACTTCCACTTTCTTGGACTCCTTTCTCTAGAGCCATTGACACTGGCCATCCCAGTCACTCCTGGTTATGGTAGAGGCAGGACTGTCTGATGAATTTGGAGGAGCGGGGTCCCACATAATTCCTGTGGACTGGCTCTAGATGAAAATTCCCTAATCAGGGGTAGGTCAGACTGCTGCAATAACCACAGGTGCCCCGCAAGTTTCTAGGAAGCTGTGGGGCCTTGAGAATGCAGGCAGGTATTGTGGTCTGCCTTGAGGGCTCTGGGGTGCTGCTGGTGAGTGACCATGGGAAAAGGCAACTGTTAAGGAGCTAGAGAGGCAGGGGGCAGGTCCCTGAGCTCTCCCTCTTCAGAGGGACCGAGTTTAAAAAAAGCTCCTAAAATGCCCACGGTTTAGGGGCCAGTAGTCCCTGAAGAAGCCCTCCTGGTAGATGGAGCAGGCCACCAGGCACAAAAAGCTACAGACCCTGCAAATGTTGTCCCAGTGGTTGCAGAGAAATCATGTTTTCCCATATTACTTATGTGTAGCACTGACAGACCAATGCAGTGTTGCCCTGAGAATTGGGGGTACTGTTGCCATTATCTGGCCCAGATGGAACCTTGAAAGCACCCCCAGGTAGGGCCAGTGACCTGGGGGATTAATCTGTGAGGCAGCACAGGTGCGCTCACTCCTCCTTCCTTCTTTCACCCTTTAGACCTGGGGAGGGTCAGAGCCCCACAGAAGGATTTGCCAAGTCCAGCAACATTTCGATCTAACTGACTACTATCCCCGGGGAGGGCCAGTGGGCCACAGATCACTGCTGTGCTCCTCTTCCTCCAATCCCAATGCCAGGGGGTAGGGGAGAGCAGAGCGCATTGCCCGTCACTGTCCTTGCCACAGAGAGGACACATGGACATGAGTGTAGGACATCTAGTAGCTAGTTCTTCTGCTAGCGAGAGTGGCACTAAGTGGAGTAGATCCTGCTTGGTCATGCAGGTTTACGCTACTTCTGGTCCCTCCAGTGCATGAGACCCAGGTGACACACACATGTGACGAGGGCACCCAATAAAAAATGAAAGTAAATACACCAGCAGGAACTTTAAAGTTCAAAAAGAAAAAGGGGTGTTGAATTACTGCCCGCATAAATCACTGCCTGCATGGAAAGGAGCACCCCATAAGGCCTTGCTATCCAGAATACAATTCCATATTTGTAAAAAAAAAATGGTGCCCATGATCAGGAGCACCACCAACAGTAAGTATCTGCTCTAGGGGCTACCACAAGAGTGGTAACCCCCAACAGTAGTTCACAGCACTAGGTTTAAAATTGAAAATTTTGTTGACATGCATTTTGCTGAGAGTAAATAACTGTATATATGTATTTATGCCAATGAAAGGTGGTACAGTCTTGAGAAGTTTTGGATATTAATTTGCATTATGTTTGAGTGCATATTTTGCTTTTGATTAGTATGGTGACACACTGACAATGACTTGTAATGAATCCACACCCTATTGGTATGTAATGCTCATGGGGCGTATTGTGGTTTTACGAGCTAGGGCTTGCTGATGCGCAGACCGTAAAATGTGCCTCCAGCAGTGTCAGGCAAGGGTACATTTAGGGAGCTCTGCAAACTTATGGGTTTGTCTTTCGTAAGAGGCGTTTGCTTGTTGTGAAGCCCGTTAGAGGGCATCCCCATGGGCATTTCCAACTGCCTGCTTGCAAATGTTTGTTAATTTGCATCTAGTGTTTAGTAGTGTGTGCAATAAAGTAGTAATAAAGTTATTTTCCTTTTTAACAGAAATAGCACTGGCTGGACAGTGAGCTATTAAGTGCTGTTTGTTGGACAGCTGAGTTCAGAGTTCCTAGCCCTTAGTTCCTTCCCTAAATAAGCCTTGGACTGTGCTGCCACATTAACATGAAAGTCAAGTGCTAAAAAGAGTTAGTTGGTTCCCAGTTGGGAGGTCCACAATAATTGGGCCCCAGTATACCAGTGGCGGAAGACCTCAGTTGTTACAGTTGTGGCCCAGTACCCCCTATCTGTCAGGGAACTGTTGTTCTTACACCCAAGCCATTAACACCATGGTTCTCAAAGAATTAGAAAGGGAGCTTTTGCCAATGATAGGCCAAATAGGGCATAATGGCTTATCTACAATAAACATTACCAGCCTGTGACTTAAGTGCAATGAACACAAATACACATATTCAAGATCAAGGCATCTTTCTTCAAATTGGAGATCAATATAGCACAATGCCACCCTACAAAGCTATTGAGAATGTCAAAAAGCACGAATGCCACCCTTTTACCTGCAGATTTTGTGGATTCAAAAGAATACTCATAATGTTTGATGTATCTATTGATTCCATAAATTACAAATCCACAAGCTTGACAAAGGGAACTCTCTTCTGACAGCGGTCCCCATATCTCACATAATACATTTGAAAGCAGCTTTGAATGTTGCAATTATTCTTTTTTTTAAGTTTAAGTTTATTGAAAACCAGAGGAGAAAGAACAATACAATAGTAACATAATAAAAAATCAATTGATAATAAAAGGTGTATGAAGGGTAAAAAGAAGTACTGGTAACAATAAACAAATGATGAATAAAGGAAGGGTAAGGAGGGAAGAGGGGGTGAGGGAAGGAAGGGGGGAATACATCATTATATTATGAAAATTAACGAAGAAAATATGCAATTAAACACTGTAGGCAGAATAAATAGGCAGAAAAGACATTGCCATAAAATTAAACCATCAAAAACTATAAAAGAACAACGGGGTGCAATCATGGTGGTTTCCGAACATCGTCTGATGTATTAACAGCATTCACAGTGGAGATATTCAGAGAAGTGAGCGATGATAAATATGTAGTAAAAGGAAGCCATAACAAATCTCTTTTAATTGCAAGAGAAATGGGGGTAACATAGTTAGTGTCGAGTCTATGATAAAAACACACAGCATTCCACCAAGCTTTAACAGTGACTTTATCAGCTTGTTTCCAATTTGAAGTGATTAAATGAAAGGCGATAGCTATGAATAAATCTATCAACTGAAAATGAGATGGTGACTGGAGCCATTGAAGTGAGAGTGAACCTAGGAAAATGTTAGATAAGGAAAAAGGTACGTGGACTTTAAAAACCTTGCGTATTTGGGACCAAACAGAGTGCCAAAATTGGGAAATAGGAGGGCATTCGAATAACATGTGTTTTAAATTAGCAGAAGGGCAGTGACATGACCAGCAAGTAGAGGGAGTTGTAGAGAAGAAAGAAGCTAGTTTTGCAGGGGAAAGTAAGAGACGGTGATAAATGAAATAGAGTGTTCGGGTGGTATTAGCAGCCCGTGAAGTTTTGTGAATCTTGAGCCATAACTTGTCGCAAGTGGAGGCCGACCAACATTGCAGGAGATCCCATTCCCATGCCACTTCAGTCCTTGTTTTTTGTCGCTCAAGGTTTGATAATAAACATTTATAGATGGAAGATGCTGAGGGGGAAGAATCTAAAAGGGGAAAAATTGTTTAACATGATAAAGGAGGGTTAGAGACAGGTGGAAGAAGGAGGAGATATTGATTAAGTGAGGGAAGCAAAAGATTATATTGAGCTTTGAAAGCATTAGGGAGAGAGAATTTGGATTGAAGAGTGAGAAAAGATAACGGGGCTTGATGCTCCAAGAGTTGGGAAATCCAAGTTAGACCTTTGTAGTGCCAAGATTTCCAGTAAATAGAACGGTGTTTGATTCGTAAAGATTTATTGTGCCAAATAGGTTGTTGAGATAACGAAGTCATAGAAGGATAAGAAAAGGGCAGAAGAGGGTTTAAGAGCTTACAAGTATGAGCGATGACAGAAGAGCGCAAAGAGGAAAAAGTGTGAGTAAAGATAAGGATTTCTTGAAAATTAAAAGGGGAGACAAAAAAAATTTGTATGGTTAACCACACCGGGGGATGTGTAGAAATAGCAGGGGAGATCCAGCGAGAAGCTTGTTTAAGGGAAAAGGCATAGTAATAAGATTTAAAATCAGGGAATTTAAGACCACCATGATATTTATCTTTCTTTAGCATGGACAAGGCTAAACGGGGTCGTTTGTTGTTCCAAAGGAATTTTACTAATAGTGAATCAATTTTCTTAAAGTAATGTCCAGGAATATGGACAGGAATCATGGAGAGAGAGTAAAGAATTAAAGGAGTAAGCATCATCTTAATTGAATCTAAGCGACCCACCAGGAAAGAAAAAGAGGATGCCACCTGGTAATGGAGGCATTTAATGCTTTAAGAATAGAATTAAAATTCAATTTTAGAGTTTCCGAGATATTCGAGGAAAACCATAAGCCTAAGTACTTTATCTTAGAAGGTTGCCAGGAGAAGCCCGTATGAAGAAAAGAGTGTTTAAGACATAAAACATTAAGAGGCAAAATTTCACATTTATCTCGATTAAGGCGGTAACCAGACAAGCGAGAAAAAATATCAACTTGGTGTAAGAAAGGAGGGAGGGAGTTATCCGGATTAGGACAATATAAAAGAATATCGTCTGCATATACAGACATTTTAACTTGTTGAGGGCCAAGTTGAAATCCAGAGATTTGAGTATCTTGCCTAATTTTAGTTAGAAAAGGTTCCAAAGCCACTATAAACAGTAAGGGTGAAAGGTGACATCCCTGTCGGACCCCCCTAGAAAGTGAGAAATATTTCGAGATCTTACCATTTACAAAGATAGATGCTTTAGGGCCGGAATACAAAAGGGAAATCAATTAGATCAATTTGGGGGGGAAGCCAATCCATTTCAACGCATAAAACATAAAATCCCAACCTATTCTATCGAAAGCCTTCTCGGCGTCTAAGGCTATAGCAGCAAGAGGATAATCTAAAGAAGAGGCTTTACTGAGAACATTAAAGAAAACACGGGAATTATCGAAAGATAAACGACCTTTAACAAAGCCCGATTGTTCTGGGCCAATTAGATCAGGAATGATAGGGTCAAGTCGTAAAGCTAAAAGTTTCGCAAAAATCTTATCATCTGTGTTAACTAAGGAGATGGGACGGTAGTTTTTGCATAGCGAGGGGTCTTTATTGTCCTTTGGGATTAAACAGATCAAAGCTTCTTGGAAAGTACCTTGCGAAGAACCAAGGGAAATGAAATAATTAAACAGAAGGAGAAGATGTGGAAGGAGAAGTTTAGAAAAGTGTTCATAAAATTCAACCGTAAATCCGTCAGGTCCAGGGGTTTTACCACGGCGTAATACTGATATAGCATGAGTAAGTTCAGTTAGAGAGATATCAGTTCCTAAGGAATCAAAGTCCATGTCATGTGAAGTAGGGGGAGTAATGGATTGGAAATAAGAAGACAAATCTGATTGGGTTGGCAAAGATTGAGGCGAATATAAATGTTTATAAAAAGAGACCAATTCATTTAAAATGTCCTCGTCCTTAAAAAGTGGAGAACCATTAGAGCTTTGCAACGATTCTATTTCAGTGCGGTCTCGTCTTATTTTTAAGTAGTTTGCTAATAACTCTCCCATCTTATTTTGACCACCGTAATAGCGAGAACTACTTTTCAAAAGATAAGAAGAAGCGGCATCTGTAGAAAGTCGATTAAAGGTGAGTTTGGCCTTAAGGAGATCCTGCAAAGAAGATTCAGTATTTGAGTGATAATAAGCATACTCCAGTTGTTTAGTTTTCATGAGAAGTTGGCTAGTTTGTTTCTCAAGACCTTTTTTCTTACGTGAAACAACATTTATTATAAAACCTCTTGCAGCAGCTTTAAAGGAATCCCAAACCAGTGCAGGGGTGGAATCTGGAGTCGTATTAATAACAAAAAATTCAGAGGCAAAGGAATTGAATTGGCTGGAAAAATCAGGGTCTGTAAGCAATGCATTATTTAAGCGCCATCTACCAGCACCAGGGGCAAAGGGCAGCAAATCAAAATCAACCCAAACCGGAGCGTGGTCCGATATCAAAATGGAGCCTATCTCGGATTGGATAACGTGTTGAGTTAGGGATTTACTTAAGAATAAATAGTCGATGCTGGATTGGGAGTGATGTGGGGTTGAGTAAAAGCTGTACTCTCTAAGGTCTGGATGGCATAATCTCCGAAAGTTAGAAAGATAGCGGGTGTTTTAAGGAGACTGTGGAAATGTATTAATTGGAGGATTTCAAAGGAGTTAGATAGTGGGGATAGTTTTGGGGTGATAGCTGGTGGGTGTAAAATTTGTTGGGTAGGTACGTGGTTGTAATTATGGGTAAAGGAAAGAGGGTAAGGAAACGAAGGTATTGATGGTTATGAGAGTGAGGACGTTAGCAGTATGCAGGCTAAGTAGATGGTTTTTGTCAGTTTAAAAACAATGAACAATAACATGGGCCTGTAAAATGAATGGAGGGGACTATGTATATCTTTTAACATAGTGCTTTATTGAGGGAACACTAGTATTATACAATGCTAAGTGGGAATGTGATTCATTGGTTATAATTATGCGATGATAAACAATGTAAATGTAAAACCATGAGATAAAGCTGATTCTTGTTTTATTGTTTACAGTGACCCCTGATGAAGGGCGATTTCAGCCCGAAATGCATTGGGTTTTTATGAATAAACACTGCTTCTGACAAACCATTGCTTCAGTCGTGTTCATGTATAGAGGTCCAGATGGACACATTTTGAACATTAGAAACTTGAAAAATGCATATTAGTCCACGTGTGGACGGATAAAGATCAAGAAGATGCGAAATAGTAACGTGATGGAATAGATTTATGAAAGTTTAGTATCTATGAATTGCCAACACGGCGCTGATGGAGCTGTGCAATTGGTTTGGGGCGAGATGACGCCCCTCCCCGAGATGTTGCTTTTGATCGAGTGCCAACATGGGCTGGCTCTGTACCAGTTTGCACGCCACCGGAGGAATAATGATGAAACGAAAAAAACAGTTGAAAAGGTGTGCATCCCATTCCCACCATATAATCTCCAGATATCCACTAAAAGTTTACGGCGTATGGTGGAGGTGAATTGTGAATGCATCTTATTGTTTACAAATTTAACTGAAGAGTGTCTGTCTAATATGGGGTCACAGACTTGGTTACAATCGCCATCAAAAATAATGTAATCATCATGAAATGTAATTAACTTGTCAGAAATTGAAGACCAGAATTTTTTATCTACAGAAACTGGACCATAAACATTAAAAATAACTAGCGGTACTTTATCTATAAGTAGTCTAATAATTACCCAACGACCCTCAGAATCAGATTCTTGATGAACAACATTAACATGGAATTTTTATGGCACAAAATTAATACACCATTTTTCTTACCAAGGGCTGGGGAAGAAAAACATTACCAACCCAACCTTTTTAAGTTTAGTAGCTTCAGCATCGGATAAATGTGTCTCTTGGAGAAGAGCAATGTCAGTTTGTAACTTAGCTAAGTGAGATAATACCCGTTGTCTTTTAATTGGGTTACCTAACCCTTTAATATTCCAAGTTGTAACTCTGAAGGTAACCAGAAAAGAAGAACAGAAACCAACAATAAGCATACAGTGTCATATTCATATTCAAAATTGAGAAAAAAGGGGGATATGATAATAACAAGGAGAAAAAGAAGGAGAAAAAAAAGAAGTAGAATATAGGCATAGAGAAACAGAAAGGAAATGAGAAGAAAACAGAGAACAAGAAAGCAGTACAAGTCATACAAGAATATGTGAGGATAAAAATATTCAAACAAATGACGACTGAAACACATACCGATAACACAGAACGAGAGAGGGGGATGGCGACACCAGGGAGGTGACGACAGAACCAGCAGAAACTCCACCGAACTCCAAACGAATCAGGGATAAAACAACATAAGGGAGAGACCATATAGGAGTATGAGACGAAGACAAAATATGCCTGTAAGGGAAGAAAAAACATGAAGGCATATGAGAAAGAGAAAGAAAGAACAAAACAACATGATACCAAAAAACAGTAAGCAACAAATAAAGAGAATTACACAGTCAAAAAAAACAAAAAAAAAACAATCAGATAAAACAATGTAAGAAAACCAATCAGGTAGGTCGAGAGGTGTCCATGGCCATAGCTCCTTGTTGACGGAGGAATTCTTGCAGGACGTTTGGATCATTGAAAGTCGTGGTTTTATCTTTATAAGTGACTTTGAAAATGCAGGTATGAATTAATCCAAAACGAGCATTAAGGGAACGTAGTTGAGGTCGAAGATCCAGAAATTATTTGCGACGATCAGCTGTAACCGTGGCCACATCTTGAGAAAAATAAAGTCGGTGACCCTCCCAAGAAACTTGTTTTTTTGATTTAACTATAGATAAAACTTGCATGACATCTGTGTATTGTAAGAAGAACATAATGACTCCACGAGATTTTGTTGAAATTTTGGGACCTAGTCTGTGAGATCTTTGAATGTTTAAGGAAGAAATAGGAGACATGTCCAAGATTTTTGGCAAAAAAGTTGTAGGATTAGATCCTTCAATATTTTCTGGAAGGCCGTAAATTCTAAGATTGTTCCGGCGATTCCGGTTTTCCAAATCTTCGGTTTGTTTCTTGAGCAAAGATACCTCAGATTCCAGAGTAGAGATTCGAGAACAAGAAGTTTGAGTTTGAAGAGAGTCAGTCTTTTGTTCAACCACAAGCACACGTGACTCCAGCAAAGACCATTTATCATCTAAAAGTTGTAGAGTCTTTTTAATATCTTCAATGAAGGGTTTCAGAGCACGTATTTCCTCAAGAATGATATCCATGGCGGGCGAGGAAGAATTCACAGGAGAAGGAGGATCTTTTTTCGTCCGCTTTGTGGAGATCGCAGGAAGTTTACTGGTGATAGAAGACTTTGGGATGGCACCTGTCGGGAGATCAGGTTTGCGAGATGAAGAGTCTTCCATGTCGTTGAGAGCGGAATCTGAGTCAGAGTACATACAAGGTTTCGCAGGTTTAGATGAGGAGCTTAGTTTAAGGTTTTTCAGCCTTCCCATGTGAGGTCCACTCAAAACACAGAAAAGTCACTTGTCACAATACCAAAAATCTTCAAAAGCCTTATAGTAGTTGCGGCACGTAGCGTCTACTTCGTTGGGAGTTTGACAAAAATTCAGAAGTGTACGCACCGGTCATGGAGTAGGTGACTGAAAGTTGTAATTGGTGGACCTCCAACAGACGACATATGGGAACCAAATATAAGGAAGAGTCATGCCCCAGTGAGAGAGAAAAACATATAGTAACGGGAGTCGCATGGAACTAAAATGCTCAATGGTAGAGAATAAAAGTCAATAATGAGGAGAGCATATCAAGTTCTTCAAAAAAGAAAGCAGCAAAGCAGCAAACAGAACATGAAACGTGTCCAAATATGGTGAAGGAAAAAAAAAAATAAGCTGAAGGAATGGGAGGGTCACAAAATGGCTGCCATGTAAAGCAATTAATCTTTAAAAATGAGATAATTGCCAAAAAAGCATAAATAAGCTGTAGAGCATATTAAGAGAGAGCAGGCTTAGGAGAAGCGCTATGGATACATGCAACAATAAGGCATGAAAAACAAGTGTGGAGCGAACGCGACATTGAAATGCGTCGCGCTCGAAATGGTGGCCGTTATGAGGGGAAAGTCGCGAAGCTGAGAAAATGCCTAAAACCAAGGCATAATGTCCAAAAAGCGGGCAAAAGTGAAGCGCGTTGGTTGTAAAGCGCTTTGACCTACATTTCAGGCGTGCAGACAGTCTTCCACGTACAGGGAGAAGTTGCGAGCGGAGCCCGGTCTTGGAGCCTCGGAGTCACGCCGCCATCTTGATCGGCGTCGTAACCACGCCCCCGAATATTGCAATTATTCTAACCAATGTAACCATAAGTTCTGACCATATTACCTCAAACCTGATCTCTCTGAAATGGCTCCACATAGAAGCAGGAGGTTTATTCAAACAGTCATGAATAGTCCTTAAAGCTATTCTTGAGGGCACTTCAAACTATCTAACCAGTAAACTGATATTCTCAGGTGCTCATGTTACCTGACATCCAGACAAGCTTTTAAGAAATCAAAGAACCTACCACAAGCTTCTACTGGGTCTGGTCCCAGAGTGTGGAACTTCATCTTACCCTGCTTCTGGCCTGGTGAATCATTAGAATTTCTTATGTGTCCAAACAGAATAGTGAGTGGGTCAGGGATGAAATTCTGTCCTAAGCTGCAGCCTAGAAAACAAAACAACTCTTACCAAAGTATGGGAAGACATGGGTATGCTGCTATTACCTGTTGCCATTTGCCCAACTCATTGTTTGAACATCTAAAATATCTATTAGATTAGGATGGAAACCCTTATTAATTACTCTAGGAGTCTAATAGTTACCAACTTGAAAATAACGCAATATTTCTAAATTTGGCAGCCATAGAAACCTTTGTAGCTGAACTGGGAGTTCTCACAAGACTCAATCATTGTAATTCTTATGGTAGTTTATTTTTCAATGTTGTCAAAACTATTAGAAAGCAAAGAAACGTGTACATTGTATTGAAAGTACCTATACCATAGCCCAATACCTCCAAAAGTATGCTTCAAAAGCATTTCTAAAATAATTTTCACCTTCTCATCCACTATAGCTGGATACTACAGAAGTATTCATCAGATCTTTAAAAAACATAAATCATAGTCCAACACAATCATTGGTGTCTGGCATCTGCAACCGATCCCATGACTTCCAAAAGGAATTGAACTTAAAATAAAATAAAGTTTTGAAGC
Source organism: Calotriton arnoldi (assembly GCA_963921515.1). Lineage (NCBI taxonomy): Eukaryota > Metazoa > Chordata > Amphibia > Caudata > Salamandridae > Calotriton > Calotriton arnoldi. The sequence goes on along the minus strand of CAWUFW010010228.1, from coordinate 53,132 downwards.
TTATATAGTTTCTTCTCTTGATATCATAACTTATAAGTGAATGATCTAGACTTTTATAGTCCTTAATTGTCAGGCACTCTGATATGTTTTGCTCCCTAAAAATGTGTGTTTACAAAATGTTAATTCTTGCATCATTTTATAAAGTGCTTCTTCCGCGTTTTAACAATTTTAGGAAAGGCAAGTTCATATATTTGTGACACATAATCTTTTTATAGAAGATTTGGTTGTCATAAATATAGTAATTGAGGCATCATAGAGTGTCCATTAATGCCACCTGACTGTAAAGTCGAAGTATGGCACGGCCAACACCCCATATTTTTTATCAGGTTGCATGCAATTTTGCTGTAATCGAACATGCTGATTTCTCTAGATAGATTTCTAAAGAGAGTATCAACTTGATAGAAATGTGTTTTTGTAATTCGATGGGAACAGTAAAAAATAAAAAGTGTAGAATCCCCAATTTAACCAAAGTTATTCTCTCAATAATAGACAAGGGGAGTAGTTTCCAACAATCCAACATATTTTGAACTTTGTCAATGGTGACTATAAAGTTCAAATTAAACAAGTCAAAATAACTAGTTGTAGCAAATATTCCCTAATTACCCTGGAGGGACTATATCTGCCTCTCAACTCAAGGGGAAGATCATTGAGGGAAGCATTTAAAGAAGTATCTCATATTTCTCATTATTGATTTTGTAACCTCCAGTTTGAGTGAACTCGTTAATAATATCTAAAGTATGATGTAAATTAAATCTTTAGGTTAGTATGTATGGACTGATGTTGTCTGCAAAAAGTTTTTATTTCGACATGCCTGAAACAGTGTTGAAAAATATGGAACACTCCAAGAATTTGCATGTCTTCCCTGTGCAGGAGCCATGCTAATATACTTTGCATTGTTCTAATTTTAGTATATATGCCACTGAAGCTAGCACTGGGTGATTAAATCTGATAGTATTTTCAAGAGAGAAGTCAAAGGTCCATTACTTTAGCTCCATTTCCATCTCGCAATTCAAGCAAGATGAGTGACTCAGAATTAATGTTCTGGATAATTTACCAGAATTGCTCTATCAGAGACTGGAATGCTCCTGTACCCTGCTTTACAGAGGGTTTGGATTCTGACATGCCTCTCTGCTCCTGCGATATAAGTACTCGTAACCCACATCCACACATGTACAGATTCCCTTTGTGTTGTCGACTGCTAGCTCCTTCCAGTTTGTATTTGTATATGCCCCTGCTTCCATGTAAAGTGCTCTGCTACCATAATGGTTCTGCTTTGTATTAAACAAAACTACAAATAAATACAATACTGGCACTGTATTTCAGCTACGACTGGATATATCTGAGTTGAAGTTGATCAGAATGAAAATGAAAATAAAATTTTTAAAGTGCACAATTACCCAGGGGCACCTAGGCGCTAGCCTTACGAAGGAGAACTGAACGTGATACATCAGTGAGCCAGGAGAGATGCCTTACTGGGTAAATAGCCAGGTTTTTATACTTTTTCTGAATTCAAGCAGATTAGATTTTTTCTTAAGCTCTAGGGGTAAAGAGTTGCATAACCTAACAGCAAATGTTACAAAGCTTCTCCCACCCCATTTAGCTCTTTTGAAATTGGGGATCAGATCACCAGGTTTCCACAGAAGGATGACCGAAGCAATCTAGCTGGGGTATAACGTTGGAAGCTTTGTGCCAGATGGGCAGGACCTGAGTCATGTAAGGATTTAAAAGCTATATACCAGGCTTTTTGATGGGGAGAAAGTGTAAATGGAGCAGGGCTTGTGTTGCGGACCTATGTTTGAGAATGCCCAGAAGCAATCGTGCTGCCACGTTTTGAAGCGTCTGTAACTTGTTCAGGAAACGTTTTTGGATGTTGGTATACAACGTTTTGCAGCAGTCCAGAATGAGGCATAGCTTACATTATCAGAGTTTGTATATCAGATTACCAGGTTTTGCCTATTTCTTAGTTTTGTTTACAAATTTTGCCATGCCTTCCTGGAAAAATGTGCAAGCGGAAAGCATCTTTGGATCATGACAAATCCTCACCAACATTGGTCCTATGATTTCTGTTCCAACTCCTATTTACACGCAAATCGTGAAGAGTTTCAGTGAGAGTGAGTGCCCTATCAGTGACTGATAAGGATGTTCGTTTTCAGTTAGTGAATCCTAGGAGATGACTATTAGAAGAACGTTTTGTTAAGAATGATAGCCACATGAATAATAATTGCTAAGGTTTGATGAGTGGTGTGTGTTAATGCTGTGGCCACCTGACAAGTGCTAAAACCCGCCCTATGCAGTTGTGTCATAGACACAAGGGGATTTTGCAAAGGTTTGGAACTCAAGGCATGAAGAAGACAGAAATGTATAAAACTTTGATAATAGCAATGAATGTGATTTGGTGTTAAAGGGTATAGATCATCCCAAAAATGGAAAGCAACACAATTCCCAGTCTGAAGATAGGAGAAAATTATGTTAAGGTTCTTAGCACAAGCCCTGATCGATGTTGATCCTTTTGATACATTTCCCAATATTTTACTATTGATACCATTTACGGGGCAAAGATGGTATTGTGCAACAAATTACACAAAAATATTACTTTTCAACCACCTTGTAGTTCAAAAGGAAGGGTAGTTAATATAATGGAAAAGGCAAAAATCTGCTTTAATGATATGAACAAAGTTGTTTAGTCATTAAGCTGAAGATAAATCACCCTACGCAAGTCTGAGTTGCTGAAGAAGATAAGAAAATGGGTAGGGATATATAAGATCTCAAATTAAGCGTCTTCCCAGCCTGGGTACCCGCCAATGACCATGCCACACATTGAGCGTATTATTACACGTCTTTATTCTGATTCTGCTCTGTGTAACGGCGAACTCAACATTCTAAAACAAGCTTTCATTGCATTGCACTCTCAAATCCACGTCATAGCTCTACAGAGTCCGTTAGGAGCCAAAAGGGTTCCGTCATAAAATATCGCAAGACACTACATCTCTCACTCTGTTAAATAAAAAAATTAAATGTCTTTACAAGTCAATAAATATATATACAATCACATTTCTTCAATAAACCTTCTTGGTGCTTTTATTATTCAACCTGATCTGGTTACTGGAAGCTGGTAGCTGTCATCGTCACAGTCAGAGATCTTTGAAGATGGTGAAGAAGGAACAGCAGTCACTGGGATTTTTAGGTTCTGTCTTTCTTTCCCCATCTTGATCAGGAGACCAATGAATGAAATGCCTATAGTGAGAAAAGTCTCTGGTAGCAGACTTCCCAGGACTCTGGGCAGTCACCATATGTCCCTTTGTGGGCACAACATGGAGAGGTACAGCATCATATGGAGCATCAGATTTTCTCCTTCATAGTTGGCAAGCGATCTCTAGATCTCCTGTCTTAAATTCAATGCTTTTTGCATGTTGCCTCTTGTCGGCATAAGCTTTTATCTTTTCCTTATTAACCAAGTCTTTAATTTGAATTGTATTCTCACCTCCTTCCCTTTGGTTGGTCCATTGAGGTAACTTGGTTGTCATTGCTTTCCCGAATATCAAAGTTGCAGGACTTTCACCTGTGGTCAAGTGAGGTGTTGAACTATACACTTGTAGGGTGGAATTTAAAACAGTTTACAAACTGAGTTTCTCAAGAGCTGCACGCTATACTGCTTTCTTTACTGTACTCATAAAATGCTCAACAAGTCAGTTGGCCTGTGGCCACAAAGGTGTACTCTTCTGATGCTTTACGTTCAGATGTCCCAGAAAATGCTTGAATTCTCTACTGTTGAATGGCGGGCCATTATCATGCCATCAAGTCTCTCAATGACTCTCTCACGGGTTGTGGATGAGAGATCCTCTATTAATAGAAATTGAGAGTAGTCATTCAAAATTACCATCAGATTATCTCTATTGTCAAGGGAACCAAAAAAAGCGATGGCTATTCTCTCCCATGCATGCTCAGGAAGTTCTGACATGGTAAGAGTATGTTGAGTACTGTTCGTAGAGAGGCAGTTGCATAGATGACAGGCCTTGAGTTCCTTTTTAACCCTTTCATCTAAATATGAAAACCAAACTCAATCTTCGAGAGCTCTCTTGGTAACAACAATACAACAATGTCCTTCGTGAGCCACTTGAATTATTTTCTGTCTCAAACTCTTTGGAATTAGGATTCTCAACCCTCACAGTATAATTCCTTCCTGAGTTATAGATAGTTCATCTTTAACGTTTTTGCACTTTTGGTATGCACCATCACTGGTGAGAGGTCGAGCATGTTGGTTCCATGACTGATTTGTAATTATATCTTTCAACTTCATATTCTGTCACTATCATGGCTCGTGGCAGTGTTGATCTGGGCCAATGATATGGCAGCTGGCATATTTGTCTTTACAATGAAATTAATGTAGGCTTCAGCGCTCTTGGATGGAGTACCTTGACTTTATTGGCACTCTGGAAAAGTAGTCAGCAGGGTTTTAATTCTTCCCTGGATGATGTACAATGGTGTAATCATACTTTTATAATCAGAGTCCCCATCATTCAATGCAAGGAGGCATTTTGACTTTTGGATGGCCAAATATAATCAATAAAGCTTGATGACCACTTACCTGTGTAAACGTCTTTCCATACAGGAATATATGGAAAGGTTCGCAAGCCTATACCACGGTCAAACTTTCTTTCTTTGGTTGAGAGTAAGCAGATTCTGTTTGGGACAAACTTCTACTGGCAAATGCCTCAACATGCCTTAAAGCATGGGGGTGTCCTCTATGCTGTGTTAGGATAGCGCCTAATCCAACGGGGCTAGCGTCAACAACAACTTTTGTATGAAGCTTTGGGTTGAAATAGGCCATTTCAGTAGCAGTTTTAATGGCTTGTTTGATTTTGTTGAAACTTCTCTCACATTCTTGTGACCACTTAAATGAAACATTTTTCTTTGTTAACTCTTATAAGGGAGCACTTATAGTAGCAAAGTCTTGTATGTATCTTGAACAATAACTGGTCATGCCAAGAAACGAACGTATCATAGAAACATCCTGTGGGGGATCAGCATTTGGCACGCTTGTACTTTAGCAGGATCAGGTGTCATACCCACATCAGAAAAGATATGCCCAAAGAATTTTAACTCTGTCTTGTGGAACTCACACTTATCTGCATTCAAAGTCAGACCTGCATCAATCAGTTAAGCAACATACTTGTGTGAGAGCTTTAGCATGCTCCTTCGGTCGAGCTCTGAAAACCAATATGTCATTGCTATAGTTCAATGCATTTACAACCGGCTGTATGACACATCAAATGACATCTTGGAAAAGTTCTGCAGCCGATGACACACCAAAACTGAGTCTTTAATATTGAAGCAAACCGACATGTAAGACAAGGTTGTAGTATATCTGTAATCTTCTTTGAGTTCTAGCTGATGATAACCTTTATTTAAATAAAGATGCGAGAAAACGTATGCACCAGTTAATTGCATTCTCATGTCAGCAATGTGTGGACCTGGATGTTGTTCTCGTTCATTTTGCTTTGTTTGCTTGGCTCACATCAACGCAGATGCGTACAGCTCCTTAAGTGTCCTTTTTGGGCGCTACCACTATGGGAGAAACCCATGTCGTCGGACCAGTTGAACGTTCAGACTCCAGAGCTTTCCATCAGAGAAATGAGAGGAACATCGCAAGGGAGAGGTAGATGATGAAAGGGATCGAGCAATCATTTATTTTCAATGTAATTTTCGGACACTGTTTGTATGACTTTGGTGCTTTGGCATGTGGCATTTCTTTGACTGACAATATTCCATAATTTGAACTGAGTCATATCTACGTGTCTGATTGAGTTCAAGTTGTGGGTGGGTGAGTGTCTATGACTGTGCATGATTGAGAGCTCTGAAACTGAGGCAGAAGAAAGTGTGTTTTTCTCACAGTGCCTATCAGTGGGTCATAAAGGTGTGCAGTCTACATGCACATCCAATCCTTGGCCTCTCTGCAAAGTGATGGTCACATATGTGCCAGCTGTAATGGTGGGAAAGTGTGAGTTATGCAGATGGAGGATTTCAGAAATATGTGGGGACAAAAAAGGTTGCACATGTCTAACAGAATGAGAGGTTGCAGAAGAAAGTGGTGTGAAGATGTGAAAGGAAGTGAACGAGACTCATTCAACAGACCTTAGTAATGTTTACTTAACAGTTTCATATTTAAAGAACTTAAACATTTTAATTTCTAATTATTCACAACATTCACAACAAAATCATTGTTGTTATTCCTTTAGCTGATACAGCTAACAAGCACTGGCAAAGCCAATAGGTCTGATTTATGTTAGATATATGTGTTGGTTGTTGTGTGACTTGTCTAAATGCAAAAACAGGAAACTCAGAGACACACCCAAAATATTGGTCAGATGGCATGCATTGTGAAAAACAGGATTTTAGTATACATGTTTAACACCCCTTAATTACATAGGCCACACCTCTTGGAAAGGATGACCACTTATGCGTCTTTGGACATGCCCCTTTTAGAACCCTCCACCTTTTTCAACCCACTTGAAGCACTGATCACAGTACTGAGGTATTTACAGTACTCTCTCTTTTTTTTTTTTTTATTGAGCAGAGCATCAAGAACATAGCAATAGCAATGATAATAAATAACAGGGAAACATCATTAGATCGACACATACCAAATATGGATAAAAACCAATACGGTAAAAGTGCGAAATAAATGCAGGAAGCATATTGCATCAGTGATTTAACAGCATACCCGTTTTTACAGTAGTAACATTAATAAAGCAGCTTTGGAGATATAGAATTCATTCTAACAAAAATGCTAAAGTGCTAAATTATTAAAGTGCTAAAGTGCTTAAAGTGCAAAAGTGCTAAAGTTCTGGAACTACTAGAGAGAAAACCCCCCAGGCCCCAGAGCATTGTTCCCCCTATTTCCCCAGCCTTAAAATTTAGATGATCCTGAATTTTTTTGTCGAGATAAGACTGCTAGTCTGTTGGGGTTTCCAGGTTCGTTAAATACTTCCAGGTTTCATTAAACTTTTTAGAAGCACCCACCCGCCTCGCATAGGCTTCCTCAAAAATCCTCGTCCGTTTCATTTTATTTAACCATTTCTCATAAGTGGGTGCTTCCGCCAACCTCCAATTCTGCATAATTAGAGAGCGAGCAACGAGGGAGGAAATGGATAGAAAGGTCTCCTCTGCTTTTGTCAAATTAGCCCTAAATTTACTGATTCCAAAAAGGGCAACCTCGGCCTCTAATTGTACCCTCTTCTTAATCGCCTGATTTAAGGCCGAGAAAATCTTACCCCAAAAAGGCCCTAGTCTAGGGCACGTTAAGAAAATATGAAGCAAGGCCCCTTCACCTTCTGCCTGACAGCGACAGCATCTATTCTCAACTTCTGGGTATTTTTTATTAAGGGCTTTGGGTGTAAAGTATGCCAACCACCGGGACAAAAAAGCCATTCTTTTAAAATTAGCTGCTCTCAAGGCCTTATTCCCTATCTGGCATATGGCCTGCCACTCTTGACTAGAGAAGGTACATTGAGTTTCCCGGGTTACCCTTTCTAAGTGTTTCTCAACCAATAAAGATTGACTCTGATTACACAATAGACGATACCAGTTCCCCACAACTCTTAACTTTGCTCCAAAAAGGGCAATCACCAGCTTAGACGGGGGTATTTACAGTACTCTCACGACGCATCTGTAACAACCTGCACCATAGGCTACTATCACTGAGCGTAGGAAGGAATGAAATGGGAAAGTATAAGGACAGGTAAATGAGTGCGAGAGAGGAATGCGCATATGATGCAACCAGGAGACACTACTGGAGCCTTTACTACATTACAAACTTTCTAAAACAATGTTATGAAACAAAAGGCATTAATGCTGCTGCATTAAAAGTGCAAAACAACATTAAAGTGCTGAATCCATAGCAAAATATGACAGCAAAAACACGTAAAACCAGAGAAACACATAAAATGCCTGGTAAGTTGTCTGATTATAAGAATATTCTAAAATTAAAAACAACATGGCTGGCACTAAAGCTGATTTCCGAACCTGTTGACCGCTATCAGTCTTACTCAATTTTGGAGAAATCTGACCACAGATTGCAAGCCATTAGAGTAGCATTTTGGGCTGGAATCCAATTGCAATCTAATTAATCTGGTGCTTTTTCAAAATAGTTTTCTTTTCTAGTGTCCCCTCCCTCCTCGCCCTTAACAGACGATTTCCAACAACAGTGCCCAGCCATGTTGTTTAAATGATTCACGCATTTTTTTAAATTCTGTTTTCCTCTGTTCCCTAGAACTGTGCTGTCAAAATACAGGTTCTTTATTTTTGTCTCATGAGCCAGCCTCCAGGCCATAAATTCTTTTCAGGCCTGAGAGGTGAAGGCTGCAAAGGATTGGTAACACTTGCACTGCGGATTCGGTGTTTGTGTTTTTCCCTTAGAAACCAATTTGACGAAGAGATTTTGCAGCCTTAGCCTACGAGTACCACCTTTGCTCTTGTGTCCTCACCCTGCCATTTAAACCATGCACTTCAGCAGTACAGGGCACAAAGAAGCCATTTCCAGACATCTGCAATGCAAAGGAAGACCAGACTCTGTCAAAACAGCTTGGCCCATCTTTGATATTACATAACCAGGGCGACTGGAATTATGCAGCGTGGGAGGGGGGGATTATGCTGCAAGAAAAGGCAAATTATGCGGCATAGTGCAGCACTTTTTTGATAGTAGTTATACATTATTTTGTCATTTTTACACTTGATAACACTGCCTGGGCATTGGTTATACCTCATTAGTACGAGTTTAACACCCAAATGTAGCAATAAGCAAGCAGAAAGGTGACCAGTCAGACTTTGTAAAGGGTTGCCCACTGTGTGGCAACATGTGTTGCTGCAGTTTTAGTAACTTTTGAACCGTTTGAGCTAGAAGCAATTATTTTTCTGTTAAAACTTTCAGATTATGCGGCAGATGATAGATTATTTACCAAATGCGGCAAATCTACAATTATATAAAAAAACGTCACAGCTGCATAATCTCATAATTCCAGTGGCCCTGCACATAACTGAGAACCCTATTCAGATAGTTATATAGTTGGCACAGGGAAAATTTGGGTTTATGTTGGCATAATTCCACATGTCTGCCATTTTTCATTACAACCATTAAGTGAAATGACCAAGATTACACTATTACCCCACAATTCTATCGTTCGTGCAAAGGTCGAACGCAAATTAATTGAATGCGATCGGCTATAGTATGTGCCGATGAACGCGTTTGTGCTTTCTTTATGGCATAAAATGCATGCTTTCATCCAGAGTAGACATGAGTAATTAGTTTTGCACAAAAAAGGGCAAAATGCCTTATCAGGGTTTTGTGTATTGATTCAGAAGTTTGCTTTATTTTTTAAAGCTTTTCGCGTCATTTCTGGAAAGAAATGTATTCAAATTTCGCCCAGGCCTAAAGTATGATTGTACTTTGAGCTACATCACTAAATACTGGAATATACTGTTGCATTTGTGCGAAGGCATGAGCATGCTATTTCCGTAGTTGGACTGGATCACTGACATAATATCAACAACCAAAATATCGTATTGACAAAATATCGTCATAATATCGACTACAATAATATCGACTACCAATACTTATTTAAAAAATACAAAAATATTGAGTACACAATATCGTCTATAAAAAATATCGTACACCACAATATCGAAATATAAAATATTGTTATAAAATATCGATTAATTTTAAAACACATACACAATATCAAAAATATTGAATACCAAAATATAGACATCAATATTATCGACTTTTTAACAATATCGACTATTGAAAAACAGGTAAATTAAATATATGTTTAGCACCAAATATAAATTGACATTAAAAAACAATACAAAACACTTAAATAACATAAAATAATTGTTTGCAAACACATCAATATATAAAACTTAAACTTTTTTCCAAAATAACAATTACAGTAATAAAATAAAAGCTTTGAAAAATATAATGCTTGCATCATGTCACATTCAAAACAATCTTTAATATATTTTAAAAAGAAAAACGAAAAAATAATCACTTTCTACTAACAAGTTCTTAATTAGCGTTTCCCTTATATGGAAACAAACAGCCAAAACAATAAAAACAATTAACTTGAACGAATCAAATGCTCACATTTTAAAATACACCAATGACATAAAGCAACCAATTAAATAAACACTATATAAGCATGAAATGTTTGCATCTCTTTTACACTTCTAACCTACAATAAAGAAGAAGGTGAAACTCTGCCCGACTGTTTCCTGAAAGAAAATTTTAATTACTGAAGAAATCTTTAAAACTGCACTAAGTAAGTAAAACTGTATTTAAAATATAACCATACTACTAGCCTTCAACCTTAATTATTTCTGACACATAATTTACTAATCTTTCATTTCTTACATTTATATCTCCTCTACAGATATCTTACAAAGCCAGCAAAATATTTTCAACATCCTCACCAATAAAAGAACAATCAATGTAAGTATATTATATTTTTTTCCTATCCACCTAAAAATATTTTTCAAACGTAATTCACTAATGTATATTTTATTTCTTATCTATCTCCTCTACAGAGAACTGCAAAAGCATCCAAAATCATTTTGTAAACACTCACCAACTAAATAGAATTAAAAAGTATATAATTTTCAATTATTAAGCACCCTTAAATACCCACTCAAATATCCCTTTTCCCCTAAAATCCCTATCAGCTACAAACAATGCAATCAAATTATTACAGTTTTTTTTCTCTTCCCAAAAGAAAATACATCAAGAAAATAGAAAATAAAGCTTGAAATCATTTCCTGGACCTTTTGTTTACATCAAACTAAACATTGTAAGTATATTTACTAAAATGTAACTGTATTTAATAAATATGTATCATTTATTATAATAAAAAAATTGTTTTTTAATTTCCCCTAGCATAACACAAAACAACATGACTGAAGGTGCAGAATTTGTAATGTCACAAAAAAATAAAATGTTATTATGTTATATGGGGTATGTCTATACACAGGAGAAACAAATTGGTCTAAAAGTGTTTTGGAAGTGTAGCAAATACTACTCTAACAAATGCTATGGAAGAGCTATTACTCATGAAACTACTGTTGTTTCTGTAAAAGAACATAATCACCCCCAAATATAACAGAGATTGAGGTTAGAGATGCTTTTGAAAGTATTAAAGAAGCAAGCACTAGTACTGATAAACCCACCACCCAAATACTCAAAGAGCAATTATTAAAGGTACCTCAACATGCATCAGGACAATTACACTCCATAGATTCTTTAAAAAGAACTATTGCCAGACAGAAAAAAGCAACTACAAGTACCATACCTGCCCCTAAAACGTTTGCAGAAGTAGTTATTCCCCCAGAATTAAGCATTACTCACACTAAAGAACCATTTATTTTTTTGATAACAAATGCCCTGATAAAAGAATAATTATGTTTGCTACTGCAAACAATTTAGTTAAATTACAGCAATGTGACACCTGGATGATGGATGGAACTTTCAAAGTCTGTCCAAAACCATTCTACCAGCTGTACACAGTACATGGATTGTACCAACATTCAAATATTCCATTCATCTATGCCCTATTACCAAATAAGCAGCAAACTACCTACATAGATATACTAACTAAAATAAAACAAGAAAGCAATAATTATTTTCCTTCAAAAATAATTATTGATTTCGAATTAGCCATGATAAATGCTATACTGAAAAATTATCCACACACAGCAATCCAGGGTTGCTATTATCATTTTAACCAGAGTCTCTGGAGACATCTGCAAAAATCAACCCTAAGTGTACAATATGCTACAGACAGTACTTTCGCCTACCAAATTAAAAAGCTAATAGCACTAGCATATGTACTTGTAACTGATGTAGCAGAGCACTACAATATTCTAATAGAGAGCCCCTATTACAAAAGGAACGAAGACAAATTAAGCCCACTCCTAGACTACTTTGAGGACACCTGGGTGGGAAGACTACATAGATCAGGGCATAGAAGGCAACCTAAGTTCCACATTCCTTGGTGGAATGTGTACCTAAGTACCTTAAACAAAGAAGCCAAAACAAATAATAGTGTTGAAGGATGGCATAATGCCTTCCAAGCAACAACAAGCAGAGGTAAACCTACCCTACAAAAACTACTACAATCTATACAGAAAGAACAAAGCTATCAAGAATTATGGATGGAACAATCTGTAACTCAAATAAGTCCAAAATTAACTAAACAAACTAAAAAAAATTTGAGCTACTCCAAAGTCAGGTTACTCTATACCCATCAACAAGAGGCCTAGAGTACCTATCCCTAATAGCCAAAAGCATATTATAAACTACATTTCCACAGCTATTATAAATTTATTCGTTAACAGAACAAACACTTTACACACATATATTAATATGATATTTTCACAAATATTAATTAATTGTCATATATATTTTTTTAATGAAAAAAATATATTTACAATTAAATAATATTTATAAAAATATACTATATATCACAATTAATTATAACAACATTTCCCACCCAAATTAATACAAAAAAATAGACTTACGGTTTATGTAGCTGTAGACGATGTATTCCAACAAGTAATAATCCTTGCATCTCTCTGTTAATCCATGTTAATGTTTAAAAAAGCCCCCAAAAAAATGCAAAAATCCAACAGGTCCAATATAAATCCATCCTGGACAAATCCAAGTAGTCGAAACCCTCAAAAACCCGAAAAAGATATAAAAATATAAAAATCGCTCCAGGAAATCCCGAAAAATAAAAGAAAGTGTGATAACAATATTAGTTGAACCAACTAATACACACTTCTTTTTAAAAAACAAACGCGTCTTTCTCTCCAACGTAACGTCGATTAAAAGTAACCTGCAAAAAATGTCGAAAGCATACCCACCCACACAAATACATTCATTAAATACAATAACATTAATTTATATTAACAAAACAACACATATTTAGTCATATTATCGTCTGTCTACACTAGGCCTCAAACACTAACTCACGACATCTCACTAAAATATAACTAACACCTACAGCACACCAAAAACGCGACGACCTAACAATAAATACAATATATACATCCTAACTAGACTAAAACATAAGTATTAAGGAGGTCATTACGATGGCGGACGGAAAAACAACCGACCGCTATGGTAGCGGGAAAACACCGCCCGCCGCTACCGCGGGAAAACCGACGGCTAGATTAGGATCCTCGGCGGTAAAACAGTGAAGAATCAGTGAGACGGCGGAAGCGCCGTAGCCGAGCCACCACTGCGGACGCTCCGTTAAAAAAATGGCGGTCGCTAGAAAAACACACAACATGGCCACAAAGTGCACCAACCAAACAAGGCATGCACCCAAAAATAGCTAACACAGTCCAAAGACACACCCCCATGGTAAACTCCAAAACTACAAATCCCAGGTTCACACACACACACCACACCTGCTACCAATACCCCATCCTGACACACCCACATACACCAGTATAAATCCAGCCCCCAACATACCACAATCCTTTGCAAAACTCCACAAATGAGGGGACATCCACCACAGATGACAGGAGAGGCAAATCTGCACAACACACAAACATCACCACCACCACCACCACTTCCACACCTGCACCTCTAACACCTTTGCACAGCACACACCATACACATCACAACCACCACTACCACTTCCAAACCTGCACCCTAAACACCTTGACACATCACACACCATGTCACCACAGAGAATGCCCAAATTCACTGAGAGTGAGTTGAGGGTCATGGTCGATGAGATAATCAGGGTAGAACCACAATTGTTTGGTAACCAGGTCCAACAGACACCACTAGCAACAAGGACGCAAATGTGGAGAAAGATAGTAGAGAAGGTCAATGCAGTAGGGACCGTGCCACGCAATAGAGATGAAATCGTGAAGAGGTGGCACGATCTGAAGGCAGTGGTCAAAAAGAAGAGAGCCAAGAACCATGAGCTGGCTCACAGGACAGGCAGTGGCCCTCCCATTCCACTCAAAACATTCACTGAATGGGAGGAGAAGGTGCTTGACATTCTACATCCAGAGAGTCTCTCAGGAATACCCGGGGAGTGGAGGCTGGTAAGTACAAACAAATGCCTAACATCACACAAATGTACTGTCTTGCACTATTACAAAATAATACCTCCTAGGTTCAAATTCATTCATGTGCACAACACTCCCCCAACACATCTCTCACAGATACAACAGACACTCCCCCTGAAGCCCCCAAAGGTAGTTAGCAACATCACCATGGGTACATGTGTACATGCTGCCAGCACTACAACTCCCACCAGGCCCCCTTGTCCCACAGCTGAGCAGGATGGAGCACTGCCCCCACCCAGAAACATGCCTCAGCCATTGTGTGCTTCACCCTCACCTAACAGGTAGGTAGCCATGTTTACAGGAAGGTTGGTGGTTGCTTGGGAGGCCTGCACTACAACTCCCACCAGGCCCCCTTGTCCCACAGCTGAGCAGGATGGAGCACTGCCCCCCAACCAGAAGCATGCCTCAGCCATTGTGTGCTTCACCCTCACCTAACAGGTAGGTAGCCATCTTTATAGGGAGGTGGGTGGGTGTTTGGGAGGCCTGCACCACAACTCCCACCTGGCCCCCTTGTCCCACAGCTGAGCAGGATGGAGCACTGCCCCCACCCAGAAGCATGCCTCAGCCATTGTGTGCTTCACCCTCACCTAACAGGTAGGTAGCATCTTTACAGGGAGGTGGGTGGGTGTTTGGGAGGCCTGCACTAAAACTCCCACCAGGCCCCCTTGTCCCACAGCTGAGCAGGATGGAGCACTGCCCCCCAACCAGAAGCATGCCTCAGCCATTGTGTGCTTCACCCTCACCTAACAGGTAGGTAGCCATCTTTACAGGGAGGTGTCTGTGGAATAGGGAGGCCTGCACTACAACTCCCACCTGGCCCCCTTGTCCCACAGCGAGCAGGATGTAGCCCTCCCCCACCCAGAAGCATGCCTCAGCCATTGTGTGCTTCACCCTCACCTAACAGGTAGGTAGCCATCTTTACAGGGAGGTGGGTGGGTGTTTGGGAGGCTTGCACTACAACTCCCACCAGGCCCCCTTGTCCCACAGCTGAGCAGGATGGAGCACTGCCCCCCAACCAGAAGCATGCCTCAGCCATTGTGTGCTACACCCTCACCTAACAGGTAGGTACCCATCTTCACAGGGAGGTGGGTGGGTGTTTGGGAGGCCTGCACTACAACTCCCACCTGGCCCCCTTGTCCCACAGCTGAGCAGGATGTAGCACTGCCACCACTCAGAAGCATGCCTCAGCCATTGTGTGCTACACCCTCACCTAACAGGTAGGTACCCATCTTCACAGGGAGGTGGGTGGGTGTTTGGGAGGCCTGCACTACAACTCCCACCTGGCCCCCTTGTCCCACAGCTGAGCAGGATGTAGCACTGCCCCCACCCAGAAGCATGCCTCAGCCATTGTGTGCTACACCCTCACCTAACAGGTAGGTAGCCATCTTCACAGGGAGGTGGGTGGGTGTTTGGGAGGCCTGCACTACAACTCCCACCTGGCCCCCTTGTCCCACAGCTGAGCAGGATGGAGCACTAGTCCCACTCATAGGCATGTGACGTCTGTGCAGCCGCACATGACACCATGCCACTTAGTCCACAGTCACCAACACAAATAATGCAAAACAGTTGTGTTGTAGTCACCATGCACAAGACTCTGTTCAAAATTGACCCACATTGTGTACACTGTGCCAGGCATCACACACTGCAACACTAACAACGATCACGCTGCCCTGCAGCAGTGTCTGGCCGTTTGTATGGCAAAGTGCAAATCACCCATGTCATACCACAGTGTTGCAATGTAAACAGTGGAAGTGCAGTGTACCCAAAAACTACACTGCAGCTGGGACTCACAATGCTAAACTAAGCACATCCCAAATGTCCTGCAACACACCCAGCTACCACAGTGCTGCACTGAATTGCAGATCAGCACCTTGTCTGAATTAAATTGTCAAAGGTGTCTTGTTTGGACCACCAATGTGTGTATGCATTGACAATGTTCACATCTCACACTGTCTGTCTGAACAGTGCTGGTATAGTCTGGCCCCAAAAGCACACATTGTCTGCACAGGGCTGAGTACATCTCACACACACACCACTGTTGACCACAACATGTCAGTGTATGGATGCCCTGGAACAACTGTTTCACCAGTACTGTGCTCATGTTCTCAGGTCCACAAATACCATGAAACCATGACAGTGTGGAAATGTATGCTGGGTGAGATCTTCACCCTGCTGTATGTCACCACTGTGCTACGAGACTATACCCCTTGCCCTATTGTGCCTTCAAATGTCGGGGAGTGAACCCCACAGCCAGAAAGCTGGGACAACAGTGATGGGGGCCTATACCCCATGACCAAATGTAATCTGAAATCAATGGGTACAAAAGCCTCACACACATCATGCTCACCACACGCACATTCCATCCAAAGATTTCTACCAAGTCACATAGCCATGTCATTGCTCACCTTCACCTCAAACGGTAGTTAGCCATCTTCACAGTGAGACGGTGTAGTGTGTTTGGCTATCCGTCCCACAAAATGCAACATGCATGCTGTTCCACCACTATGGAGGATGGGACACTACACCCCCAATAAGAAGCATGTGGCAGGCAATGTATGCTACCCACCCAACTCACAGGTAGGTAAGCGCATCTCACAGGTCGGGGTGTGTGGGGCTGGGAAGCTTGCACAACAACTCACACGGGCCCACCTGACCGCCAGCACACAAGACCCATTACTTCCTGGCACCAACATGCATGTGTCAGTCATTGCAATGTACACTTCAAAAGAACTGGCATGTGGACATAGCATGCTGACTTGTCCCACACTGGACCAAGATGGAAGCCCTCATCATACACACACAGAGAGGTCTCTCAAATACAAGGAAAACACAGCAAACACAACATATCAACAGCCACAACATGCAGCCAGATATGCATTTAAAAAAACATGTTGGCATAGGACACCAGGCCTCTCAATGCACAACTGCACACACAGATAGTATTGGCAACTATAGTGTGCACACACCTAAGAAAATGAAACTGTGACAGCAACCAAAGTGTGAATGGCTGAAACACATGTAGATGGAACTCCGAGCACAACCATGCACACCACTACATGCCATCTGACAGTAGCAGTGGTCCAGACCACCTAGGATCTAATTAAAGCAAACTTAAGCATGTCTGGAATAGCAAATACAGATATCTACACCACATTGAAAAGGTATGCATGAAACTACAATGTTCACTCACTGTGCAGAGTAAACCGCTGCAAGGGCTCTACAAGTGACACATACGCGTAAATGGATGACATATGATTGATCAATAACAGGATGCCAACATGAGACTGTCAATGTCAAAAAATTATATTGTGCATGTCATGTCTTGACAACTCCCAATATGGACAAGTAATGCATGTACCACAACAGCTTGTAATGCATCACTGGATGTCGGTCAATGCAAATTTGTACAGTGAACAACTGCTGGATGTACAAACAGTTGATGTAACACTGCTAACACAAACTTTGATGGGTGCAACACAATGACCATTTCTCATCTGACCCACAGGTGACCAAGAACTCACTGCAGAGGATGACACCACCCTGCAGAGCCAGTCCCCCCGGAACAGAGACAACTGGATGAGGACTCCCTGGATTCCTTGGATGAGGAGCTCCACGCTGGCCCATCTGGTGTGGCAGGCCGCAACCAGTCCCAGGCACCCATTGTCCCCCAACCACATCAGCTGCAGCCCCTGACCATCCTCTGACAGCTGCTGTCACGGCCTGTGTGTCAACCACTACCACCACCACCACCACCACAGCTGTCCGCAACACCCTCCTTGCCCCAGGGGTTGAGCAGTCCACCACATCGACTGCGGAGGCCAGGGAGAGGATGCAGCGGGCCAATGTGAGGACCGGACAGGACCGTGGCAGCAGTGCAGCTGGTCGGGACAGGGTCATGCAGAGGGGGACTGATCCTGGGACGGAAGCCCTGGGCCACATCGACAGAGTCCTTGGGGCCTACCAACAGGCCCAGGGACGAATGGGCCAGTTAGAGGAAGAATCTCGAGAGCACCTCCTGCTGCTGAGGTCCATGGACACACGCATGGGGCAGATTGTGGACCTCTTGGGGCAGCTAGTGGCGGTTCTGAGGGACAGGCAAGCGCAACATTCTACCCCTCCGCCTCCCCTGTTGGGCAGTAGGATGACACTTCATCATCCTCCCCTGCGTCCACAGAGGGGGGTGAGTCCTCAGACACCACTGCCCCTGCAGCAGTGGCCCCTCCAGTCAAGCGCAAGAGGGGCCGTCCAAGGAAAGGCCAGGGGGACTCACGTGCCAAAGCACCTGCCAAACGCTAGTCCCCGAGCCAGCCATGATGGCAGACCCCTGCACCACTGCATTGACCTTTTGGACTATCCTTCACCACACTGCCATGTGAATGGCATCTATCTGTTGGACTGGGTCTCCACATCATTGTGGGGACTACTCAAGTATCTCATCTACCATGACTGTCAACTCACTTCTCTAATTCCCCCTTCACATTTTCTCCACCCTCGCATGTCACAGTTGTAAATAAATACACCTTACACACATGTTGTTGTGTCTGCTCCGTCTTTAATACAGGATGTGCAACCTTCACCGTGTAGGACATGGTCCAGGGGAATGGAATGTAGGTAACAAGTGAGATGCTGAAGGGACCTAGGGAAAACCGCAGAACAAGAGTCACTTGTATGGGTGTGGCATTGCACACATCACACAACACTTGTCAACAAGGTACTCAGATCTACAAACTTTACACAGAGCAACAGTCACCATAGAGACATTCTGTATCACACTAACCAATCACACATACATTGGCAGGCAGCAATGAGTCAACACCAAGCTGCAGTCAGCAAGCTCACATACACCCACACAGCAACAGCAACACCATCAGACCATTTTGTCCCTTCTACATCGTCACTCACCTTCAAGTGAAGTAGCGGGTGATGAGCTGTCGACGCATGTCGACCCCTTCCTCCTCTCCACTGCCCTCGTCACTGGATCCAAGTTGATTTGCAGGCAGCGGCCTTGGCTGCTCATCATCATCATCCAGGATCAGGGGTATTGCCTTGCGAATGGCCAGGTTGTGGAGCATGCAGCATGCCACCACTATCTGACACACCTTCCCTGGCGAGTGCATAAGGGCACCTCCAGTACGTTCCAGGCACCGAAATCTTGATTTTAGGAGACCAAATGTCCGTTCTATCACACGCCGTGTCCTCCCATGGGCATCATTGTATCGCACATCAGCTGGCGTGACGGGATTCTGCAATTGGCTCAGCAACCACGGGCGGTTCGGATATGCCGAGTCACCTGGGTGTGAGAGACACAGATTAACCTTGCAGTCCCAAAATGCAACACAACAGCATGTCACACACACACCACTCTAATCCACTATGCATACTCACCCACAAGCCATGCACGCTCAGGAAGCAGATTGGCCATCAGCTGAGGAACGATGCTGCTGCGCCAGATGTGGGCATCATGGGCTGAGCCGGGAAACTTGGCACACATGTGTGAGATGATCATGTCCGCCAGGCACACCACTTGAACATTTACCGAGTGTGAATGCTTCCTAGTGCGGTAAACCTGTTCACGTGCCTGTGGTGGCACAAGCCCAACATGTGTGCAATTAATTGCACCAATGACATGGGGGATATGTCCAAGGGCATAGAAATCGCCCTTCACAGCCACCAACTCAGGCCCCCTGGGAAAATGGATATATCTGTCTTTGTACTGCATCATGGCCGACAGGACATCCCTCAGCACCATGCTGAACATCGGCTGTGACATCCCGCCTGCACTTGCGACCGTGTGCTGGAATGAGCCTGTTGCAAAGAAATGCAGGCATGCCATCACCTTAGATGTTGTGGTGAAAGCTGTTGGATATGTCCGACGTGGCTGCAGGTGGGGCTCCAACATGGCACATAGGTTCTGCAGGGTTTGTCGGTCCAGCCTGAATTTGCGGATTATATCCTCATTCTCCATGTCTGCCAGGACTGTGAACGGACGATGGATATTGTGCCTCCTCCTCCTAGGACAGATCACAGTGCACAGATGTCAATGCAGAAGACCATGAAATGTGCATCACATCAATTTTTTCAACTGACACATTCCCAAGTCTTACAACATGCACCATTAACCGACAGGGCACTTCACAAGTAGGTACACATCAGGCACACTACTCGTACACCTGTCCCCTTACCAGCAGCAATTATCTGTGCACCACTCCGGCTCATTCGCATGCACAGTGTGATATACTAACAGATATGTGTGCATACCTGTGAGTATGACCCCCAGCATATGTTACTAATTGCAATACTACCCGAACACACCATGTTGCTGGCCCTGATACACCTACCAAAACAGGTTGCACATGGCACACTTCAACTACACACTGACCACCGGCTGAGCGTGGGGGACACGTGTGTGCATGTGCATTGGACAATGTGCCAGTTGCTGATGCACCTAGTTCAGTAAATGAGACGACAGTGTGCGTTACATTGCACACACAGACATTGACCATTATCTACATATGCTATGCAACACATTAACTGGACAGTCTACATTTCATTACACAGCACATGTGACATGTGCGAGTGTATGTGCCCATGCAATGTACTGGCGACCCATATATGGTATGTGTTGGTGACGTGGAGTGACATGTCCCTTCTGTGCATTTGCCCTCATGAGGACCCTTCAATTGTTGAGACACTGGGCACTGTACATGTTGGCCTATGCAGAGAGCTGGAGGACACGTTAGGTGCAGCACAGCTACTCCACAACTCCATTAACGCTCATTCCAGGCACTGTCTGGCAGACATATGGTGGTGCCTACCGCCTGGCCCCTGTGGTGTGGCACCGCCCATAACCCAGGCACGATCGCGGGTGACACCGCCAGATATGTATGTGACAATGGCGGTCACCGTGCACCGCTACCCAAATCACGGTCACTCCAGGCACTGTGTGGCAGACATATGGCGGTGCCTACCGCTTGACACCTGAGGTGTGGCACCGCCCATAACCCAGGCACAATCGCGGGTGACACCGCCAGATATGTATGTGACCATGGCGGTCATCATGCACCGCTACCCAAATCACGGTCACTCCAGTCACTGTCTGGCAGACATATGGCGGTGCCTACCGCCTGGCCCCTGAGGTGTGGCACCGCCCATAACCCAGGCACGATCGCGGGGGACACCGCCAGATATGTATGTGACAATGGCGGTCACCATGCACCGCTACCCAAATCACGGTCACTCCAGGCACTGTCTGGCAGACATATGGTGGTGCCTACCGCCTGGCCCCTGTGGTGTGGCACCGCCCATAACCCAGGCACGATCGCAGGTGACACCGCCAGATATGTATGTGACAATGGCGGTCATCATGCACCGCTACCCAAATCACGGTCACTCCAGGCACTGTCTGGCAGACATATGGCGGTGCCTACCGCCTGGCCCCTGTGGTGTGGCACCGCCCATAACCCAGGCACGATCGCAGGTGACACCGCCAGATATGTATGTGACAATGGCGGTCACCATGCACCGCTACCCAAATCACGGTCACTCCAGGCACTGTCTGGCAGACATATGGTGGTGCCTACCGCCTGGCCCCTGAGGTGTGTCACCGGCATGTGTCACCCTTGCAGCCAATGGGAAGCAGCCTCGTGGTAGCCTGATGTGAGTTTGAAAATCGCGGTAGGCGTGCACCAACCCCGCGGAGGCGGTCACTGGAGGCATTCAAAAGATGCACCACCACGGTAGCGCGCACATGGACCCTACGGTGTGTCACCGGCATGGACCATGCCCTTGCAGCCAATGGGAAGCAGCCTCGCGGTAGCCTGATGCGAGTTTGAAAATCACGGTAGGCGTGCACCACCCCCGCGGAGGCGGTCACTGGAGGCATTCAAAACATGCACCACCGCGGTAGCGCGCACATGGACCCTACGGTGTGTCACCGGCATGGACCATGCCCTTGCAGCCAATTGGAAGCAGCCTCGCGGTAGCCTGATGCGAGTATGAAAATCGCGGTAGGCGTGCACCACCACCGCGGAGGCAGACATTGGATGTATTTGAATGAGGAAGACCTGGTACACCAATTGCAGCACCCTGGGACCACTGACACAGCCCCAGGGGCCTATATATGTGTTGGAGGGTGCACCACATTCCCACAGCTACCAGGGACTGCTGACTGACAACCCTCCACCTGCTGCTGCTGCCTCAAGGGACTGCTGGCTGCCACCCTCCACCTGCTGCTGCTGCCTCAAGGGACTGCTGGCTGCCACCCTCCACCTGCTGCTGCTGCCTCAAGGGACTGCTGGCTGCCAGCCTCAACGTGCTGCTGCTGCCACATGTCCATTGTGATGTCGAGGACTCAGAAGATCTGTGCCAGTCACTTCACCAGTGAGGAGCTTGGGGTCCTGGTAGACGGGGTGCTTGCACAGTACCCAAGGCTTTATGGCGGCCCTAATGTCGTGGTAAGTCTCCCAGACTGTGAGTGCAGGGTGTGCACACGTCGGGTGGAGGTGCTTCGGTATGTGTCAGTGGTTGTGGGGCTCTGACATGCACTGCCTATCATGTTTACTACAGCGGGAAGGGCTTGGTGGGCTCTTTCACACATTACCCTGCATGCCTATCCTGAGTAGAGGGACATGTCCTGTAGTGTCAGCCATACAGTGCAGCTGCATTTTGGTGATGCAGGAGTCTGGCCAGTTATCGTTTGTGTGAATGGCTGTGTTGCTCCAAATTAACCCACTCAGTGTCAGTCCACCTGCCCTGCACAGTCCCCGCCGAATGCCACATGTCCACATCACTGCAGGTACAGTGTGTTCCATGTGTGTTTGGGTCATGCCTCTTCATCTAAGTCCCATCTCTGCCATGTAGATTGCACAGGAGCAGGCGTGGGAGAAGGGTGTGTGTATGACAGTTGTTGTCACTCTATGTGAGTTCTAGGACACAGTGAGGCTTTCACAGGGCTAGGACACTTAGGAATGCGCAGTGTTGGACACAGTGAGTCCAACAACAAGACACATGTTTTGCTATCTTCTCTATGTGTAGTTGTAGGTAACTGCAGACAGTAGCTGCAGCCAGACTACACGTTGCTTGCTGTGCTGGTATCCTGCATGTGAATGGGATGTGGAGGTACTGTGTCCACCATCGAACATGCATGCCTGTACGTCTGATTGACCAATGACATTGCACCCTGTTCACAGCAATTGTTGGCTATGTGACAGTTGAAGCTGGAGTTTTGGATGAGTCACTGTCGTGCTACTGCATTTTCGTTGTGTTGTCATTGTGCACTGTGTCACTGGAACCTCACCCCTCTTGTCTCCCATGCCTGCAGCTGAAAGTCCACCAGCGTAAAGCCGTGTGGAGGGCCATTGCCTCCAGAGTCCGGGATCTGGGTGTGTCAAACCGAAGGCGCACCCACTGTCATAAAAGGTGGGACGACATCTGCCGGCTGAGCAAGAACGTGGCCGAGATGACGCTGGGGCTGCTCCCTCGGACTGGCAGGTTGGCTAGACGCAGCATGACACCACTAATGGCCCGCATCCTGGCTGTCACACAACCTGAGCTGGACAGACAACTGAAGGAGCATCAGCAGCGAGCCAGGGGTGAGTATGTGTTGCAGGCTGCCTTTGGCTGGGAGTGGGTGCATGTGTCTACAGAGTGTGCAAATTGTCAGCTGTGTGTCGTTGGTTGTGTGGTGCAATGTTTTGGGAGTGGCCTCTGTGCTGGGTGTATGTGCCATGCTTTTGCCCAAACGGTGCTTCATGAAGTGAGTTTTAGCACTGTGCATCTCTCTCTTACATTTGGACTTATGGCCTTCAGGTACCTTCTGCTGTGGGGTAGTGTGTGAATTCAGATGGATGGGAATGCCAGTGTGCCAACTGTGAATGCGTTTCAATGAATGCGTGCAATTCCAGACCTCAGATGTCTGCAGTCAGACATCTGAGGCCAATGTGCAACAGTAGATGTGCCCATGGACTCGATATGGTGGATGGCATGTGTGCAGGGTCATTGTGGGCTGGTATGTTGTAGTCTGTGTGGTCCCCTACTGCTCCACACATGTAGGTGATGTGTCATCCTTGCCAACATCGGGACAGTGTGTGTGCACAGGCCATTTTGGGGCTGTGTCTGATGTGAGCCAACTGCAGGATGGTGTGCTGTGTGAGTCACCTGGGGCACTTATGGCTGGATGTGTGGCGGACATGCACCGTTGTGTTGAGATTTTGGGTGGCAAGATATATGTGTGCACAGGGTGGCATGCAATGTGCTGCACACCTCTTTCTAGGATGCAGATGTATTGGCACGTGTTAGTTCTGTTGATGCCACTCATCTCACAGTACTTCTCTCTCCTATGCAGCAGCTCCCGTATGTGCAGAGGGAGAGGGGATGGACAGCAGTGGTGAGGCTTCCAGTGCAACAGCCGCACCGGAGCAGACTGACACAGATGTGACCAGCGCCGAGGAGGGGGACAGGAGTCTGCTAGAGGATTTATAGCCGGAGACACAAAGCTCTACCTCATCTGATGCCAGCGGTGACACATCCATGTTGGGGGGTACAGGGAACGGGGACTCGGCCTCCTCTTCCACCACACAGCGTCCAGTGCCCAGCCTCCCTTCAACCTCCACTGGTGCTGCCCGTGTCCGCACGAGTAGGAAGGGAAGAGTCACCTTCACCCCAGGCACAGCTGCCCCAGCCCATGTCAGCCCTGCTGCCCTCAAGTGCAGAAGCAGTCGAGCTATTGTGCCAGCTGTGTGTGGGGCAGACAGCACTTCTCAATGCCTTCCAAGAGCACGACAAAAAGTTGGGGCAGGTTATAGCTTTCATGGAGGGCTTACATTCCGACGTAGGTGGGCTACACCGGACTGTGCAGTCCTTGTCATCAACTGTGACAGCAGCCCAGCAACAGGCACATAGTCAGGGAGCGGCTCCCAGCACTCGGTCTGGCCCCGTGTCACTGTGCACCTCTGACGACAGTGACAATGCTCAACGGACCCCAAAGTCCCGATACAGAACACGCAGCACACAGGAGCAGCAGCAGCCCAAGCGTACTAGGGCGCAGACACCCTCCCCTCATAAGAGTAAGGCCACCCCAGAGCGCAGAGAGAAAAGCCCATCAGGTGACAGCAAGGGCCACAAAGCAAAGAAAAAAGCATCAGGGTCACAGGCCTCACCTTCCTCCCCTGCCAAAGACTCCCCTGTCCCAAAGACATCTCGCAGACGCAAAATGACAGTTTCCACACCCACTGAGAAGGTGTTGCCTGCAAAAATTACACAGGATGAGGGCCCCATGGATAATCCATCCTTGACCTCCACTCCCATCCCAAGCCCTGTGAATCCAGCACGGGAGGACACGGTAGGGGGCAAAGCTGGTGGACAGAGGGAGGCAGGGCGGCGGCAAACACCAGGCAAGCGCACAGCGGGATCCAGCATGTCCCCAGAGGGAGGGTCACCATCCACACCAAAATCAGCTTTGGTGTTGGGGTCACCTGTTGTGTCTGCCCCAGTTCCCCTCAATCCCCAGACAGGGAAGCCTTTCAGGATCCCCAAGAAGTGGAGAGGCACCCCTCCACAATCTCCAGCACACACTGTGTCTCACCAGGGCATGAGTCCACCTCCCCGGGCCACCACCCCACCTGGTCCAAGCAGCCCCCAGCTACCACATGCACAGTTGGCTCTTCCACAGTTGTTACTCCCACTGCCCAGGGCAGTCCTCCAACTGACCCCAACACACAGTCAGCTCCAAGTCTGACAGACAGCCCCATCTGAGTGGTGGTCACCCTCACACACCTGTCTGTCCACAGGGGTGTGTGTGATGCCCATTGTCAGGCCCATTACTCTGTTGCTGGGCATGGCATGGTAGAGTTGCATACATTCCCTGTGTAGCTTCTGATGTCACTACTCTGCACAATGTCTTTGCCTTTTTGTTCACTGCTGTTTGCCCCTTGCCTGTGCAGCATCTCATGTACCTCACCTGCACTTTGGACTGGCCACTGGCCTTGTTGTTCACTGCTGTTTGCCCCTTGCCTGTGCAGCATCTCATGTACCTCACCTGCACATTGGACTGGCCACTGGCCTTGCTGTTCACTGCTGGTTGCCCCTTGCCTGTGCAGCCTCTCATGTACCTCACCTGCACATTGGACTGGCCACTGGCCTTGCTGTTCACTGCTGGTTGCCCCTTGCCTGTGCAGCTTCTCATGTACCTCACCTGCACTGTGTCCTGGCCACTGTTCTTGCTGTTCACTGCTGGTTGCCCCTTGCCTGTGCAGCATCTCATGTACCTCACCTGCACATTGGACTGGCCACTGGCCTTGCTGTTCACTGCTGGTTGCCCCTTGCCTGTGCAGCATCTCATGTACTTTGGACTGGCCACTGGCCTTGTTGTTCACTTCTGTTTGCCCCTTGCCTGTGCAGCATCTCATGTACCTCACCTGCACATTGGACTGGCCACTGGCCTTGCTGTTCACTGCTGTTTGCCCCTTGCCTGTGCAGCTTCTGATGTTACTACTCTGCACATTGTACTTGCCTTGTGTTTCACTGCTGTTTGCCCCCTGCCTGTGCAGCTTTTCATGTAAATACGGTGCATATTGAAATGCCCACTGGCTTTCCTGATGCCCAAATTTCTTGTCTCTATATGCAAATTGTGAATAAACACAGTTGGTCCTGCAGTGAGTTGTGTCAGTGTCCTTCCTGAATAAAGTTGTTTCTGTGTGTGCATGGTTTACTGTGTCACAGGCTCAGTATGCCACTTCAACATTGCCAATGGGTTGTCTCACATTTCATTTTTTTTGCAGGGGTGGGAGGCACTTCATTTCTACATGACTGTGATACTTATGGGTGCAGTGCAGGTGGTTGGCAATGAAATCTTGTTGTCATCTTCCTTCTTGGCTCATGTTATCTATGGTGGACACATGTCAGGTTTGTGGGCAATGGCAGCACAGGGTGGGAGTTTGGGCACAGGCTTACAGGCAGGAAGGCCAGGGTCATGGGGTCTGTGTGAGCTTCCTTTCTGTGTGCCAATCAGTGTCGGTGTATGGACATCTTGTGGTGATGACTTATCCAGGTCCCATGGCTTACTTCCAATGTGTGCACTTGGGTGGTGGAGAAGTGTGTGGTGTGAAGGGGGTGACTAGGTTGGACTGTGGATGTGTGTGCACCTGCATTGTCAACTACTGCCATGTGTGACCCTGGAGTGGTGTGCCTGTATGTGTACTTGTTTAGCCCTGTGGTTGTGTTTTGTGCACATGGCAGTATTGTGTGTTGCTGTTGTGGGAGGAGGTATGTGTGACATATCCTACTTGTAGTTGGCTGTCATGTAGTGTGTCACTGTGTGTTGTGCAGCAGACATTGTCTTGTCCAGTATTTGGATGCCTATGTGTGGCTGGTCAGTGTTTGAGTTCAGGGCCTTCCTTACATCCCTGTGCCTATACATGGGTGTCCTTGCTGTCTCCAGGAGTTGTTGCATTGGGGTGACCGTGGTTTGTGTTGACTGACTGTGTCAGCCATGTGTGCTGTGATGGGCTGTGTGTGTTCTCACATGTGTCTTGTCTTGCATGAGCATCACACATGCTTGATGGTTGTGTCACTGCCCTTCCATTTGTGGGCACCTCACTTTGGCTTTACTATATGTTGTCCTCCATTACTGCTGGCATGTGGTGTATGTATGTAGCTATGAGTCAGGGTGGTGTGTGTGTGTATGACTTGTCAGGTAGTGTGTGCAGTGAAGTGTTTGGTCCTCATCTGTGTGTGTGTACATTTTGTGCCTGGCCTCAGTGTTCTTGGCTTGTGTGTGATGTTGTTGTGGTGTGTGTGTTGGCTGGGGCCTGGGCTTCTGTGCTATGTGTTCCTTTGCAAAGGGTCCTGCCGTGGCTGTATATGCAGTTGTTGGGACGTGGGGCATGGTGTGGCTGTAGTTGTGTGGTTGTTGTGCAGGAGTGGCACTTGGGAGGCACATGTTGTGTCCCTTCAGGGAGGTAGCTGGTGTGTTGTGGATGGAGTTGTGGCTCTGTGCGACTTGTACGGTGCCCTTGGCATGCGCTGGCCCTGTGCTCTGCGTTGTGTGCAGGTTTCATGCACACTGACCGCGGCGGTGACGTAACCGGGACATTTGTTCATGAATGCGGTACATGGGTGGGCAGTATGTGGCGAGATGTTTTTGTCACAGGTGGGACATGTGTGTGTGCAGTGATAGCTGTGTGCCTGTCCCCACAGGGGTGTGTGGTGTTCCCATGCGATGTTTTTCCACCCTGGAGCTGTGTATTGTGTTACTTGCACTGTTGTGTCTGTACGTACCTGCGGAGGCGTCCGCGGCGGTGGATAACTTGCAGGTGGTGTATCATGTACAGCACCGGGAAGGCGTGTAGGGCAGGATCCATCGCGGTGTGTCCCGGGTGTTTCTTTTCTGTCTCTGCTGTGATGTCTCCGCCGTCTTTCGCTGTGCGGTTTCTCCGT
Source organism: Calotriton arnoldi (assembly GCA_963921515.1). Taxonomy (NCBI): domain Eukaryota; kingdom Metazoa; phylum Chordata; class Amphibia; order Caudata; family Salamandridae; genus Calotriton; species Calotriton arnoldi. The sequence goes on along the minus strand of CAWUFW010010228.1, from coordinate 24,566 downwards.
CGCGGTGCGCTGCCCTGTTTCCGGCATCGTGATATCTTCGGCGTACGGGACGTCATTCCGCACGGCGGTGTATGGTGATTGGCTCACGCCGCGGTGGCGGGCGCACTTTGATGGCGGTCGGCGTCGCACCGCAGCGGGTGGGAAATGTGCAATGTGTGGCCATCCTAATATGGCGGGCGTGGAGACCGCTGACGGCGTGCGGTAAATGGGTGTTACCGCCACCGCCGGCACCGCGGTCGTGTCTCCGCCCGCCATCCTAATAGGCCCCTAAGTTAGATAAAATAATTAAAATTCCCCTTACCTTGCTCGAAGCGACACAGCTTCCAACCGCGAGCTTCTCCAGTCCTGAATGACCCAAAATAACATTACGCGGTTACAAAATAGTCCCTGTGAAATAAAAATGGCTTCTTAAATAAATAAAAAAAAATGAATAAGGTTAAAAACATGCATTATAGTAAAGTGTAAATGTTACATATATTTTTCTTATATTGTACAATTTTTTTCTGTATATTTAAAAATTAATTTATATTTTATTATACTTTGTAAAGTTATAATACTAATTAATATAAAAATATATTTATTATAATTATATATGTATTTTTTAAATTATAATCAATATTAAAAATACATATTAATTATGTACAAATGTAAAATTAAACTTACCTGTTTAAAAAAATATTGTCATGCAATGCAACATTGTAATAATTAATATTATTAATATTTTATATACTAATAATATTAATTAAAATTTTCTTTACATGTAATAAAGTTATTATTTTCTCAAAATGTTAAAGGATGTTCACTACAGCATTATAATGTTACCATATTAAATAATTATTAAATATACAATCCTTTATGTTATGTATATATATGCAAAAAATGTTTATATTAATTGTATAAATATATTATGATTTTCCAACAACTGTTATAAATTAATAAAATAATATGTTTTGTATATCAAAATATGAATACTTGTGTTATAAAATTTGATTATATCATAAAATGTTCTTTTCCTAAAAAATTCCATTAACTAATAAATGTATGCAAAATAATTTATGTTCCTTAAATAAAAATGTACAAGTTTTCTGTGTTTTTACTAATGTGTATTCCATACTAAAAATACATTTTTTTTTCTTTCTACCTACTTATACAAAAATAAAGGTTGTTTGAAAATTAAAAAAGTCAGGGAAGGTGCTGGACACTAAACATATATAAATTACTATTCCCACTCCAGTCAGTATTAAGTCAGGGAAGGTGCTGGACACTAAACATATATAAATTACTATTCCCACTCCAGTCAGTATTACGGCAGGGAAGTTGCTGGACACTAAAGATATTTAAGGGGCCGATTACGATGGCGGTCGGAAAACCATTTCGAACGCCGTGGCAATGGGAAAAGACCGCCCGCATGGCCTGCGGCACCACCGCCGATCACATTACGAAGCACTGCCGGAAAAATCCGACCGCCGCATGTGGAGAAGGCGAAATACCGTCCACGGCGGTCGGAGTCACTGCGGAAAGCTCACAAACCGCCGATACACAAGCGGAATTTCCACGAGTGCAATTATGATGTTACCGCGGTGCCTGCGGTACGACCACTTGTTTCCGACCGCCGCGATTGTCATCAATGATGAATGGGAGAGCTGGAGGAATGACCATTGCAGTCCGACCGCGGTGTTTGCGCGGAAATAGTAATGGCGGTCGAAAGCAACTACACCACAAAACTACCAAATGTGGCTGTGTATCTGGCTCAGCCAATAAAAACAGCTAACGCACCCCATTGACACATGCCCCTGGCAAATAAAAACTACAAATCCCAGCTCAACACAGACAACACACCAGACATGAATACTCAGTTTGGACCCACCCACATAGCAGAGCATAAAACCAGCCCCTGCATGACCACAATTCTTTGCACAACTCCAGAACTGAAGGGCCCAACAATACCACACAAAGGATAGGCAACCCTGCACACATCACACCATCACAAACACACACACACACCACACACATCACCACCACCACCTTCACACCTGCACTCTTAACCACTCAGCACATCACACACCATGGCACAGAAGATGCCCAATTTCACTGATGGTGAGTTGTCAGTCCTGGTGGATGAGATTATAAGAGTTTAGCCATATATTTTACGAAGCAGGGTCCAACAGACCCCATCAGCCAGGCAAAATCAAATGTGGCAAAGGATAGTTGACAGAGTCAATGCTGTAGGGCAAGTTCCACGCAACAGGAAGGAGATCAGGAAGAGGTGGACTGACCTCAAGAGCAAGGTCAAGGAGAAGAACAGCAAGAACCGTGAGCTGGCAAACCGGACTGGCAGTGGCCCTCCCATTCCACCAAGAACATTCAACGCATGGGAGGAGAAGGTGCTTGGCATACTGCACCCAGAGAGTTGCACTGGAATTGAGGGGGAATGGAGGCTGGTAAGTACCAACAAAGTCTGCCATAACACTGCTATGTAGTAGCTTGCACAACTAAAAAGCAACACCTCCTAGCCCCAAATATACTCATGTCCACCACACTCCCCCCAAACATGTCTCACAGATCCCACAATAACTCCCTCTCATTCACCACAAAGGTACATAACAATATTTACATGGGGGCTCATGCACAGTCAGCCAGCACTACAACTCCCAACAGGCCCCCTTGTCCCACAGCTGAGCAGGATGGAGCATTCCCCACACCCCCAAGCATGGGCCAGCCATTTTCCTCCAATGTGTAACCTTACAGGTAGGTAGCCATCTCAACAGGGAGGGGTCTTTGTGGCTGGGAAGTCTGCACTACAACTCCCAACAGGCCCCCTTGTCCCACAGCTCAGCAGGATGAAGCATTCCCCACACCCACAAGCATGGGCCAGCCATTTCCCTCCAATGTGTAACCTTACAGGTAGGTAGCCATCTCAACAGGGAGGGGTCTTTGTGGCTGGGAAGTCTGCACTATAACTCCCAACAGGCCCCCTTGTCCCACAGCTCAGCAGGATGGAGCATTCCCCACACCCCCAAGCATGGGCCAGCTATTTCCCTCCAATGTGTAACCTTACATGTAGGTAGCCATCTCAACAGGGAGGGGTCTTTGTGGCTGGGAAGTCTGCACTACAACTCCCAACAGGCCCCCTTGTCCCACAGCTCATCAGGATGGAGCATTCCCCACACCCCCAAGCATGGGCCAGCCATTTCCCTCCAATATGTAACCTTACAGGTAGGTAGCCATCTCAACAGGGAGGGGTCTTTGTGGCTGGGACGTCTGCACTACAACTCCCAACAGGCCCCCTTGTCCCACAGCTCAGCAGGATGGAGCATTCCCCACACCCCCAAGCATGGGCCAACCATTTCCCTCCAATGTGTAACCTTACAGGTAGGTAGCCATCTCAACAGGGAGGGGTCTTTGTGGCTGGGAAATCTGCACTACAACTCCCAACAGGCCCCCTTGTCCCACAGCTCAGCAGGATGGAGCATTCCCCACACACCCAAGCATGGGCCATCCATTTCCCTCCAATGGGTAACCTTACAGGTAGGTAGCCATCTCAACAGGGATGGGTCTTTGTGGCTGGGAAGTCTGCATTACAACTCCCAACAGGCCCCCTTGTCCCACAGCTCAGCAGGATGGAGCATTCCCCACACCCCCAAGCATGGGCCAGCCATTTCCCTCCAATGTGTAACCTTACAGGTAGGTAGCCATCTCAACAGGGAGGGGTCTTTGTGGCTGGGAAGTCTGCACTACAACTCCCAACTGGCCCCCTTGTCCCACAGCTGAGCAGGATGGAGCATTCCCCACACCCCCAAGCATGGGCCAGCCATTTCCCTCCAATGTGTAACCTTACAGGTAGGTAGCCATCTCAACAGGGAGGGGTCTTTGTGGCTGGGAAGTCTGCACTACAACTCCCAACAGGCCCCGTTGTCCCACAGCTGAGCAGGATGGAGCAATCCCCACACCCCCAAGCATGGGCCAGCCATTTCCCTCCAATGTGTAACCTTACAGGTAGGTAGCCATCTCAACAGGGAGGGGTCTTTGTGGCTGGGAAGTCTGCACTACAACTCCCAACAGGCCCCCTTGTCCCACAGCTGAGCAGGATGGAGCATTCCCCACACCCCCAAGCATGGGCCAGCCATTTGCCTCCAATGTGTCACCTTACAGGTAGGTAGCCATCTCAACAGGGAGGGGTCTTTGTGGCAGGGAAGTCTGCACTACAACTCCCAACAGGCCCCCTTGTCCCACAGCTGAGCAGGATGGAGCATTCCCCACACCCCCACACATGGGCCATCCATTTCCCTCCAATGTGTAACCTTACAGGTAGGTAGCCATCTCAACCGGGATTGGTCTTTGCGGCTGGGAAGTCTACACTACAACTCCCAACAGGCCCCCTTGTCCCACAGCTGAGCAGGATAGAGCATTCCCCACACCCCCAAGCATGGGCCAGCCATTTCCCTCCAATGTGTAACCTTACAGGTAGGTAGCCATCTCAACAGGGAGGGGTCTTTGTGGCTGGGAAGTCTGCACTACAATTCCCAACAGGCCCCCTTGTCCCACTGCTGAGCAGGATGGAGCATTCCCCACACCCCCAAGCATGGGCCAGCCATTTCCCTCCAATGTGTAGCCTTACAGGTAGATAGCCATCTCAACAGGGAGGGGTCTTTGTGGCTGGGAAGTCTGCACTACAACTCCCAACAGGCCCCCTTGTCCCACAGCTCAGCAGGATGGAGCATTCCCCACACCCCCAAGCATGGGCCAGCCATTTTCCTCCAATGTGTAACCTTACAGGTAGGTAGCCATCTCAACAGGGAGGGGTCTTTGTGGCTGGGAAGTCTGCACTACAACTCCCAACAGGCCCCCTTGTCCCACAGCTGAGCAGGATGGAGCATTCCCCACACCCACAAGCATGGGCCAGCCATTTCCCTCCAATGTGTAACCTTACAGGTAGGTAGCCATCTCAACAGGGAGGGGTCTTTGTGGCTGGGAAGTCTGCACTACAACTCCCAACAGGCCCCCTTGTCCCACAGCTCAGCAGGATGGAGCATTCCCCACACCCCCAAGCATGGGCCAGCCATTTCCCTCCAATGTGTAACCTTACAGGTAGGTAGCCATCTCAACAGGGAGGGGTCTTTGTGGCTGGGAAGTCTGCACTACAACTCCCAACAGGTCCCCTTGTCCCACAGCTGAGCAGGATGGAGCATTCCCCACACCCCCAAGCATGGGCCAGCCATTTCCCTCCAATGTGTAACCTTACAGGTAGGTAGCCATCTCAACAGGGAGGGGTCTTTGTGGCTGGGAAGTCTGCACTACAACTCCCAACAGGCCCCCTTGTCCCACAGCTCAGCAGGATGGAGAATTCCCCACACCCCCAAGCATGGGCCAGCCATTTCCCTCCAATGTGTAACCTTACAGGTATGTAGCCATCTCAACAGGGAGGGGTCTTTGTGGCTGGGAAGTCTGCACTACAACTCCCAACAGGCCCCCTTGTCCCACAGCTCAGCAGGATGGAGCATTCCCCACACCCCCAAGCATGGGCCAGCCATTTCCCTCCAATGTGTAACCTTACAGGTAGGTAGCCATCTCAACAGGGAGGGGTCTTTGTGGCTGGGAAGTCTGCACTACAACTCCCAACAGGCCCCCTTGTCCCACAGCTGAGCAGGATGGAGCATTCCCCACACCCCCAAGCATGGGCCAGCCATTTCCTCCAATGTGTAACCTTACAGGTAGGTAGCCATCTCAACAGGGAGGGGTCTTTGTGGCTGGGAAGTCTGCACTACAACTCCCAACAGGCCCCCGTGTCCCACAGCTGAGCAGGATGGAGCATTCCCCACACCCCCAAGCATGGGCCAGCCATTTCCCTCCAATGTGTAACCCTACAGGTAGGTAGCCATCTCAACAGGGAGGGGTCTTTGTGGCTGGGAAGTCTGCACTACAACTCCCAACAGGCCCCCTTGTCCCACAGCTGAGCAGGATGGAGCATTCCCCACACCCCCAAGCATGGGCCAGCCATTTCCCTCCAATGTGTAACCTTACAGGTAGGTAGCCATCTCAACAGGGAGGGGTCTTTGTGGCTGGGAAGTCTGCACTACAACTCCCAACAGGCCCCCTTGTCCCACAGCTCAGCAGGATGGAGCATTCCCCACACCCCCAAGCATGGGCCAGCCATTTCCCTCCAATGTGTAACCTTACAGGTAGGTAGCCATCTCAACAGGGAGGGGTCTTTGTGGCTGGGAAGTCTGCACTACAACTCCCAACAGGCCCCCTTCTCCCACAGCTCAGCAGGATGGAGCATTCCCCATACCCCCAAGCATGAGCCAGCCATTTCCCTCCAATGTGTAACCTTACAGGTACCTAGCCATCTCAACAGGGAGGGGTCTTTTTGGCTGGGAAGTCTGCACTACAACTCCCAACAGGCCCCCTTGTCCCACAGCTGAGCAGGATGGAGCATTCCCCACACCCCCAGGCTTAGGCCAGCCATTTCCCTCCAATGTGTAACCATACAGGTTGGTAGCCATCTCAACAGGGAGAGGTCTTTGTGGCTGGGAAGTCTGCACTACAACTCCCAACAGGCCCCCTTGTCCCACAGCTCAGCAGGATGGAGCATTCCCCACACCCACAAGCATGATGCAGCTATCGCATTGCTCTCCCAAAACTTACACGTAGGTAGTGACTGCATGCACACCGCCATCCTTTTCTAAATGCATGTAGCCACATAACCACATCAGCACTAACATGTCAGCCAACTTGGCATAGTTTTAAATGCCACATCCAGTGTGCAGACATCTAAGGGCACATAACTGTCACATATTTTGAACTCATACTCACCAAGTCACAAGTGAAACAAATGCATCCCACAATCATGCACAGCAGAGAATGCAATCTGGAAGTGCCATGGTGTCTGAGCATGAAGGCCCATCTCAACACCAAACATGCATGGTCTACATTTAAATAAAGGAAAGTACATGTGATTCCAAAGCTATGTATAACATGACAATGGTTCCTTCTAGCTCTGTTGAAATAGATTACATGAACACCTAAATGAAAAGACGCACAACAGAAAGTTGATGTCATGCAATTAGGCAGATGAGGACATGTCCGTGTAGTTACACTATCTGTACACTGCACCAAGTTTCAATTCACAACGGACACCATGAACTACTAAGGTATGTACCTCAACGTCATGTCATGGTGCACAGTATATAGCAGGCATACAAAGTCATTGCATTGTAAAGTGTTTGTTGTATCAAATGTCTCAAACAATTGTCTAACATCAAGCTTGTTGCGTGCAACTAAATTACCATATGACCTCTGTTCAACAGGAGATCAACAACTAACTGCAGAGGATGACACCAACATGCGGAGCCAGTCTCCCCCCCTGGAACGTGAACTCTCGGATGCAGATTCCCCAACATTCTCTGACGAGGATTCTCAAGCTGGCCCCTCTGGTGTGGCAGGGACTAACATGTCTCAAGCCCTCATTGTCCCCACCACCACCACCACGGCAAGAACAACTGTGCTGCCCCCATCCACTACGAGCTGTGTGGCCTCCACCACCACCACCACGGCAAGAACAACTGTGCTGCCCCCATCCACTACGAGCTGTGTGGCATCCACCACCACCACCACGGCAAGAACAACTGTGCTGCCCCCTGCCACTACGACCTGTGTGGCCTCCACCACCACCACCACCACGGCAAGAACAACTGTGCTGCCCTCTGCCACTACGACCTGTGTGGCCTCCATCCCCACCATCACCACTGCTGCCTGCAACACACGCCCTGCCACGGTGGTTACCAACACCACCACACAATCACAGCATGCCAGGGGAGTGTGCCAGTGCGTCGGGGGACTATGCCACAGGTCCGTGTCAGGAGGGCAGGTGGGAGTACAACTGGGGCAGAGACACAGGAGGACAATGACCCTGAATCCCTGGCCACCATTGCAAGAGTCCTTGGTGCCTACCAAGAGAACCATGGAGTAATGGGCCAGCTTGCTGAAGACATGCATGAGATCCACCTGCTGCAGCAGTCCATGGACACACGGATGGGCCAACTTGTCGACCTTGTTGGCCAGCTAGTGGGTGTTCTGAGGGACAGACTCCCAGCCCCAAGTGCAGCTCAACCCCCCTCCAGTGGATTGCCTGCTGTGCAGCCCACCATTCCAGCTGCAGCCACAGAGAGGGCTGTGCAGGAGGAGAGTGAGTTCTCAGACACCACTGACCCTGCAGCATATGCCCCCCCTCCCAAACGCACCAGGGGCCGTCCGAGAATCCACAGGGGAGGATTTGGTGGCAGGCCACCATACCAACGCCACTCACAGAGCCAGCCATGATGGTATCTTGTTGTTCCCCTTTGCATTGACTATGTTGACTATCCTTGCCCACATTGCCATGTTGCTGGCCTGAGTCTGTTGGACTGTGTGACTTCAGCTTTGTGGTGACTACACTATTTGTCTCAACTATCATGACTGACAACTCATTTATTCACTGTTCACGTTTATGTACATATTCCCTTCACTTGCACAAAAACTAATTTTAAATAAACACTCTTCACATACCTATGTCTGTGTGAGCTACATGTTTATTCCAGTATGTACAATGACAAATCAGATTTCAATGTTCCAACAGCTCTGAAGCAGAGGAGGCATTGAGAGGGTGAATGAACCTAGAAAGACACAAGAGAATGACATTTACTTATCAGGTGACGCCATTACAGTTGAAACACAACACTAGGCATCAAGGTACAAAAACAAGCACCCACAGCAATGGTCAACAACCTCCACATACACATGATGTACCTGGATACAAATACCCTGTGCCACACACATCATCCCTTATCACACACACAACAACAGCCAGCAGTTAAAATTATCTATGCCTTGATACTAACATCCAAACAAACACACAATGTCACTGTTCTACAAAGTCACTTACATTCAAGGGAAGTAGTTGGCAATGAGCTGTTGACGCAGGTCAACACCTTCCTCTTCACCGCTATCGTCCGCACTGGAAGTGTGTGGGTGTGCAGGAGGGGGCATCTGCTGCTCATCATCATCCAGGATCAGCGGAACGGCTTTGCGCAAGGCAAGGTTTTGTAGCACGCAGCATGCTACAACTATCCGGCACACCTTTCGTGGGGAATACAACAGTGCACCTCCGCTCTTGTCCAGGCACCGGAATCGGGACTTCAGGAGGTCAAAAGTGCGCTCCACCACATGTTGTGTCCTACCATGTGCCTTGTTGTAGCTGACTTCACCCGGGGTACTTGGATTCCGCAGTGGGCTCAGCAACCATGGCCTGTTGGGATACGCTGAGTCACCTAGGTGTGACATACACAGAGAAATGTTGTGATACAAACAGTTGACGAGAACAGCATGTCACACACAGCGCACTACTTGACTCAGTGTACTCACCTACAAGCCATGCACGCTCTGGATGTAGATTTTCTATCAGCTGGGGTAGAATGCTGTTCAGCAGGATGTAGGAGTCATGGGCGGAGCCAGCAAATCGCGCACAAACATGGCTGATGATCATATCAGCTTGGCATACCACCTGCACATTTATGGAATGGTAGTGCTTCCTGTTCCTATACACCTGCTCACGTGCCTGTGGTGGGACAAGGGCAATGTGTGTGCCGTCAATGGAACCAACTACATGAGGAATGTGGCCAAGGGCATAAAAACCAGCCTTCACAGCAGGCAAATCTGCTGTATTTGGGAATCGTATGTATTGGTCCTTGTATAGCATCATTGCGGACACCACATCCCAGAGCACCATGCTGAATGTTGGTTGCGACATCCCACCGGCGCTGGCCACCGTGTATTGGAAAGAGCCCGTAGCAAAAAATTCAGCGCTGCCATGATCTTCACTGTTGGGGATAGGGCAGTTGGATATGTTCGTTGAGGCCTCAGATGGGGCTCCAACTGAGCACACAGCTCTTGCAGTGTAACGCGATCCAGACGAAATTTCCGGATGATGTCCACATCCTCCATGTCCGCCAGGCCTGTGAAAGGCCGGTGCACATTTGGTCGTCGCCTACATGAAATGGAAGAGGGCTAATGTTATTCAAATTACACAATGAGATGTGTCCGACTTCTCACATCTTGACCCACGCAGCAAAAACAATGAATGTACTCTAACAATTGCTTAATCCACAACTCAGATGCAGAGACGCCTTCACCACATGTGTTTTTACAAGTGGACATGTTGTACATACTGACTACCCCAAAAACATAATCAGAGGTTGTGAATGGTACACCAATACATCTGGTGTCCCCAGGCCTAGGAGTAGGTGACACAGCAGATGTGTGAGACAGCAACACTGCTGACTCATATGTAGCTGCCTTACCTGCAACACCTTCTTGCTTAAGTTGCACAGACCACTAGTTATCATCACAATGTGCACAGTGTGTGTAAGCTGATCACATATCCTACTTAAATCAGCTATGGGCACAGTAAAATACCACCATTATGTGGTCAGGCAATCATTACTGTTGTTTGATTAGCCATCTCACACATTGAGTTGATTTCAAACATGAGACAACATCATACAACCAATAGATGTACATCCACACACATATCATAGGTGACGTGAGTAAGTGCATGGCAATGCATGTCACATTTTCCACAGACATGGCATGTGTAGGCATCAGTGAGTTGAATGTCACACTAGCATTCATTGTACAAAACAAGTGCAGTAAGACACTATGGAGGCATAGTGTTCAATTGTTAAATTTGACTATTGCCATTGCTAGTGCATAATGTGTCCATAACCGCGGTAGGCGTGCACCGCCACCGCGGGTCCGCTCATTGGCTACACCTGAAAGATGCAGCATAGCGGTAGCGACCGCCTGGCCTCCGCGGTGTGACATCACCAATGCCATTGCAGACAATGGGACCCGCGATCGCGGTAGTGAAATGGTACTTTGAAAACCAAGTTAGGCGTGCACCACCACCACGGGTCCACTCATTGGCTACACTTGAAAGATGCAGCTTAGCGGTAGCGACCGCCTGGCCTCCGCGGTGTGACACCACCAATGCCATTGCAGACAATGGGAACCGCGATCGCGGTAGTGAAATGCTACTTTGAAAACCGCGGTAGGCGTGCACCGCCACCGCGGGTCCGCTCATTGGCCACACTTGAAAGATGCCAGCCAGGTGGACCAATTGCAGCAGCTGACTGCCACTGATACCACCCCAGGGGCCTATAAATCTCTGTGGGAGAGCCACACATTTCACATGCATTCAGACACTGCTGACTGCCATTCCTCTACAACTGCATATTTTTCTGTATCCTGGACCCAGTGATGGCGAGAACAGAGAATGTCAGGGCTCGTCCCTTCACTACAGAGGAGCTGGAGCTTCTGGTGGACGAGGTCCTTGCACAGTATGGGAGGCTTTTGGTGCGCCAGATGTACTGGTAAGTGTTCCTGATTCCAAGTGTGAGAGTGATCAAAATGATACCATGATGTTGCTGTGCAGTAGTATGTGCCTGTGAGTGCAAGTCGATGTACAGGCATCCTAATAGTTACCATGGCATGCTCCATACATGTTCAGTGGAAATTGCATTTGATTATGTGTAGAAAATGGACACTCCTACAGCCATTCTTGCACAAACTTAATGAACATGTTGGTCTGAGACTAGGTGATGTAAATGTGTGTTACACTGCCATGCATGCTAACTTCATGTCAATGGTGTCTGTAGGCTTATTTCCACACATACATAAGTTGATTGAAGGTAGGGAGACATGCATTGTTTAAACAGCCACACAGATACGATGGTGTTTTGAAACAGTACAAGTCGGGACTAATTTTTACTGTGCCATGTTATGTAACTGTCCACTCACTCTTCACAAACTCATATGTGACTGTTGAAATGTATATTGGAATGAACCAATAACTTATGTGTGTTGTATATTTCTTAAGTGCACTATGTTGATGTGAGCATCATGCACAATAGTCCAATGCATGAGTGGAACCCACTTGATGTTAATGCAACTATGACACTTCACATCAATGTAAGTAGTAGATGTCATCCTTACATTGATTTGAACATGTGTTCAGTCTTGCATGTGTTGGCACTTTTCACCCTCTCATGCTGTACATCCATGTGATTTATCTGAGTGACCATGTTGAACCGCAGTGTGAGTTCCTCTGGCCTGCACAGACATTGTCCAATGTTACTCTGAGCCATGCCTAACTGGACTGAGTCAAACATGTGTTTAGTCCACACACCTAATACTCACTGAGCCATCATAGTCCTGAGAATTGCACAATAGAGGACTTAACATTGTGAGAAGGGCGTAATAATTCAGATTATGTCCCAATATGTTTCCAGAAAAATGCATTGAGCCATTCACAGGCCAAGGGCATCGAGGGGTGTGTAGTGGTGGACACAGTGAGTCTGCCACTACACTTCATTAGCACTGTATTGCATGTCATGCTCACTCACATACTGCATCACAGATGAGGGCCTTCTGCACATAGCTGTCTGTGCTGCCATTGTGCATGTTTATGAGATGGCCATGTACTGTGTGCCGCGTCGTACATGCATTCATTTCTATGTAGTATTGTAATGAACATGTACTATGTGTCATGCTGTATGGCCTCTGATAAAGATGTAGCGATTTGTGTGCCATGCATTTATGTTCTCCTGTACTGACACACAGTGTGAATGACACAGGGTCTCTGATACTTCCTTTTCTTGTCTCCCATGTCTGCAGCTGAAGGTCCACCAGCGTAAGGCCACATGGAAGAACATTGCACGGAAGGTGCGGACTCTGGGTGTATCCAACAGATGGCACACACACTGCCACAAGAGGTGGGACGACATCTCCCGTCTGAGCAGGACCGTGGCAGAGATGACGGTGGGGCTGCTCCCTCGAAGTGGCAGGTTGGCGCGCCGAACCATGACTCCACTAATGTCCCGCATCTTGTTTGTGACACAGCCAGAGCTGTATGAACGTTTGAGGGACCATCAGCAGGGAGTTAGTGGTGAGTATTCTGCGTAGGCTGACTTTGGGTGTGAGTGACTGCATGAATGGCGACCGGGAGCCATTGCTGATCTTGCTGCTGTGTCAATTTTGATGAAATACTTCTCAGTGGCCTATGTGTTGAGTGCAGGTGTCATGTATTTTCCCTAGATGGACTTTATCATGTGTTTCATACAATGGCCCTTGACATTGCATGATGAGATGTGGCCTTATGACATCTTCTGCATTCTGGGTGTCATGGACATCACCAGGCAGTGTACAGCAGTGTGCATCATGTCAGTGTGCATTTAACGATGTGTGCACTGCAGGACTTCAAAGTGGTGTGAACTACACATCTGACACCAACGTGCAACAGTCTGCGTGATGAATTGCTCAACTTGTTAGACATCAGTAGCTCATGGACATTCTAAAGTACAAATTTGAATCTGTATCTGTGTTGTCCCCTTACAGTGACTCCATATATGACAGAGGCAACATGCTGAGATGTATGCCTCTCTCACATACAGGCACGTGGGTATGCTTGCAGAAATGTTTATGTTGGATTACAAGGAGGCAGGGACCTGCTATTTGCCTGTGTGAACCTCACATGGCTCATTGATGTAAACAATGCATATTTCCATGCATCTTCTGTGTTTAGCATGATTGTTGCACATGCAGACTGCACAGGGTGTTGTGCAACTTGGGGTTGTCATTTTCTAGTTTAGTGCTGTGCTTGCATTTGATGTTTGTGTGTATGGCACTGTACTGAACCTATGTCTCTGTCCATTGCAGCATCTACCGAGTGCACGGAAGGCCATGAGGCGGACACCAGTGCTGAAGCATGTGGCACGCATGATAGCCATGAGATCACTGACATTGAGGTGACCAGCGCCTCGGAGGGGGACAGGAGTGTCCTTGAGGACTCGCGCGCAGAAAGCAGAACCTCAACATCATCTGACTCCAGTGGGGAGTCAGCGACAATGGTGGTCACAGGGAGTGACAATGCTGCCTCTTCCTCCACCACACATCGGCCAGTGCCCACCATCCCTGCTACTACCACTAGTGCTGTCCGTGCCCGCAGGGCTGTTAAGGGTAGAGTCGCCTTCACCCCAGGCACTGCTGCCCCTGCCTCTGTCTCCCCTGCTGCCCTCAGTGTTGAGGCGGTAGAACTCTTGCGCCAGCTGTGTGTGGGTCAGACAGCTCTCCTAAATGCTTTCCAGGATCAGGACAAGAAGTTGGGACAGGTTCTGGCATTTATGGAGGGCATTCATTCGGACGTGGGTGGGCTACACAGGACTGTCCAGGGTTTGTCCTCCACTGTGACGGCAGCCATTCAGCTATCACAGCATCCAAGTCCAGCCCCAATGCCTTCAACAACCACCCTGCCAGTGGCAACCCCTGAGGAGAGTGACCACACAACTGAGCCCTCAGGCCCCAAGTCGTCGACACCCAGCACACGACAGCAGCGCTCCAAGCGTGCCAGACCACAGACACCATCCCCAAAAATTAACACAGGCACACAGGGACGCAAAGAAAAAAGCCCTTCACATGACACTCAGGGGCATCAGGCAAAGAAGCAGGCCTCTAGCTCACGGTCCACAAGATTGCACCCATCACAAGAGCCTCCCATCCACACAACTGCTCCAAGTGACAGACAAACAGATGGCATGCCTGCTGTGGTGCTGGTGCCGCTGAAGGAAAAGCCCAATAAGCTCCCTAAGACTGCTTCACCCAGGACCTCTACTCCCACCCACACCCCTGTGAAGCGTGGTCAGGAGAGCAATGTGAGTGGTTCACCAGGACTACAGGGGATGGAGGGCAAAAGGCAAGCAAAAACCAAGGCTAAGTCCATATCCAGCAAATCCCCACAAGGAGGGCCACCTGCACCTGTCACACCTTTGGTGGAGAGGGACTCTGTTGTGCCAGCCACACTTCCCACTACTCCCAAGACACTTCTACAATATCGAATACCCAAGAAGTGTAGAGGCAGCCCTCAACATTCACCCTCACCCACTGTGTCTCATGGCAGCATCTCTCTGCCTCCACGTGCCACCATGCCACCCGGTCCGAGCAGCCCTACACCTGCCACAGCCACTACTGCCTCTGTGTCTCACGGCAGCATCTCTCTGCCTCCACGTGCCACCATGCCACCCAGTACGAGCAGGCCTACACCTGCCACAGCCACTACTGCCTCTGTGTCTCACGGCAGCATTTCTCCGCCTCCACGTGCCACCATGCCACCCGGTACGAGCAGGCCTACACCTGCCAAAGCCACTACTGCCTCTGTGTCTCACGGCAGCATCTCTCCGCCTCCACGTGCCACCATGCCACCCGGTATGAGCAGGCCTACACCTGCCACAGCCACTACTGCCTCTATGTCTCACGGCAGCATCTCTCCACCTCCACGTGCCACCATGCCACCCGGTCCAAGCAGCCCTACGCCTGCCACAGCCACTGCTGACTCTGACTCTGATGATCCTCTCTCTCCCAGGTCCAGTTCTGCCACTGGCCACGACAATCAGCCACCTCCCAGTCCAACTGACAGGCAAGTCTGAGGCACAGACCCCCTCCCATACCCATCTCTCCCACAGCGGTGCCTGGACTGAACTTTGATATCCCCGGTGCTTTGGTCATTCACATGGCAGTGTACGGTGTTACACATTCACTGTAAACATTTTCATGCACACATGTGCATTGTTTGAACTGTGGACTGGCCAATGGCCTTTTATTTGTTTGAATTTTTGTGCCTATCAGGATATTTTGCAATAAACACTGTTACTCCTGTCGTATAGTTTGTTACTGCCCTTGCTTAATTAAACATTTTAATGTGTGGGTATGGATAAATGTGCCACATGCTCTGCATGGCACTTCCACATTGCCATTTACTTCATTCACTTTGTCATTGTTTGGCAAACGTAACACACACTTTTGGTCTGCTTGACTCTGAGGTTTGGGGGTACAATGATGTTTGTTGGTGTTGATGAACTCTTGCAATCATCATTCGCTGTTGATTTTAGTATGATTGTACACATGTCATGTTAGGGGCTATACCACAACAGAGGTGAATTCTACACACAGTCTAACTTATGGGGTGTCCAAGGTTGGTGATGTCTGTGAGCTTCCTTTCTGTGTGCCAATCAGTGTCGGTGTATGGACATCTTGTGGTGATGACTTATCCAGGTCCCATGGCTTACTTCCAATGTGTGCACTTGGGTGGTGGAGAAGTGTGTGGTGTGAAGGAGGTGACTTGGTTGTGACTGTGGATGTGTGTGCACCTGCATTGTCAACTACTGCCATGTGTGACCCTGGAGTGGTGTGCCTGTATGTGTACTTGTTTAGCCCTGTGGTTGTGTTTTGTGCACATGGCAGTATTGTGTGTTGCTGTTGTGGGAGGAGGTATGTGTGACATATCCTACTTGTAGTTGGCTGTCATGTAGTGTGTCACTGTGTGTTGTGCAGCAGACATTGTCTTGTCCAGTATTTGGATGCCTATGTGTGGCTGGTCAGTGTTTGAGTTCAGGGCCTTCCTTACATCCCTGTGCCTATACATGGGTGTCCTTGCTGTCTTCAGGAGTTGTTGCATTGGGGTGACTGTGGTTTGTGTTGACTGACTGTGTCAGCCATGTGTGCTGTGATGGGCTGTGTGTGTTCTCACATGTGTCTTGTCTTGCATGAGCATCACACATGCTTAATGGTTGTGTCACTGCCCTTCCATTTGTGGGCACCTCACTTTGGCTTTCCTATATGTTGTCCTCCATTACTGCTGGCATGTGGTGTGTGTATGTAGCTGTGAGTCAGGGTGGTTTGTGTGTGTGTGACTTGTCAGGTAGTGTGTGCAGTGAAGTGTTTGGTCCTCATCTGTGTGTGTGTACATTTTGTGCCTGGCCTGAGTGTTCTTGGCTTGCGTGTGATGTTGTTGTGGTGTGTGTGTTGGCTGGGGCCTGGGCTTCTGTGCTATGTGTTCCTTTGCAAAGGGTCCTGCTGTGGCTGTATATGCAGTTGTTGGGACGTGGGGCATAGTGTGGCTGTAGTTGTGTGGTTGTTGTGCAGGAGTGGCACTTGGGAGGCACATGTTGTGTCCCTTCAGGGAGGTAGCTGGTGTGTTGTGGATGGAGTTGTGGCTCTGTGCGATTTGTACGGTGCCCTTGGCATGCGCTGGCCCTGTGCTCTGCGTTGTGTGCATGGTTTCATGCACACTGACCGCGGCAGTGACGTAACCGGAACATTTGTTCATGAATGCGGTACATGGGTGGGCAGTATGTGGCGAGATGTTTTTGTCACAGGTGGGACATGTGTGTGTGCAGTGATGGCTGTGTGCCTGTCCCCACAGGGGTGTGTGGTGTTCCCATGCGATGTTTTTCCACCCTGGAGCTGTGTATTGTGTTACTTGCACTGTTGTGTCTGTACGTACCTGCAGAGGCGTCCGCGGCGGTGGATAACTTGCAGGTGGTGTATCATGTACAGCACCGGGAAGGCGTGTAGGGCAGGATCCATCGCGGTGTGTCCCGGGTGTTTCTTTTCTGTCTCCGCTGTGATGTCTCCGCCATCTTTCGCTGTGCGGTTTCTCTGTCTCGGTGCGCTGCCCTGTTTCCGGCATCGTGATATCTTCGGCGTACAGGACGTCATTCCGCACGGCGGTGTGTGGTGATTGGCTCACGCCGCGGTTGCGGGCGCACTTTGATGGCGGTCGCGTCGCACCGCAGCGGGCGGGAAATGTGCAATGTGTGGCCATCCTAATATGGCGGGCGTGGAGACCGCTGGCGGCGTGCGGTAAATGGGTGTTACCGCCACCGCCGGCATCGCGGTCGTGTCTCTGCCCGCCATCCTAATAGGCCCCTAAGTTAGATAAAATAATTAAAATTCCCCTTACCTTGCTCGACGCGACGCAGCTTCCAACCGCGAGCTTCTCCGGTCCTGAATGACCCAAAATAACATTACGCGGTTACAAAATAGTCCCTGTGAAATAAAAATGGCTGCTTAAATAAATAAAAAAAAATGAATAAGGTTAAAAACATATATCAAACAACAACTAAAGAGTGAACTCAAAAGAAACGAAAAAGAACAAGAAAGAGAACACAAGGAAAACCATTAGTGTTTAAAAGAACCCTCACTCACCAACCTAGTTGGTGACATGCTTCATCTTTGGGTCCCCACCAGAGAGGGCGAGTGCCTCTCCGGTGTGCTACGACGCCTGATTACAGCGGAGCTGGTTTGCTGTGATTAGTGTAAGTGATAGTGAGAATTAAAAGATGCCTCGGTTTATTCCCAGAAAAATTTTAATGGTGGAAAACCAGGCAACAGTTAAAAACAACAAGTGTATTGGATGGTCACTGCCCGGCTAATTTGTCCAAAGCGATACCAAAGGGGATGATGGACGGAGCGTTTGAGCAAATCAAACACTCACCCCCAGTCAACTGATCTGGGTTTAATCCATCATCATTCTTTAGCTCACTCCACCACCCCAGTTCAGACATGGCCATATGCAAATCAGTCTGACCCTGTGCCTCATGGGAACAGTCCAGCCCGAACTGCCAAGCCATGTCTTCCCTGGACCGGAAACAAGCATCCTGGGACCGGTTTCGGGTTCATAACCCTCATCAGCCAGGCTATCTTGAATCCAGTGGCAAAGTGAGCAAGGGACCCACGTCTGGGCATACCCTGCCAACTTAGGGCGAACAAAGCGATACCAAAGGGGATGATGGACGGAGCGTTTGAGCAAATCAAACACTCACCCCCAGTCAACTGATCTGGGTTTAATCCATCATCATTCTTTAGCTCACTCCACCACCCCAGTTCAGACATGGCCATATGCAAATCAGTCTGACCCTGTGCCTCATGGGAACAGTCCAGCCCGAACTGCCAAGCCATGTCTTCCCTGGACCGGAAACAAGCATCCTTTTTCACTCCACCACCCCAGTTCCAGGGAGGACCTGGCTTGGCAGTTCGGGCTGGACTGTTCCTATGAGGCACAGGGTCAAGACTGATTTGCATATGGCTGGGTTCAAACTGGAATGGCATGGTGAGCAAAAAAACGATGGATTTAGGCCCAGATCGCTGTACTGGGGTGAATGTATGACATTGTTCTGCATTCTGTCCATCAATTGTTGTTTTTGCATTTGTCACCCCGAGTGGGACGGGTATGCCCAGACGTGGGTCCCGTGCTCTCCATGCCACTGGAATCAAGCTATCCTGGCTGAAGAGGGGTGAAACCCCGAAACCGGTCCTAGGATGCTTGTTTCCAGTCCAGGGAGGACCTGGCTTGGCAGTTCGGGCTGGACTGTTCCCATGAGGCACAGGGTCAAGACTGATTTGCATATGGCTGGGTTCAAACTGGAATGGCATGGTGAGCAAAAAACGATGGATTTAGGCCCAGATCGCTGTACTGGGGTGAATGTATGACATTGTTCTGCATTCTGTCCATCAATTGTTGTTTTTGCATTTGTCACCCCGAGTGGGACGGGTATGCCCAGACGTGGGTCCCGTGCTCTCCATGCCACTGGAATCAAGCTATCCTGGCTGAAGAGGGTGAAACCCCGAAACCGGTCCTAGGATGCTTGTTTCCAGTCCAGGGAGGACCTGGCTTGGCAGTTCGGGCTGGACTGTTCCCATGAGGCACAGGGTCAAGACTGATTTGCATATGGCTGGGTTCAAACTGGAATGGCATGGTGAGCAAAAAACGATGGATTTAGGCCCAGATCGCTGTACTGGGGTGAATGTATGACATTGTTCTGCATTCTGTCCATCAATTGTTGTTTTTGCATTTGTCACCCGAGTGGGACGGGTATGCCCAGACGTGGGTCCCGTGCTCTCCATGCCACTGGAATCAAGCTATCCTGGCTGAAGAGGGGTGAAACCCCGAAACCGGTCCTAGGATGCTTGTTTCCAGTCCAGGGAGGACCTGGCTTGGCAGTTCGGGCTGGACTGTTCCCATGAGGCACAGGGTCAAGACTGATTTGCATATGGCTGGGTTCAAACTGGAATGGCATGGTGAGCAAAAAACGATGGATTTAGGCCCAGATCGCTGTACTGGGGTGAATGTATGACATTGTTCTGCATTCTGTCCATCAATTGTTGTTTTTGCATTTGTCACCCCGAGTGGGACGGGTATGCCCAGACGTGGGTCCCGTGCTCTCCATGCCACTGGAATCAAGCTATCCTGGCTGAAGAGGGGTGAAACCCCGAAACCGGTCCTAGGATGCTTGTTTCCAGTCCAGGGAGGACCTGGCTTGGCAGTTCGGGCTGGACTGTTCCCATGAGGCACAGGGTCAAGACTGATTTGCATATGGCTGGGTTCAAACTGGAATGGCATGGTGAGCAAAAAAACGATGGATTTAGGCCCAGATCGCTGTACTGGGGTGAATGTATGACATTGTTCTGCATTCTGTCCATCAATTGTTGTTTTTGCATTTGTCACCCCGAGTGGGACGGGTATGCCCAGACGTGGGTCCCGTGCTCTCCATGCCACTGGAATCAAGCTATCCTGGCTGAAGAGGGGTGAAACCCCGAAACCGGTCCTAGGATGCTTGTTTCCAGTCCAGGGAGGACCTGGCTTGGCAGTTCGGGCTGGACTGTTCCCATGAGGCACAGGGTCAAGACTGATTTGCATATGGCTGGGTTCAAACTGGAATGGCATGGTGAGCAAAAAAACGATGGATTTAGGCCCAGATCGCTGTACTGGGGTGAATGTATGACATTGTTCTGCATTCTGTCCATCAATTGTTGTTTTTGCATTTGTCACCCCGAGTGGGACGGGTATGCCCAGACGTGGGTCCCGTGCTCTCCATGCCACTGGAATCAAGCTATCATGGCTGAAGAGGGTGAAACCCGAAACCGGTCCTAGGATGCTTGTTTCCAGTCCAGGGAGGACCTGGCTTGGCAGTTCGGGCTGGACTGTTCCCATGAGGCACAGGGTCAAGACTGATTTGCATATGGCTGGGTTCAAACTGGAATGGCATGGTGAGCAAAAAACGATGGATTTAGGCCCAGATCGCTGTACTGGGGTGAATGTATGACATTGTTCTGCATTCTGTCCATCAATTGTTGTTTTTGCATTTGTCACCCCGAGTGGGACGGGTATGCCCAGACGTGGGTCCCGTGCTCTCCATGCCACTGGAATCAAGCTATCCTGGCTGAAGAGGGGTGAAACCCCGAAACCGGTCCTAGGATGCTTGTTTCCAGTCCAGGGAGGACCTGGCTTGGCAGTTCGGGCTGGACTGTTCCCATGAGGCACAGGGTCAAGACTGATTTGCATATGGCTGGGTTCAAACTGGAATGGCATGGTGAGCAAAAAACGATGGATTTAGGCCCAGATCGCTGTACTGGGGTGAATGTATGACATTGTTCTGCATTCTGTCCATCAATTGTTGTTTTTGCATTTGTCACCCCGAGTGGGACGGGTATGCCCAGACGTGGGTCCTGTGCTCTCCATGCCACTGGAATCAAGCTATCCTGGCTGAAGAGGGGTGAAACCCCGAAACCGGTCCTAGGATGCTTGTTTCCAGTCCAGGGAGGACCTGGCTTGGCAGTTCGGGCTGGACTGTTCCCATGAGGCACAGGGTCAAGACTGATTTGCATATGGCTGGGTTCAAACTGGAATGGCATGGTGAGCAAAAACGATGGATTTAGGCCCAGATCGCTGTACTGGGGTAAATGTATGACATTGTTCTGCATTCTGTCCATCAATTGTTGTTTTTGCATTTGTCACCCCGAGTGGGACGGGTATGCCCAGACGTGGGTCCTGTGCTCTCCATGCCACTGGAATCAAGCTATCCTGGCTGAAGAGGGTGAAACCCCGAAACCGGTCCTAGGATGCTTGTTTCCAGTCCAGGGAGGACCTGGCTTGGCAGTTCGGGCTGGACTGTTCCCATGAGGCACAGGGTCAAGACTGATTTGCATATGGCTGGGTTCAAACTGGAATGGCATGGTGAGCAAAAACGATGGATTTAGGCCCAGATCGCTGTACTGGGGTGAATGTATGACATTGTTCTGCATTCTGTCCATCAATTGTTGTTTTTGCATTTGTCACCCCGAGTGGGACGGGTATGCCCAGACGTGGGTCCCGTGCTCTCCATGCCACTGGAATCAAGCTATCCTGGCTGAAGAGGGGTGAAACCCCGAAACCGGTCCTAGGATGCTTGTTTCCAGTCCAGGGAGGACCTGGCTTGGCAGTTCGGGCTGGACTGTTCCCATGAGGCACAGGGTCAAGACTGATTTGCATATGGCTGGGTTCAAACTGGAATGGCATGGTGAGCAAAAAACGATGGATTTAGGCCCAGATCGCTGTACTGGGGTGAATGTATGACATTGTTCTGCATTCTGTCCATCAATTGTTGTTTTTGCATTTGTCACCCCGAGTGGGACGGGTATGCCCAGACGTGGGTCCCGTGCTCTCCATGCCACTGGAATCAAGCTATCCTGGCTGAAGAGGGTGAAACCCCGAAACCGGTCCTAGGATGCTTGTTTCCAGTCCAGGGAGGACCTGGCTTGGCAGTTCGGGCTGGACTGTTCCCATGAGGCACAGGGTCAAGACTGATTTGCATATGGCTGGGTTCAAACTGGAATGGCATGGTGAGCAAAAAAACGATGGATTTAGGCCCAGATCGCTGTACTGGGGTGAATGTATGACATTGTTCTGCATTCTGTCCATCAATTGTTGTTTTTGCATTTGTCACCCCGAGTGGGACGGGTATGCCCAGACGTGGGTCCCGTGCTCTCCATGCCACTGGAATCAAGCTATCCTGGCTGAAGAGGGGTGAAACCCCGAAACCGGTCCTAGGATGCTTGTTTCCAGTCCAGGGAGGACCTGGCTTGGCAGTTCGGGCTGGACTGTTCCCATGAGGCACAGGGTCAAGACTGATTTGCATATGGCTGGGTTCAAACTGGAATGGCATGGTGAGCAAAAAACGATGGATTTAGGCCCAGATCGCTGTACTGGGGTGAATGTATGACATTGTTCTGCATTCTGTCCATCAATTGTTGTTTTTGCATTTGTCACCCGAGTGGGACGGGTATGCCCAGGCGTGGGTCCCGTGCTCTCCATGCCACTGGAATCAAGCTATCCTGGCTGAAGAGGGTGAAACCCCGAAACCGGTCCTAGGATGCTTGTTTCCAGTCCAGGGATGACCTGGCTTGGCAGTTCGGGCTGGACTGTTCCCATGAGGCACAGGGTCAAGACTGATTTGCATATGGCTGGGTTCAAACTGGAATGGCATGGTGAGCAAAAAAACGATGGATTTAGGCCCAGATCGCTGTACTGGGGTGAATGTATGACATTGTTCTGCATTCTGTCCATCAATTGTTGTTTTTGCATTTGTCACCCCGAGTGGGACGGGTATGCCCAGACGTGGGTCCCGTGCTCTCCATGCCACTGGAATCAAGCTATCCTGGCTGAAGAGGGTGAAACCCGAAACCGGTCCTAGGATGCTTGTTTCCAGTCCAGGGAGGACCTGGCTTGGCAGTTCGGGCTGGACTGTTCCCATGAGGCACAGGGTCAAGACTGATTTGCATATGGCTGGGTTCAAACTGGAATGGCATGGTGAGCAAAAAACGATGGATTTAGGCCCAGATCGCTGTACTGGGGTGAATGTATGACATTGTTCTGCATTCTGTCCATCAACTGTTGTTTTTGCATTTGTCACCCCGAGTGGGACGGGTATGCCCAGACGTGGGTCCGTGCTCTCCATGCCACTGGAATCAAGCTATCCTGGCTGAAGAGGGTGAAACCCGAAACCGGTCCTAGGATGCTTGTTTCCAGTCCAGGAAGGACCTGGCTTGGCAGTTCGGGCTGGACTGTTCCCATGAGGCACAGGGTCAAGACTGATTTGCATATGGCTGGGTTCAAACTGGAATGGCATGGTGAGCAAAAAACGATGGATTTAGGCCCAGATCTCTGTACTGGGGTGAATGTATGACATTGTTCTGCATTCTGTCCATCAACTGTTGTTTTTGCATTTGTCACCCGAGTGGGACGGGTATGCCCAGACGTGGGTCCGTGCTCTCCATGCCACTGGAATCAAGCTATCCTGGCTGAAGAGGTGAAAGCCCGAGACCGGTCCTAGGATGCTTGTTTCCAGTCCAGGGAGGACCTGGCTTGGCAGTTCGGGCTGGACTGTTCCCATGAGGCACAGGGTCAAGACTGATTTGCATATGGCTGGGTTCAAACTGGAATGGCATGGTGAGCAAAAAAACGATGGATTTAGGCCCAGATCTCTGTACTGGGGTGAATGTATGACATTGTTCTGCATTCTGTCCATCAACTGTTGTTTTTGCATTTGTCACCCCGAGTGGGACGGGTATGCCCAGACGTGGGTCCCGTGCTCTCCATGCCACTGGAATCAAGCTATCCTGGCTGAAGAGGGGTGAAACCCCGAAACCGGTCCTAGGATGCTTGTTTCCAGTCCAGGGAGGACCTGGCTTGGCAGTTCGGGCTGGACTGTTCCCATGAGGCACAGGGTCAAGACTGATTTGCATATGGCTGGGTTCAAACTGGAATGGCATGGTGAGCAAAAAAGCGATGGATTTAGGCCCAGATCTCTGTACTGGGGTGAATGTATGACATTGTTCTGCATTCTGTCCATCAACTGTTGTTTTGCATTTGTCACCCGAGTGGG